>OW388301.1:45743098-46943098 GCA_936450465.1 Gibbula magus
GCAGAAAATATTTTTATAGGTATGTTTCTAATGATGTTTAGAGTCATTTGGGGGACCAAAGTCGAAAATTTATTTTTTGGTGAACTTTGATGAAATTTGCGTTTGCAGCTTCAGAAGCGTAAATTGACGTTTTCATTTTTGATCCAAAAACACGAATAAAGGCTTTTTTGCAGAAAATATTTGTATAGGTATGTTTCTAATGATGTTTAGAGTCATTTGGGGGACCAAAGTCGAAAATTTATTTTTTGGTGAACCTTTGATGAAATTTGCGTTTGCAGCTTCAGAAGCGTAAATTGACGTTTTCATTTTTGATCCAAAAACACGAATAAAGGCTTTTTTGCAGAACATATTTTTATAGGTATGTTTCTAATGATGTTTAGAGTCATTTGGGGGACCAAAGTCGAAAATTTATTTTTTGGTGAACTTTGATGAAATTTGCGTTTGCAGCTTCAGAAGCGTAAATTGGACGTTTTCATTTTTGATCCAAAAACACGAATAAAGGCTTTTTTGCAGAAAATATTTTTATAGGTATGTTTCTAATGATGTTTAGAGTCATTTGGGGGACCAAAGTCGAAAATTTATTTTTTGGTGAACTTTAATGAAATTTGCGTTTGCAGCTTCAGAAGCGTAAATTGACGTTTTCATTTTTGATCCAAAAACACGAATAAAGGCTTTTTTGCAGAAAATATTTTTATAGTTATGTTTCTAATGATGTTTAGAGTCATTTGGGGGACCAAAGTCGAAAATTTATTTTTTGGTGAACTTTGATGAAATTTGCGTTTGCAGCTTCAGAAGCGTAAATTGACGTTTTCATTTTGATCCAAAAACACGAATAAAGGCTTTTTTGCAGAAAATATTTTTATAGGTATGTTTCTAATGATGTTTAGAGTCATTTGGGGGACCAAAGTCGAAAATTTATTTTTTGGTGAACTTTGATGAAATTTGCGTTTGCAGCTTCAGAAGCGTAAATTGACGTTTTCATTTTTGATCCAAAAACACGAATAAAGGCTTTTTTGCAGAAAATATTTTTATAGGTATGTTTCTAATGATGTTTAGAGTCATTTGGGGGACCAAAGTCGAAAATTTATTTTTTGGTGAACTTTGATGAAATTTGCGTTTGCAGCTTCAGAAGCGTAAATTGACGTTTTCATTTTTGATCCAAAAACACGAATAAAGGCTTTTTTGCAGAACATATTTTTATAGGTATGTTTCTAATGATGTTTAGAGTCATTTGGGGGACCAAAGTCGAAAATTTATTTTTTGGTGAAACTTTGATGAAATTTGCGTTTGCAGCTTCAGAAGCGTAAATTGACGTTTTCATTTTTGATCCAAAAACACGAATAAAGGCTTTTTTGCAGAAAATATTTTGTATAGGTATGTTTCTAATGATGTTTAGAGTCATTTGGGGGACCAAAGTCGAAAATTTATTTTTTGGTGAACTTTGATGAAATTTGCGTTTTGCAGCTTCAGAAGCGTAAATTGACGTTTTCATTTTTGATCCAAAAACACGAATAAAGGCTTTTTTGCAGAAAATATTTTTATAGGTATGTTTCTAATGATGTTTAGAGTCATTTGGGGGGACCAAAGTCGAAAATTTATTTTTTGGTGAACTTTAATGAAATTTGCGTTTGCAGCTTCAGAAGCGTAAATTGACGTTTTCATTTTTGATCCAAAAACACGAATAAAGGCTTTTTTGCAGAAAATATTTTTTATAGGTATGTTTCTAATGATGTTTAGAGTCATTTGGGGGACCAAAGTCGAAAATTTATTTTTTGGTGAACTTTGATGAAATTTGCGTTTGCAGCTTCAGAAGCGTAAATTGACGTTTTCATTTTTGATCCAAAAACACGAATAAAGGCTTTTTTGCAGAAAATATTTTTATAGGTATGTTTCTAATGATGTTTAGAGTCATTTGGGGGACCAAAGTCGAAAATTTATTTTTTGGTGAACTTTGATGAAATTTGCGTTTGCAGCTTCAGAAGCGTAAATTGACGTTTTCATTTTTGATCCAAAAACACGAATAAAGGCTTTTTTGCAGAAAATATTTTATAGGTATGTTTCTAATGATGTTTAGAGTCATTTGGGGGACCAAAGTCGAAAATTTATTTTTTGGTGAACTTTAATGAAATTTGCGTTTGCAGCTTCAGAAGCGTAAATTGACGTTTTCATTTTTGATCCAAAAACACGAATAAAGGCTTTTTTGCAGAAAATATTTTTATAGGTATGTTTCTAATGATGTTTAGAGTCATTTGGGGGACCAAAGTCGAAAATTATTTTTGGTGAACTTTGATGAAATTTGCGTTTGCAGCTTCAGAAGCGTAAATTGACGTTTTCATTTTTGATCCAAAAACACGAATAAAGGCTTTTTTGCAGAACATATTTTTATAGGTATGTTTCTAATGATGTTTAGAGTCATTTGGGGGACCAAAGTCGAAAATTTATTTTTTGGTGAACTTTGATGAAATTTGCGTTTGCAGCTTCAGAAGCGTAAATTGACGTTTTCATTTTTGATCCAAAAACACGAATAAAGGCTTTTTTGCAGAAAATATTTTTATAGGTATGTTTCTAATGATGTTTAGAGTCATTTGGGGGACCAAAGTCGAAAATTTATTTTTTGGTGAACTTTGATGAAATTTGCGTTTTGCAGCTTCAGAAGCGTAAATTGACGTTTTCATTTTTGATCCAAAAACACGAATAAAGGCTTTTTTGCAGAAAATATTTTTATAGGTATGTTTCTAATGATGTTAAGAGTCATTTGGGGGACCAAAGTCGAAAATTTATTTTTTGGTGAACTTTGATGAAATTTGCGTTTGCAGCTTCAGAAGCGTAAATTGACGTTTTCATTTTTGATCCAAAAACACGAATAAAGGCTTTTTTGCAGAACATATTTTTATAGGTATGTTTCTAATGATGTTTAGAGTCATTTGGGGGACCAAAGTCGAAAATTTATTTTTTGGTGAACTTTGATGAAATTTGCGTTTGCAGCTTCAGAAGCGTAAATTGACGTTTTTCATTTTTGATCCAAAAACACGAATAAAGGCTTTTTTGCAGAAAATATTTTTATAGGTATGTTTCTAATGATGTTTAGAGTCATTTGGGGGACCAAAGTCGAAAATTTATTTTTTGGTGAACTTTGATGAAATTTGCGTTTGCAGCTTCAGAAGCGTAAATTGACGTTTTCATTTTTGATCCAAAAACACGAATAAAGGCTTTTTTGCAGAAAATATTTTTATAGGTATGTTTCTAATGATGTTAAGAGTCATTTGGGGGACCAAAGTCGAAAATTTATTTTTTGGTGAACTTTGATGAAATTTGCGTTTGCAGCTTCAGAAGCGTAAATTGACGTTTTCATTTTTGATCCAAAAACACGAATAAAGGCTTTTTTGCAGAACATATTTTTATAGGTATGTTTCTAATGATGTTTAGAGTCATTTGGGGGACCAAAGTCGAAAATTTATTTTTTGGTGAACTTTGATGAAATTTGCGTTTGCAGCTTCAGAAGCGTAAATTGACGTTTTCATTTTTGATCCAAAAACACGAATAAAGGCTTTTTTGCAGAAAATATTTTTATAGGTATGTTTCTAATGATGTTTAGAGTCATTTGGGGGACCAAAGTCGAAAATTTATTTTTTGGTGAACTTTGATGAAATTTGCGTTTGCAGCTTCAGAAGCGTAAATTGACGTTTTCATTTTTTGATCCAAAAACACGAATAAAGGCTTTTTGCAGAAAATATTTGTATAGGTATGTTTCTAATGATGTTTAGAGTCATTTGGGGGACCAAAGTCGAAAATTTATTTTTTGGTGAACTTTGATGAAATTTGCGTTGCAGCTTCAGAAGCGTAAATTGACGTTTTCATTTTTGATCCAAAAACACGAATAAAGGCTTTTTTGCAGAACATATTTTTATAGGTATGTTTCTAATGATGTTTAGAGTCATTTGGGGGACCAAAGTCGAAAATTTATTTTTTGGTGAACTTTGATGAAATTTGCGTTTGCAGCTTCAGAAGCGTAAATTGACGTTTTCATTTTTGATCCAAAAACACGAATAAAGGCTTTTTTGCAGAAAATATTTTTATAGGTATGTTTCTAATGATGTTTAGAGTCATTTGGGGGACCAAAGTCGAAAATTTATTTTTTGGTGAACTTTGATGAAATTTGCGTTTGCAGCTTCAGAAGCGTAAATTGACGTTTTCATTTTTGATCCAAAAACACGAATAAAGGCTTTTTTGCAGAAAATATTTTTATAGGTATGTTTCTAATGATGTTTAGAGTCATTTGGGGGACCAAAGTCGAAAATTTATTTTTTGGTGAACTTTGATGAAATTTGCGTTTGCAGCTTCAGAAGCGTAAATTGACGTTTTCATTTTTGATCCAAAAACACGAATAAAGGCTTTTTTTGCAGAAAATATTTGTATAGGTATGTTTCTAATGATGTTTAGAGTCATTTGGGGGACCAAAGTCGAAAATTTATTTTTTGGTGAACTTTGATGAAATTTGCGTTTGCAGCTTCAGAAGCGTAAATTGACGTTTTCATTTTTGATCCAAAAACACGAATAAAGGCTTTTTTGCAGAACATATTTTTATAGGTATGTTTCTAATGATGTTTAGAGTCATTTGGGGGACCAAAGTCGAAAATTTATTTGTTGGTGAACTTTGATGAAATTTGCGTTTGCAGCTTCAGAAGCGTAAATTGACGTTTTCATTTTTGATCCAAAAACACGAATAAAGGCTTTTTTGCAGAAAATATTTTTATAGGTATGTTTCTAATGATGTTTAGAGTCATTTGGGGGACCAAAGTCGAAAATTTATTTTTTGGTGAACTTTAATGAAATTTGCGTTTGCAGCTTCAGAAGCGTAAATTGACGTTTTCATTTTTGATCCAAAAACACGAATAAAGGCTTTTTTGCAGAAAATATTTTATAGGTATGTTTCTAATGATGTTTAGAGTCATTTGGGGGACCAAAGTCGAAAATTTATTTTTTGGTGAACTTTGATGAAATTTGCGTTTGCAGCTTCAGAAGCGTAAATTGACGTTTTCATTTTTGATCCAAAAACACGAATAAAGGCTTTTTGCAGAACATATTTTTATAGGTATGTTTCTAATGATGTTTAGAGTCATTTGGGGGACCAAAGTCGAAAATTTATTTTTTGGTGAACTTTGATGAAATTTGCGTTTGCAGCTTCAGAAGCGTAAATTGACGTTTTCATTTTTGATCCAAAAACACGAATAAAGGCTTTTTTGCAGAAAATATTTTTATAGGTATGTTTCTAATGATGTTTAGAGTCATTGGGGGACCAAAGTCGAAAATTTATTTTTTGGTGAACTTTGATGAAATTTGCGTTTGCAGCTTCAGAAGCGTAAATTGACGTTTTCATTTTTGATCCAAAAACACGAATAAAGGCTTTTTTGCAGAAAATATTTGTATAGGTATGTTTCTAATGATGTTTAGAGTCATTTGGGGGACCAAAGTCGAAAATTTATTTTTTGGGTGAACTTTGATGAAATTTGCGTTTGCAGCTTCAGAAGCGTAAATTGACGTTTTCATTTTTGATCCAAAAACACGAATAAAGGCTTTTTTGCAGAACATATTTTTATAGGTATGTTTCTAAATGATGTTTAGAGTCATTTGGGGGACCAAAGTCGAAAATTTATTTTTTGGTGAACTTTGATGAAATTTGCGTTTGCAGCTTCAGAAGCGTAAATTGACGTTTTCATTTTTGATCCAAAAACACGAATAAAGGCTTTTTTGCAGAAAATATTTGTATAGGTATGTTTCTAATGATGTTTAGAGTCATTTGGGGGACCAAAGTCGAAAATTTATTTTTTGGTGAACTTTGATGAAATTTGCGTTTGCAGCTTCAGAAGCGTAAATTGACGTTTTCATTTTTGATCCAAAAACACGAATAAAGGCTTTTTTGCAGAAAATATTTTTATAGGTATGTTTCTAATGATGTTTAGAGTCATTTGGGGGACCAAAGTCGAAAATTTATTTTTTGGTGAACTTTAATGAAATTTGCGTTTGCAGCTTCAGAAGCGTAAATGGACGTTTTCATTTTTGATCCAAAAACACGAATAAAGGCTTTTTTGCAGAAAATATTTTTATAGGTATGTTTCTAATGATGTTTAGAGTCATTTGGGGGACCAAAGTCGAAAATTTATTTTTTGGTGAACTTTGATGAAATTTGCGTTTGCAGCTTCAGAAGCGTAAATTGACGTTTTCATTTTTGATCCAAAAACACGAATAAAGGCTTTTTTGCAGAACATATTTTTATAGGTATGTTTCTAATGATGTTTAGAGTCATTTGGGGGACCAAAGTCGAAAATTTATTTTTCGGTGAACTTTGATGAAATTTGCGTTTGCAGCTTCAGAAGCGTAAATTGACGTTTTCATTTTTGATCCAAAAACACGAATAAAGGCTTTTTTGCAGAAAATATTTTTATAGGTATGTTTCTAATGATGTTTAGAGTCATTTGGGGGACCAAAGTCGAAAATTTATTTTTTGGTGAACTTTGATGAAATTTGCGTTTGCAGCTTCAGAAGCGTAAATTGACGTTTTCATTTTTGATCCAAAAACACGAATAAAGGCTTTTTTGCAGAAAATATTTTTATAGGTATGTTTCTAATGATGTTTAGAGTCATTTGGGGGACCAAAGTCGAAAATTTATTTTTTGGTAAACTTTGATGAAATTTGCGTTTGCAGCTTCAGAAGCGTAAATTGACGTTTTCATTTTTGATCCAAAAACACGAATAAAGGCTTTTTTGCAGAACATATTTTTATAGGTATGTTTCTAATGATGTTTAGAGTCATTTGGGGGACCAAAGTCGAAAATTTATTTTTTGGTGAACTTTGATGAAATTTGCGTTTGCAGCTTCAGAAGCGTAAATTGACGTTTTCATTTTTGATCCAAAAACACGAATAAAGGCTTTTTTGCAGAAAATATTTTTATAGGTATGTTTCTAATGATGTTTAGAGTCATTTGGGGGACCAAAGTCGAAAATTTATTTTTTGGTGAACTTTAATGAAATTTGCGTTTGCAGCTTCAGAAGCGTAAATTGACGTTTTCATTTTTGATCCAAAAACACGAATAAAGGCTTTTTTGCAGAACATATTTTTATAGGTATGTTTCTAATGATGTTTAGAGTCATTTGGGGGACCAAAGTCGAAAATTTATTTTTGGTGAACTTTGATGAAATTTGCGTTTGGAGCTTCAGAAGCGTAAATTGACGTTTTCATCTTTGATCCAAAAACACGAATAAAGGCTTTTTTGCAGAAAATATTTTTATAGGTATGTTTCTAATGATGTTTAGAGTCATTTGGGGGACCAAAGTCGAAAATTTATTTTTTGGTGAACTTTGATGAAATTTGCGTTTGCAGCTTCAGAAGCGTAAATTGACGTTTTCATTTTTGATCCAAAAACACGAATAAAGGCTTTTTTGCAGAAAATATTTTTATAGGTATGTTTCTAATGATGTTAAGAGTCATTTGGGGGACCAAAGTCGAAAATTTATTTTTTGGTGAACTTTGATGAAATTTGCGTTTGCAGCTTCAGAAGCGTAAATTGACGTTTTCATTTTTGATCCAAAAACACGAATAAAGGCTTTTTTGCAGAACATATTTTTATAGGTATGTTTCTAATGATGTTTAGAGTCATTTGGGGGACCAAAGTCGAAAATTTATTTTTTGGTGAACTTTGATGAAATTTGCGTTTGCAGCTTCAGAAGCGTAAATTGACGTTTTCATTTTTGATCCAAAAACACGAATAAAGGCTTTTTTGCAGAAAATATTTTTATAGGTATGTTTCTAATGATGTTTAGAGTCATTTGGGGGACCAAAGTCGAAAATTTATTTTTTGGTGAACTTTGATGAAATTTGCGTTTGCAGCTTCAGAAGCGTAAATTGACGTTTTCATTTTTGATCCAAAAACACGAATAAAGGCTTTTTTGCAGAACATATTTTTATAGGTATGTTTCTAATGATGTTTAGTGACATTTGGGGGACCAAAGTCGAAAATTTATTTTTTGGTGAACTTTGATGAAATTTGCGTTTGCAGCTTCAGAAGCGTAAATTGACGTTTTCATTTTTGATCCAAAAACACGAATAAAGGCTTTTTTGCAGAAAATATTTTTATAGGTATGTTTCTAATGATGTTTAGAGTCATTTGGGGGACCAAAGTCGAAAATTTATTTTTTGGTGAACTTTAATGAAATTTGCGTTTGCAGCTTCAGAAGCGTAAATTGACGTTTTCATTTTTGATCCAAAAACACGAATAAAGGCTTTTTTGCAGAACATATTTTTATAGGTATGTTTCTAGTGATGTTTAGAGTCATTTGGGGGACCAAAGTCGAAAATTTATTTTTTGGTGAACTTTGATGAAATTTGCGTT
Source organism: Gibbula magus (assembly GCA_936450465.1). Taxonomy (NCBI): domain Eukaryota; kingdom Metazoa; phylum Mollusca; class Gastropoda; order Trochida; family Trochidae; genus Gibbula; species Gibbula magus. Next base: position 45,751,486 of record OW388301.1, read on the forward strand.
TGCAGCTTCAGAAGCGTAAATTGACGTTTTCATTTTTGATCCAAAAACACGAATAAAGGCTTTTTTGCAGAACATATTTTTATAGGTATGTTTCTAATGATGTTTAGAGTCATTTGGGGGACCAAAGTCGAAGATTTATTTTTTGGTGAACTTTGATGAAATTTGCGTTTGCAGCTTCAGAAGCGTAAATTGACGTTTTCATTTTTGATCCAAAAACACGAATAAAGGCTTTTTTGCAGAAAATATTTTTATAGGTATGTTTCTAATGATGTTTAGAGTCATTTGGGGGACCAAAGTCGAAAATTTATTTTTTGGTGAACTTTAATGAAATTTGCGTTTGCAGCTTCAGAAGCGTAAATTGACGTTTTCATTTTTGATCCAAAAACACGAATAAAGGCTTTTTTGCAGAAAATATTTTTATAGGTATGTTTCTAATGATGTTTAGAGTCATTTGGGGGACCAAAGTCGAAAATTTATTTTTTGGTGAACTTTGATGAAATTTGCGTTTGGAGCTTCAGAAGCGTAAATTGACGTTTTCATCTTTGATCCAAAAACACGAATAAAGGCTTTTTTGCAGAAAATATTTTTATAGGTATGTTTCTAATGATGTTTAGAGTCATTTGGGGGACCAAAGTCGAAAATTTATTTTTTGGTGAACTTTGATGAAATTTGCGTTTGCAGCTTCAGAAGCGTAAATTGACGTTTTCATTTTTGATCCAAAAACACGAATAAAGGCTTTTTTGCAGAAAATATTTTTATAGGTATGTTTCTAATGATGTTAAGAGTCATTTGGGGGACCAAAGTCGAAAATTTATTTTTTGGTGAACTTTGATGAAATTTGCGTTTGCAGCTTCAGAAGCGTAAATTGACGTTTTCATTTTTGATCCAAAAACACGAATAAAGGCTTTTTTGCAGAACATATTTTTATAGGTATGTTTCTAATGATGTTTAGAGTCATTTGGGGGACCAAAGTCGAAAATTTATTTTTTGGTGAACTTTGATGAAATTTGCGTTTGCAGCTTCAGAAGCGTAAATTGACGTTTTCATTTTTGATCCAAAAACACGAATAAAGGCTTTTTTGCAGAAAATATTTTTATAGGTATGTTTCTAATGATGTTTAGAGTCATTTGGGGGACCAAAGTCGAAAATTTATTTTTTGGTGAACTTTGATGAAATTTGCGTTTGCAGCTTCAGAAGCGTAAATTGACGTTTTCATTTTTGATCCAAAAACACGAATAAAGGCTTTTTTGCAGAACATATTTTTATAGGTATGTTTCTAATGATGTTTAGTGACATTTGGGGGACCAAAGTCGAAAATTTATTTTTTGGTGAACTTTGATGAAATTTGCGTTTGCAGCTTCAGAAGCGTAAATTGACGTTTTCATTTTTGATCCAAAAACACGAATAAAGGCTTTTTTGCAGAAAATATTTTTATAGGTATGTTTCTAATGATGTTTAGAGTCATTTGGGGGACCAAAGTCGAAAATTTATTTTTTGGTGAACTTTAATGAAATTTGCGTTTGCAGCTTCAGAAGCGTAAATTGACGTTTTCATTTTTGATCCAAAAACACGAATAAAGGCTTTTTTGCAGAACATATTTTTATAGGTATGTTTCTAATGATGTTTAGAGTCATTTGGGGGACCAAAGTCGAAAATTTATTTTTTGGTGAACTTTGATGAAATTTGCGTTTGCAGCTTCAGAAGCGTAAATTGACGTTTTCATTTTTGATCCAAAAACACGAATAAAGGCTTTTTTGCAGAAAATATTTTTATAGGTATGTTTCTAATGATGTTTAGAGTCATTTGGGGGACCAAAGTCGAAAATTTATTTTTTGGTGAACTTTGATGAAATTTGCGTTTGCAGCTTCAGAAGCGTAAATTGACGTTTTCATTTTTGATCCAAAAACACGAATAAAGGCTTTTTTGCAGAACATATTTTTATAGGTATGTTTCTAATGATGTTTAGTGACATTTGGGGGACCAAAGTCGAAAATTTATTTTTTGGTGAACTTTGATGAAATTTGCGTTTGCAGCTTCAGAAGCGTAAATTGACGTTTTCATTTTTGATCCAAAAACACGAATAAAGGCTTTTTTGCAGAAAATATTTTTATAGGTATGTTTCTAATGATGTTTAGAGTCATTTGGGGGACCAAAGTCGAAAATTTATTTTTTGGTGAACTTTAATGAAATTTGCGTTTGCAGCTTCAGAAGCGTAAATTGACGTTTTCATTTTTGATCCAAAAACACGAATAAAGGCTTTTTTGCAGAACATATTTTTATAGGTATGTTTCTAGTGATGTTTAGAGTCATTTGGGGGACCAAAGTCGAAAATTTATTTTTTGGTGAACTTTGATGAAATTTGCGTTTGCAGCTTCAGAAGCGTAAATTGACGTTTTCATTTTTGATCCAAAAACACGAATAAAGGCTTTTTTGCAGAACATATTTTTATAGGTATGTTTCTAATGATGTTTAGAGTCATTTGGGGGACCAAAGTCGAAAATTTATTTTTTGGTGAACTTTGATGAAATTTGCGTTTGCAGCTTCAGAAGCGTAAATTGACGTTTTCATTTTTGATCCAAAAACACGAATAAAGGCTTTTTTGCAGAAAATATTTTTATAGGTATGTTTCTAATGATGTTTAGAGTCATTTGGGGGACCAAAGTCGAAAATTTATTTTTTGGTGAACTTTAATGAAATTTGCGTTTGCAGCTTCAGAAGCGTAAATTGACGTTTTCATTTTTGATCCAAAAACACGAATAAAGGCTTTTTTGCAGAAAATATTTTTATAGGTATGTTTCTAATGATGTTTAGAGTCATTTGGGGGACCAAAGTCGAAAATTTATTTTTTGGTGAACTTTGATGAAATTTGCGTTTGGAGCTTCAGAAGCGTAAATTGACGTTTTCATCTTTGATCCAAAAACACGAATAAAGGCTTTTTTGCAGAAAATATTTTTATAGGTATGTTTCTAATGATGTTTAGAGTCATTTGGGGGACCAAAGTCGAAAATTTATTTTTTGGTGAACTTTGATGAAATTTGCGTTTGCAGCTTCAGAAGCGTAAATTGACGTTTTCATTTTTGATCCAAAAACACGATTAAAGGCTTTTTTGCAGAAAATATTTGTATCGGTATGTTTCTAATGATGTTAAGAGTCATTTGGGGGACCAAAGTCGAAAATTTATTTTTTGGTGAACTTTGATGAAATTTGCGTTTGCAGCTTCAGAAGCGTAAATTGACGTTTTCATTTTTGATCCAAAAACACGAATAAAGGCTTTTTTGCAGAACATATTTTTATAGGTATGTTTCTAATGATGTTTAGAGTCATTTGGGGGACCAAAGTCGAAAATTTATTTTTTGGTGAACTTTGATGAAATTTGCGTTTGCAGCTTCAGAAGCGTAAATTGACGTTTTCATTTTTGATCCAAAAACACGAATAAAGGCTTTTTTGCAGAAAATATTTTTATAGGTATGTTTCTAATGATGTTTAGAGTCATTTGGGGGACCAAAGTCGAAAATTTATTTTTTGGTGAACTTTGATGAAATTTGCGTTTGCAGCTTCAGAAGCGTAAATTGACGTTTTCATTTTTGATCCAAAAACACGAATAAAGGCTTTTTTGCAGAACATATTTTTATAGGTATGTTTCTAATGATGTTTAGTGACATTTGGGGGACCAAAGTCGAAAATTTATTTTTTGGTGAACTTTGATGAAATTTGCGTTTGCAGCTTCAGAAGCGTAAATTGACGTTTTCATTTTTGATCCAAAAACACGAATAAAGGCTTTTTTGCAGAAAATATTTTTATAGGTATGTTTCTAATGATGTTTAGAGTCATTTGGGGGACCAAAGTCGAAAATTTATTTTTTGGTGAACTTTGATGAAATTTGCGTTTGCAGCTTCAGAAGCGTAAATTGACGTTTTCATTTTTGATCCAAAAACACGAATAAAGGCTTTTTTGCAGAAAATATGTTTATAGGTATGTTTCTAATGATGTTTAGAGTCATTTGGGGGACCAAAGTCGAAAATTATTTTTTGGTGAACTTTGATGAAATTTTCGTTTGCAGCTTCTGAAGCGTAAATTGACGTTTTCATTTTTGATCCAAAAACACGAATAAAGGCTTTTTTGCAGAAAATATTTTTATAGGTATGTTTCTAATGATGTTTAGAGTCATTTGGGGGACCAAAGTCGAAAATTTATTTTTTGGTGAACTTTGATGAAATTTGCGTTTGCAGCTTCAGAAGCGTAAATTGACGTTTTCATTTTTGATCCAAAAACACGAATAAAGGCTTTTTTGCAGAAAATATTTTTATAGGTATGTTTCTAATGTTGTTTAGAGTCATTTGGGGGACCAAAGTCGAAAATTTATTTTTTGGTGAACTTTGATGAAATTTGCGTTTGCAGCTTCAGAAGCGTAAATTGACGTTTTCATTTTTGATCCAAAAACACGAATAAAGGCTTTTTTGCAGAAAATATTTTTATAGGTATGTTTCTAATGATGTTTAGAGTCATTTGGGGGACCAAAGTCGAAAATTTATTTTTTGGTGAACTTTAATGAAATTTGCGTTTGCAGCTTCAGAAGCGTAAATTGACGTTTTCATTTTTGATCCAAAAACACGAATAAAGGCTTTTTTGCAGAAAATATGTTTATAGGTATGTTTCTAATGATGTTTAGAGTCATTTGGGGGACCAAAGTCGAAAATTATTTTTTGGTGAACTTTGATGAAATTTGCGTTTGCAGCTTCAGAAGCGTAAATTGACGTTTTCATTTTTGATCCAAAAACACGAATAAAGGCTTTTTTGCAGAAAATATTTTTATAGGTATGTTTCTAATGATGTTTAGAGTCATTTGGGGGACCAAAGTCGAAAATTTATTTTTTGGTGAACTTTAATGAAATTTGCGTTTGCAGCTTCAGAAGCGTAAATTGACGTTTTCATTTTTGATCCAAAAACACGAATAAAGGCTTTTTTGCAGAAAATATGTTTATAGGTATGTTTCTAATGATGTTTAGAGTCATTTGGGGGACCAAAGTCGAAAATTATTTTTTGGTGAACTTTGATGAAATTTTCGTTTTCAGCTTCTGAAGCGTAAATTGACGTTTTCATTTTTGATCCAAAAACACGAATAAAGGCTTTTTTGCAGAAAATATTTTTATAGGTATGTTTCTAATGATGTTTAGAGTCATTTGGGGGACCAAAGTCGAAAATTTATTTTTTGGTGAACTTTGATGAAATTTGCGTTTGCAGCTTCAGAAGCGTAAATTGACGTTTTCATTTTTGATCCAAAAACACGAATAAAGGCTTTTTTGCAGAAAATATTTTTATAGGTATGTTTCTAATGTTGTTTAGAGTCATTTGGGGGACCAAAGTCGAAAATTTATTTTTTGGTGAACTTTGATGAAATTTGCGTTTGCAGCTTCAGAAGCGTAAATTGACGTTTTCATTTTTGATCCAAAAACACGAATAAAGGCTTTTTTGCAGAAAATATTTTTATAGGTATGTTTCTAATGATGTTTAGAGTCATTTGGGGGACCAAAGTCGAAAATTTATTTTTTGGTGAACTTTGATGAAATTTGCGTTTGCAGCTTCAGAAGCGTAAATTGACGTTTTCATTTTTGATCCAAAAACACGAATAAAGGCTTTTTTGCAGAAAATATTTTTATAGGTATGTTTCTAATGATGTTTAGAGTCATTTGGGGGACCAAAGTCGAAAATTTATTTTTTGGTGAACTTTGATGAAATTTGCGTTTGCAGCTTCAGAAGCGTAAATTGACGTTTTCATTTTTGATCCAAAAACACGAATAAAGGCTTTTTTGCAGAACATATTTTTAGGAGACCATCAAAAGTTGTCTAGGCCAAAGTGACTTTTGGCCCAAAATTGGGCCTACAGGAATGACTATAACGGCATGGTTGCCGATAAGACGGTCACCGATTCCAAAAGTGAATGCGTCTATGCGACCGACAGCATGTGACCTTCCATAGGAGACTATCAAAAGTTGTCTAGGCCAAAGTCACCTTTTGGCCCATTTTTGGGCATGACTATAACGGCACGGGTTGCCGATAAGACGGTCACCGATTCCAAAAGTGAATGCGTCTATGCGACCGGCAGCATGTGAGCTTCCATAGGAGACCATCAAAAGTTGTCTAGGCCAAAGTGACTTTTGGCCCAAAATTGGGCCTACAGGAATGACTATAACGGCATGGTTGCCGATAAGACGGTCACCGATTCCAAAAGTGAATGCGTCTATGCGACCGACAGCATGTGACCTTCCATAGGAGCCTATCAAAAGTTGTCTAGGCCAAAGTCACCTTTTGGCCCATTTTTGGGCATGACTATAACGGCACGGGTTGCCGATAAGACGGTCACCGATTGCAAAAGTGAATGCGTCTATGCGACCGGCAGCATGTGAGCTTCCATAGGAGACCATCAAAAGTTGTCTAGGCCAAAGTGACTTTTGGCCCAAAATTGGGACTACAGGAATGACTATAACGGCATGGATGCCGATAAGACGGTCACCGATTCCAAAAGTGAATGCGTCTATGCGACCGACAGCATGTGACCTTCCATAGGAGCCTATCAAAAGTTGTCTAGGCCAAAGTCACCTTTTGGCCCATTTTTGGGCATGACTATAACGGCACGGGTTGCCGATAAGACGGTCACCGATTCCAAAAGTGAATGCGTCTATGCGACCGGCAGCATGTGAGCTTCCATAGGAGACCATCAAAAGTTGTCTAGGCCAAAGTGACTTTTGGCCCAAAATTGGGACTACAGGAATGACTATAACGGCATGGATGCCGATAAGACGGTCACCGATTCCAAAAGTGAATGCGTCTATGCGACCGACAGCATGTGACCTTCCATAGGAGCCTATCAAAAGTTGTCTAGGCCAAAGTCACCTTTTGGCCCATTTTTGGGCATGACTATAACGGCACGGGTTGCCGATAAGACGGTCACCGATTCCAAAAGTGAATGCGTCTATGCGACCGGCAGCATGTGAGCTTCCATAGGAGACCATCAAAAGTTGTCTAGGCCAAAGTGACTTTTGGCCCAAAATTGGGACTACAGGAATGACTATAACGGCATGGATGCCGATTAGACGGTCACCGATTCCAAAAGTGAATGCGTCTATGCGACCGACAGCATGTGACCTTCCATAGGAGCCTATCAAAAGTTGTCTAGGCCAAAGTCACCTTTTGGCCCATTTTTGGGCATGACTATAACGGCACGGGTTGCCGATAAGACGGTCACCGATTCCAAAAGTGAATGCGTCTATGCGACCGGCAGCATGTGAGCTTCCATAGGAGACCATCAAAAGTTGTCTGGGCCAAAGTGACTTTTGGCCCAAAATTGGGACTACAGGAATGACTATAACGGCATGGATGCCGATAAGACGGTCACCGATTCCAAAAGTGAATGCGTCTATGCGACCGACAGCATGTGACCTTCCATAGGAGCCTATCAAAAGTTGTCTAGGCCAAAGTCACCTTTTGGCCCATTTTTGGGCATGACTATAACGGCACGGGTTGCCGATAAGACGGTCACCGATTCCAAAAGTGAATGCGTCTATGCGACCGGCAGCATGTGAGCTTCCATAGGAGACCATCAAAAATTGTCTATGCCAAAGTGACTTTTGGCCCAAAATTGGGCCTACAGGAATGATTATAACGGCATGGTTGCCGATAAGACGGTCACCGATTCCAAAAGTGAATGCGTCTATGCGACCGACAGCATGTGACCTTCCATAGGAGCCTATCAAAAGTTGTCTAGGCCAAAGTCACCTTTTGGCCCATTTTTGGGCATGACTATAACGGCACGGGTTGCCGATAAGACGGTCACCGATTCCAAAAGTGAATGCGTCTATGCGACCGGCAGCATGTGAGCTTCCATAGGAGACCATCAAAAGTTGTCTAGGCCAAAGTGACTTTTGGCCCAAAATTGGGCCTACAGGAATGACTATAACGGCATGGTTGCCGATAAGACGGTCACCGATTCCAAAAGTGAATGCGTCTATGCGACCGACAGCATGTGACCTTCCATAGGAGCCTATCAAAAGTTGTCTAGGCCAAAGTCACCTTTTGGCCCATTTTTGGGCATGACTATAACGGCACGGGTTGCCGATAAGACGGTCACCGATTCCAAAAGTGAATGCGTCTATGCGACCGGCAGCATGTGAGCTTCCATAGGAGACCATCAAAAGTTGTCTATGCCAAAGTGACTTTTGGCCCAAAATTGGGCCTACAGGAATGATTATAACGGCATGGTTGCCGATAAGACGGTCACCGATTCCAAAAGTGAATGCGTCTATGCGACCGACAGCATGTGACCTTCCATAGGAGCCTATCAAAAGTTGTCTAGGCCAAAGTCACCTTTTGGCCCATTTTTGGGCATGACTATAACGGCACGGGTTGCCGATAAGACGGTCACCGATTCCAAAAGTGAATGCGTCTATGCGACCGGCAGCATGTGAGCTTCCATAGGAGACCATCAAAAGTTGTCTAGGCCAAAGTGACTTTTGGCCCAAAATTGGGCCTACAGGAATGACTATAACGGCATGGTTGCCGATAAGACGGTCACCGATTCCAAAAGTGAATGCGTCTATGCGACCGGCAGCATGTGAGCTTCCATAGGAGACCATCAAAAGTTGTCTAGGCCAAAGTGACTTTTGGCCCAAAATTGGGCGTACAGGAATGACTATAACGGCATGGTTGCCGATAAGGCGGTCACCGATTCCAAAAGTGAATGCGTCTATGCGACCGACAGCATGTGACCTTCCATAGGAGCCTATCAAAAGTTGTCTAGGCCAAAGTCACCTTTTGGCCCATTTTTGGGCATGACTATAACGGCACGGGTTGCCGATAAGACGGTCACCGATTCCAAAAGTGAATGCGTCTATGCGACCGGCAGCATGTGAGCTTCCATAGGAGACCATCAAAAGTTGTCTAGGCCAAAGTGACTTTTGGCCCAAAATTGGGCCTACAGGAATGACTATAACGGCATGGTTGCCGATAAGACGGTCACCGATTCCAAAAGTGAATGCGTCTATGCGACCGACAGCATGTGACCTTCGATAGGAGCCTATCAAAAGTTGTCTAGGCCAAAGTCACCTTTTGGCCCATTTTTGGGCATGACTATAACGGCACGGGTTGCCGATAAGACGGTCACCGATTCCAAAAGTGAATGCGTCTATGCGACCGGCAGCATGTGAGCTTCCATAGGAGACCATCAAAAGTTGTCTAGGCCAAAGTGACTTTTGGCCCAAAATTGGGACTACAGGAATGACTATAACGGCATGGATGCCGATTAGACGGTCACCGATTCCAAAAGTGAATGCGTCTATGCGACCGACAGCATGTGACCTTCCATAGGAGCCTATCAAAAGTTGTCTAGGCCAAAGTCACCTTTTGGCCCATTTTTGGGCATGACTATAACGGCACGGGTTGCCGATAAGACGGTCACCGATTCCAAAAGTGAATGCGTCTATGCGACCGGCAGCATGTGAGCTTCCATAGGAGACCATCAAAAGTTGTCTAGGCCAAAGTGACTTTTGGCCCAAAATTGGGACTACAGGAATGACTATAACGGCATGGATGCCGATAAGACGGTCACCGATTCCAAAAGTGAATGCGTCTATGCGACCGACAGCATGTGACCTTCCATAGGAGCCTATCAAAAGTTGTCTAGGCCAAAGTCACCTTTTGGCCCATTTTTGGGCATGACTATAACGGCACGGGTTGCCGATAAGACGGTCACCGATTCCAAAAGTGAATGCGTCTATGCGACCGGCAGCATGTGAGCTTCCATAGGAGACCATCAAAAATTGTCTATGCCAAAGTGACTTTTGGCCCAAAATTGGGCCTACAGGAATGATTATAACGGCATGGTTGCCGATAAGACGGTCACCGATTCCAAAAGTGAATGCGTCTATGCGACCGACAGCATGTGACCTTCCATAGGAGCCTATCAAAAGTTGTCTAGGCCAAAGTCACCTTTTGGCCCATTTTTGGGCATGACTATAACGGCACGGGTTGCCGATAAGACGGTCACCGATTCCAAAAGTGAATGCGTCTATGCGACCGGCAGCATGTGAGCTTCCATAGGAGACCATCAAAAGTTGTCTAGGCCAAAGTGACTTTTGGCCCAAAATTGGGCCTACAGGAATGACTATAACGGCATGGTTGCCGATAAGACGGTCACCGATTCCAAAAGTGAATGCGTCTATGCGACCGACAGCATGTGACCTTCCATAGGAGCCTATCAAAAGTTGTCTAGGCCAAAGTCACCTTTTGGCCCATTTTTGGGCATGACTATAACGGCACGGGTTGCCGATAAGACGGTCACCGATTCCAAAAGTGAATGCGTCTATGCGACCGGCAGCATGTGAGCTTCCATAGGATACCATCAAAAGTTGTCTATGCCAAAGTGACTTTTGGCCCAAAATTGGGCCTACAGGAATGATTATAACGGCATGGTTGCCGATAAGACGGTCACCGATTCCAAAAGTGAATGCGTCTATGCGACCGACAGCATGTGACCTTCCATAGGAGCCTATCAAAAGTTGTCTAGGCCAAAGTCACCTTTTGGCCCATTTTTGGGCATGACTATAACGGCACGGGTTGCCGATAAGACGGTCACCGATTCCAAAAGTGAATGCGTCTATGCGACCGGCAGCATGTGAGCTTCCATAGGAGACCATCAAAAGTTGTCTAGGCCAAAGTGACTTTTGGCCCAAAATTGGGCCTACAGGAATGACTATAACGGCATGGTTGCCGATAAGACGGTCACCGATTCCAAAAGTGAATGCGTCTATGCGACCGGCAGCATGTGAGCTTCCATAGGAGACCATCAAAAGTTGTCTAGGCCAAAGTGACTTTTGGCCCAAAATTGGGCGTACAGGAATGACTATAACGGCATGGTTGCCGATAAGACGGTCACCGATTCCAAAAGTGAATGCGTCTATGCGACCGACAGCATGTGACCTTCCATAGGAGCCTATCAAAAGTTGTCTAGGCCAAAGTCACCTTTTGGCCCATTTTTGGGCATGACTATAACGGCACGGGTTGCCGATAAGACGGTCACCGATTCCAAAAGTGAATGCTTCTATGCGACCGGCAGCATGTGAGCTTCCATAGGAGACCATCAAAAGTTGTCTAGGCCAAAGTGACTTTTGGCCCAAAATTGGGCCTACAGGAATGACTATAACGGCATGGTTGCCGATAAGACGGTCACCGATTCCAAAAGTGAATGCGTCTATGCGACCGACAGCATGTGACCTTCCATAGGAGCCTATCAAAAGTTGTCTAGGCCAAAGTCACCTTTTGGCCCATTTTTGGGCATGACTATAACGGCACGGGTTGCCGATAAGACGGTCACCGATTCCAAAAGTGAATGCGTCTATGCGACCGGCAGCATGTGAGCTTCCATAGGAGACCATCAAAAGTTGTCTAGGCCAAAGTGACTTTTGGCCCAAAATTGGGACTACAGGAATGACTATAACGGCATGGATGCCGATAAGACGGTCACCGATTCCAAAAGTGAATGCGTCTATGCGACCGACAGCATGTGACCTTCCATAGGAGCCTATCAAAAGTTGTCTAGGCCAAAGTCACCTTTTGGCCCATTTTTGGGCATGACTATAACGGCACGGGTTGCCGATAAGACGGTCACCGATTCCAAAAGTGAATGCGTCTATGCGACCGGCAGCATGTGAGCTTCCATAGGAGACCATCAAAAGTTGTCTAGGCCAAAGTGACTTTTGGCCCAAAATTGGGACTACAGGAATGACTATAACGGCATGGTTGCCGATAAGACGGTCACCGATTCCAAAAGTGAATGCGTCTATGCGACCGACAGCATGTGACCTTCCATAGGAGCCTATCAAAAGTTGTCTAGGCCAAAGTCACCTTTTGGCCCATTTTTGGGCATGACTATAACGGCACGGGTTGCCGATAAGACGGTCACCGATTCCAAAAGTGAATGCGTCTATGCGACCGGCAGCATGTGAGCTTCCATAGGAGACCATCAAAAGTTGTCTATGCCAAAGTGACTTTTGGCCCAAAATTGGGCCTACAGGAATGATTATAACGGCATGGTTGCCGATAAGACGGTCACCGATTCCAAAAGTGAATGCGTCTATGCGACCGACAGCATGTGACCTTCCATAGGAGCCTATCAAAAGTTGTCTAGGCCAAAGTCACCTTTTGGCCCATTTTTGGGCATGACTAAAACGGCACGGGTTGCCGATAAGACGGTCACCGATTCCAAAAGTGAATGCGTCTATGCGACCGGCAGCATGTGAGCTTCCATAGGAGACCATCAAAAGTTGTCTAGGCCAAAGTGACTTTTGGCCCAAAATTGGGCCTACAGGAATGACTATAACGGCATGGTTGCCGATAAGACGGTCACCGATTCCAAAAGTGAATGCGTCTATGCGACCGACAGCATGTGACCTTCCATAGGAGCCTATCAAAAGTTGTCTAGGCCAAAGTCACCTTTTGGCCCATTTTTGGGCATGACTATAACGGCACGGGTTGCCGATAAGACGGTCACCGATTCCAAAAGTGAATGCGTCTATGCGACCGGCAGCATGTGAGCTTCCATAGGAGACCATCAAAAGTTGTCTATGCCAAAGTGACTTTTGGCCCAAAATTGGGCCTACAGGAATGATTATAACGGCATGGTTGCCGATAAGACGGTCACCGATTCCAAAAGTGAATGCGTCTATGCGACCAACAGCATGTGACCTTCCATAGGAGCCTATCAAAAGTTGTCTAGGCCAAAGTCACCTTTTGGCCCATTTTTGGGCATGACTATAACGGCACGGGTTGCCGATAAGACGGTCACCGATTCCAAAAGTGAATGCGTCTATGCGACCGGCAGCATGTGAGCTTCCATAGGAGACCATCAAAAGTTGTCTAGGCCAAAGTGACTTTTGGCCCAAAATTGGGCCTACAGGAATGACTATAACGGCATGGTTGCCGATAAGACGGTCACCGATTCCAAAAGTGAATGCGTCTATGCGACCGGCAGCATGTGAGCTTCCATAGGAGACCATCAAAAGTTGTCTAGGCCAAAGTGACTTTTGGCCCAAAATTGGGCCTACAGGAATGACTATAACGGCATGGTTGCCGATAAGACGGTCACCGATTCCAAAAGTGAATGCGTCTATGCGACCGACAGCATGTGACCTTCCATAGGAGCCTATCAAAAGTTGTCTAGGCCAAAGTCACCTTTTGGCCCATTTTTGGGCATGACTATAACGGCACGGGTTGCCGATAAGACGGTCACCGATTCCAAAAGTGAATGCGTCTATGCGACCGGCAGCATGTGAGCTTCCATAGGAGACCATCAAAAGTTGTCTAGGCCAAAGTGACTTTTGGCCCAAAATTGGGCCTACAGGAATGACTATAACGGCATGGTTGCCGATAAGACGGTCACCGATTCCAAAAGTGAATGCGTCTATGCGACCGACAGCATGTGACCTTCCATAGGAGCCTATCAAAAGTTGTCTAGGCCAAAGTCACCTTTTGGCCCATTTTTGGGCATGACTATAACGGCACGGGTTGCCGATAAGACGGTCACCGATTCCAAAAGTGAATGCGTCTATGCGACCGGCAGCATGTGAGCTTCCATAGGAGACCATCAAAAGTTGTCTAGGCCAAAGTGACTTTTGGCCCAAAATTGGGACTACAGGAATGACTATAACGGCATGGATGCCGATAAGACGGTCACCGATTCCAAAAGTGAATGCGTCTATGCGACCGACAGCATGTGACCTTCCATAGGAGCCTATCAAAAGTTGTCTAGGCCAAAGTCACCTTTTGGCCCATTTTTGGGCATGACTATAACGGCACGGGTTGCCGATAAGACGGTCACCGATTCCAAAAGTGAATGCGTCTATGCGACCGGCAGCATGTGAGCTTCCATAGGAGACCATCAAAAGTTGTCTATGCCAAAGTGACTTTTGGCCCAAAATTGGGCCTACAGGAATGATTATAACGGCATGGTTGCCGATAAGACGGTCACCGATTCCAAAAGTGAATGCGTCTATGCGACCGACAGCATGTGACCTTCCATAGGAGCCTATCAAAAGTTGTCTAGGCCAAAGTCACCTTTTGGCCCATTTTTGGGCATGACTATAACGGCACGGGTTGCCGATAAGACGGTCACCGATTCCAAAAGTGAATGCGTCTATGCGACCGGCAGCATGTGAGCTTCCATAGGAGACCATCAAAAGTTGTCTAGGCCAAAGTGACTTTTGGCCCAAAATTGGGCCTACAGGAATGACTATAACGGCATGGTTGCCGATAAGACGGTCACCGATTCCAAAAGTGAATGCGTCTATGCGACCGACAGCATGTGACCTTCCATAGGAGCCTATCAAAAGTTGTCTAGGCCAAAGTCACCTTTTGGCCCATTTTTGGGCATGACTATAACGGCACGGGTTGCCAATAAGACGGTCACCGATTCCAAAAGTGAATGCGTCTATGCGACCGGCAGCATGTGAGCTTCCATAGGAGACCATCAAAAGTTGTCTAGGCCAAAGTGACTTTTGGCCCAAAATTGGGCCTACAGGAATGACTATAACGGCATGGTTGCCGATAAGACGGTCACCGATTCCAAAAGTGAATGCGTCTATGCGACCAACAGCATGTGACCTTCCATAGGAGCCTATCAAAAGTTGTCTAGGCCAAAGTCACCTTTTGGCCCATTTTTGGGCATGACTATAACGGCACGGGTTGCCGATAAGACGGTCACCGATTCCAAAAGTGAATGCGTCTATGCGACCGGCAGCATGTGAGCTTCCATAGGAGACCATCAAAAGTTGTCTAGGCCAAAGTGACTTTTGGCCCAAAATTGGGCCTACAGGAATGACTATAACGGCATGGTTGCCGATAAGACGGTCACCGATTCCAAAAGTGAATGTGTCTATGCGACCGACAGCATGTGACCTTCCATAGGAGCCTATCAAAAGTTGTCTAGGCCAAAGTCACCTTTTGGCCCATTTTTGGGCATGACTATAACGGCACGGGTTGCCGATAAGACGGTCACCGATTCCAAAAGTGAATGCGTCTATGCGACCGGCAGCATGTGAGCTTCCATAGGAGACCATCAAAAGTTGTCTAGGCCAAAGTGACTTTTGGCCCAAAATTGGGACTACAGGAATGACTATAACGGCATGGATGCCGATAAGACGGTCACCGATTCCAAAAGTGAATGCGTCTATGCGACCGACAGCATGTGACCTTCCATAGGAGCCTATCAAAAGTTGTCTAGGCCAAAGTCACCTTTTGGCCCATTTTTGGGCATGACTATAACGGCACGGGTTGCCGATAAGACGGTCACCGATTCCAAAAGTGAATGCGTCTATGCGACCGGCAGCATGTGAGCTTCCATAGGAGACCATCAAAAGTTGTCTAGGCCAAAGTGACTTTTGGCCCAAAATTGGGACTACAGGAATGACTATAACGGCATGGATGCCGATAAGACGGTCACCGATTCCAAAAGTGAATGCGTCTATGCGACCGACAGCATGTGACCTTCCATAGGAGCCTATCAAAAGTTGTCTAGGCCAAAGTCACCTTTTGGCCCATTTTTGGGCATGACTATAACGGCACGGGTTGCCGATAAGACGGTCACCGATTCCAAAAGTGAATGCGTCTATGCGACCGGCAGCATGTGAGCTTCCATAGGAGACCATCAAAAGTTATCTATGCCAAAGTGACTTTTGGCCCAAAATTGGGCCTACAGGAATGATTATAACGGCATGGTTGCCGATAAGACGGTCACCGATTCCAAAAGTGAATGCGTCTATGCGACCGACAGCATTTGACCTTCCATAGGAGCCTATCAAAAGTTGTCTAGGCCAAAGTCACCTTTTGGCCCATTTTTGGGCATGACTATAACGGCACGGGTTGCCGATAAGACGGTCACCGATTCCAAAAGTGAATGCGTCTATGCGACCGGCAGCATGTGAGCTTCCATAGGAGACCATCAAAAGTTGTCTAGGCCAAAGTGAATTTTGGCCCAAAATTGGGCCTACAGGAATGACTATAACGGCATGTTTGCCGATAAGACGGTCACCGATTCCAAAAGTGAATGCGTCTATGCGACCAACAGCATGTGACCTTCCATAGGAGCCTATCAAAAGTTGTCTAGGCCAAAGTCACCTTTTGGCCCATTTTTGGGCATGACTATAACGGCACGGGTTGCCGATAAGACGGTCACCGATTCCAAAAGTGAATGCGTCTATGCGACCGGCAGCATGTGAGCTTCCATAGGAGACCATCAAAAGTTGTCTAGGCCAAAGTGACTTTTGGCCCAAAATTGGGCCTACAGGAATGACTATAACGGCATGGTTGCCGATAAGACGGTCACCGATTCCAAAAGTGAATGCGTCTATGCGACCGACAGCATGTGACCTTCCATAGGAGCCTATCAAAAGTTGTCTAGGCCAAAGTCACCTTTTGGCCCATTTTTGGGCATGACTATAACGGCACGGGTTGCCGATAAGACGGTCACCGATTCCAAAAGTGAATGCGTCTATGCGACCGGCAGCATGTGAGCTTCCATAGGAGACCATCAAAAGTTGTCTAGGCCAAAGTGACTTTTGGCCCAAAATTGGGACTACAGGAATGACTATAACGGCATGGATGCCGATAAGACGGTCACCGATTCCAAAAGTGAATGCGTCTATGCGACCGACAGCATGTGACCTTCCATAGGAGCCTATCAAAAGTTGTCTAGGCCAAAGTCACCTTTTGGCCCATTTTTGGGCACAACTATAACGGCACGGGTTGCCGATAAGACGGTCACCGATTCCAAAAGTGAATGCGTCTATGCGACCGGCAGCATGTGAGCTTCCATAGGAGACCATCAAAAGTTGTCTAGGCCAAAGTGACTTTTGGCCCAAAATTGGGACTACAGGAATGACTATAACGGCATGGTTGCCGATAAGACGGTCACCGATTCCAAAAGTGAATGCGTCTATGCGACCGACAGCATGTGACCTTCCATAGGAGCCTATCAAAAGTTGTCTAGGCCAAAGTCACATTTTGGCCCATTTTTGGGCATGACTATAACGGCACGGGTTGCCGATAAGACGGTCACCGATTCCAAAAGTGAATGCGTCTATGCGACCGGCAGCATGTGAGCTTCCATAGGAGACCATCAAAAGTTATCTATGCCAAAGTGACTTTTGGCCCAAAATTGGGCCTACAGGAATGATTATAACGGCATGGTTGCCGATAAGACGGTCACCGATTCCAAAAGTGAATGCGTCTATGCGACCGACAGCATGTGACCTTCCATAGGAGCCTATCAAAAGTTGTCTAGGCCAAAGTCACCTTTTGGCCCATTTTTGGGCATGACTATAACGGCACGGGTTGCCGATAAGACGGTCACCGATTCCAAAAGTGAATGCGTCTATGCGACCGGCAGCATGTGAGCTTCCATAGGAGACCATCAAAAGTTGTCTAGGCCAAAGTGACTTTTGGCCCAAAATTGGGCCTACAGGAATGACTATAACGGCATGGTTGCCGATAAGACGGTCACCGATTCCAAAAGTGAATGCGTCTATGCGACCGACAGCATGTGACCTTCCATAGGAGCCTATCAAAAGTTGTCTAGGCCAAAGTCACCTTTTGGCCCATTTTTGGGCATGACTATAACGGCACGGGTTGCCGATAAGACGGTCACCGATTCCAAAAGTGAATGCGTCTATGCGACCGGCAGCATGTGAGCTTCCATAGGAGACCATCAAAAGTTGTCTAGGCCAAAGTGACTTTTGGCCCAAAATTGGGACTACAGGAATGACTATAACGGCATGGATGCCGATAAGACGGTCACCGATTCCAAAAGTGAATGCGTCTATGCGACCGACAGCATGTGACCTTCCATAGGAGCCTATCAAAAGTTGTCTAGGCCAAAGTCACCTTTTGGCCCATTTTTGGGCATAACTATAACGGCACGGGTTGCCGATAAGACGGTCACCGATTCCAAAAGTGAATGCGTCTATGCGACCGGCAGCATGTGAGCTTCCATAGGAGACCATCAAAAGTTGTCTAGGCCAAAGTGACTTTTGGCCCAAAATTGGGACTACAGGAATGACTATAACGGCATGGATGCCGATAAGACGGTCACCGATTCCAAAAGTGAATGCGTCTATGCGACCGACAGCATGTGACCTTCCATAGGAGCCTATCAAAAGTTGTCTAGGCCAAAGTCACATTTTGGCCCATTTTTGGGCATGACTATAACGGCACGGGTTGCCGATAAGACGGTCACCGATTCCAAAAGTGAATGCGTCTATGCGACCGGCAGCATGTGAGCTTCCATAGGAGACCATCAAAAGTTATCTATGCCAAAGTGACTTTTGGCCCAAAATTGGGCCTACAGGAATGATTATAACGGCATGGTTGCCGATAAGACGGTCACCGATTCCAAAAGTGAATGCGTCTATGCGACCGACAGCATGTGACCTTCCATAGGAGCCTATCAAAAGTTGTCTAGGCCAAAGTCACCTTTTGGCCCATTTTTGGGCATGACTATAACGGCACGGGTTGCCGATAAGACGGTCACCGATTCCAAAAGTGAATGCGTCTATGCGACCGGCAGCATGTGAGCTTCCATAGGAGACCATCAAAAGTTGTCTAGGCCAAAGTGACTTTTGGCCCAAAATTGGGCCTACAGGAATGACTATAACGGCATGGTTGCCGATAAGACGGTCACCGATTCCAAAAGTGAATGCGTCTATGCGACCGACAGCATGTGACCTTCCATAGGAGCCTATCAAAAGTTGTCTAGGCCAAAGTCACCTTTTGGCCCATTTTTGCGCATGACTATAACGGCACGGGTTGCCAATAAGACGGTCACCGATTCCAAAAGTGAATGCGTCTATGCGACCGGCAGCATGTGAGCTTCCATAGGAGACCATCAAAAGTTGTCTAGGCCAAAGTGACTTTTGGCCCAAAATTGGGCCTACAGGAATGACTATAACGGCATGGTTGCCGATAAGACGGTCACCGATTCCAAAAGTGAATGCGTCTATGCGACCAACAGCATGTGACCTTCCATAGGAGCCTATCAAAAGTTGTCTAGGCCAAAGTCACCTTTTGGCCCATTTTTGGGCATGACTATAACGGCACGGGTTGCCGATAAGACGGTCACCGATTCCAAAAGTGAATGCGTCTATGCGACCGGCAGCATGTGAGCTTCCATAGGAGACCATCAAAAGTTGTCTAGGCCAAAGTGACTTTTGGCCCAAAATTGGGCCTACAGGAATGACTATAACGGCATGGTTGCCGATAAGACGGTCACCGATTCCAAAAGTGAATGCGTCTATGCGACCGACAGCATGTGACCTTCCATAGGAGCCTATCAAAAGTTGTCTAGGCCAAAGTCACCTTTTGGCCCATTTTTTGGCATGACTATAACGGCACGGGTTGCCGATAAGACGGTCACCGATTCCAAAAGTGAATGCGTCTATGCGACCGGCAGCATGTGAGCTTCCATAGGAGACCATCAAAAGTTGTCTAGGCCAAAGTGACTTTTGGCCCAAAATTGGGCCTACAGGAATGACTATAACGGCATGGTTGCCGATAAGACGGTCACTGATTCCAAAAGTGAATGCGTCTATGCGACCGACAGCATGTGACCTTCCATAGGAGCCTATCAAAAGTTGTCTAGGCCAAAGTCACCTTTTGGCCCATTTTTGGGCATGACTATAACGGCACGGGTTGCCGATAAGACGGTCACCGATTCCAAAAGTGAATGCGTCTATGCGACCGGCAGCATGTGAGCTTCCATAGGAGACCATCAAAAGTTGTCTAGGCCAAAGTGACTTTTGGCCCAAAATTGGGCCTACAGGAATGACTATAACGGCATGGTTGCCGATAAGACGGTCACCGATTCCAAAAGTGAATGCGTCTATGCGACCGACAGCATGTGACCTTCCATAGGAGCCTATCAAAAGTTGTCTAGGCCAAAGTCACCTTTTGGCCCATTTTTGGGCATGACTATAACGGCACGGGTTGCCGATAAGACGGTCACCGATTCCAAAAGTGAATGCGTCCATGCGACCGGCAGCATGTGAGCTTCCATAGGAGACCATCAAAAGTTGTCTAGGCCAAAGTGACTTTTGGCCCAAAATTGGGCCTACAGGAATGACTATAACGGCATGGTTGCCGATAAGACGGTCACCGATTCCAAAAGTGAATGCGTCTATGCGACCGACAGCATGTGACCTTCCATAGGAGCCTATCAAAAGTTGTCTAGGCCAAAGTCACCTTTTGGCCCATTTTTGGGCATGACTATAACGGCACGGGTTGCCGATAAGACGGTCACCGATTCCAAAAGTGAATGCGTCTATGCGACCGGCAGTATGTGAGCTTCCATAGGAGACCATCAAAAGTTGTCTAGGCCAAAGTGACTTTTGGCCCAAAATTGGGCCTACAGGAATGACTATAACGGCATGGTTGCCGATAAGACGGTCACCGATTCCAAAAGTGAATGCGTCTATGCGACCGACAGCATGTGACCTTCCATAGGAGCCTATCAAAAGTTGTCTAGGCCAAAGTCACCTTTTGGCCCATTTTTGGGCATGACTATAACGGCACGGGTTGCCGATAAGACGGTCACCGATTCCAAAAGTGAATGCGTCTATGCGACCGGCAGCATGTGAGCTTCCATAGGAGACCATCAAAAGTTGTCTAGGCCAAAGTGACTTTTGGCCCAAAATTGGGCCTACAGGAATGACTATAACGGCATGGTTGCCGATAAGACGGTCACCGATTCCAAAAGTGAATGCATCTGTGCGACCGACAGCATGTGACCTTCCATAGGAGCCTATCAAAAGTTGTCTAGGCCAAAGTCACCTTTTGGCCCATTTTTGGGCATGACTATAACGGCACGGGTTGCCGATAAGACGGTCACCGATTCCAAAAGTGAATGCGTTTATGCGACCGGCAGCATGTGAGCTTCCATAGGAGACCATCAAAAGTTGTCTAGGCCAAAGTGACTTTTGGCCCAAAATTGGGCCTACAGGAATGACTATAACGGCATGGTTGCCGATAAGACGGTCACCGATTCCAAAAGTGAATGCGTCTATGCGACCGACAGCATGTGACCTTCCATAGAAGCCTATCAAAAGTTGTCTAGGCCAAAGTCACCTTTTGGCCCATTTTTGGGCATGACTATAACGGCACGGGTTGCCGATAAGACGGTCACCGATTCCAAAAGTGAATGCGTCTATGCGACCGGCAGCATGTGAGCTTCCATAGGAGACCATCAAAAGTTGTCTAGGCCAAAGTGACTTTTGGCCCAAAATTGGGCCTACAGGAATGACTATAACGGCATGGTTGCCGATAAGACGGTCATCGATTCCAAAAGTGAATGCGTCTATGCGACCGACAGCATGTGACCTTCCATAGGAGCCTATCAAAAGTTGTCTAGGCCAAAGTCACCTTTTGGCCCATTTTTGGGCATGACTATAACGGCACGGGTTGCCGATAAGACGGTCACCGATTCCAAAAGTGAATGCGTCTATGCGACCGGCAGCATGTGAGCTTCCATAGGATACCATCAAAAGTTGTCTAGGCCAAAGTGACTTTTGGCCCAAATTTGGGCCTACTGGAATGACTATAAGGGCATGGTTGCCGATAAGACGGTCACCGATTCCAAAAGTGAATGCGTCTATGCGACCGACAGCATGTGACCTTCCATAGGAGCCTATCAAAAGTTGTCTAGGCCAAAGTCACCTTTTGGCCCATTTTTGGGCATGACTATAACGGCACGGGTTGCCGATAAGACGGTCACCGATTCCAAAAGTGAATGCGTCTATGCGACCGGCAGCATGTGAGCTTCCATAGGAGACCATCAAAAGTTGTCTAGGCCAAAGTGACTTTTGGCCCAAAATTGGGCCTACAGGAATGACTATAACGGCATGGTTGCCGATAAGACGGTCACCGATTCCAAAAGTGAATGCGTCTATGCGACCGACAGCATGTGACCTTCCATAGGAGCCTATCAAAAGTTGTCTAGGCCAAAGTCACCTTTTGGCCCATTTTTGGGCATGACTATAACGGCACGGGTTGCCGATAAGACGGTCACCGATTCCAAAAGTGAATGCGTCTATGCGACCGGCAGCATGTGAGCTTCCATAGGAGACCATCAAAAGTTGTCTAGGCCAAAGTGACTTTTGGCCCAAAATTGGGCCTACAGGAATGACTATAACGGCATGGTTGCCGATAAGACGGTCATCGATTCCAAAAGTGAATGCGTCTATGCGACCGACAGCATGTGACCTTCCATAGGAGCCTATCAAAAGTTGTCTAGGCCAAAGTCACCTTTTGGCCCATTTTTGGGCATGACTATAACGGCACGGGTTGCCGATAAGACGGTCACCGATTCCAAAAGTGAATGCGTCCATGCGACCGGCAGCATGTGAGCTTCCATAGGAGACCATCAAAAGTTGTCTAGGCCAAAGTGACTTTTGGCCCAAAATTGGGCCTACAGGAATGACTATAACGGCATGGTTGCCGATAAGACGGTCACCGATTCCAAAAGTGAATGCGTCTATGCGACCGACAGCATGTGACCTTCCATAGGAGCCTATCAAAAGTTGTCTAGGCCAAAGTCACCTTTTGGCCCATTTTTGGGCATGACTATAACGGCACGGGTTGCCGATAAGACGGTCACCGATTCCAAAAGTGAATGCGTCTATGCGACCGGCAGTATGTGAGCTTCCATAGGAGACCATCAAAAGTTGTCTAGGCCAAAGTGACTTTTGGCCCAAAATTGGGCCTACAGGAATGACTATAACGGCATGGTTGCCGATAAGACGGTCACCGATTCCAAAAGTGAATGCGTCTATGCGACCGACAGCATGTGACCTTCCATAGGAGCCTATCAAAAGTTGTCTAGGCCAAAGTCACCTTTTGGCCCATTTTTGGGCATGACTATAACGGCACGGGTTGCCGATAAGACGGTCACCGATTCCAAAAGTGAATGCGTCTATGCGACCGGCAGCATGTGAGCTTCCATAGGAGACCATCAAAAGTTGTCTAGGCCAAAGTGACTTTCGGCCCAAAATTGGGCCTACAGGAATGACTATAACGGCATGGTTGCCGATAAGACGGTCACCGATTCCAAAAGTGAATGCATCTGTGCGACCGACAGCATGTGACCTTCCATAGGAGCCTATCAAAAGTTGTCTAGGCCAAAGTCACCTTTTGGCCCATTTTTGGGCATGACTATAACGGCACGGGTTGCCGATAAGACGGTCACCGATTCCAAAAGTGAATGCGTCTATGCGACCGGCAGCATGTGAGCTTCCATAGGAGACCATCAAAAGTTGTCTAGGCCAAAGTGACTTTTGGCCCAAAATTGGGCCTACAGGAATGACTATAACGGCATGGTTGCCGATAAGACGGTCACCGATTCCAAAAGTGAATGCGTCTATGCGACCGACAGCATGTGACCTTCCATAGAAGCCTATCAAAAGTTGTCTAGGCCAAAGTCACCTTTTGGCCCATTTTTGGGCATGACTATAACGGCACGGGTTGCCGATAAGACGGTCACCGATTCCAAAAGTGAATGCGTCTATGCGACCGGCAGCATGTGAGCTTCCATAGGAGACCATCAAAAGTTGTCTAGGCCAAAGTGACTTTTGGCCCAAAATTGGGCCTACAGGAATGACTATAACGGCATGGTTGCCGATAAGACGGTCATCGATTCCAAAAGTGAATGCGTCTATGCGACCGACAGCATGTGACCTTCCATAGGAGCCTATCAAAAGTTGTCTAGGCCAAAGTCACCTTTTGGCCCATTTTTGGGCATGACTATAACGGCACGGGTTGCCGATAAGACGGTCACCGATTCCAAAAGTGAATGCGTCTATGCGACCGGCAGCATGTGAGCTTCCATAGGAGACCATCAAAAGTTGTCTAGGCCAAAGTGACTTTTGGCCCAAAATTGGGCCTACAGGAATGACTATAAGGGCATGGTTGCCGATAAGACGGTCACCGATTCCAAAAGTGAATGCGTCTATGCGACCGACAGCATGTGACCTTCCATAGGAGCCTATCAAAAGTTGTCTAGGCCAAAGTCACCTTTTGGCCCATTTTTGGGCATGACTATAACGGCACGGGTTGCCGATAAGACGGTCACCGATTCCAAAA
Source organism: Gibbula magus (assembly GCA_936450465.1). Classification (NCBI taxonomy): domain Eukaryota; kingdom Metazoa; phylum Mollusca; class Gastropoda; order Trochida; family Trochidae; genus Gibbula; species Gibbula magus. The sequence goes on from OW388301.1 coordinate 45,775,654, forward strand.
GTGAATGCGTCTATGCGACCGGCAGCATGTGAGCTTCCATAGGAGACCATCAAAAGTTGTCTAGGCCAAAGTGACTTTTGGCCCAAAATTGGGCCTACAGGAATGACTATAACGGCATGGTTGCCGATAAGACGGTCACCGATTCCAAAAGTGAATGCGTCTATGCGACCGACAGCATGTGACCTTCCATAGGAGCCTATCAAAAGTTGTCTAGGCCAAAGTCACCTTTTGGCCCATTTTTGGGCATGACTATAACGGCACGGGTTGCCGATAAGACGGTCACCGATTCCAAAAGTGAATGCGTCTATGCGACCGGCAGCATGTGAGCTTCCATAGGAGACCATCAAAAGTTGTCTAGGCCAAAGTGACTTTTGGCCCAAAATTGGGCCTACAGGAATGACTATAACGGCATGGTTGCCGATAAGACGGTCATCGATTCCAAAAGTGAATGCGTCTATGCGACCGACAGCATGTGACCTTCCATAGGAGCCTATCAAAAGTTGTCTAGGCCAAAGTCACCTTTTGGCCCATTTTTGGGCATGACTATAACGGCACGGGTTGCCGATAAGACGGTCACCGATTCCAAAAGTGAATGCGTCTATGCGACCGGCAGCATGTGAGCTTCCATAGGAGACCATCAAAAGTTGTCTAGGCCAAAGTGACTTTTGGCCCAAAATTGGGCCTACAGGAATGACTATAAGGGCATGGTTGCCGATAAGACGGTCACCGATTCCAAAAGTGAATGCGTCTATGCGACCGACAGCATGTGACCTTCCATAGGAGCCTATCAAAAGTTGTCTAGGCCAAAGTCACCTTTTGGCCCATTTTTGGGCATGACTATAACGGCACGGGTTGCCGATAAGACGGTCACCGATTCCAAAAGTGAATGCGTCTATGCGACCGGCAGCATGTGAGCTTCCATAGGAGACCATCAAAAGTTGTCTAGGCCAAAGTGACTTTTGGCCCAAAATTGGGCCTACAGGAATGACTATAACGGCATGGTTGCCGATAAGACGGTCACCGATTCCAAAAGTGAATGCGTCTATGCGACCGACAGCATGTGACCTTCCATAGGAGCCTATCAAAAGTTGTCTAGGCCAAAGTCACCTTTTGGCCCATTTTTGGGCATGACTATAACGGCACGGGTTGCCGATAAGACGGTCACCGATTCCAAAAGTGAATGCGTCTATGAGACCGGCAGAATGTGAGCTTCCATAGGAGACCATCAAAAGTTGTCTAGGCCAAAGTGACTTTTGGCCCAAAATTGGGCCTACAGGAATGACTATAACGGCATGGTTGCCGATAAGACGGTCACCGATTCCAAAAGTGAATGCGTCTATGCGACCGACAGCATGTGACCTTCCATAGGAGCCTATCAAAAGTTGTCTAGGCCAAAGTCACCTTTTGGCCCATTTTTGGGCATGACTATAACGGCACGGGTTGCCGATAAGACGGTCACCGATTCCAAAAGTGAATGCGTCTATGCGACCGGCAGCATGTGAGCTTCCATAGGAGACCATCAAAAGTTGTCTAGGCCAAAGTGACTTTTGGCCCAAAATTGGGCCTACAGGAATGACTATAAGGGCATGGTTGCCGATAAGACGGTCACCGATTCCAAAAATGAATGCGTCTATGCGACCGACAGCATGTGACCTTCCATAGGAGCCTATCAAAAGTTGTCTAGGCCAAAGTCACCTTTTGGCCCATTTTTGGGCATGACTATAACGGCACGGGTTGCCAATAAGACGGTCACCGATTCCAAAAGTGAATGCGTCTATGCGACCGGCAGCATGTGAGCTTCCATAGGAGACCATCAAAAGTTGTCTAGGCCAAAGTGACTTTTGGCCCAAAATTGGGCCTACAGGAATGACTATAACGGCATGGTTGCCGATAAGACGGTCACCGATTCCGAAAATGAATGCGTCTATGCGATCGACAGCATGTGACCTTCCATAGGAGCCTATCAAAAGTTGTCTAGGCCAAAGTCACCTTTTGGCCCATTTTTGGGCATGACTATAAAGGCATGGGTTGCCGATAAGACGGTCACTGATTCCAAAAGTGAATGCGTCTATGCGACCGGCAGCATGTGAGCTTCCATAGGAGACCATCAAAAGTTCTCTAGGCCAAAGTGACTTTTGGCCCAATTTTGGGCCTACAGGAATGACTATAACGGCATGGTTGCCGATAAGACGGTCACCGATTCCAAAAGTGAATGCGTCTATGCGACCGACAGCATGTGACCTTCCATAGGAGCCTATCAAAATTTGTCTAGGCCAAAGTCACCTTTTGGCCCATTTTTGGGCATGACTATAACGGCACGGGTTGCCGATAAGACGGTCACCGATTCCAAAAGTGAATGCGTCTATGCGACCGGCAGCATGTGAGCTTCCATAGGAGACCATCAAAAGTTGTCTAGGCCAAAGTCACCTTTTGGCCCATTTTTGGGCATGACTATAACGGCACGGGTTGCCGATAAGACGGTCACCGATTCCAAAAGTGAATGCGTCTATGCGACCGACAGCATGTGACCTTCCATAGGAGCCTATCAAAAGTTGTCTAGGCCAAAGTCACCTTTTGGCCCATTTTTGGGCATGACTATAACGGCACGGGTTGCCGATAAGACGGCACCGATTCCAAAAGTGAATGCGTCTATGCGACCGGCAGCATGTGAGCTTCCATAGGAGACCATCAAAAGTTGTCTAGGCCAAAGTGACTTTCGGCCCAAAATTGGGCCTACAGGAATGACTATAACGGCATGGTTGCCGATAAGACGGTCACCGATTCCAAAAGTGAATGCGTCTATGCGATCGACAGCATGTGACCTTCCATAGGAGCCTATCAAAAGTTGTCTAGGCCAAAGTCACCTTTTGGCCCATTTTTGGGCATGACTATAAAGGCATGGGTTGCCGATAAGACGGTCACTGATTCCAAAAGTGAATGCGTCTATGCGACCGGCAGCATGTGAGCTTCCATAGGAGACCATCAAAAGTTGTCTAGGCCAAAGTGACTTTTGGCCCAAAATTGGGCCTACAGGAATGACTATAACGGCATGGTTGCCGATAAGACGGTCACCGATTCCAAAAGTGAATGCGTCTATGCGACCGACAGCATGTGACCTTCCATAGGAGCCTATCAAAATTTGTCTAGGCCAAAGTCACCTTTTGGCCCATTTTTGGGCATGACTATAACGGCACGGGTTGCCGATAAGACGGTCACCGATTCCAAAAGTGAATGCGTCTATGCGACCGGCAGCATGTGAGCTTCCATAGGAGACCATCAAAAGTTGTCTAGGCCAAAGTCACCTTTTGGCCCATTTTTGGGCATGACTATAACGGCACGGGTTGCCGATAAGACGGTCACCGATTCCAAAAGTGAATGCGTCTATGCGACCGACAGCATGTGACCTTCCATAGGAGCCTATCAAAAGTTGTCTAGGCCAAAGTCACCTTTTGGCCCATTTTTGGGCATGACTATAACGGCACGGGTTGCCGATAAGACGGCACCGATTCCAAAAGTGAATGCGTCTATGCGACCGGCAGCATGTGAGCTTCCATAGGAGACCATCAAAAGTTGTCTAGGCCAAAGTGACTTTCGGCCCAAAATTGGGCCTACAGGAATGACTATAACGGCATGGTTGCCGATAAGACGGTCACCGATTCCAAAAGTGAATGCGTCTATGCGACCGACAGCAATTGACCTTCCATAGGAGCCTATCAAAAGTTGTCTAGGCCAAAGTCACCTTTTGGCCCATTTTTGGGCATGACTATAACGGCACGGGTTGCCGATAAGACGGTCACCGATTCCAAAAGTGAATGCGTCTATGCGACCGGCAGCATGTGAGCTTCCATAGGAGACCATCAAAAGTTGTCTAGGCCAAAGTGACTTTTGGCCCAAAATTGGGCCTACAGGAATGACTATAACGGCATGGTTGCCGATAAGACGGTCACCGATTCCAATAGTGAATGCGTCTATGCGACCGACAGCATGTGACCTTCCATAGGAGCCTATCAAAAGTTGTCTAGGCCAAAGTCACCTTTTGGCCCATTTTTGGGCATGACTATAATGGCACGGGTTGCCGATAAGACGGTCACCGATTCCAAAAGTGAATGCGTCTATGAGACCGGCAGCATGTGAGCTTCCATAGGAGACCATCAAAAGTTGTCTAGGCCAAAGTGACTTTCGGCCCAAAATTGGGCCTACAGGAATGACTATAACGGCATGGTTGCCGATAAGACGGTCACCGATTCCAAAAGTGAATGCGTCTATGCGACCGACAGCATGTGACCTTCCATAGGAGCCTATCAAAAGTTGTCTAGGCCAAAGTCACCTTTTGGCCCATTTTTGGGCATGACTATAACGGCACGGGTTGCCGATAAGACGGTCACCGATTCCAAAAGTGAATGCGTCTATGCGACCGGCAGCATGTGAGCTTCCATAGGAGACCATCAAAAGTTGTCTAGGCCAAAGTGACTTTTGGCCCAAAATTGGGCCTACAGGAATGACTATAACGGCATGGTTGCCGATAAGACGGTCACCGATTCCAAAAGTGAATGCGTCTATGCGACCGACAGCATGTGACCTTCCATAGGAGCCTATCAAAAGTTGTCTAGGCCAAAGTCACCTTTTGGCCCATTTTTGGGCATGACTATAATGGCACGGGTTGCCGATAAGACGGTCACCGATTCCAAAAGTGAATGCGTCTATGAGACCGGCAGCATGTGAGCTTCCATAGGAGACCATCAAAAGTTGTCTAGGCCAAAGTGACTTTTGGCCCAAAATTGGGCCTACAGGAATGACTATAACGGCATGGTTGCCGATAAGACGGTCACCGATTCCAAAAGTGAATGCGTCTATGCGATCGACAGCATGTGACCTTCCATAGGAGCCTATCAAAAGTTGTCTAGGCCAAAGTCACCTTTTGGCCCATTTTTGGGCATGACTATAACGGCACGGGTTGCCGATAAGACGGTCACCGATTCCAAAAGTGAATGCGTCTATGCGACCGGCAGCATGTGAGCTTCCATAGGAGACCATCAAAAGTTGTCTAGGCCAAAGTGACTTTTGGCCCAAAATTGGGCCTACAGGAATGACTATAACGGCATGGTTGCCGATAAGACGGTCACCGATTCCAAAAGTGAATGTGTCTATGCGACCGACAGCATGTGACCTTCCATAGGACCCTATCAAAAGTTGTCTAAGCCAAAGTCACCTTTTGGCCCATTTTTGGGCATGACTATAACGGCACGGGTTGCCGATAAGACGGTCACCGATTCCAAAAGTGAATGCGTCTATGCGACCGGCAGCATGTGAGCTTCCATAGGAGACCATCAAAAGTTGTCTAGGCCAAAGTGACTTTTGGCCCAAAATTGGGCCTACAGGAATGACTATAACGGCATGGTTGCCGATAAGACGGTCACCGATTCCAAAAGTGAATGCGTCTATGCGACCGACAGCATGTGACCTTCCATAGGAGCCTATCAAAAGTTGTCTAGGCCAAAGTCACCTTTTGGCCCATTTTTGGGCATGACTATAACGGCACGGGTTGCCGATAAGATGGTCACCGATTCCAAAAGTGAATGCGTCTATGCGACCGGCAGCATGTGAGCTTCCATAGGAGACCATCAAAAGTTGTCTAGGCCAAAGTGACTTTTGGCCCAAACTTGGGCCTACAGGAATGACTATAACGGCATGGTTGCCGATAAGACGGTCACCGATTCCAAAAGTGAATGCGTCTATGCAACCGACAGCATGTGACCTTCCATAGGAGCCTATCAAAAGTTGTCTAGGCCAAAGTCACCTTTTGGCCCATTTTTGGGCATGACTATAACGGCACGGGTTGCCGATAAGACGGTCACCGATTCCAAAAGTGAATGCGTCTATGCGACCGGCAGCATGTGAGCTTCCATAGGAGACCATCAAAAGTTGTCTAGGCCAAAGTGACTTTTGGCCCAAAATTGGGCCTACAGGAATGACTATAACGGCATGGTTGCCGATAAGACGGTCACCGATTCCAAAAGTGAATGCGTCTATGCGACCGACAGCATGTGACCTTCCATAGGAGCCTATCAAAAGTTGTCTAGGCCAAAGTCACCTTTTGGCCCATTTTTGGACATGACTATAACGGCACGGGTTGCCGATAAGATGGTCACCGATTCCAAAAGTGAATGCGTCTATGCGACCGGCAGCATGTGAGCTTCCATAGGAAACCATCAAAAGTTGTCTAGGCCAAAGTGACTTTTGGCCCAAACTTGGGCCTACAGGAATGACTATAACGGCATGGTTGCCGATAAGACGGTCACCGATTCCAAAAGTGAATGCGTCTATGCAACCGACAGCATGTGACCTTCCATAGGAGCCTATCAAAAGTTGTCTAGGCCAAAGTCACCTTTTGGCCCATTTTTGGGCATGACTATAACGGCACGGGTTGCCGATAAGACGGTCACCGATTCCAAAAGTGAATGCGTCTATGCGACCGGCAGCATGTGAGCTTCCATAGGAGACCATCAAAAGTTGTCTAGGCCAAAGTGACTTTTGGCCCAAAATTGGGCCTACAGGAATGACTATAACGGCATGGTTGCCGATAAGACGGTCACCGATTCCAAAAGTGAATGCGTCTATGCGACCGACAGCATGTGACCTTCCATAGGAGCCTATCAAAAGTTGTCTAGGCCAAAGTCACCTTTTGGCCCATTTTTGGGCATGACTATAACGGCATGGGTTGCCGATAAGACGGTCACCGATTCCAAAAGTGAATGCGTCTATGCGACCGGCAGCATGTGAGCTTCCATAGGAGAACATCAAAAGTTGTCTAGGCCAAAGTGACTTTTGGCCCAAAATTGGGCCTACAGGAATGACTATAACGGCATGGTTGCCGATAAGACGGTCACCGATTCCAAAAGTGAATGTGTCTATGCGACCGACAGCATGTGACCTTCCATAGGAGCCTATCAAAAGTTGTCTAGGCCAAAGTCACCTTTTGGCCCATTTTTGGGCATGACTATAACGGCACGGGTTGCCGATAAGCCGTCACTGATTCCAAAAGTGAATTCGTCTATGCGACCGGCAGCATGTGAGCTTCCATAGGAGACCATCAAAAGTTGTCTAGGCCAAAGTGACTTTTGGCCCAAAATTGGGCCTACAGGAATGACTATAACGGCATGGTTGCCGATAAGACGGTCACCGATTCCAAAAGTGAATGCGTCTATGCGACCGACAGCATGTGACCTTCCATAGGAGCCTATCAAAAGTTGTCTAGGCCAAAGTCACCTTTTGGCTCATTTTTGGGCATGACTATAACGGCACGGGTTGCCGATAAGACGGTCACCGATTCCAAAAGTGAATGCGTCTATGCGACCGGCAGCATGTGAGCTTCCATAGGAGACCATCAAAAGTTATCTAGGCCAAAGTGACTTTTGGCCCAAAATTGGGCCTACAGGAATGACTATAACGGCATGGTTGCCGATAAGACGGTCACCGATTCCAAAAGTGAATGCGTCTATGCGACCGACAGCATGTGACCTTCCATAGGAGCCTATCAAAAGTTGTCGAGGCCAAAGTCACCTTTTGGCCCATTTTTGGGCATGACTATAACGGCACGGGTTGCCGATAAGACGGTCACCGATTCCAAAAGTGAATGCGTCTATGCGACCGGCAGCATGTGAGCTTCCATAGGAGACCATCAAAAGTTGTCTAGGCCAAAGTGACTTTTGGCCCAAAATTGGGACTACAGGAATGACTATAACGGCATGGTTGCCGATAAGACAGTCACCGATTCCAAAAGTGAATGCGTCTATGCGACCGGCAGCATGTGAGCTTCCATAGGAGACCATCAAAAGTTGTCTAGGCCAAAGTGACTTTTGGCCCAAAATTGGGACTACAGGAATGACTATAACGGCATGGTTGCCGATAAGACGGTCACCGATTCCAAAAGTGAATGCGTCTATGCGACCGACAGCATGTGACCTTCCATAGGAGCCTATCAAAAGTTGTCTAGGCCAAAGTCACCTTTTGGCTCATTTTTGGGCATGACTATAACGGCACGGGTTGCCGATAAGACGGTCACCGATTCCAAAAGTGAATGCGTCTATGCGACCGGCAGCATGTGAGCTTCCATAGGAGACCATCAAAAGTTGTCTAGGCCAAAGTGACTTTTGGCCCAAAATTGGGCCTACAGGAATGACTATAACGGCATGGTTGCCGATAAGACGGTCACCGATTCCAAAAGTGAATGCGTCTATGCGACCGACAGCATGTGACCTTCCATAGGAGCCTATCAAAAGTTGTCTAGGCCAAAGTCACCTTTTGGCCCATTTTTGGGCATGACTATAACGGCACGGGTTGCCGATAAGACGGTCACCGATTCCAAAAGTGAATGCGTCTATGCGACCGGCAGCATGTGAGCTTCCATAGGAGACCATCAAAAGTTGTCTAGGCCAAAGTGACTTTTGGCCCAAAATTGGGCCTACAGGAATGACTATAACGGCATGGTTGCCGATAAGACAGTCACCGATTCCAAAAGTGAATGCGTCTATGCGACCGGCAGCATGTGAGCTTCCATAGGAGACCATCAAAAGTTGTCTAGGCCAAAGTGACTTTTGGCCCAAAATTGGGACTACAGGAATGACTATAACGGCATGGTTGCCGATAAGACGGTCACCGATTCCAAAAGTGAATGCGTCTATGCGACCGACAGCATGTGACCTTCCATAGGAGCCTATCAAAAGTTGTCTAGGCCAAAGTCACCTTTTGGCCCATTTTTGGGCATGACTATAACGGCACGGGTTGCCGATAAGACGGTCACCGATTCCAAAAGTGAATGCGTCTATCCGACCGGCAGCATGTGAGCTTCCATAGGAGACCATCAAAAGTTGTCTAGGCCAAAGTGACTTTTAACCTAAAATTGGGCCTACAGGAATGACTATAACGGCATGGTTGCCGATAAGACGGTCACCGATTCCAAAAGTGAATGCGTCTATGCGACCGACAGCATGTGACCTTCCATAGGAGCCTATCAAAAGTTGTCTAGGCCAAAGTCACCTTTTGGCCCATTTTTGGGCATGACTATAACGGCACGGGTTGCCCATAAGACGGCCACCGATTCCAAAAGTGAATGCGTCTATGCGACGGGCAGCATGTGAGCTTCCATAGGAGACCATCAAAAATTGTCTAGGCCAAAGTGACTTTTGGCCCAAAATTGGGCCTACAGGAATGACTATAACGGCATGGTTGCCGATAAGACGGTCACCGATTCCAAAAGTGAATTCGTCTATGCGACCGGCAGCATGTGAGCTTCCATAGGAGACCATCAAAAGTTGTCTAGGCCAAAGTGACTTTTGGCCCAAAATTGGGCCTACAGGAATGACTATAACGGCATGGTTGCCGATAAGACGGTCACCGATTCCAAAAGTGAATGCGTCTATGCGACCGACAGCATGTGACCTTCCATAGGAGCCTATCAAAAGTTGTCTAGGCCAAAGTCACCTTTTGGCTCATTTTTGGGCATGACTATAACGGCACGGGTTGCCGATAAGACGGTCACCGATTCCAAAAGTGAATGCGTCTATGCGACCGGCAGCATGTGAGCTTCCATAGGAGACCATCAAAAGTTATCTAGGCCAAAGTGACTTTTGGCCCAAAATTGGGCCTACAGGAATGACTATAACGGCATGGTTGCCGATAAGACGGTCACCGATTCCAAAAGTGAATGCGTCTATGCGACCGACAGCATGTGACCTTCCATAGGAGCCTATCAAAAGTTGTCGAGGCCAAAGTCACCTTTTGGCCCATTTTTGGGCATGACTATAACGGCACGGGTTGCCGATAAGACGGTCACCGATTCCAAAAGTGAATGCGTCTATGCGACCGGCAGCATGTGAGCTTCCATAGGAGACCATCAAAAGTTGTCTAGGCCAAAGTGACTTTTGGCCCAAAATTGGGCCTACAGGAATGACTATAACGGCATGGTTGCCGATAAGACAGTCACCGATTCCAAAAGTGAATGCGTCTATGCGACCGGCAGCATGTGAGCTTCCATAGGAGACCATCAAAAGTTGTCTAGGCCAAAGTGACTTTTGGCCCAAAATTGGGCCTACAGGAATGACTATAACGGCATGGTTGCCGATAAGACGGTCACCGATTCCAAAAGTGAATGCGTCTATGCGACCGACAGCATGTGACCTTCCATAGGAGCCTATCAAAAGTTGTCTAGGCCAAAGTCACCTTTTGGCCCATTTTTGGGCATGAGTATAATGGCACGGGTTGCCGATAAGACGGTCACCGATTCCAAAAGTGAATGCGTCTATGAGACCGGCAGCATGTGAGCTTCCATAGGAGACCATCAAAAGTTGTCTAGGCCAAAGTGACTTTTGGCCCAAAATTGGGCCTACAGGAATGACTATAACGGCATGGTTGCCGATAAGACGGTCACCGATTCCAAAAGTGAATGCGTCTATGCGACCGACAGCATGTGACCTTCCATAGGAGCCTATCAAAAGTTGTCTAGGCCAAAGTCACCTTTTGGCCCATTTTTGGGCATGACTATAACGGCACGGGTTGCCGATAAGACGGTCACCGATTCCAAAAGTGAATGCGTCTATGCGACCGGCAGCATGTGAGCTTCCATAGGAGACCATCAAAAGTTGTCTAGGCCAAAGTGACTTTTGGCCCAAAATTGGGCCTACAGGAATGACTATAACGGCATGGTTGCCGATAAGACAGTCACCGATTCCAAAAGTGAATGCGTCTTTGCGACCGGCAGCATGTGAGCTTCCATAGGAGACCATCAAAAGTTGTCTAGGCCAAAGTGACTTTTGGCCCAAAATTGGGACTACAGGAATGACTATAACGGCATGGTTGCCGATAAGACGGTCACCGATTCCAAAAGTGAATGCGTCTATGCGTCTTATCGGCAACCCGTGCCGTTATAATCATGCCCAAAAATGGGCCAAAAGGTGACTTTGGCCTAGACAACTTTTGATAGGCTCCTATGGAAGGTCACATGCTGTCGGTCGCATAGACGCATTCACTTTTGGAATCGGTGACCGTCTTATCGGCAACCATGCCGTTATAGTCATTCCTGTAGGCCCAATTTTGGGCCAAAAGTCACTTTGGCCTAGACAACTTTTGATGGTCTCCTATGGAAGCTCACATGCTGCCGGTCGCATAGACGCATTCACTTTTGGAATCGGTGACCGTCTTATCGGCAACCCGTGCCGTTATAGTCATGCCCAAAAATGGGCCAAAAGGTGACTTTGGCCTAGACAACTTTTGATAGGCTCCTATGGAAGGTCACATGCTGTCGGTCGCATAGACGCATTCACTTTTGGAATCGGTGACCGTCTTATCGGCAACCATGCCGTTATAGTCATTCCTGTAGGCCCAATTTTGGGCCAAAAGTCACTTTGGCCTAGACAACTTTTGATGGTCTCCTATGGAAGCTCACATGCTGCCGGTCGCATAGACGCATTCACTTTTGGAATCGGTGACCGTCTTATCGGCAACCATGCCGTTATAGTCATTCCTGTAGGCCCAATTTTCCCAATTGCCGATAAGACGGTAGCCTATCAAAAGTTGTCTAGGCCAAAGTCACCTTTTGGCCCATTTTTGGGCATGACTATAACGGCACGGGTTGCCGATAAGACGGTCACCGATTCCAAAAGTGAATGCGTCTATGCGACCGGCAAAGTTGTCTAGGCCAAAGTCACCTTTTGGCCCAAAATTGGGCCTACAGGAATGACTATAACGGCATGGTTGCCGATAAGACGGTCACCGATTCCAAAAGTGAATGCGTCTATGCGACCGGCAGCATGTGAGCTTCCATAGGAGACCATCAAAAGTTGTCTAGGCCAAAGTGACTTTTGGCCAGTAAATTGGGCCTACAGGAATGACTATAACGGCATGGTTGCCGATAAGACGGTAACCGATTCCAAAAGTGAATGCGTCTATGCGACCGACAGCATGTGACCTTCCATAGGAGCCTATCAAAAGTTGTCTAGGCCAAAGTCACCTTTTGGCTCATTTTTGGACATGACTATAACGGCACGGGTTGCCGATAAGACCGTCACCGATTCCAAAAGTGAATGCGTCTATGCGACCGGCAGCATGTGAGCTTCCATAGGAGACCATCAAAAGTTGTCTAGGCCAAAGTGACTTTTGGCCCAAAATTGGGCCTACAGGAATGACTATAACGGCATGGTTGCCGATAAGACGGTCACCGATTCCAAAAGTGAATGCGTCTATGCGACCGACAGCATGTGACCTTCCATAGGAGCCTATCAAAAGTTGTCTAGGCCAAAGTCACCTTTTGGCCCATTTTTGGGCATGACTATAACGGCACGGGTTGCCGATAAGACGGTCACCGATTCCAAAAGTGAATGCGTCTATGCGACCGACAGCATGTGACCTTCCATAGGAGCCTATCAAAAGTTGTCTAGGCCAAAGTCACCTTTTGGCCCATTTTTGGGCATGACTATAACGGCACGGGTTGCCGATAAGACGGTCACCGATTCCAAAAGTGAATGCGTCTATGCGACCGGCAGCATGTGAGCTTCCATAGGAGACCATCAACAGTTGTCTAGGCCAAAGTGACTTTTGGCACAAAATTTTTCCTACAGGAATGACTATAATGGCATGGTTGCCGATAAGACGGTTACCGATTCCAAAAGTGAATGCGTCTATGCGACCGACAGCATGTGACCTTCCATAGGAGCCTATCAAAAGTTGTCTAGGCCAAAGTCACCTTTTGGCCCATTTTTGGGCATGACTATAACGGCACGGGTTGCCGATAAGACCGTCACCGATTCCAAAAGTGAATGCGTCTATGCGACCGGCAGCATGTGAGCTTCCATAGGAGACCATCAAAAGTTGTCTAGGCCAAAGTGACTTTTGGCCCAAAATTGGGCCTACAGGAATGACTATAACGGCATGGTTGCCGATAAGACGGTAACCGATTCCAAAAGTGAATGCGTCTATGCGACCGACAGCATGTGACCTTCCATAGGAGCCTATCAAAAGTTGTCTAGGCCAAAGTCACCTTTTGGCTCATTTTTGGACATGACTATAACGGCACGGGTTGCCGATAAGACGGTCACCGATTCCAAAAGTGAATGCGTCTATGCGACCGGCAGCATGTGAGCTTCCATAGGAGACCATCAAAAGTTGTCTAGGCCAAAGTGACTTTTGGCCCAAAATTTTTCCTACAGGAATGACTATAACTTCATGGTTGCCGATAAGACGGTTACCGATGATAAAAGTGAATGTGTCTATGCGACCGACAGCATGTGACCTTCCATAGGAGCCTATCAAAAGTTGTCTAGGCCAAAGTCACCTTTTGGCCCATTTTTGGGCATGACTATAACGGCACGGGTTGCCGATAAGACCGTCACCGATTCCAAAAGTGAATGCGTCTATGCGACCGGCAGCATGTGAGCTTCCATAGTAGACCATCAAAAGTTGTCTAGGCCAAAGTGACTTTTGGCCCAAAATTGGGCCTACAGGAATGACTATAACGGCATGGTTGCCGATAAGACGGTCACCGATTCCAAAAGTGAATGCGTCTATGCGACCGACAGCATGTGACCTTCCATAGGAGCATATCAAAAGTTGTCTAGGCCAAAGTCACCTTTTGGCCCATTTTTGGGCATGACTATAACGGCACGGGTTGCCGATAAGACGGTCACCGATTCCAAAAGTGAATGCGTCTATGCGACCGACAGCATGTGACCTTCCATAGGAGCCTATCAAAAGTTGTCTAGGCCAAAGTCACCTTTTGGCCCATTTTTGGGCATGACTATAACGGCACGGGTTGCCGATAAGACGGTCACCGATTCCAAAAGTGAATGCGTCTATGCGACCGGCAGCATGTGAGCTTCCATAGGAGACCATCAACAGTTGTCTAGGCCAAAGTGACTTTTGGCACAAAATTTTTCCTACAGGAATGACTATAACGGCATGGTTGCCGATAAGACGGTTACCGATTCCAAAAGTGAATGCGTCTATGCGACCGACAGCATGTGACCTTCCATAGGAGCCTATCAAAAGTTGTCTAGGCCAAAGTCACCTTTTGGCCCATTTTTGGGCATGACTATAACGGCACGGGTTGCCGATAAGAACGTCACCGATTCCAAAAGTGAATGCGTCTATGCGACCGGCAGCATGTGAGCTTCCATAGGAGACCATCAAAAGTTGTCTAGGCCAAAGTGACTTTTGGCCCAAAATTGGGCCTACAGGAATGACTATAACGGCATGGTTGCCGATAAGACGGTAACCGATTCCAAAAGTGAATGCGTCAATGCGACCGACAGCATGTGACCTTCCATAGGAGCCTATCAAAAGTTGTCTAGGCCAAAGTCACCTTTTGGCTCATTTTTGGACATGACTATAACGGCACGGGTTGCCGATAAGACGGTCACCGATTCCAAAAGTGAATGCGTCTATGCGACCGGCAGCATGTGAGCTTCCATAGTAGACCATCAAAAGTTGTCTAGGCCAAAGTGACTTTTGGCCCAAAATTGGGCCTACAGGAATGACTATAACGGCATGGTTGCCGATAAGACGGTCACCGATTCCAAAAGTGAATGCGTCTATGCGACCGACAGCATGTGACCTTCCATAGGAGCATATCAAAAGTTGTCTAGGCCAAAGTCACCTTTTGGCCCATTTTTGGGCATGACTATAACGGCACGGGTTGCCGATAAGACGGTCACCGATTCCAAAAGTGAATGCGTCTATGCGACCGACAGCATGTGACCTTCCATAGGAGCCTATCAAAAGTTGTCTAGGCCAAAGTCACCTTTTGGCCCATTTTTGGGCATGACTATAACGGCACGGGTTGCCGATAAGACGGTCACCGATTCCAAAAGTGAATGCGTCTATGCGACCGGCAGCATGTGAGCTTCCATAGGAGACCATCAACAGTTGTCTAGGCCAAAGTGACTTTTGGCACAAAATTTTTCCTACAGGAATGACTATAACGGCATGGTTGCCGATAAGACGGTTACCGATTCCAAAAGTGAATGCGTCTATGCGACCGACAGCATGTGACCTTCCATAGGAGCCTATCAAAAGTTGTCTAGGCCAAAGTCACCTTTTGGCCCATTTTTGGGCATGACTATAACGGCACGGGTTGCCGATAAGACCGTCACCGATTCCAAAAGTGAATGCGTCTATGCGACCGGCAGCATGTGAGCTTCCATAGGAGACCATCAAAAGTTGTCTAGGCCAAAGTGACTTTTGGCCCAAAATTGGGCCTACAGGAATGACTATAACGGCATGGTTGCCGATAAGACGGTAACCGATTCCAAAAGTGAATGCGTCTATGCGACCGACAGCATGTGACCTTCCATAGGAGCCTATCAAAAGTTGTCTAGGCCAAAGTCACCTTTTGGCTCATTTTTGGACATGACTATAACGGCACGGGTTGCCGATAAGACCGTCACCGATTCCAAAAGTGAATGCGTCTATGCGACCGGCAGCATGTGAGCTTCCATAGTAGACCATCAAAAGTTGTCTAGGCCAAAGTGACTTTTGGCCCAAATTTGGGCCTACAGGAATGACTATAACGGCATGGTTGCCGATAAGACGGTCACCGATTCCAAAAGTGAATGCGTCTATGCGACCGACAGCATGTGACCTTCCATAGGAGCCCATCAAAAGTTGTCTAGGCCAAAGTCACCTTTTGGCCCATTTTTGGGCATGACTATAACGGCACGGGTTGCCGATAAGACGGTCACCGATTCCAAAAGTGAATGCGTCTATGCGACCGGCAGCATGTGAGCTTCCATAGGAGACCATCAAAAGTTGTCTAGGCCAAAGTGACTTTTGGCCCAAAATTGGGCCTACAGGAATGACTATAACGGCATGGTTGCCGATAAGACGGTCACCGATTCCAAAAGTGAATGCGTCTATGCGACCGGCAGCATGTGAGCTTCCATAGGAGACCATCAAAAGTTGTCTAGGCCAAAGTGACTTTTGGCCCAAAATTGGGCCTACAGGAATGACTATAACGGCATGGTTGCCGATAAGACGGTAACCGATTCCAAAAGTGAATGCGTCTATGCGACCGACAGCATGTGACCTTCCATAGGAGCCTATCAAAAGTTGTCTAGGCCAAAGTCACCTTTTGGCTCATTTTTGGACATGACTATAACGGCACGGGTTGCCGATAAGACCGTCACCGATTCCAAAAGTGAATGCGTCTATGCGACCGGCAGCATGTGAGCTTCCATAGGAGACCATCAAAAGTTGTCTAGGCCAAAGTGACTTTTGGCCCAAAATTGGGCCTACAGGAATGACTATAACGGCATGGTTGCCGATAAGACGGTCACCGATTCCAAAAGTGAATGCGTCTATGCGACCGACAGCATGTGACCTTCCATAGGAGCCTATCAAAAGTTGTCTAGGCCAAAGTCACCTTTTGGCCCATTTTTGGGCATGACTATAACGGCACGGGTTGCCGATAAGACGGTCATCGATTCCAAAAGTGAATGCGTCTATGCGACCGGCATTATGTGAGCTTCCATAGGAGACCATCAAAAGTTGTCTAGGCCAAAGTGACTTTTGGCCCAAAATTGGGCCTACAGGAATGACTATAACGGCATGGTTGCCGATAAGACGGTCACCGATTCCAAAAGTGAATGCGTCTATGCGACCGACAGCATGTGACCTTCCATAGGAGCCTATCAAAAGTTGTCTAGGCCAAAGTCACCTTTTGGCCCATTTTTGGGCATGACTATAACGGCACGGGTTGCCGATAAGACGGTCACCGATTCCAAAAGTGAATGCGTCTATGCGACCGACAGCATGTGACCTTCCATAGGAGCCTATCAAAAGTTGTCTAGGCCAAAGTCACCTTTTGGCCCATTTTTGGGCATGACTATAACGGCACGGGTTGCCGATAAGACGGTCACCGATTCCAAAAGTGAATGCGTCTATGCGACCGACAGCATGTGACCTTCCATAGGAGCCTATCAAAAGTTGTCTAGGCCAAAGTCACCTTTTGGCCCATTTTAGGCCATGACTATAACGGCACGGGTTGCCGATAAGACGGTCACCATTTCCAAAAGTGAATGCGTCTATGCGACCGGCAGCATGTGAGCTTCCATAGGAGACCATCAAAAGTTGTCTAGGCCAAAGTGACTTTTGGCCCAAAATTGGGCCTACAGGAATGACTATAACGGCATGGTTGCCGATAAGACGGTCACCGATTCCAAAAGTGAATGCGTCTATGCGACCGACAGCATGTGACCTTCCATAGGAGCCTATCAAAAGTTGTCTAGGCCAAAGTCACCTTTTGGCTCATTTTTGGACATGACTATAACGGCACGGGTTGCCGATAAGACGGTCACCGATTCCAAAAGTGAATGCGTCTATGCGACCGGCAGCATGTGAGCTTCCATAGGAGACCATCAAAAGTTGTCTAGGCCAAAGTGACTTTTGGCCCAAAATTTTTCCTACAGGAATGACTATAACTTCATGGTTGCCGATAAGACGGTTACCGATTCCAAAAGTGAATGCGTCTATGCGACCGACAGCATGTGACCTTCCATAGGAGCCTATCAAAAGTTGTCTAGGCCAAAGTCACCTTTTGGCCCATTTTTGGGCATGACTATAACGGCACGGGTTGCCGATAAGACCGTCACCGATTCCAAAAGTGAATGCGTCTATGCGACCGGCAGCATGTGAGCTTCCATAGGAGACCATCAAAAGTTGTCTAGGCCAAAGTGACTTTTGGCCCAAAATTGGGCCTACAGGAATGACTATAACGGCATGGTTGCCGATAAGACGGTCACCGATTCCAAAAGTGAATGCGTCTATGCGACCGACAGCATGTGACCTTCCATAGGAGCCAATCAAAAGTTGTCTAGGCCAAAGTCACCTTTTGGCCCATTTTTGGGCATGACTATAACGGCACGGGTTGCCGATAAGACGGTCACCGATTCCAAAAGTGAATGCGTCTATGCGACCGGCAGCATGTGAGCTTCCATAGGAGACCATCAAAAGTTGTCTAGGCCAAAGTGACTTTTGGCCCAACATTGGGCCTACAGGAATGACTATAACGGCATGGTTGCCGATAAGACGGTCACCGATTCCAAAAGTGAATGCGTCTATGCGACCGGCAGCATGTGAGCTTCCATAGGAGACCATCAAAAGTTGTCTAGGCCAAAGTGACTTTTGGCCCAAAATTGGGCCTACAGGAATGACTATAAAGGCATGGTTGCCGATAAGACGGTAACCGATTCCAAAAGTGAATGCGTCTATGCGACCGACAGCATGTGACCTTCCATAGGAGCCTATCAAAAGTTGTCTAGGCCAAAGTCACCTTTTGGCTCATTTTTGGACATGACTATAACGGCACGGGTTGCCGATAAGACCGTCACCGATTCCAAAAGTGAATGCGTCTATGCGACGGCAGCATGTGAGCTTCCATAGGAGACCATCAAAAGTTGTCTAGGCCAAAGTGACTTTTGGCCCAAAATTGGGCCTACAGGAATGACTATAACGGCATGGTTGCCGATAAGACGGTCACCGATTCCAAAAGTGAATGCGTCTATGCGACCGACAGCATGTGACCTTCCATAGGAGCCTATCAAAAGTTGTCTAGGCCAAAGTCACCTTTTGGCCCATTTTTGGGCATGACTATAACGGCACGGGTTGCCGATAAGACGGTCACCGATTCCAAAAGTGAATGCGTCTATGCGACCGGCAGCATGTGAGCTTCCATAGGAGACCATCAAAAGTTGTCTAGGCCAAAGTGACTTTTGGCCCAAAATTGGGCCTACAGGAATGACTATAACGGCATGGTTGCCGATAAGACGGTCACCGATTCCAAAAGTGAATGCGTCTATGCGACCGACAGCATGTGACCTTCCATATGAGCCTATCAAAAGTTGTCTAGGCCAAAGTCACCTTTTGACCCATTTTTGGGCATGACTATAACGGCACGGGTTGCCGATAAGACGGTCACCGATTCCAAAAGTGAATGCGTCTATGCGACCGGCAGCATGTGAGCTTCCATAGGAGACCATCAAAAGTTGTCTAGGCCAAAGTGACTTTTGGCCCAAAATTGGGCCTACAGGAATGACTATAACGGCATGGTTGCCGATAAGACGGTCACCGATTCCAAAAGTGAATGCGTCTATGCGACCGACAGCATGTGACCTTCCATAGGAGCCTATCAAAAGTTGTCTAGGCCAAAGTCACCTTTTGGCCCATTTTTGGGCATGACTATAACGGCACGGGTTGCCGATAAGACGGTCACGGATTCCAAAAGTGAATGCGTCTATGCGACCGGCAGCATGTGAGCTTCCATAGGAGACCATCAAAAGTTGTCTAGGCCAAAGTGACTTTTGGCCCAAAATTTTTCCTACAGGAATGACTATAACTTCATGGTTGCCGATAAGACGGTTACCGATTCCAAAAGTGAATGCGTCTATGCGACCGACAGCATGTGACCTTCCATAGGAGCCTATCAAAAGTTGTCTAGGCCAAAGTCACCTTTTGGCCCATTTTTGGGCATGACTATAACGGCACGGGTTGCCGATAAGACCGTCACCGATTCCAAAAGTGAATGCGTCTATGCGACCGGCAGCATGTGAGCTTCCATAGGAGACCATCAAAAGTTGTCTAGGCCAAAGTGACTTTTGGCCCAAAATTGGGCCTACAGGAATGACTATAACGGCATGGTTGCCGATAAGACGGTCACCGATTCCAAAAGTGAATGCGTCTATGCGACCGACAGCATGTGACCTTCCATAGGAGCCCATCAAAAGTTGTCTAGGCCAAAGTCACCTTTTGGCCCATTTTTGGGCATGACTATAACGGCACGGGTTGCCGATAAGACGGTCACCGATTCCAAAAGTGAATGCGTCTATGCGACCGGCAGCATGTGAGCTTCCATAGGAGACCATCAAAAGTTGTCTAGGCCAAAGTGACTTTTGGCCCAAAATTGGGCCTACAGGAATGACTATAACGGCATGGTTGCCGATAAGACGGTCACCGATTCCAAAAGTGAATGCGTCTATGCGACCGGCAGCATGTGAGCTTCCATAGGAGACCATCAAAAGTTGTCTAGGCCAAAGTGACTTTTGGCCCAAAATTGGGCCTACAGGAATGACTATAAAGGCATGGTTGCCGATAAGAAGGTAACCGATTCCAAAAGTGAATGCGTCTATGCGACCGACAGCATGTGACCTTCCATAGGAGCCTATCAAAAGTTGTCTAGGCCAAAGTCACCTTTTGGCTCATTTTTGGACATGACTATAACGGCACGGGTTGCCGATAAGACCGTCACCGATTCCAAAAGTGAATGCGTCTATGCGACGGCAGCATGTGAGCTTCCATAGGAGACCATCAAAAGTTGTCTAGGCCAAAGTGACTTTTGGCCCAAAATTGGGCCTACAGGAATGACTATAACGGCATGGTTGCCGATAAGACGGTCACCGATTCCAAAAGTGAATGCGTCTATGCGACCGACAGCATGTGACCTTCCATAGGAGCCTATCAAAAGTTGTCTAGGCCAAAGTCACCTTTTGGCCCATTTTTGGGCATGACTATAACGGCACGGGTTGCCGATAAGACGGTCACCGATTCCAAAAGTGAATGCGTCTATGCGACCGGCAGCATGTGAGCTTCCATAGGAGACCATCAAAAGTTGTCTAGGCCAAAGTGACTTTTGGCCCAAAATTGGGCCTACAGGAATGACTATAACGGCATGGTTGCCGATAAGACGGTCACCGATTCCAAAAGTGAATGCGTCTATGCGACCGACAGCATGTGACCTTCCATATGAGCCTATCAAAAGTTGTCTAGGCCAAAGTCACCTTTTGACCCATTTTTGGGCATGACTATAACGGCACGGGTTGCCGATAAGACGGTCACCGATTCCAAAAGTGAATGCGTCTATGCGACCGGCAGCATGTGAGCTTCCATAGGAGACCATCAAAAGTTGTCTAGGCCAAAGTGACTTTTGGCCCAAAATTGGGCCTACAGGAATGACTATAACGGCATGGTTGCCGATAAGACGGTCACCGATTCCAAAAGTGAATGCGTCTATGCGACCGACAGCATGTGACCTTCCATAGGAGCCTATCAAAAGTTGTCTAGGCCAAAGTCACCTTTTGGCCCATTTTTGGGCATGACTATAACGGCACGGGTTGCCGATAAGACGGTCACGGATTCCAAAAGTGAATGCGTCTATGCGACCGGCAGCATGTGAGCTTCCATAGGAGACCATCAAAAGTTGTCTAGGCCAAAGTGACTTTTGGCCCAAAATTGGGCCTACAGGAATGACTATAACGGCATGGTTGCCGATAAGACGGTCACCGATTCCAAAAGTGAATGCGTCTATGCGACCGGCAGCATGAGAGCTTCCATAGGAGACCATCAAAAGTTGTCTAGGCCAAAGTGACTTTTGGCCCAAAATTGGGCCTACAGGAATGACTATAACGGCATGGTTGCCGATAAGACGGTCACCGATTCCAAAAGTGAATGCGTCTATGCGACCGAGAGCATGTGACCTTCCATAGGAGCCTATCAAAAGTTGTCTAGGCCAAAGTCACCTTTTGGCCCATTTTTGGGCATGACTATAACGGCACGGGTTGCCGATAAGACGGTCACCGATTCCAAAAGTGAATGCGTCTATGTGACCGGCAGCATGTGAGCTTCCATAGGAGACCATCAAAAGTTGTCTAGGCCAAAGTGACTTTTGGCCCAAAATTGGGCCTACAGGAATGACTATAACGGCATGGTTGCCGATAAGACGGTCACCGATTCCAAAAGTGAATGCGTCTATGCGACCGACAGCATGTGACCTTCCATAGGAGCCTATCAAAAGTTGTCTAGGCCAAAGTCACCTTTTGGCCCATTTTTGGGCATGACTATAACGGCACGGGTTGCCGATAAGACGGTCACCGATTCCAAAAGTGAATGCGTCTATGCGACCGGCAGCATGTGAGCTTCCATAGGAGACCATCAACAGTTGTCTAGGCCAAAGTGACTTTTGGCACAAAATTTTTCCTACAGGAATGACTATAACGGCATGGTTGCCGATAAGACGGTTACCGATTCCAAAAGTGAATGCGTCTATGCGACCGACAGCATGTGACCTTCCATAGGAGCCTATCAAAAGTTGTCTAGGCCAAAGTCACCTTTTGGCCCATTTTTGGGCATGACTATAACGGCACGGGTTGCCGATAAGACCGTCACCGATTCCAAAAGTGAATGCGTCTATGCGACCGGCAGCATGTGAGCTTCCATAGGAGACCATCAAAAGTTGTCTAGGCCAAAGTGACTTTTGGCCCAAAATTGGGCCTACAGGAATGACTATAACGGCATGGTTGCCGATAAGACGGTAACCGATTCCAAAAGTGAATGCGTCTATGCGACCGACAGCATGTGACCTTCCATAGGAGCCTATCAAAAGTTGTCTAGGCCAAAGTCACCTTTTGGCTCATTTTTGGACATGACTATAACGGCACGGGTTGCCGATAAGACGGTCACCGATTCCAAAAGTGAATGCGTCTATGCGACCGGCAGCATGTGAGCTTCCATAGGAGACCATCAAAAGTTGTCTAGGCCAAAGTGACTTTTGGCCCAAAATTTTTCCTACAGGAATGACTATAACTTCATGGTTGCCGATAAGACGGTTACCGATTCCAAAAGTGAATGTGTCTATGCGACCGACAGCATGTGACCTTCCATAGGAGCCTATCAAAAGTTGTCTAGGCCAAAGTCACCTTTTGGCCCATTTTTGGGCATGACTATAACGGCACGGGTTGCCGATAAGACCGTCACCGATTCCAAAAGTGAATGCGTCTATGCGACCGGCAGCATGTGAGCTTCCATAGTAGACCATCAAAAGTTGTCTAGGCCAAAGTGACTTTTGGCCCAAAATTGGGCCTACAGGAATGACTATAACGGCATGGTTGCCGATAAGACGGTCACCGATTCCAAAAGTGAATGCGTCTATGCGACCGACAGCATGTGACCTTCCATAGGAGCATATCAAAAGTTGTCTAGGCCAAAGTCACCTTTTGGCCCATTTTTGGGCATGACTATAACGGCACGGGTTGCCGATAAGACGGTCACCGATTCCAAAAGTGAATGCGTCTATGCGACCGACAGCATGTGACCTTCCATAGGAGCCTATCAAAAGTTGTCTAGGCCAAAGTCACCTTTTGGCCCATTTTTGGGCATGACTATAACGGCACGGGTTGCCGATAAGACGGTCACCGATTCCAAAAGTGAATGCGTCTATGCGACCGGCAGCATGTGAGCTTCCATAGGAGACCATCAACAGTTGTCTAGGCCAAAGTGACTTTTGGCACAAAATTTTTCCTACCGGAATGACTATAACGGCATGGTTGCCGATAAGACGGTTACCGATTCCAAAAGTGAATGCGTCTATGCGACCGACAGCATGTGACCTTCCATAGGAGCCTATCAAAAGTTGTCTAGGCCAAAGTCACCTTTTGGCCCATTTTTGGGCATGACTATAACGGCACGGGTTGCCGATAAGACCGTCACCGATTCCAAAAGTGAATGCGTCTATGCGACCGGCAGCATGTGAGCTTCCATAGGAGACCATCAAAAGTTGTCTAGGCCAAAGTGACTTTTGGCCCAAAATTGGGCCTACAGGAATGACTATAACGGCATGGTTGCCGATAAGACGGTAACCGATTCCAAAAGTGAATGCGTCTATGCGACCGACAGCATGTGACCTTCCATAGGAGCCTATCAAAAGTTGTCTAGGCCAAAGTCACCTTTTGGCTCATTTTTGGACATGACTATAACGGCACGGGTTGCCGATAAGACGGTCACCGATTCCAAAAGTGAATGCGTCTATGCGACCGGCAGCATGTGAGCTTCCATAGTAGACCATCAAAAGTTGTCTAGGCCAAAGTGACTTTTGGCCCAAAATTGGGCCTACAGGAATGACTATAACGGCATGGTTGCCGATAAGACGGTCACCGATTCCAAAAGTGAATGCGTCTATGCGACCGACAGCATGTGACCTTCCATAGGAGCATATCAAAAGTTGTCTAGGCCAAAGTCACCTTTTGGCCCATTTTTGGGCATGACTATAACGGCACGGGTTGCCGATAAGACGGTCACCGATTCCAAAAGTGAATGCGTCTATGCGACCGACAGCATGTGACCTTCTATAGGAGCCTATCAAAAGTTGTCTAGGCCAAAGTCACCTTTTGGCCCATTTTTGGGCATGACTATAACGGCACGGGTTGCCGATAAGACGGTCACCGATTCCAAAAGTGAATGCGTCTATGCGACCGGCAGCATGTGAGCTTCCATAGGAGACCATCAACAGTTGTCTAGGCCAAAGTGACTTTTGGCACAAAATTTTTCCTACAGGAATGACTATAACGGCATGGTTGCCGATAAGACGGTTACCGATTCCAAAAGTGAATGCGTCTATGCGACCGACAGCATGTGACCTTCCATAGGAGCCTATCAAAAGTTGTCTAGGCCAAAGTCACCTTTTGGCCCATTTTTGGGCATGACTATAACGGCACGGGTTGCCGATAAGACCGTCACCGATTCCAAAAGTGAATGCGTCTATGCGACCGGCAGCATGTGAGCTTCCATAGGAGACCATCAAAAGTTGTCTAGGCCAAAGTGACTTTTGGCCCAAAATTGGGCCTACAGGAATGACTATAACGGCATGGTTGCCGATAAGACGGTAACCGATTCCAAAAGTGAATGCGTCTATGCGACCGACAGCATGTGACCTTCCATAGGAGCCTATCAAAAGTTGTCTAGGCCAAAGTCACCTTTTGGCTCATTTTTGGACATGACTATAACGGCACGGGTTGCCGATAAGACGGTCACCGATTCCAAAAGTGAATGCGTCTATGCGACCGGCAGCATGTGAGCTTCCATAGTAGACCATCAAAAGTTGTCTAGGCCAAAGTGACTTTTGGCCCAAAATTGGGCCTACAGGAATGACTATAACGGCATGGTTGCCGATAAGACGGTCACCGATTCCAAAAGTGAATGCGTCTATGCGACCGACAGCATGTGACCTTCCATAGGAGCCCATCAAAAGTTGTCTAGGCCAAAGTCACCTTTTGGCCCATTTTTGGGCATGACTATAACGGCACGGGTTGCCGATAAGACGGTCACCGATTCCAAAAGTGAATGCGTCTATGCGACCGGCAGCATGTGAGCTTCCATAGGAGACCATCAAAAGTTGTCTAGGCCAAAGTGACTTTTGGCCCAAAATTGGGCCTACAGGAATGACTATAACGGCATGGTTGCCGATAAGACGGTCACCGATTCCAAAAGTGAATGCGTCTATGCGACCGGCAGCATGTGAGCTTCCATAGGAGACCATCAAAAGTTGTCTAGGCCAAAGTGACTTTTGGCCCAAAATTGGGCCTACAGGAATGACTATAACGGCATGGTTGCCGATAAGACGGTTACCGATTCCAAAAGTGAATGCGTCTATGCGACCGACAGCATGTGACCTTCCATAGGAGCCTATCAAAAGTTGTCTAGGCCAAAGTCACCTTTTGGCTCATTTTTGGACATGACTATAACGGCACGGGTTGCCGATAAGACCGTCACCGATTCCAAAAGTGAATGCGTCTATGCGACCGGCAGCATGTGAGCTTCCATAGGAGACCATCAAAAGTTGTCTAGGCCAAAGTGACTTTTGGCCCAAAATTGGGCCTACAGGAATGACTATAACGGCATGGTTGCCGATAAGACGGTCACCGATTCCAAAAGTGAATGCGTCTATGCGACCGACAGCATGTGACCTTCCATAGGAGCCTATCAAAAGTTGTCTAGGCCAAAGTCACCTTTTGGCCCATTTTTGGGCATGACTATAACGGCACGGGTTGCCGATAAGACGGTCATCGATTCCAAAAGTGAATGCGTCTATGCGACCGGCATTATGTGAGCTTCCATAGGAGACCATCAAAAGTTGTCTAGGCCAAAGTGACTTTTGGCCCAAAATTGGGCCTACAGGAATGACTATAACGGCATGGTTGCCGATAAGACGGTCACCGATTCCAAAAGTGAATGCGTCTATGCGACCGACAGCATGTGACCTTCCATAGGAGCCTATCAAAAGTTGTCTAGGCCAAAGTCACCTTTTGGCCCATTTTTGGGCATGACTATAACGGCACGGGTTGCCGATAAGACGGTCACCGATTCCAAAAGTGAATGCGTCTATGCGACCGACAGCATGTGACCTTCCATAGGAGCCTATCAAAAGTTGTCTAGGCCAAAGTCACCTTTTGGCCCATTTTTGGGCATGACTATAACGGCACGGGTTGCCGATAAGACGGTCACCGATTCCAAAAGTGAATGCGTCTATGCGACCGACAGCATGTGACCTTCCATAGGAGCCTATCAAAAGTTGTCTAGGCCAAAGTCACCTTTTGGCCCATTTTAGGCCATGACTATAACGGCACGGGTTGCCGATAAGACGGTCACCATTTCCAAAAGTGAATGCGTCTATGCGACCGGCAGCATGTGAGCTTCCATAGGAGACCATCAAAAGTTGTCTAGGCCAAAGTGACTTTTGGCCCAAAATTGGGCCTACAGGAATGACTATAACGGCATGGTTGCCGATAAGACGGTCACCGATTCCAAAAGTGAATGCGTCTATGCGACCGACAGCATGTGACCTTCCATAGGAGCCTATCAAAAGTTGTCTAGGCCAAAGTCACCTTTTGGCTCATTTTTGGACATGACTATAACGGCACGGGTTGCCGATAAGACGGTCACCGATTCCAAAAGTGAATGCGTCTATGCGACCGGCAGCATGTGAGCTTCCATAGGAGACCATCAAAAGTTGTCTAGGCCAAAGTGACTTTTGGCCCAAAATTTTTCCTACAGGAATGACTATAACTTCATGGTTGCCGATAAGACGGTTACCGATTCCAAAAGTGAATGCGTCTATGCGACCGACAGCATGTGACCTTCCATAGGAGCCTATCAAAAGTTGTCTAGGCCAAAGTCACCTTTTGGCCCATTTTTGGGCATGACTATAACGGCACGGGTTGCCGATAAGACCGTCACCGATTCCAAAAGTGAATGCGTCTATGCGACCGGCAGCATGTGAGCTTCCATAGGTGACCATCAAAAGTTGTCTAGGCCAAAGTGACTTTTGGCCCAAAATTGGGCCTACAGGAATGACTATAACGGCATGGTTGCCGATAAGACGGTCACCGATTCCAAAAGTGAATGCGTCTATGCGACCGACAGCATGTGACCTTCCATAGGAGCCAATCAAAAGTTGTCTAGGCCAAAGTCACCTTTTGGCCCATTTTTGGGCATGACTATAACGGCACGGGTTGCCGATAAGACGGTCACCGATTCCAAAAGTGAATGCGTCTATGCGACCGGCAGCATGTGAGCTTCCATAGGAGACCATCAAAAGTTGTCTAGGCCAAAGTGACTTTTGGCCCAAAATTGGGCCTACAGGAATGACTATAACGGCATGGTTGCCGATAAGACGGTCACCGATTCCAAAAGTGAATGCGTCTATGCGACCGGCAGCATGTGAGCTTCCATAGGAGACCATCAAAAGTTGTCTAGGCCAAAGTGACTTTTGGCCCAAAATTGGGCCTACAGGAATGACTATAAAGGCATGGTTGCCGATAAGACGGTAACCGATTCCAAAAGTGAATGCGTCTATGCGACCGACAGCATGTGACCTTCCATAGGAGCCTATCAAAAGTTGTCTAGGCCAAAGTCACCTTTTGGCTCATTTTTGGACATGACTATAACGGCACGGGTTGCCGATAAGACCGTCACCGATTCCAAAAGTGAATGCGTCTATGCGACGGCAGCATGTGAGCTTCCATAGGAGACCATCAAAAGTTGTCTAGGCCAAAGTGACTTTTGGCCCAAAATTGGGCCTACAGGAATGACTATAACGGCATGGTTGCCGATAAGACGGTCACCGATTCCAAAAGTGAATGCGTCTATGCGACCGACAGCATGTGACCTTCCATAGGAGCCTATCAAAAGTTGTCTAGGCCAAAGTCACCTTTTGGCCCATTTTTGGGCATGACTATAACGGCACGGGTTGCCGATAAGACGGTCACCGATTCCAAAAGTGAATGCGTCTATGCGACCGGCAGCATGTGAGCTTCCATAGGAGACCATCAAAAGTTGTCTAGGCCAAAGTGACTTTTGGCCCAAAATTGGGCCTACAGGAATGACTATAACGGCATGGTTGCCGATAAGACGGTCACCGATTCCAAAAGTGAATGCGTCTATGCGACCGACAGCATGTGACCTTCCATATGAGCCTATCAAAAGTTGTCTAGGCCAAAGTCACCTTTTGACCCATTTTTGGGCATGACTATAACGGCACGGGTTGCCGATAAGACGGTCACCGATTCCAAAAGTGAATGCGTCTATGCGACCGGCAGCATGTGAGCTTCCATAGGAGACCATCAAAAGTTGTCTAGGCCAAAGTGACTTTTGGCCCAAAATTGGGCCTACAGGAATGACTATAACGGCATGGTTGCCGATAAGACGGTCACCGATTCCAAAAGTGAATGCGTCTATGCGACCGACAGCATGTGACCTTCCATAGGAGCCTATCAAAAGTTGTCTAGGCCAAAGTCACCTTTTGGCCCATTTTTGGGCATGACTATAACGGCACGGGTTGCCGATAAGACGGTCACGGATTCCAAAAGTGAATGCGTCTATGCGACCGGCAGCATGTGAGCTTCCATAGGAGACCATCAAAAGTTGTCTAGGCCAAAGTGACTTTTGGCCCAAAATTTTTCCTACAGGAATGACTATAACTTCATGGTTGCCGATAAGACGGTTACCGATTCCAAAAGTGAATGCGTCTATGCGACCGACAGCATGTGACCTTCCATAGGAGCCTATCAAAAGTTGTCTAGGCCAAAGTCACCTTTTGGCCCATTTTTGGGCATGACTATAACGGCACGGGTTGCCGATAAGACCGTCACCGATTCCAAAAGTGAATGCGTCTATGCGACCGGCAGCATGTGAGCTTCCATAGGAGACCATCAAAAGTTGTCTAGGCCAAAGTGACTTTTGGCCCAAAATTGGGCCTACAGGAATGACTATAACGGCATGGTTGCCGATAAGACGGTCACCGATTCCAAAAGTGAATGCGTCTATGCGACCGACAGCATGTGACCTTCCATAGGAGCCCATCAAAAGTTGTCTAGGCCAAAGTCACCTTTTGGCCCATTTTTGGGCATGACTATAACGGCACGGGTTGCCGATAAGACGGTCACCGATTCCAAAAGTGAATGCGTCTATGCGACCGGCAGCATGTGAGCTTCCATAGGAGACCATCAAAAGTTGTCTAGGCCAAAGTGACTTTTGGCCCAAAATTGGGCCTACAGGAATGACTATAACGGCATGGTTGCCGATAAGACGGTCACCGATTCCAAAAGTGAATGCGTCTATGCGACCGGCAGCATGTGAGCTTCCATAGGAGACCATCAAAAGTTGTCTAGACCAAAGTGACTTTTGGCCCAAAATTGGGCCTACAGGAATGACTATAAAGGCATGGTTGCCGATAAGACGGTAACCGATTCCAAAAGTGAATGCGTCTATGCGACCGACAGCATGTGACCTTCCATAGGAGCCTATCAAAAGTTGTCTAGGCCAAAGTCACCTTTTGGCTCATTTTTGGACATGACTATAACGGCACGGGTTGCCGATAAGACCGTCACCGATTCCAAAAGTGAATGCGTCTATGCGACGGCAGCATGTGAGCTTCCATAGGAGACCATCAAAAGTTGTCTAGGCCAAAGTGACTTTTGGCCCAAAATTGGGCCTACAGGAATGACTATAACGGCATGGTTGCCGATAAGACGGTCACCGATTCCAAAAGTGAATGCGTCTATGCGACCGACAGCATGTGACCTTCCATAGGAGCCTATCAAAAGTTGTCTAGGCCAAAGTCACCTTTTGGCCCATTTTTGGGCATGACTATAACGGCACGGGTTGCCGATAAGACGGTCACCGATTCCAAAAGTGAATGCGTCTATGCGACCGGCAGCATGTGAGCTTCCATAGGAGACCATCAAAAGTTGTCTAGGCCAAAGTGACTTTTGGCCCAAAATTGGGCCTACAGGAATGACTATAACGGCATGGTTGCCGATAAGACGGTCACCGATTCCAAAAGTGAATGCGTCTATGCGACCGACAGCATGTGACCTTCCATATGAGCCTATCAAAAGTTGTCTAGGCCAAAGTCACCTTTTGACCCATTTTTGGGCATGACTATAACGGCACGGGTTGCCGATAAGACGGTCACCGATTCCAAAAGTGAATGCGTCTATGCGACCGGCAGCATGTGAGCTTCCATAGGAGACCATCAAAAGTTGTCTAGGCCAAAGTGACTTTTGGCCCAAAATTGGGCCTACAGGAATGACTATAACGGCATGGTTGCCGATAAGACGGTCACCGATTCCAAAAGTGAATGCGTCTATGCGACCGACAGCATGTGACCTTCCATAGGAGCCTATCAAAAGTTGTCTAGGCCAAAGTCACCTTTTGGCCCATTTTTGGGCATGACTATAACGGCACGGGTTGCCGATAAGACGGTCACGGATTCCAAAAGTGAATGCGTCTATGCGACCGGCAGCATGTGAGCTTCCATAGGAGACCATCAAAAGTTGTCTAGGCCAAAGTGACTTTTGGCCCAAAATTGGGCCTACAGGAATGACTATAACGGCATGGTTGCCGATAAGACGGTCACCGATTCCAAAAGTGAATGCGTCTATGCGACCGGCAGCATGAGAGCTTCCATAGGAGACCATCAAAAGTTGTCTAGGCCAAAGTGACTTTTGGCCCAAAATTGGGCCTACAGGAATGACTATAACGGCATGGTTGCCGATAAGACGGTCACCGATTCCAAAAGTGAATGCGTCTATGCGACCGAGAGCATGTGACCTTCCATAGGAGCCTATCAAAAGTTGTCTAGGCCAAAGTCACCTTTTGGCCCATTTTTGGGCATGACTATAACGGCACGGGTTGCCGATAAGACGGTCACCGATTCCAAAAGTGAATGCGTCTATGTGACCGGCAGCATGTGAGCTTCCATAGGAGACCATCAAAAGTTGTCTAGGCCAAAGTGACTTTTGGCCCAAAATTGGGCCTACAGGAATGACTATAACGGCATGGTTGCCGATAAGACGGTCACCGATTCCAAAAGTGAATGCGTCTATGCGACCGACAGCATGTGACCTTCCATAGGAGCCTATCAAAAGTTGTCTAGGCCAAAGTCACCTTTTGGCCCATTTTTGGGCATGACTATAACGGTACGGGTTGCCGATAAGACGGTCACCGATTCCAAAAGTGTATGCGTCTATGCGACCGGCAGCATGTGAGCTTCCATAGGAGACCATCAAAAGTTGTCTAGGCCAAAGTGACTTTTGGCCCAAAATTGGGCCTACAGGAATGACTATAACGGCATGGTTGCCGATAAGACGGTCACCGATTCCAAAAGTGAATGCGTCTATGCGACCGACAGCATGTGACCTTCCATAGGAGCCTATCAAAAGTTGTCTAGGCCAAAGTCACCTTTTGGCCCATTTTTGGGCATGACTATAACGGCACGGGTTGCCGATAAGACGGTCACCGATTCCAAAAGTGAATGCGTCTATGCAACCGGCAGCATGTGAGCTTCCATAGGAGACCATCAAAAGTTGTCTAGGCCAAAGTGACTTTTGGCCCAAAATTGGGCCTACAGGAATGACTATAACGGCATGGTTGCCGATAAGACGGTCACCGATTCCAAAAGTGAATGCGTCTATGCGACCGACAGCATGTGACCTTCCATAGGAGCCTATCAAAAGTTGTCTAGGCCAAAGTCACCATTTGGCCCATTTTTGGGCATGACTATAACGGCACGGGTTGCCGATAAGACGGTCACCGATTCCAAAAGTGAATGCGTCTATGCGACCGGCAGCATGTGAGCTTCCATAGGAGACCATCAAAAGTTGTCTAGGCCAAAGTGACTTTTGGCCCAAAATTGGGCCTACAGGAATGACTATAACGGCATGGTTGCCGATAAGACGGTCACCGATTCCAAAAATGAATGCGTCTATGCGACCGACAGCATGTGACCTTCCATAGGAGCCTATCAAAAGTTGTCTAGGCCAAAGTCACCTTTTGGCCCATATTTGGGCATGACTATAACGGCTCGGGTTGCCGATAAGACGGTCACCGATTCCAAAAGTGAATGCGTCTATGCGACCGGCAGCATGTGAGCTTCCATAGGAGACCATCAAAAGTTGTCTAGACCAAAGTGACTTTTGGCCCAAAATTGCGCCTACAGGAATGACTATAACGGCATGGTTGCCGATAAGACGGTCACCGATTCCAAAAGTGAATGCGTCTATGCGACCGACAGCATGTGACCTTCCATAGGAGCCTATCAAAAGTTGTCTAGGCCAAAGTCACCTTTTGGCCCATTTTTGGGCATGACTATAACGGCACGGGTTGCCGATAAGACGGTCACCGATTCCAAAAGTGAATGCGTCTATGCGACCGGCAGCATGTGAGCTTCCATAGGAGACCATCAAAAGTTGTCTAGGCCAAAGTGACTTTTGGCCCGAAATTGGGCCTACAGGAATGACTATAACGGCATGGTTGCCGATAAGACGGTCACCGATTCCAAAAGTGAATGCGTCTATGCGACCGACAGCATGTGACCTTCCATAGGAGCCCATCAAAAGTTGTCTAGGCCAAAGTCACCTTTTGGCCCATTTTTGGGCATGAATATAACGGCACGGGTTGCCGATAAGACGGTCACCGATTCCAAAAGTGAATGCGTCTATGCGACCGGCAGCATGTGAGCTTCCATAGGAGACCATCAAAAGTTGTCTAGGCCAAAGTGACTTTTGGCCCAAAATTGGGCCTACAGGAATGACTATAACGGCAGGGTTGCCGATAAGACGGTCACCGATTCCAAAAGTGAATGCGTCTATGCGACCGACAGCATGTGACCTTCCATAGGAGCCTATCAAAAGTTGTCTAGGCCAAAGTCACCTTTTGGCCCATTTTTGGGCATGACTATAACGGCACGGGTTGCCGATAAGACGGTCACCGATTCCAAAAGTGAATGCGTCTCTGCGACCGGCAGCATGTGAGCTTCCATAGGAGACCATCAAAAGTTGTCTAGGCCAAAGTGACTTTTGGCCCAAAATTGGGCCTACAGGAATGACTATAACGGCATGGTTGCCGATAAGACGGTCACCGATTCCAAAAGTGAATGCGTCTATGCGACCGAGAGCATGTGACCTTCCATAGGAGCCTATCAAAAGTTGTCTAGGCCAAAGTCACCTTTTGGCCCATTTTTGGGAATGACTATAACGGCATGGTTGCCGATAAGACGGTCACCGATTCCAAAAGTGAATGCGTCTATGCGACCGACAGCATGTGACCTTCCATAGGAGCCTATCAAAAGTTGTCTAGGCCAAAGTCACCTTTTGGCCCATTTTTGGGCATGACTATAACGGCACGGGTTGCCGATAAGACGGTCACCGATTCCAAAAGTGAATGCGTCTATGCGACCGGGAGCATGTGAGCTTCCATAGGAGACCATCAAAAGTTGTCTAGGCCAAAGTGACTTTTGGCCCAAAATTGGGCCTACAGGAATGACTATAACGGCATGGTTGCCGATAAGACGGTCACCGATTCCAAAAGTGAATGCGTCTATGCGACCGACAGCATGTGACCTTCCATAGGAGCCTATCAAAAGTTGTCTAGGCCAAAGTCACCTTTTGGCCCATTTTTGGCATGACTATAACGGCACGGGTTGCCGATAAGACGGTCACCGAAATGCGTCTATGCGACCGGCAGCATGTGAGCTTCCATAGGAGACCATCAAAAGTTGTCTAGGCCAAAGTGACTTTTGGCCCAAAATTGGGCCTACAGGAATGACTATAACGGCATGGTTGCCGATAAGACGGTCACCGATTCCAAAAGTGAATGCGTCTATGCGACCGACAGCATGTGACCTTCCATAGGAGCCTATCAAAAGTTGTCTAGGCCAAAGTCACCTTTTGGCCCATTTTTGGGAATGACTATAACGGCATGGTTGCCGATAAGACGGTCACCGATTCCAAAAGTGAATGCGTCTATGCGACCGACAGCATGTGACCTTCCATAGGAGCCTTTCAAAAGTTGTCTAGGCCAAAGTCACCTTTTGGCCCATTTTTGGGCATGACTATAACGGCACGGGTTGCCGATAAGACGGTCACCGATTCCAAAAGTGAATGCGTCTATGCGACCGGCAGCATGTGAGCTTCCATAGGAGACCATCAAAAGTTGTCTAGGCCAAAGTGACTTTTGGCCCAAAATTGGGCCTACAGGAATGACTATAACGGCATGGTTGCCGATAAGACGGTCACCGATTCCAAAAGTGAATGCGTCTATGCGACCGAGAGCATGTGACCTTCCATAGGAGCCTATCAAAAGTTGTCTAGGCCAAAGTCACCTTTTGGCCCATTTTTGGGAATGACTATAACGGCATGGTTGCCGATAAGACGGTCACCGATTCCAAAAGTGAATGCGTCTATGCGACCGACAGCATGTGACCTTCCATAGGAGCCTATCAAAAGTTGTCTAGGCCAAAGTCACCTTTTGGCCCATTTTTGGGCATGACTATAACGGCACGGGTTGCCGATAAGACGGTCACCGATTCCAAAAGTGAATGCGTCTATGCGACCGGGAGCATGTGAGCTTCCATAGGAGACCATCAAAAGTTGTCTAGGCCAAAGTGACTTTTGGCCAAAAATTGGGCCTACAGGAATGACTATAACGGCATG
This sequence comes from Gibbula magus, assembly GCA_936450465.1. NCBI lineage: Eukaryota > Metazoa > Mollusca > Gastropoda > Trochida > Trochidae > Gibbula > Gibbula magus. The sequence continues at coordinate 45,810,453 of OW388301.1, forward strand.
GTTGCCGATAAGACGGTCACCGATTCCAAAAGTGAATGCGTCTATGCGACCGACAGCATGTGACCTTCCATAGGAGCCTATCAAAAGTTGTCTAGGCCAAAGTCACCTTTTGGCCCATTTTTGGCATGACTATAACGGCACGGGTTGCCGATAAGACGGTCACCGAAATGCGTCTATGCGACCGGCAGCATGTGAGCTTCCATAGGAGACCATCAAAAGTTGTCTAGGCCAAAGTGACTTTTGGCCCAAAATTGGGCCTACAGGAATGACTATAACGGCATGGTTGCCGATAAGACGGTCACCGATTCCAAAAGTGAATGCGTCTATGCGACCGACAGCATGTGACCTTCCATAGGAGCCTATCAAAAGTTGTCTGGGCCAAAGTCACCTTTTGGCCCATTTTGGGGAATGACTATAACGGCATGGTTGCCGATAAGACGGTCACCGATTCCAAAAGTGAATGCGTCTATGCGACCGACAGCATGTGACCTTCCATAGGAGCCTTTCAAAAGTTGTCTAGGCCAAAGTCACCTTTTGGCCCATTTTTGGGCATGACTATAACGGCACGGGTTGCCGATAAGACGGTCACCGATTCCAAAAGTGAATGCGTCTATGCGACCGGCAGCATGTGAGCTTCCATAGGAGACCATCAAAAGTTGTCTAGGCCAAAGTGACTTTTGGCCCAAAATTGGGCCTACAGGAATGACTATAACGGCATGGTTGCCGATAAGACGGTCACCGATTCCAAAAGTGAATGCGTCTATGCGACCGACAGCATGTGACCTTCCATAGGAGCCTATCAAAAGTTGTCTAGGCCAAAGTCACCTTTTGGCCCATTTTTGGGAATGACTATAACGGCATGGTTGCCGATAAGACGGTCACCGATTCCAAAAGTGAATGCGTCTATGCGACCGACAGCATGTGACCTTCCATAGGAGCCTATCAAAAGTTGTCTAGGCCAAAGTCACCTTTTGGCCCATTTTTGGGCATGACTATAACGGCACGGGTTGCCGATAAGACGGTCACCGATTCCAAAAGTGAATGCGTCTATGCGACCGGCAGCATGTGAGCTTCCATAGGAGACCATCAAAAGTTGTCTAGGCCAAAGTGACTTTTGGCCCAAAATTGGGCCTACAGGAATGACTATAACGGCATGGTTGCCGATAAGACGGTCACCGATTCCAAAAGTGAATGCGTCTATGCGACCGACAGCATGTGACCTTCCATAGGAGCCTATCAAAAGTTGTCTAGGCCAAAGTCACCTTTTGGCCCATTTTTGGGCATGACTATAACGGCACGGGTTGCCGATAAGACGGTCACCGATTCCAAAAGTGAATGCGTCTATGCGACCGGCAGCATGTGAGCTTCCATAGGAGACCATCAAAAGTTGTCTAGGCCAAAGTGACTTTTGGCCCAAAATTGGGCCTACAGGAATGACTATAACGGCATGGTTGCCGATAAGACGGTCACCGATTCCAAAAGTGAATGCGTCTATGGGACCGACAGCATGTGACCTTCCATAGGAGCCTATCAAAAGTTGTCTAGGCCAAAGTCACCTTTTGGCCCATTTTTGGGAATGACTATAACGGCATGGTTGCCGATAAGACGGTCACCGATTCCAAAAGTGAATGCGTCTATGCGACCGACAGCAGGTGACCTTCCATAGGAGCCTATCAAAAGTTGTCTAGGCCAAAGTCACCTTTTGGCCCATTTTTGGGCATGACTATAACGGCACGGGTTGCCGATAAGACGGTCACCGATTCCAAAAGTGAATGCGTCTATGCAACCGGGAGCATGTGAGCTTCCATAGGAGACCATCAAAAGTTGTCTAGGCCAAAGTGACTTTTGGCCCAAAATTGGGCCTACAGGAATGACTATAACGGCATGGTTGCCGATAAGACGGTCACCGATTCCAAAAGTGAATGCGTCTATGCGACCGACAGCATGTGACCTTCCATAGGAGCCTATCAAAAGTTGTCTAGGCCAAAGTCACCTTTTGGCCCATTTTTGGGCATGACTATAACGGCACGGGTTGCCGATAAGACGGTCACCGATTCCAAAAGTGAATGCGTCTATGCGACCGGCAGCATGAGAGCTTCCATAGGAGACCATCAAAAGTTGTCTAGGCCAAAGTGACTTTTGGCCCAAAATTGGGCCTACAGGAATGACTATAACGGCATGGTTGCCGATAAGACGGTCACCGATTCCAAAAGTGAATGCGTCTATGCGACCGACAGCATGTGACCTTCCATAGGAGCCTATCAAAAGTTGTCTAGGCCAAAGTCACCTTTTGGCCCATTTTTGGGCATGACTATAACGGCATGGTTGCCGATAAGACGGTCACCGATTCCAAAAGTGTATGCGTCTATGCGACCGACAGCATGTGACCTTCCATAGGAGCCTATCAAAAGTTGTCTAGGCCAAAGTCACCTTTTGGCCCATTTTTGGGAATGACTATAACGGCATGGTTGCCGATAAGACGGTCACCGATTCCAAAAGTGAATGCGTCTATGCGACCGACAGCAGGTGACCTTCCATAGGAGCCTATCAAAAGTTGTCTAGGCCAAAGTCACCTTTTGGCCCATTTTTGGGCATGACTATAACGGCACGGGTTGCCGATAAGACGGTCACCGATTCCAAAAGTGAATGCGTCTATGCAACCGGGAGCATGTGAGCTTCCATAGGAGACCATCAAAAGTTGTCTAGGCCAAAGTGACTTTTGGCCCAAAATTGGGCCTACAGGAATGACTATAACGGCATGGTTGCCGATAAGACGGTCACCGATTCCAAAAGTGAATGCGTCTATGCGACCGACAGCATGTGACCTTCCATAGGAGCCTATCAAAAGTTGTCTAGGCCAAAGTCACCTTTTGGCCCATTTTTGGGCATGACTATAACGGCACGGGTTGCCGATAAGACGGTCACCGATTCCAAAAGTGAATGCGTCTATGCGACCGGCAGCATGAGAGCTTCCATAGGAGACCATCAAAAGTTGTCTAGGCCAAAGTGACTTTTGGCCCAAAATTGGGCCTACAGGAATGACTATAACGGCATGGTTGCCGATAAGACGGTCACCGATTCCAAAAGTGAATGCGTCTATGCGACCGACAGCATGTGACCTTCCATAGGAGCCTATCAAAAGTTGTCTAGGCCAAAGTCACCTTTTGGCCCATTTTTGGGCATGACTATAACGGCACGGGTTGCCGATAAGACGGTCACCGATTCCAAAAGTGTATGCGTCTATGCGACCGGCAGCATGTGAGCTTCAATAGGAGACCACCAAAAGTTGTCTAGGCCAAAGTGACTTTTGGCCCAAAATTGGGCCTACAGGAATGACTATAACGGCATGGTTGCCGATAAGACGGTCACCGATTCCAAAAGTGAATGCGTCTATGCGACCGACAGCATGTGACCTTCCATAGGAGCCTATCAAAAGTTGTCTAGGCCAAAGTCACCTTTTGGCCCATTTTTGGGCATGACTATAACGGCACGGGTTGCCGATAAGACCGTCACCGATTCCAAAAGTGAATGCGTCTATGCGACCGGCAGCATGTGAGCTTCCATAGGAGACCATCAAAAGTTGTCTAGGCCAAAGTGACTTTTGGCCCAAAATTGGGCCTACAGGAATGACTATAACGGCATGGTTGCCGATAAGACGGTCACCGATTCCAAAAGTGAATGCGTCTATGCGACCGAGAGCATGTGACCTTCCATAGGAGCCTATCAAAAGTTGTCTAGGCCAAAGTCACCTTTTGGCCCATATTTGGGCATGATTATAACGGCACGGGTTGCCGATAAGACGGTCACCGATTCCAAAAGTGAATGCGTCTATGCGACCGGCAGCATGTGAGCTTCCATAGGAGACCATCAAAAGTTGTCTAGACCAAAGTGACTTTTGGCCCAAAATTGCGCCTACAGGAATGACTATAACGGCATGGTTGTCGATAAGACGGTCACCGATTCCAAAAGTGAATGCGTCTATGCGACCGACAGCATGTGACCTTCCATAGGAGCCTATCAAAAGTTGTCTAGGCCAAAGTCACCTTTTGGCCCATTTTTGGGCATGACTATAACGGCACGGGTTGCCGATAAGACGGTCACCGATTCGAAAAGTGAATGCGTCTATGCGACCGGCAGCATGTGAGCTTCCATAGGAGACCATCAAAAGTTGTCTAGGCCAAAGTGACTTTTGGCCCAAAATTGGGCCTACAGGAATGACTATAACGGCATGGTTGCCGATAAGACGGTCACCGATTCCAAAAGTGAATGCGTCTATGCGACCGACAGCATGTGACCTTCCATAGGAGCCTATCAAAAGTTGTCTAGGCCAAAGTCACCTTTTGGCTATTTTTGGGAATGACTATAACGGCATGGTTGCCGATAAGACGGTCACCGATTCCAAAAGTGAATGCGTCTATGCGACCGACAGCATGTGACCTTCCATAGGAGCCTATCAAAAGTTGTCTAGGCCAAAGTCACCTTTTGGCCCATTTTTGGGCATGACTATAACGGCACGGGTTGCCGATAAGACGGTCACCGATTCCAAAAGTGAATGCGTCTCTGCGACCGGGAGCATGTGAGCTTCCATAGGAGACCATCAAAAGTTGTCTAGGCCAAAGTGACTTTTGGCCCAAAATTGGGCCTACAGGAATGACTATAACGGCATGGTTGCCGATAAGACGGTCACCGATTCCAAAAGTGAATGCGTCTATGCGACCGACAGCATGTGACCTTCCATAGGAGCCTATCAAAAGTTGTCTAGGCCAAAGTCACCTTTTGGCCCATTTTTGGGCATGATTATAACGGCACGGGTTGCCGATAAGACGGTCACCGATTCCAAAAGTGAATGCGTCTATGCGACCGGCAGCATGAGAGCTTCCATAGGAGACCATCAAAAGTTGTCTAGGCCAAAGTGACTTTTGGCCCAAAATTGGGCCTACAGGAATGACTATAACGGCATGGTTGCCGATAAGACGGTCACCGATTCCAAAAGTGAATGCGTCTATGCGACCGACAGCATGTGACCTTCCATAGGAGCCTATCAAAAGTTGTCTAGGCCAAAGTCACCTTTTGGCCCATTTTGGGGAAGGGTTATAACGGCACTGGTTGCCGATAAGACGGTCACCGATTCCAAAAGTGTATGCGTCTATGCGACCGGCAGCATGTGAGCTTCCATAGGAGACCATCAAAAGTTGTCTAGGCCAAAGTGACTTTTGGCCCAAAATTGGGCCTACAGGAATGACTATAACGGCATGGTTGCCGATAAGACGGTCACCGATTCCAAAAGTGAATGCGTCTATGCGACCGACAGCATGTGACCTTCCATAGGAGCCTATCAAAAGTTGTCTAGGCCAAAGTCACCTTTTGGCCCATTTTTGGGCATGACTATAACGGCACGGGTTGCCGATAAGACGGTCACCGATTCCAAAAGTGAATGCGTCTATGCGACCGGCAGCATGTGAGCTTCCATAGGAGACCATCAAAAGTTGTCTAGGCCAAAGTGACTTTTGGCCCAAAATTGGGCCTACAGGAATGACTATAACGGCATGGTTGCCGATAAGACGGTCACCGATTCCAAAAGTGAATGCGTCTATGCGACCGGCAGCATGTGAGCTTCCATAGGAGACCATCAAAAGTTGTCTAGGCCAAAGTGACTTTTGGCCCAAAATTGGGCCTACAGGAATGACTATAACGGCATGGTTGCCGATAAGACGGTCACCGATTCCAAAAGTGAATGCGTCTATGCGACCGAGAGCATGTGACCTTCCATAGGAGCCTATCAAAAGTTGTCTAGGCCAAAGTCACCTTTTGGCCCATATTTGGGCATGACTATAACGGCACGGGTTGCCGATAAGACGGTCACCGATTCCAAAAGTGAATGCGTCTCTGCGACCGGGAGCATGTGAGCTTCCATAGGAGACCATCAAAAGTTGTCTAGGCCAAAGTGACTTTTGGCCCAAAATTGGGCCTACAGGAATGACTATAACGGCATGGTTGCCGATAAGACGGTCACCGATTCCAAAAGTGAATGCGTCTATGCGACCGACAGCATGTGACCTTCCATAGGAGCCTATCAAAAGTTGTCTAGGCCAAAGTCACCTTTTGGCCCATTTTTGGGCATGACTATAACGGCACGGGTTGCCGATAAGACGGTCACCGATTCCAAAAGTGAATGCGTCTATGCGACCGGCAGCATGTGAGCTTCCATAGGAGACCATCAAAAGTTGTCTAGACCAAAGTGACTTTTGGCCCAAAATTGGGCCTACAGGAATGACTATAACGCCATGGTTGCCGATAAGACGGTCACCGATTCCAAAAGTGAATGCGTCTATGCGACCGACAGCATGTGACCTTCCATAGGAGCCTATCAAAAGTTGTCTAGGCCAAAGTCACCTTTTGGCTATTTTTGGGCATGACTATAACGGCACGGGTTGCCGATAAGACGGTCACCGATTCCAAAAGTGAATGCGTCTCTGCGACCGGGAGCATGTGAGCTTCCATAGGAGACCATCAAAAGTTGTCTAGGCCAAAGTGACTTTTGGCCCAAAATTGGGCCTACAGGAATGACTATAACGGCATGGTTGCCGATAAGACGGTCACCGATTCCAAAAGTGAATGCGTCTATGCGACCGACAGCATGTGACCTTCCATAGGAGCCTATCAAAAGTTGTCTAGGCCAAAGTCACCTTTTGGCCCATTTTTGGGCATGACTATAACGGCACGGGTTGCCGATAAGACGGTCACCGATTCCAAAAGTGAATGCGTCTATGCGACCGGCAGCATGAGAGCTTCCATAGGAGACCATCAAAAGTTGTCTAGGCCAAAGTGACTTTTGGCCCAAAATTGGGCCTACAGGAATGACTATAACGGCATGGTTGCCGATAAGACGGTCACCGATTCCAAAAGTGAATGCGTCTATGCGACCGACAGCATGTGACCTTCCATAGGAGCCTATCAAAAGTTGTCTAGGCCAAAGTCACCTTTTGGCCCATTTTGGGGAAGGGTTATAACGGCACTGGTTGCCGATAAGACGGTAACCGATTCCAAAAGTGTATGCGTCTATGCGACCGGCAGCATGTGAGCTTCCATAGGAGACCATCAAAAGTTGTCTAGGCCAAAGTGACTTTTGGCCCAAAATTGGGCCTACAGGAATGACTATAACGGCATGGTTGCCGATAAGACGGTCACCGATTCCAAAAGTGAATGCGTCTATGCGACCGACAGCATGTGACCTTCCATAGGAGCCTATCAAAAGTTGTCTAGGCCAAAGTCACCTTTTGGCCCATCTTTGGGCTTGACTATAACGGCACGGGTTGCCGATAAGACGGTCACCGATTCCAAAAGTGAATGCGTCTCTGCGACCGGGAGCATGTGAGCTTCCATAGGAGACCATCAAAAGTTGTCTAGGCCAAAGTGACTTTTGGCCCAAAATTGGGCCTACAGGAATGACTATAACGGCATGGTTGCCGATAAGACGGTCACCGATTCCAAAAGTGAATGCGTCTATGCGACCGACAGCATGTGACCTTCCATAGGAGCCTATCAAAAGTTGTCTAGGCCAAAGTCACCTTTTGGCCCATTTTTGGGCATGACTATAACGGCACGGGTTGCCGATAAGACGGTCACCGATTCCAAAAGTGAATGCGTCTATGCGACCGGCAGCATGAGAGCTTCCATAGGAGACCATCAAAAGTTGTCTAGGCCAAAGTGACTTTTGGCCCAAAATTGGGCCTACAGGAATGACTATAACGGCATGGTTGCCGATAAGACGGTCACCGATTCCAAAAGTGAATGCGTCTATGCGACCGACAGCATGTGACCTTCCATAGGAGCCTATCAAAAGTTGTCTAGGCCAAAGTCACCTTTTGGCCCATTTTGGGGAAGGGTTATAACGGCACTGGTTGCCGATAAGACGGTCACCGATTCCAAAAGTGTATGCGTCTATGCGACCGGCAGCATGTGAGCTTCCATAGGAGACCATCAAAAGTTGTCTAGGCCAAAGTGACTTTTGGCCCAAAATTGGGCCTACAGGAATGACTATAACGGCATGGTTGCCGATAAGACGGTCACCGATTCCAAAAGTGAATGCGTCTATGCGACCGACAGCATGTGACCTTCCATAGGAGCCTATCAAAAGTTGTCTAGGCCAAAGTCACCTTTTGGCCCATTTTTGGGCATGACTATAACGGCACGGGTTGCCGATAAGACGGTCACCGATTCCAAAAATGAATGCGTCTCTGCGACCGGGAGCATGTGAGCTTCCATAGGAGACCATCAAAAGTTGTCTAGGCCAAAGTGACTTTTGGCCCAAAATTGGGCCTACAGGAATGACTATAACGGCATGGTTGCCGATAAGACGGTCACCGATTCCAAAAGTGAATGCGTCTATGCGACCGACAGCATGTGACCTTCCATAGGAGCCTATCAAAAGTTGTCTAGGCCAAAGTCACCTTTTGGCCCATTTTTGGGCATGACTATAACGGCACGGGTTAGCGATAAGACGGTCACCGATTCCAAAAGTGAATGCGTCTATGCGACCGGCAGCATGAGAGCTTCCATAGGAGACCATCAAAAGTTGTCTAGGCCAAAGTGACTTTTGGCCCAAAATTGGGCCTACAGGAATGACTATAACGGCATGGTTGCCGATAAGACGGTCACCGATTCCAAAAGTGAATGCGTCTATGCGACCGACAGCATGTGACCTTCCATAGGAGCCTATCAAAAGTTGTCTAGGCCAAAGTCACCTTTTGGCCCATTTTGGGGAAGGGTTATAACGGCACTGGTTGCCGATAAGACGGTCACCGATTCCAAAAGTGAATGCGTCTATGCGACCGGCAGCATGAGAGCTTCCATAGGAGACCATCAAAAGTTGTCTAGGCCAAAGTGACTTTTGGCCCAAAATTGGGCCTACAGGAATGACTATAACGGCATGGTTGCCGATAAGACGGTCACCGATTCCAAAAGTGAATGCGTCTATGCGACCGACAGCATGTGACCTTCCATAGGAGCCTATCAAAAGTTGTCTAGGCCAAAGTCACCTTTTGGCCCATTTTTGGGCATGACTATAACGGCACGGGTTGCCAATAAGACGGTCACCGATTCCAAAAGTGAATGCGTCTATGCGACCGGCAGCATGTGAGCTTCCATAGGAGACCATCAAAAGTTGTCTAGGCCAAAGTGACTTTTGGCCCAAAATTGGGCCTACAGGAATGACTATAACGGCATGGTTGCCGATAAGACGGTCACCGATTCCAAAAGTGAATGCGTCTATGCGACCGAGAGCATGTGACCTTCCATAGGAGCCTATCAAAAGTTGTCTAGGCCAAAGTCACCTTTTGGCCCATATTTGGGCATGATTATAACGGCACGGGTTGCCGATAAGACGGTCACCGATTCCAAAAGTGAATGCGTCTATGCGACCGGCAGCATGTGAGCTTCCATAGGAGACCATCAAAAGTTGTCTAGACCAAAGTGACTTTTGGCCCAAAATTGCGCCTACAGGAATGACTATAACGGCATGGTTGCCGATAAGACGGTCACCGATTCCAAAAGTGAATGCGTCTATGCGACCGACAGCATGTGACCTTCCATAGGAGCCTATCAAAAGTTGTCTAGGCCAAAGTCACCTTTTGGCCCATTTTTGGGCATGACTATAACGGCACGGGTTGCCGATAAGACGGTCACCGATTCCAAAAGTGAATGCGTCTATGCGACCGGCAGCATGTGAGCTTCCATAGGAGACCATCAAAAGTTGTCTAGGCCAAAGTGACTTTTGGCCCAAAATTGGGCCTACAGGAATGACTATAACGGCATGGTTGCCGATAAGACGGTCACCGATTCCAAAAGTGAATGCGTCTATGCGACCGAGAGCATGTGACCTTCCATAGGAGCCTATCAAAAGTTGTCTAGGCCAAAGTCACCTTTTGGCCCATATTTGGGCATGATTATAACGGCACGGGTTGCCGATAAGACGGTCACCGATTCCAAAAGTGAATGCGTCTATGCGACCGGCAGCATGTGAGCTTCCATAGGAGACCATCAAAAGTTGTCTAGACCAAAGTGACTTTTGGCCCAAAATTGCGCCTACAGGAATGACTATAACGGCATGGTTGCCGATAAGACGGTCACCGATTCCAAAAGTGAATGCGTCTATGCGACCGACAGCATGTGACCTTCCATAGGAGCCTATCAAAAGTTGTCTAGGCCAAAGTCACCTTTTGGCCCATTTTTGGGCATGACTATAACGGCACGGGTTGCCGATAAGACGGTCACCGATTCCAAAAGTGAATGCGTCTATGCGACCGGCAGCATGTGAGCTTCCATAGGAGACCATCAAAAGTTGTCTAGGCCAAAGTGACTTTTGGCCCAAAATTGGGCCTACAGGAATGACTATAACGGCATGGTTGCCGATAAGACGGTCACCGATTCCAAAAGTGAATGCGTCTATGCGACCGAGAGCATGTGACCTTCCATAGGAGCCTATCAAAAGTTGTCTAGGCCAAAGTCACCTTTTGGCCCATATTTGGGCATGATTATAACGGCACGGGTTGCCGATAAGACGGTCACCGATTCCAAAAGTGAATGCGTCTATGCGACCGGCAGCATGTGAGCTTCCATAGGAGACCATCAAAAGTTGTCTAGACCAAAGTGACTTTTGGCCCAAAATTGCGCCTACAGGAATGACTATAACGGCATGGTTGCCGATAAGACGGTCACCGATTCCAAAAGTGAATGCGTCTATGCGACCGACAGCATGTGACCTTCCATAGGAGCCTATCAAAAGTTGTCTAGGCCAAAGTCACCTTTTGGCCCATTTTTGGGCATGACTATAACGGCACGGGTTGCCGATAAGACGGTCACCGATTCCAAAAGTGAATGCGTCTATGCGACCGGCAGCATGTGAGCTTCCATAGGAGACCATCAAAAGTTGTCTAGGCCAAAGTGACTTTTGGCCCAAAATTGGGCCTACAGGAATGACTATAACGGCATGGTTGCCGATAAGACGGTCACCGATTCCAAAAGTGAATGCGTCTATGCGACCGACAGCATGTGACCTTCCATAGGAGCCTATCAAAAGTTGTCTAGGCCAAAGTCACCTTTTGGCCCATTTTTGGGCATGACTATAACGGCACGGGTTGCCGATAAGACGGTCACCTATTCCAAAAGTGAATGCGTCTATGCGACCGGCAGCATGTGAGCTTCCATAGGAGACCATCAAAAGTTGTCTAGGCCAAAGTGACTTTTGGCCCAAAATTGGGCCTACAGGAATGACTATAACGGCATGGTTGCCGATAAGACGGTCACCGATTCCAAAAGTGAATGCGTCTATGCGACCGACAGCATGTGACCTTCCATAGGAGCCTATCAAAAGTTGTCTAGGCCAAAGTCACCTTTTGGCCCATTTTTGGGAATGACTATAACGGCATGGTTGCCGATAAGACGGTCACCGATTCCAAAAGTGAATGCGTCTATGCGACCGACAGCATGTGACCTTCCATAGGAGCCTATCAAAAGTTGTCTAGGCCAAAGTCACCTTTTGGCCCATTTTTGGGCATGACTATAACGGCACGGGTTGCCGATAAGACGGTCACCGATTCCAAAAGTGAATGCGTCTATGCGACCGGCAGCATGTGAGCTTCCATAGGAGACCATCAAAAGTTGTCTAGGCCAAAGTGACTTTTGGCCCAAAATTGGGCCTACAGGAATGACTATAACGGCATGGTTGCCGATAAGACGGTCACCGATTCCAAAAGTGAATGCGTCTATGCGACCGACAGCATGTGACCTTCCATAGGAGCCTATCAAAAGTTGTCTAGGCCAAAGTCACCTTTTGGCCCATTTTTGGGAATGACTATAACGGCATGGTTGCCGATAAGACGGTCACCGATTCCAAAAGTGAATGCGTCTATGCGACCGACAGCATGTGACCTTCCATAGGAGCCTATCAAAAGTTGTCTAGGCCAAAGTCACCTTTTGGCCCATTTTTGGGCATGACTATAACGGCACTGGTTGCCGATAAGACGGTCACCGATTCCAAAAGTGAATGCGTCTATGCGACCGGGAGCATGTGAGCTTCCATAGGAGACCATCAAAAGTTGTCTAGGCCAAAGTGACTTTTGGCCCAAAATTGGGCCTACAGGAATGACTATAACGGCATGGTTGCCGATAAGACGGTCACCGATTCCAAAAGTGAATGCGTCTATGCGACCGACAGCATGTGACCTTCCATAGGAGCCTATCAAAAGTTGTCTAGGCCAAAGTCACCTTTTGGCCCATTTTTGGGCATGACTATAACGGCACGGGTTGCCGATAAGACGGTCACCGATTCCAAAAGTGAATGCGTCTATGCGACCGGCAGCAGGAGAGCTTCCATAGGAGACCATCAAAAGTTGTCTAGGCCAAAGTGACTTTTGGCCCAAAATTGGGCCTACAGGAATGACTATAACGGCATGGTTGCCGATAAGACGGTCACCGATTCCAAAAGTGAATGCGTCTATGCGACCGACAGCATGTGACCTTCCATAGGAGCCTATCAAAAGTTGTCTAGGCCAAAGTCACCTTTTGGCCCATTTTTGGGCATGACTATAACGGCACGGGTTGCCGATAAGACGGTCACCGATTCCAAAAGTGAATGCGTCTATGCGACCGGCAGCATGTGAGCTTCCATAGGAGACCATCAAAAGTTATCTAGGCCAAAGTGACTTTTGGCCCAAAATTGGGCCTACAGGAATGACTATAACGGCATGGTTGCCAATAAGACGGTCACCGATTCCAAAAGTGAATGCGTCTATGCGACCGACAGCATGTGACCTTCCATAGGAGCCTATCAAAAGTTGTCTAGGCCAAAGTCACCTTTTGGCCCATTTTTGGGCATGACTATAACGGCACGGGTTGCCGATAAGACGGTCACCGATTCCAAAAGTGAATGCGTCTATGCGACCGGCAGCATGTGAGCTTCCATAGGAGACCATCTAAAGTTGTCGAGGCCAAAGTGACTTTTGGCCCAAAATTGGGCCTACAGGAATGACTATAACCGCATGGTTGCCGATAAGACGGTCACCGATTCCAAAAGTGAATGCGTCTATGCGACCGACAGCATGTGACCTTCCATAGGAGCCTATCAAAAGTTGTCTAGGCCAAAGTCACCTTTTGGCCCATTTTTGGGAATGACTATAACGGCATGGTTGCCGATAAGACGGTCACCGATTCCAAAAGTGAATGCGTCTATGCGACCGGGAGCATGTGAGCTTCCATAGGAGACCATCAAAAGTTGTCTAGGCCAAAGTGACTTTTGGCCCAAAATTGGGCCTACAGGAATGACTATAACGGCATGGTTGCCGATAAGACGGTCACCGATTCCAAAAGTGAATGCGTCTATGCGACCGACAGCATGTGACCTTCCATAGGAGCCTATCAAAAGTTGTCTAGGCCAAAGTCACCTTTTGGCCCATTTTTGGGCATGACTATAACGGCACGGGTTGCCGATAAGACGGTCACCGATTCCAAAAGTGAATGCGTCTATGCGACCGGCAGCATGTGAGCTTCCATAGGAGACCATCAAAAGTTGTCTAGGCCAAAGTGACTTTTGGCCCAAAATTGGGCCTACAGGAATGACTATAACGGCATGGTTGCCGATAAGACGGTCACCGATTCCAAAAGTGAATGCGTCTATGCGACCGACAGCATGTGACCTTCCATAGGAGCCTATCAAAAGTTGTCTAGGCCAAAGTCACCTTTTGGCCCATTTTTGGGCATGACTATAACGGCACGGGTTACCGATAAGACGGTCACCGATTCCAAAAGTGAATGCGTCTATGCGACCGGCAGCATGAGAGCTTCCATAGGAGACCATCAAAAGTTGTCTAGGCCAAAGTGACTTTTGGCCCAAAATTGGGCCTACAGGAATGACTATAACGGCATGGTTGCCGATAAGACGGTCACCGATTCCAAAAGTGAATGCGTCTATGCGACCGACAGCATGTGACCTTCCATAGGAGCCTATCAAAAGTTGTCTAGGCCAAAGTCACCTTTTGGCCCATTTTGGGGAAGGGTTATAACGGCACTGGTTGCCGATAAGACGGTCACCGATTCCAAAAGTGAATGCGTCTATGCGACCGGCAGCATTAGAGCTTCCATAGGAGACCATCAAAAGTTGTCTAGGCCAAAGTGACTTTTGGCCCAAAATTGGGCCTACAGGAATGACTATAACGGCATGGTTGCCGATAAGACGGTCACCGATTCCAAAAGTGAATGCGTCTATGCGACCGACAGCATGTGACCTTCCATAGGAGCCTATCAAAAGTTGTCTAGGCCAAAGTCACCTTTTGGCCCATTTTTGGGAATGACTATAACGGCATGGTTGCCGATAAGACGGTCACCGATTCCAAAAGTGAATGCGTCTATGCGACCGACAGCATGTGACCTTCCATAGGAGCCTATCAAAAGTTGTCTAGGCCAAAGTCACCTTTTGGCCCATTTTTGGGCATGACTATAACGGCACGGGTTGCCGATAAGACGGTCACCGATTCCAAAAGTGAATGCGTCTATGCGACCGGCAGCATGTGAGCTTCCATAGGAGACCATCAAAAGTTGTCTAGGCCAAAGTGACTTTTGGCCCAAAATTGGGCCTACAGGAATGACTATAACGGCATGGTTGCCGATAAGACGGTCACCGATTCCAAAAGTGAATGCGTCTATGCGACCGACAGCATGTGACCTTCCATAGGAGCCTATCAAAAGTTGTCTAGGCCAAAGTCACCTTTTGGCCCATTTTTGGGAATGACTATAACGGCATGGTTGCCGATAAGACGGTCACCGATTCCAAAAGTGAATGCGTCTATGCGACCGACAGCATGTGACCTTCCATAGGAGCCTATCAAAAGTTGTCTAGGCCAAAGTCACCTTTTGGCCCATTTTTGGGCATGACTATAACGGCACTGGTTGCCGATAAGACGGTCACCGATTCCAAAAGTGAATGCGTCTATGCGACCGTCAGCATGTGAGCTTCCATAGGAGACCATCAAAAGTTGTCTAGGCCAAAGTGACTTTTGGCCCAAAATTGGGCCTACAGGAATGACTATAACGGCATGGTTGCCGATAAGACGGTCACCGATTCCAAAAGTGAATGCGTCTATGCGACCGACAGCATGTGACCTTCCATAGGAGCCTATCAAAAGTTGTCTAGGCCAAAGTCACCTTTTGGCCCATTTTTGGGCATGACTATAACGGCACGGGTTGCCGATAAGACGGTCACCGATTCCAAAAGTGAATGCGTCTATGCGACCGGCAGCATGAGAGCTTCCATAGGAGACCATCAAAAGTTGTCTAGGCCAAAGTGACTTTTGGCCCAAAATTGGGCCTACAGGAATGACTATAACGGCATGGTTGCCGATAAGACGGTCACCGATTCCAAAAGTGAATGCGTCTATGCGACCGACAGCATGTGACCTTCCATAGGAGCCTATCAAAAGTTGTCTAGGCCAAAGTCACCTTTTGGCCCATTTTTGGGCATGACTATAACGGCACGGGTTGCCGATAAGACGGTCACCGATTCCAAAAGTGAATGCGTCTATGCGACCGGCAGCATGTGAGCTTCCATAGGAGACCATCAAAAGTTATCTAGGCCAAAGTGACTTTTGGCCCAAAATTGGGCCTACAGGAATGACTATAACGGCATGGTTGCCAATAAGACGGTCACCGATTCCAAAAGTGAATGCGTCTATGCGACCGACAGCATGTGACCTTCCATAGGAGCCTATCAAAAGTTGTCTAGGCCAAAGTCACCTTTTGGCCCATTTTTGGGCATGACTATAACGGCACGGGTTGCCGATAAGACGGTCACCGATTCCAAAAGTGAATGCGTCTATGCGACCGGCAGCATGTGAGCTTCCATAGGAGACCATCTAAAGTTGTCGAGGCCAAAGTGACTTTTGGCCCAAAATTGGGCCTACAGGAATGACTATAACCGCATGGTTGCCGATAAGACGGTCACCGATTCCAAAAGTGAATGCGTCTATGCGACCGACAGCATGTGACCTTCCATAGGAGCCTATCAAAAGTTGTCTAGGCCAAAGTCACCTTTTGGCCCATTTTTGGGAATGACTATAACGGCATGGTTGCCGATAAGACGGTCACCGATTCCAAAAGTGAATGCGTCTATGCGACCGGGAGCATGTGAGCTTCCATAGGAGACCATCAAAAGTTGTCTAGGCCAAAGTGACTTTTGGCCCAAAATTGGGCCTACAGGAATGACTATAACGGCATGGTTGCCGATAAGACGGTCACCGATTCCAAAAGTGAATGCGTCTATGCGACCGACAGCATGTGACCTTCCATAGGAGCCTATCAAAAGTTGTCTAGGCCAAAGTCACCTTTTGGCCCATTTTTGGGCATGACTATAACGGCACGGGTTGCCGATAAGACGGTCACCGATTCCAAAAGTGAATGCGTCTATGCGACCGGCAGCATGTGAGCTTCCATAGGAGACCATCAAAAGTTGTCTAGGCCAAAGTGACTTTTGGCCCAAAATTGGGCCTACAGGAATGACTATAACGGCATGGTTGCCGATAAGACGGTCACCGATTCCAAAAGTGAATGCGTCTATGCGACCGACAGCATGTGACCTTCCATAGGAGCCTATCAAAAGTTGTCTAGGCCAAAGTCACCTTTTGGCCCATTTTTGGGCATGACTATAACGGCACGGGTTACCGATAAGACGGTCACCGATTCCAAAAGTGAATGCGTCTATGCGACCGGCAGCATGAGAGCTTCCATAGGAGACCATCAAAAGTTGTCTAGGCCAAAGTGACTTTTGGCCCAAAATTGGGCCTACAGGAATGACTATAACGGCATGGTTGCCGATAAGACGGTCACCGATTCCAAAAGTGAATGCGTCTATGCGACCGACAGCATGTGACCTTCCATAGGAGCCTATCAAAAGTTGTCTAGGCCAAAGTCACCTTTTGGCCCATTTTGGGGAAGGGTTATAACGGCACTGGTTGCCGATAAGACGGTCACCGATTCCAAAAGTGAATGCGTCTATGCGACCGGCAGCATTAGAGCTTCCATAGGAGACCATCAAAAGTTGTCTAGGCCAAAGTGACTTTTGGCCCAAAATTGGGCCTACAGGAATGACTATAACGGCATGGTTGCCGATAAGACGGTCACCGATTCCAAAAGTGAATGCGTCTATGCGACCGACAGCATGTGACCTTCCATAGGAGCCTATCAAAAGTTGTCTAGGCCAAAGTCACCTTTTGGCCCATTTTTGGGCATGACTATAACGGCACGGGTTGCCGATAAGACGGTCACCGATTCCAAAAGTGAATGCGTCTATGCGACCGGCAGCATGTGAGCTTCCATAGGAGACCATCAAAAGTTGTCTAGGCCAAAGTGACTTTTGGCCCAAAATTGGGCCTACAGGAATGACTATAACGGCATGGTTGCCGATAAGACGGTCACCGATTCCAAAAGTGAATGCGTCTATGCGACCGAGAGCATGTGACCTTCCATAGGAGCCTATCAAAAGTTGTCTAGGCCAAAGTCACCTTTTGGCCCATATTTGGGCATGATTATAACGGCACGGGTTGCCGATAAGACGGTCACCGATTCCAAAAGTGAATGCGTCTATGCGACCGGCAGCATGTGAGCTTCCATAGGAGACCATCAAAAGTTGTCTAGACCAAAGTGACTTTTGGCCCAAAATTGCGCCTACAGGAATGACTATAACGGCATGGTTGCCGATAAGACGGTCACCGATTCCAAAAGTGAATGTGTCTATGCGACCGACAGCATGTGACCTTCCATAGGAGCCTATCAAAAGGTGTCTAGGCCAAAGTCACCTTTTGGCCCATTTTTGGGCATGACTATAACGGCACGGGTTGCCGATAAGACGGTCACCGATTCCAAAAGTGAATGCGTCTATGCGACCGGCAGCATGTGAGCTTCCATAGGAGACCATCAAAAGTTGTCTAGGCCAAAGTGACTTTTGGCCCAAAATTGGGCCTACAGGAATGACTATAACGGCATGGTTGCCGATAAGACGGTCACCGATTCCAAAAGTGAATGCGTCTATGCGACCGACAGCATGTGACCTTCCATAGGAGCCTATCAAAAGTTGTCTAGGCCAAAGTCACCTTTTGGCCCATTTTTGGGCATGACTATAACGGCACGGGTTGCCGATAAGACGGTCACCTATTCCAAAAGTGAATGCGTCTATGCGACCGGCAGCATGTGAGCTTCCATAGGAGACCATCAAAAGTTGTCTAGGCCAAAGTGACTTTTGGCCCAAAATTGGGCCTACAGGAATGACTATAACGGCATGGTTGCCGATAAGACGGTCACCGATTCCAAAAGTGAATGCGTCTATGCGACCGACAGCATGTGACCTTCCATAGGAGCCTATCAAAAGTTGTCTAGGCCAAAGTCACCTTTTGGCCCATTTTTGGGAATGACTATAACGGCATGGTTGCCGATAAGACGGTCACCGATTCCAAAAGTGAATGCGTCTATGCGACCGACAGCATGTGACCTTCCATAGGAGCCTATCAAAAGTTGTCTAGGCCAAAGTCACCTTTTGGCCCATTTTTGGGCATGACTATAACGGCACGGGTTGCCGATAAGACGGTCACCGATTCCAAAAGTGAATGCGTCTATGCGACCGGCAGCATGTGAGCTTCCATAGGAGACCATCAAAAGTTGTCTAGGCCAAAGTGACTTTTGGCCCAAAATTGGGCCTACAGGAATGACTATAACGGCATGGTTGCCGATAAGACGGTCACCGATTCCAAAAGTGAATGCGTCTATGCGACCGACAGCATGTGACCTTCCATAGGAGCCTATCAAAAGTTGTCTAGGCCAAAGTCACCTTTTGGCCCATTTTTGGGAATGACTATAACGGCATGGTTGCCGATAAGACGGTCACCGATTCCAAAAGTGAATGCGTCTATGCGACCGACAGCATGTGACCTTCCATAGGAGCCTATCAAAAGTTGTCTAGGCCAAAGTCACCTTTTGGCCCATTTTTGGGCATGACTATAACGGCACTGGTTGCCGATAAGACGGTCACCGATTCCAAAAGTGAATGCGTCTATGCGACCGGGAGCATGTGAGCTTCCATAGGAGACCATCAAAAGTTGTCTAGGCCAAAGTGACTTTTGGCCCAAAATTGGGCCTACAGGAATGACTATAACGGCATGGTTGCCGATAAGACGGTCACCGATTCCAAAAGTGAATGCGTCTATGCGACCGACAGCATGTGACCTTCCATAGGAGCCTATCAAAAGTTGTCTAGGCCAAAGTCACCTTTTGGCCCATTTTTGGGCATGACTATAACGGCACGGGTTGCCGATAAGACGGTCACCGATTCCAAAAGTGAATGCGTCTATGCGACCGGCAGCATGAGAGCTTCCATAGGAGACCATCAAAAGTTGTCTAGGCCAAAGTGACTTTTGGCCCAAAATTGGGCCTACAGGAATGACTATAACGGCATGGTTGCCGATAAGACGGTCACCGATTCCAAAAGTGAATGCGTCTATGCGACCGACAGCATGTGACCTTCCATAGGAGCCTATCAAAAGTTGTCTAGGCCAAAGTCACCTTTTGGCCCATTTTTGGGCATGACTATAACGGCACGGGTTGCCGATAAGACGGTCACCGATTCCAAAAGTGAATGCGTCTATGCGACCGGCAGCATGTGAGCTTCCATAGGAGACCATCAAAAGTTATCTAGGCCAAAGTGACTTTTGGCCCAAAATTGGGCCTACAGGAATGACTATAACGGCATGGTTGCCAATAAGACGGTCACCGATTCCAAAAGTGAATGCGTCTATGCGACCGACAGCATGTGACCTTCCATAGGAGCCTATCAAAAGTTGTCTAGGCCAAAGTCACCTTTTGGCCCATTTTTGGGAATTACTATAACGGCATGGTTGCCGATAAGACGGTCACCGATTCCAAAAGTGAATGCGTCTATGCGACCGGCAGCATGTGAGCTTCCATAGGAGACCATCAAAAGTTGTCTAGGCCAAAGTGACTTTTGGCCCAAAATTGGGCCTACAGGAATGACTATAACGGCATGGTTGCCGATAAGACGGTCACCGATTCCAAAAGTGAATGCGTCTATGCGACCGACAGCATGTGACCTTCCATAGGAGCCTATCAAAAGTTGTCTAGGCCAAAGTCACCTTTTGGCCCATTTTTGGGCATGACTATAACGGCACGGGTTGCCGATAAGACGGTCACCGATTCCAAAAGTGAATGCGTCTATGCGACCGACAGCATGTGACCTTCCATAGGAGACAATCAAAAGTTGTCTAGGCCAAAGTCACCTTTTGGCCCATTTTTGGGCATGACTATAACGGCACGGGTTGCCGATAAGACGGTCACCGATTCCAAAAGTGAATGCGTCTATGCGACCGGCAGCATGTGAGCTTCCATAGGAGACCATCAAAAGTTGTCTAGGCCAAAGTGACTTTTGGCCCAAAATTGGGCCTACAGGAATGACTATAACGGCATGGTTGCCGATAAGACGGTCACCGATTCCAAAAGTGAATGCGTCTATGCGACCGACAGCATGTGACCTTCCATAGGAGCCTATCAAAAGTTGTCTAGGCCAAAGTCACCTTTTGGCCCATTTTTGGGCATGACTATAACGGCACGGGTTGCCGATAAGACGGTCACCGATTCCAAAAGTGAATGCGTCTATGCGACCGGCAGCATGTGAGCTTCCATAGGAGACCATCAAAAGTTGTCTAGGCCAAAGTGACTTTTGGCCCAAAATTGGGCCTACAGGAATGACTATAACGGCATGGTTGCCGATAAGACGGTCACCGATTCCAAAAGTGAATGCGTCTATGCGACCGACAGCATGTGACCTTCCATAGGAGCCTATCAAAAGTTGTCTAGGCCAAAGTCACCTTTTGGCCCATTTTTGGGCATGACTATAACGGCACGGGTTGCCGATAAGACGGTCACCGATTCCAAAAGTGAATGCGTCTATGCGACCGGCAGCATGTGAGCTTCCATAGGAGACCATCAAAAGTTATCTAGGCCAAAGTGACTTTTGGCCCAAAATTGGGCCTACAGGAATGACTATAACGGCATGGTTGCCAATAAGACGGTCACCGATTCCAAAAGTGAATGCGTCTATGCGACCGACAGCATGTGACCTTCCATAGGAGCCTATCAAAAGTTGTCTAGGCCAAAGTCACCTTTTGGCCCATTTTTGGGAATGACTATAACGGCATGGTTGCCGATAAGACGGTCACCGATTCCAAAAGTGAATGCGTCTATGCGACCGGGAGCATGTGAGCTTCCATAGGAGACCATCAAAAGTTGTCTAGGCCAAAGTGACTTTTGGCCCAAAATTGGGCCTACAGGAATGACTATAACGGCATGGTTGCCGATAAGACGGTCACCGATTCCAAAAGTGAATGCGTCTATGCGACCGACAGCATGTGACCTTCCATAGGAGCCTATCAAAAGTTGTCTAGGCCAAAGTCACCTTTTGGCCCATTTTTGGGCATGACTATAACGGCACGGGTTGCCGATAAGACGGTCACCGATTCCAAAAGTGAATGCGTCTATGCGACCGACAGCATGTGACCTTCCATAGGAGCCTATCAAAAGTTGTCTAGGCCAAAGTCACCTTTTGGCCCATTTTTGGGCATGACTATAACGGCACGGGTTGCCGATAAGACGGTCACCGATTCCAAAAGTGAATGCGTCTATGCGACCGGCAGCATGTGAGCTTCCATAGGAGACCATCAAAAGTTGTCTAGGCCAAAGTGACTTTTGGCCCAAAATTGGGCCTACAGGAATGACTATAACGGCATGGTTGCCGATAAGACGGTCACCGATTCCAAAAGTGAATGCGTCTATGCGACCGACAGCATGTGACCTTCCATAGGAGCCTATCAAAAGTTGTCTAGGCCAAAGTCACCTTTTGGCCCATTTTTGGGCATGACTATAACGGCACGGGTTGCCGATAAGACGGTCACCGATTCCAAAAGTGAATGCGTCTATGTGACCGGCAGCATGTGAGCTTCCATAGGAGACCATCAAAAGTTGTCTAGGCCAAAGTGACTTTTGGCCCAAAATTGGGCCTACAGGAATGACTATAACGGCATGGTTGCCGATAAGACGGTCACCGATTCCAAAAGTGAATGCGTCTATGCGACCGACAGCATGTGACCTTCCATAGGAGCCTATCAAAAGTTGTCTAGGCCAAAGTCACCTTTTGGCCCATTTTTGGGCATGACTATAACGGCACGGGTTGCCGATAAGACGGTCACCGATTCCAAAAGTGAATGCGTCTATGCGACCGGCAGCATGAGAGCTTCCATAGGAGACCATCAAAAGTTGTCTAGGCCAAAGTGACTTTTGGCCCAAAATTGGGCCTACAGGAATGACTATAACGGCATGGTTGCCGATAAGACGGTCACCGATTCCAAAAGTGAATGCGTCTATGCGACCGAGAGCATGTGACCTTCCATAGGAGCCTATCAAAAGTTGTCTAGGCCAAAGTCACCTTTTGGCCCATTTTTGGGCATGACTATAACGTCACGGGTTGCCGATAAGACGGTCACCGATTCCAAAAGTGAATGCGTCTATGTGACCGGCAGCATGTGAGCTTCCATAGGAGACCATCAAAAGTTGTCTAGGCCAAAGTGACTTTTGGCCCAAAATTGGGCCTACAGGAATGACTATAACGGCATGGTTGCCGATAAGACGGTCACCGATTCCAAAAGTGAATGCGTCTATGCGACCGACAGCATGTGACCTTCCATAGGAGCCTATCAAAAGTTGTCTAGGCCAAAGTCACCTTTTGGCCCATTTTTGGGCATGACTATAACGGCACGGGTTGCCGATAAGACGGTCACCGATTCCAAAAGTGTATGCGTCTATACGACCGGCAGCATGTGAGCTTCCATAGGAGACCATCAAAAGTTGTCTAGGCCAAAGTGACTTTTGGCCCAAAACTGGGCCTACAGGAATGACTATAACGGCATGGTTGCCGATAAGACGGTCACCGATTCCAAAAGTGAATGCGTCTATGCGACCGACAGCATGTGACCTTCCATAGGAGCCTATCAAAAGTTGTCTAGGCCAAAGTCACCTTTTGGCCCATTTTTGGGCATGACTATAACGGCACGGGTTGCCGATAAGACGGTCACCGATTCCAAAAGTGAATGCGTCTATGCGACTGGCAGCATGTGAGCTTCCATAGGAGACCATCAAAAGTTGTCTAGGCCAAAGTGACTTTTGGCCCAAAATTGGGCCTACAGGAATGACTATAACGGCATGGTTGCCGATAAGACGGTCACCGATTCCAAAAGTGAATGCGTCTATGCGACCGACAGCATGTGACCTTCCATAGGAGCCTATCAAAAGTTGTCTAGGCCAAAGTCACCTTTTGGCCCATTTTTGGGCATGACTATAACGGCACGGGTTGCCGATAAGACGGTCACCGATTCCAAAAGTGAATGCGTCTATGCGACCGGCAGCATGTGAGCTTCCATAGGAGACCATCAAAAGTTATCTAGGCCAAAGTGACTTTTGGCCCAAAATTGGGCCTACAGGAATGACTATAACGGCATGGTTGCCAATAAGACGGTCACCGATTCCAAAAGTGAATGCGTCTATGCGACCGACAGCATGTGACCTTCCATAGGAGCCTATCAAAAGTTGTCTAGGCCAAAGTCACCTTTTGGCCCATTTTTGGGAATGACTATAACGGCATGGTTGCCGATAAGACGGTCACCGATTCCAAAAGTGAATGCGTCTATGCGACCGGGAGCATGTGAGCTTCCATAGGAGACCATCAAAAGTTGTCTAGGCCAAAGTGACTTTTGGCCCAAAATTGGGCCTACAGGAATGACTATAACGGCATGGTTGCCGATAAGACGGTCACCGATTCCAAAAGTGAATGCGTCTATGCGACCGACAGCATGTGACCTTCCATAGGAGCCTATCAAAAGTTGTCTAGGCCAAAGTCACCTTTTGGCCCATTTTTGGGCATGACTATAACGGCACGGGTTGCCGATAAGACGGTCACCGATTCCAAAAGTGAATGCGTCTATGCGACCGACAGCATGTGACCTTCCATAGGAGCCTATCAAAAGTTGTCTAGGCCAAAGTCACCTTTTGGCCCATTTTTGGGCATGACTATAACGGCACGGGTTGCCGATAAGACGGTCACCGATTCCAAAAGTGAATGCGTCTATGCGACCGGCAGCATGTGAGCTTCCATAGGAGACCATCAAAAGTTGTCTAGGCCAAAGTGACTTTTGGCCCAAAATTGGGCCTACAGGAATGACTATAACGGCATGGTTGCCGATAAGACGGTCACCGATTCCAAAAGTGAATGCGTCTATGCGACCGACAGCATGTGACCTTCCATAGGAGCCTATCAAAAGTTGTCTAGGCCAAAGTCACCTTTTGGCCCATTTTTGGGCATGACTATAACGGCACGGGTTGCCGATAAGACGGTCACCGATTCCAAAAGTGAATGCGTCTATGCGACCGACAGCATGTGACCTTCCATAGGAGCCTATCAAAAGTTGTCTAGGCCAAAGTCACCTTTTGGCCCATTTTTGGGCATGACTATAACGGCACGGGTTGCCGATAAGACGGTCACCGATTCCAAAAGTGAATGCGTCTATGCGACCGGCAGCATGTGAGCTTCCATAGGAGACCATCAAAAGTTATCTGGGCCAAAGTGACTTTTGGCCCAAAATTGGGCCTACAGGAATGACTATAACGGCATGGTTGCCAATAAGACGGTCACCGATTCCAAAAGTGAATGCGTCTATGCGACCGACAGCATGTGACCTTCCATAGGAGCCTATCAAAAGTTGTCTAGGCCAAAGTCACCTTTTGGCCCATTTTTGGGAATGACTATAACGGCATGGTTGCCGATAAGACGGTCACCGATTCCAAAAGTGAATGCGTCTATGCGACCGGGAGCATGTGAGCTTCCATAGGAGACCATCAAAAGTTGTCTAGGCCAAAGTGACTTTTGGCCCAAAATTGGGCCTACAGGAATGACTATAACGGCATGGTTGCCGATAAGACGGTCACCGATTCCAAAAGTGAATGCGTCTATGCGACCGACAGCATGTGACCTTCCATAGGAGCCTATCAAAAGTTGTCTAGGCCAAAGTCACCTTTTGGCCCATTTTTGGGCATGACTATAACGGCACGGGTTGCCGATAAGACGGTCACCGATTCCAAAAGTGAATGCGTCTATGCGACCGACAGCATGTGACCTTCCATAGGAGCCTATCAAAAGTTGTCTAGGCCAAAGTCACCTTTTGGCCCATTTTTGGGCATGACTATAACGGCACGGGTTGCCGATAAGACGGTCACCGATTCCAAAAGTGAATGCGTCTATGCGACCGGCAGCATGTGAGCTTCCATAGGAGACCATCAAAAGTTGTCTAGGCCAAAGTGACTTTTGGCCCAAAATTGGGCCTACAGGAATGACTATAACGGCATGGTTGCCGATAAGACGGTCACCGATTCCAAAAGTGAATGCGTCTATGCGACCGACAGCATGTGACCTTCCATAGGAGCCTATCAAAAGTTGTCTAGGCCAAAGTCACCTTTTGGCCCATTTTTGGGCATGACTATAACGGCACGGGTTGCCGATAAGACGGTCACCGATTCCAAAAGTGAATGCGTCTATGTGACCGGCAGCATGTGAGCTTCCATAGGAGACCATCAAAAGTTGTCTAGGCCAAAGTGACTTTTGGCCCAAAATTGGGCCTACAGGAATGACTATAACAGCATGGTTGCCGATAAGACGGTCACCGATTCCAAAAGTGAATGCGTCTATGCGACCGACAGCATGTGACCTTCCATAGGAGCCTATCAAAAGTTGTCTAGGCCAAAGTCACCTTTTGGCCCATTTTTGGGCATGACTATAACGGCACGGGTTGCCGATAAGACGGTCACCGATTCCAAAAGTGAATGCGTCTATGCGACCGGCAGCATGAGAGCTTCCATAGGAGACCATCAAAAGTTGTCTAGGCCAAAGTGACTTTTGGCCCAAAATTGGGCCTACAGGAATGACTATAACGGCATGGTTGCCGATAAGACGGTCACCGATTCCAAAAGTGAATGCGTCTATGCGACCGAGAGCATGTGACCTTCCATAGGAGCCTATCAAAAGTTGTCTAGGCCAAAGTCACCTTTTGGCCCATTTTTGGGCATGACTATAACGTCACGGGTTGCCGATAAGACGGTCACCGATTCCAAAAGTGAATGCGTCTATGTGACCGGCAGCATGTGAGCTTCCATAGGAGACCATCAAAAGTTGTCTAGGCCAAAGTGACTTTTGGCCCAAAATTGGGCCTACAGGAATGACTATAACGGCATGGTTGCCGATAAGACGGTCACCGATTCCAAAAGTGAATGCGTCTATGCGACCGACAGCATGTGACCTTCCATAGGAGCCTATCAAAAGTTGTCTAGGCCAAAGTCACCTTTTGGCCCATTTTTGGGCATGACTATAACGGCACGGGTTGCCGATAAGACGGTCACCGATTCCAAAAGTGTATGCGTCTATACGACCGGCAGCATGTGAGCTTCCATAGGAGACCATCAAAAGTTGTCTAGGCCAAAGTGACTTTTGGCCCAAAACTGGTCCTACAGGAATGACTATAACGGCATGGTTGCCGATAAGACGGTCACCGATTCCAAAAGTGAATGCGTCTATGCGACCGACAGCATGTGACCTTCCATAGGAGCCTATCAAAAGTTGTCTAGGCCAAAGTCACCTTTTGGCCCATTTTTGGGCATGACTATAACGGCACGGGTTGCCGATAAGACGGTCACCGATTCCAAAAGTGAATGCGTCTATGCGACTGGCAGCATGTGAGCTTCCATAGGAGACCATCAAAAGTTGTCTAGGCCAAAGTGACTTTTGGCCCAAAATTGGGCCTACAGGAATGACTATAACGGCATGGTTGCCGATAAGACGGTCACCGATTCCAAAAGTGAATGCGTCTATGCGACCGACAGCATGTGACCTTCCATAGGAGCCTATCAAAAGTTGTCTAGGCCAAAGTCACCTTTTGGCCCATTTTTGGGCATGACTATAACGGCACGGTTTGCCGATAAGACGGTCACCGATTCCAAAAGTGAATGCGTCTATGCGACCGGCAGCATGTGAGCTTCCATAGGAGACCATCAAAAGTTGTCTAGGCCAAAGTGACTTTTGGCCCAAAATTGGGCCTACAGGAATGACTATAACGGCATGGTTGCCGATAAGACGGTCACCGATTCCAAAAGTGAATGCGTCTATGCGACCGAGAGCATGTGACCTTCCATAGGAGCCTATCAAAAGTTGTCTAGGCCAAAGTCACCTTTTGGCCCATTTTTGGGCATGACTATAACGTCACGGGTTGCCGATAAGACGGTCACCGATTCCAAAAGTGAATGCGTCTATGTGACCGGCAGCATGTGAGCTTCCATAGGAGACCATCAAAAGTTGTCTAGGCCAAAGTGACTTTTGGCCCAAAATTGGGCCTACAGGAATGACTATAACGGCATGGTTGCCGATAAGACGGTCACCGATTCCAAAAGTGAATGCGTCTATGCGACCGACAGCATGTGACCTTCCATAGGAGCCTATCAAAAGTTGTCTAGGCCAAAGTCACCTTTTGGCCCATTTTTGGGCATGACTATAACGGCACGGGTTGCCGATAAGACGGTCACCGATTCCAAAAGTGTA
Source organism: Gibbula magus (assembly GCA_936450465.1). NCBI lineage: Eukaryota > Metazoa > Mollusca > Gastropoda > Trochida > Trochidae > Gibbula > Gibbula magus. Next base: position 45,838,189 of record OW388301.1, read on the forward strand.
TGCGTCTATACGACCGGCAGCATGTGAGCTTCCATAGGAGACCATCAAAAGTTGTCTAGGCCAAAGTGACTTTTGGCCCAAAACTGGGCCTACAGGAATGACTATAACGGCATGGTTGCCGATAAGACGGTCACCGATTCCAAAAGTGAATGCGTCTATGCGACCGACAGCATGTGACCTTCCATAGGAGCCTATCAAAAGTTGTCTAGGCCAAAGTCACCTTTTGGCCCATTTTTGGGCATGACTATAACGGCACGGGTTGCCGATAAGACGGTCACCGATTCCAAAAGTGAATGCGTCTATGCGACTGGCAGCATGTGAGCTTCCATAGGAGACCATCAAAAGTTGTCTAGGCCAAAGTGACTTTTGGCCCAAAATTGGGCCTACAGGAATGACTATAACGGCATGGTTGCCGATAAGACGGTCACCGATTCCAAAAGTGAATGCGTCTATGCGACCGACAGCATGTGACCTTCCATAGGAGCCTATCAAAAGTTGTCTAGGCCAAAGTCACCTTTTGGCCCATTTTTGGGCATGACTATAACGGCACGGTTTGCCGATAAGACGGTCACCGATTCCAAAAGTGAATGCGTCTATGCGACCGGCAGCATGTGAGCTTCCATAGGAGACCATCAAAAGTTGTCTAGGCCAAAGTGACTTTTGGCCCAAAATTGGGCCTACAGGAATGACTATAACGGCATGGTTGCCGATAAGACGGTCACCGATTCCAAAAGTGAATGCGTCTATGCGACCGAGAGCATGTGACCTTCCATAGGAGCCTATCAAAAGTTGTCTAGGCCAAAGTCACCTTTTGGCCCATTTTTGGGCATGACTATAACGTCACGGGTTGCCGATAAGACGGTCACCGATTCCAAAAGTGAATGCGTCTATGTGACCGGCAGCATGTGAGCTTCCATAGGAGACCATCAAAAGTTGTCTAGGCCAAAGTGACTTTTGGCCCAAAATTGGGCCTACAGGAATGACTATAACGGCATGGTTGCCGATAAGACGGTCACCGATTCCAAAAGTGAATGCGTCTATGCGACCGACAGCATGTGACCTTCCATAGGAGCCTATCAAAAGTTGTCTAGGCCAAAGTCACCTTTTGGCCCATTTTTGGGCATGACTATAACGGCACGGGTTGCCGATAAGACGGTCACCGATTCCAAAAGTGTATGCGTCTATACGACCGGCAGCATGTGAGCTTCCATAGGAGACCATCAAAAGTTGTCTAGGCCAAAGTGACTTTTGGCCCAAAACTGGGCCTACAGGAATGACTATAACGGCATGGTTGCCGATAAGACGGTCACCGATTCCAAAAGTGAATGCGTCTATGCGACCGACAGCATGTGACCTTCCATAGGAGCCTATCAAAAGTTGTCTAGGCCAAAGTCACCTTTTGGCCCATTTTTGGGCATGACTATAACGGCACGGGTTGCCGATAAGACGGTCACCGATTCCAAAAGTGAATGCGTCTATGCGACTGGCAGCATGTGAGCTTCCATAGGAGACCATCAAAAGTTGTCTAGGCCAAAGTGACTTTTGGCCCAAAATTGGGCCTACAGGAATGACTATAACGGCATGGTTGCCGATAAGACGGTCACCGATTCCAAAAGTGAATGCGTCTATGCGACCGACAGCATGTGACCTTCCATAGGAGCCTATCAAAAGTTGTCTAGGCCAAAGTCACCTTTTGGCCCATTTTTGGGCATGACTATAACGGCACGGTTTGCCGATAAGACGGTCACCGATTCCAAAAGTGAATGCGTCTATGCGACCGGCAGCATGTGAGCTTCCATAGGAGACCATCAAAAGTTGTCTAGGCCAAAGTGACTTTTGGCCCAAAATTGGGCCTACAGGAATGACTATAACGGCATGGTTGCCGATAAGACGGTCACCGATTCCAAAAGTGAATGCGTCTATGCGACCGACAGCATGTGACCTTCCATAGGAGCCTATCAAAAGTTGTCTAGGCCAAAGTCACCTTTTGGCCCATTTTTGGGCATGACTATAACGGCACGGGTTGCCGATAAGACGGTCACCGATTCCAAAAGTGAATGCGTCTATGCGACCGGCAGCATGTGAGCTTCCATAGGAGACCATCAAAAGTTGTCTAGGCCAAAGTGACTTTTGGCCCAAAATTGGGCCTACAGGAATAACTATAACGGCATGGTTGCCGATAAGACGGTCACCGATTCCAAAAGTGAATGTGTCTATGCGACCGACAGCATGTGACCTTCCATAGGAGCCTATCAAAAGTTGTCTAGGCCAAAGTCACCTTTTGGCCCATTTTTGGGAATGACTATAACGGCATGGTTGCCGATAAGACGGTCACCGATTCCAAAAGTGAATGCGTCTATGCGACCGACAGCATGTGACCTTCCATAGGAGCCTATCAAAAGTTGTCTAGGCCAAAGTCACCTTTTGGCCCATTTTTGGGCATGACTATAACGGCACGGGTTGCCGATAAGACGGTCACCGATTCCAAAAGTGAATGCGTCTATGCGACCGGCAGCATGTGAGCTTCCATAGGAGACCATCAAAAGTTGTCTAGGCCAAAGTGACTTTTGGCCCAAAATTGGGCCTACAGGAATGACTATAACGGCATGGTTGCCGATAAGACGGTCACCGATTCCAAAAGTGAATGCGTCTATGCGACCGACAGCATGTGACCTTCCATAGGAGCCTATCAAAAGTTGTCTAGGCCAAAGTCACCTTTTGGCCCATTTTTGGGAATGACTATAACGGCATGGTTGCCGATAAGACGGTCACCGATTCCAAAAGTGAATGCGTCTATGCGACCGACAGCATGTGACCTTCCATAGGAGCCTATCAAAAGTTGTCTAGGCCAAAGTCACCTTTTGGCCCATTTTTGGGCATGACTATAACGGCACGGGTTGCCGATAAGACGGTCACCGATTCCAAAAGTGAATGCGTCTATGCGACCGGGAGCATGTGAGCTTCCATAGGAGACCATCAAAAGTTGTCTAGGCCAAAGTGACTTTTGGCCCAAAATTGGGCCTACAGGAATGACTATAACGGCATGGTTGCCGATAAGACGGTCACCGATTCCAAAAGTGAATGCGTCTATGCGACCGACAGCATGTGACCTTCCATAGGAGCCTATCAAAAGTTGTCTAGGCCAAAGTCACCTTTTGGCCCATTTTTGGGCATGACTATAACGGCACGGGTTGCCGATAAGACGGTCACCGATTCCAAAAGTGAATGCGTCTATGCGACCGGCAGCATGAGAGCTTCCATAGGAGACCATCAAAAGTTGTCTAGGCCAAAGTGACTTTTGGCCCAAAATTGGGCCTACAGGAATGACTATAACGGCATGGTTGCCGATAAGACGGTCACCGATTCCAAAAGTGAATGCGTCTATGCGACCGACAGCATGTGACCTTCCATAGGAGCCTATCAAAAGTTGTCTAGGCCAAAGTCACCTTTTGGCCCATTTTTGGGCATGACTATAACGGCACAGGTTGCCGATAAGACGGTCACCGATTCCAAAAGTGAATGCGTCTATGTGACCGGCAGCATGTGAGCTTCCATAGGAGACCATCAAAAGTTGTCTAGGCCAAAGTGACTTTTGGCCCAAAATTGGGCCTACAGGAATGACTATAACGGCATGGTTGCCGATAAGACGGTCACCGATTCCAAAAGTGAATGCGTCTATGCGACCGACAGCATGTGACCTTCCATAGGAGCCTATCAAAAGTTGTCTAGGCCAAAGTCACCTTTTGGCCCATTTTTGGGCATGACTATAACGGCACGGGTTGCCGATAAGACGGTCACCGATTCCAAAAGTGAATGCGTCTATGCGACCGGCAGCATGTGAGCTTCCATAGGAGACCATCAAAAGTTGTCTAGGCCAAAGTGACTTTTGGCCCAAAATTGGGCCTACAGGAATAACTATAACGGCATGGTTGCCGATAAGACGGTCACCGATTCCAAAAGTGAATGCGTCTATGCGACCGACAGCATGTGACCTTCCATAGGAGCCAATCAAAAGTTGTCTAGGCCAAAGTCACCTTTTGGCCCATTTTTGGGAATGACTATAACGGCATGGTTGCCGATAAGACGGTCACCGATTCCAAAAGTGAATGCGTCTATGCGACCGACAGCATGTGACCTTCCATAGGAGCCTATCAAAAGTTGTCTAGGCCAAAGTCACCTTTTGGCCCATTTTTGGGCATGACTATAACGGCACGGGTTGCCGATAAGACGGTCACCGATTCCAAAAGTGAATGCGTCTATGCGACCGGCAGCATGAGAGCTTCCATAGGAGACCATCAAAAGTTGTCTAGGCCAAAGTGACTTTTGGCCCAAAATTGGGCCTACAGGAATGACTATAACGGCATGGTTGCCGATAAGACGGTCACCGATTCCAAAAGTGAATGCGTCTATGCGACCGACAGCATGTGACCTTCCATAGGAGCCTATCAAAAGTTGTCTAGGCCAAAGTCACCTTTTGGCCCATTTTTGGGCATGACTATAACGGCACGGGTTGCCGATAAGACGGTCACCGATTCCAAAAGTGAATGCGTCTATGTGACCGGCAGCATGTGAGCTTCCATAGGAGACCATCAAAAGTTGTCTAGGCCAAAGTGACTTTTGGCCCAAAATTGGGCCTACAGGAATGACTATAACGGCATGGTTGCCGATAAGACGGTCACCGATTCCAAAAGTGAATGCGTCTATGCGACCGACAGCATGTGACCTTCCATAGGAGCCTATCAAAAGTTGTCTAGGCCAAAGTCACCTTTTGGCCCATTTTTGGGCATGACTATAACGGCACGGGTTGCCGATAAGACAGTCACCGATTCCAAAAGTGAATGCGTCTATGTGACCGGCAGCATGTGAGCTTCCATAGGAGACCATCAAAAGTTGTCTAGGCCAAAGTGACTTTTGGCCCAAAATTGGGCCTACAGGAATGACTATAACGGCATGGTTGCCGATAAGACGGTCACCGATTCCAAAAGTGAATGCGTCTATGCGACCGACAGCATGTGACCTTCCATAGGAGCCTATCAAAAGTTGTCTAGGCCAAAGTCACCTTTTGGCCCATTTTTGGGCATGACTATAACGGCACGGGTTGCCGATAAGACGGTCACCGATTCCAAAAGTGAATGCGTCTATGCGACCGGCAGCATGAGAGCTTCCATAGGAGACCATCAAAAGTTGTCTAGGCCAAAGTGACTTTTGGCCCAAAATTGGGCCTACAGGAATGACTATAACGGCATGGTTGCCGATAAGACGGTCACCGATTCCAAAAGTGAATGCGTCTATGCGACCGAGAGCATGTGACCTTCCATAGGAGCCTATCAAAAGTTGTCTAGGCCAAAGTCACCTTTTGGCCCATTTTTGGGCATGACTATAACGGCACGGGTTGCCGATAAGACGGTCACCGATTCCAAAAGTGAATGCGTCTATGTGACCGGCAGCATGTGAGCTTCCATAGGAGACCATCAAAAGTTGTCTAGGCCAAAATGACTTTTGGCCCAAAATTGGGCCTACAGGAATGACTATAACGGCATGGTTGCCGATAAGACGGTCACCGATTCCAAAAGTGAATGCGTCTATGCGACCGACAGCATGTGACCTTCCATAGGAGCCTATCAAAAGTTGTCTAGGCCAAAGTCACCTTTTGGCCCATTTTTGGGCATGACTATAACGGCACGGGTTGCCGATAAGACGGTCACCGATTCCAAAAGTGTATGCGTCTATGCGACCGGCAGCATGTGAGCTTCCATAGGAGACCATCAAAAGTTGTCTAGGCCAAAGTGACTTTTGGCCCAAAATTGGGCCTACAGGAATGACTATAACGGCATGGTTGCCGATAAGACGGTCACCGATTCCAAAAGTGAATGCGTCTATGCGACCGACAGCATGTGACCTTCCATAGGAGCCTATCAAAAGTTGTCTAGGCCAAAGTCACCTTTTGGCCCATTTTTGGGAATGACTATAACGGCATGGTTGCCGATAAGACGGTCACCGATTCCAAAAGTGAATGCGTCTATGCGACCGACAGCATGTGACCTTCCATAGGAGCCTATCAAAAGTTGTCTAGGCCAAAGTCACCTTTTGGCCCATTTTTGGGCATGACTATAACGGCACGGGTTGCCGATAAGACGGTCACCGATTCCAAAAGTGAATGCGTCTATGCGACCGTCAGCATGAGAGCTTCCATAGGAGACCATCAAAAGTTGTCTAGGCCAAAGTGACTTTTGGCCCAAAATTGGGCCTACAGGAATGACTATAACGGCATGGTTGCCGATAAGACGGTCACCGATTCCAAAAGTGAATGCGTCTATGCGACCGACAGCATGTGACCTTCCATAGGAGCCTATCAAAAGTTGTCTAGGCCAAAGTCACCTTTTGGCCCATTTTTGGGCATGACTATAACGGCACGGGTTGCCGATAAGACGGTCACCGATTCCAAAAGTGAATGCGTCTATGTGACCGGCAGCATGTGAGCTTCCATAGGAGACCATCAAAAGTTGTCTAGGCCAAAGTGACTTTTGGCCCAAAATTGGGCCTACAGGAATGACTATAACGGCATGGTTGCCGATAAGACGGTCACCGATTCCAAAAGTGAATGCGTCTATGCGACCGACAGCATGTGACCTTCCATAGGAGCCTATCAAAAGTTGTCTAGGCCAAAGTCACCTTTTGGCCCATTTTTGGGCATGACTATAACGGCACGGGTTGCCGATAAGACGGTCACCGATTCCAAAAGTGAATGCGTCTATGTGACCGGCAGCATGTGAGCTTCCATAGGAGACCATCAAAAGTTGTCTAGGCCAAAGTGACTTTTGGCCCAAAATTGGGCCTACAGGAATGACTATAACGGCATGGTTGCCGATAAGACGGTCACCGATTCCAAAAGTGAATGCGTCTATGCGACCGACAGCATGTGACCTTCCATAGGAGCCTATCAAAAGTTGTCTAGGCCAAAGTCACCTTTTGGCCCATTTTTGGGCATGACTATAACGGCACGGGTTGCCGATAAGACGGTCACCGATTCCAAAAGTGAATGCGTCTATGCGACCGGCAGCATGAGAGCTTCCATAGGAGACCATCAAAAGTTGTCTAGGCCAAAGTGACTTTTGGCCCAAAATTGGGCCTACAGGAATGACTATAACGGCATGGTTGCCGATAAGACGGTCACCGATTCCAAAAGTGAATGCGTCTATGCGACCGAGAGCATGTGACCTTCCATAGGAGCCTATCAAAAGTTGTCTAGGCCAAAGTCACCTTTTGGCCCATTTTTGGGCATGACTATAACGGCACGGGTTGCCGATAAGACGGTCACCGATTCCAAAAGTGAATGCGTCTATGTGACCGGCAGCATGTGAGCTTCCATAGGAAACCATCAAAAGTTGTCTAGGCCAAAATGACTTTTGGCCCAAAATTGGGCCTACAGGAATGACTATAACGGCATGGTTGCCGATAAGACGGTCACCGATTCCAAAAGTGAATGCGTCTATGCGACCGACAGCATGTGACCTTCCATAGGAGCCTATCAAAAGTTGTCTAGGCCAAAGTCACCTTTTGGCCCAAAATTGGGCATGACTATAACGGCACGGGTTGCCGATAAGACGGTCACCGATTCCAAAAGTGAATGCGTCTATGCGACCGGCAGCATGTGAGCTTCCATAGGAGACCATCAAAAGTTGTCTAGGCCAAAGTGACTTTTGGCCCAAAATTGGGCCTACAGGAATGACTATAACGGCATGGTTGCCGATAAGACGGTCACCGATTCCAAAAGTGAATGCGTCTATGCGACCGACAGCATGTGACCTTCCATAGGAGCCTATCAAAAGTTGTCTAGGCCAAAGTCACCTTTTGGCCCATTTTTTGGGCATGACTATAACGGCACGGGTTGCCGATAAGACGGTCACCGATTCCAAAAGTGAATGCGTCTATGCGACCGGCAGCATGTGAGCTTCCATAGGAGACCATCAAAAGTTGTCTAGGCCAAAGTGACTTTTGGCCCAAAATTGGGCCTACAGGAATGACTATAACGGCATGGTTGCCGATAAGACGGTCACCGATTCCAAAAGTGAATGCGTCTATGCGACCGACAGCATGTGACCTTCCATAGGAGCCTATCAAAAGTTGTCTAGGCCAAAGTCACCTTTTGGCCCATTTTTGGGCATGACTATAACGGCACGGGTTGCCGATAAGACGGTCACCGATTCCAAAAGTGAATGCGTCTATGCGACCGGCAGCATGTGAGCTTCCATAGGAGACCATCAAAAGTTGTCTAGGCCAAAGTGACTTTTGGCCCAAAATTGGGCCTACAGGAATGACTATAACGGCATGGTTGCCGATAAGACGGTCACCGATTCCAAAAGTGAATGCGTCTATGCGACCGACAGCATGTGACCTTCCATAGGAGCCTATCAAAAGTTGTCTAGGCCAAAGTCACCTTTTGGCCCATTTTTGGGCATGACTATAACGGCACGGGTTGCCGATAAGACGGTCACCGATTCCAAAAGTGAATGCGTCTATGCGACCGGCAGCATGTGAGCTTCCATAGGAGACCATCAAAAGTTGTCTAGGCCAAAGTGACTTTTGGCCCAAAATTGGGCCTACAGGAATAACTATAACGGCATGGTTGCCGATAAGACGGTCACCGATTCCAAAAGTGAATGCGTCTATGCGACCGACAGCATGTGACCTTCCATAGGAGCCTATCAAAAGTTGTCTAGGCCAAAGTCACCTTTTGGCCCTTTTTTGGGAATGACTATAACGGCATGGTTGCCGATAAGACGGTCACCGATTCCAAAAGTGAATGCGTCTATGCGACCGACAGCATGTGACCTTCCATAGGAGCCTATCAAAAGTTGTCTAGGCCAAAGTCACCTTTTGGCCCATTTTTGGGCATGACTATAACGGCACGGGTTGCCGATAAGACGGTCACCGATTCCAAAAGTGAATGCGTCTATGCGACCGGCAGCATGTGAGCTTCCATAGGAGACCATCAAAAGTTGTCTAGGCCAAAGTGACTTTTGGCCCAAAATTGGGCCTACAGGAATGACTATAACGGCATGGTTGCCGATAAGACGGTCACCGATTCCAAAAGTGAATGCGTCTATGCGACCGACAGCATGTGACCTTCCATAGGAGCCTATCAAAAGTTGTCTAGGCCAAAGTCACCTTTTGGCCCATTTTTGGGAATGACTATAACGGCATGGTTGCCGATAAGACGTTCACCGATTCCAAAAGTGAATGCGTCTATGCGACCGACAGCATGTGACCTTCCATAGGAGCCTATCAAAAATTGTCTAGGCCAAAGTCACCTTTTGGCCCATTTTTGGGCATGACTATAACGGCACGGGTTGCCGATAAGACGGTCACCGATTCCAAAAGTGAATGCGTCTATGCGACCTGGAGCATGTGAGCTTCCATAGGAGACCATCAAAAGTTGTCTAGGCCAAAGTGACTTTTGGCCCAAAATTGGGCCTACAGGAATGACTATAACGGCATGGTTGCCGATAAGACGGTCACCGATTCCAAAAGTGAATGCGTCTATGCGACCGACAGCATGTGACCTTCCATAGGAGCCTATCAAAAGTTGTCTAGGCCAAAGTCACCTTTTGGCCCATTTTTGGGCATGACTATAACGGCACGGGTTGCCGATAAGACGGTCACCGATTCCAAAAGTGAATGCGTCTATGCGACCGGCAGCATGTGAGCTTCCATTGGAGCCTATCAAAAGTTGTCTAGGCCAAAGTGACTTTTGGCCCAAAATTGGGCCTACAGGAATGACTATAACGGCATGGTTGCCGATAAGACGGTCACCGATTCCAAAAGTGAATGCGTCTATGCGACCGACAGCATGTGACCTTCCATAGGAGCCTATCAAAAGTTGTCTAGGCCAAAGTCACCTTTTGGCCCATTTTTGGGCATGACTATAACGGCACGGGTTGCCGATAAGACGGTCACCGATTCCAAAAGTGAATGCGTCTATGCGACCGGCAGCATGTGAGCTTCCATAGGAGACCATCAAAAGTTGTCTAGGCCAAAGTGACTTTTGGCCCAAAATTGGGCCAACAGGAATGACGATAACGGCATGGTTGCCGATAAGACGGTCACCGATTCCAAAAGTGAATGCGTCTATGCGACCGACAGCATGTGACCTTCCATAGGAGCCTATCAAAAGTTGTCTAGGCCAAAGTCACCTTTTGGCCCATTTTTGGGCATGACTATAACGGCACGGGTTGCCGATAAGACGGTCACCGATTCCAAAAGTGAATGCGTCTATGCGACCGGCAGCATGTGAGCTTCCATAGGAGACCATCAAAAGTTGTCTAGGCCAAAGTGACTTTTGGCCCAAAATTGGGCCTACAGGAATGACTATAACGGCATGGTTGCCGATAAGACGGTCACCAATTCCAAAAGTGAATGCGTCTATGCGACCGACAGCATGTGACCTTCCATAGGAGCCTATCAAAAGTTGTCTAGGCCAAAGTCACCTTTTGGCCCATTTTTGGGCATGACTATAACGGCACGGGTTGCCGATAAGACAGTCACCGATTCCAAAAGTGAATGCGTCTATGCGACCGGCAGAATGTGACCTTCCATAGGAGACCATCAAAAGTTGTCTAGGCCAAAGTGACTTTTGGCCTAAAATTGGGCCAACAGGAATGACGATAACGGCATGGTTGCCGATAAGACGGTCACCGATTCCAAAAGTGAATGCGTCTATGCGACCGACAGCATGTGACCTTCCATAGGAGCCTATCAAAAGTTGTCTAGGCCAAAGTCACCTTTTGGCCCATTTTTGGGCATGACTATAACGGCACGGGTTGCCGATAAGACGGTCACCGATTCCAAAAGTGAATGCGTCTATGCGACCGGCAGCATGTGAGCTTCCATAGGAGACCATCAAAAGTTGTCTAGGCCAAAGTGACTTTTGGCCCAAAATTGGGCCTACAGGAATGACTATAACGGCATGGTTGCCGATAAGACGGTCACCAATTCCAAAAGTGAATGCGTCTATGCGACCGACAGCATGTGACCTTCCATAGGAGCCTATCAAAAGTTGTCTAGGCCAAAGTCACCTTTTGGCCCATTTTTGGGCATGACTATAACGGCACGGGTTGCCGATAAGACAGTCACCGATTCCAAAAGTGAATGCGTCTATGCGACCGGCAGAATGTGACCTTCCATAGGAGACCATCAAAAGTTGTCTAGGCCAAAGTGACTTTTGGCCCAAAATTGGGCCAACAGGAATGACGATAACGGCATGGTTGCCGATAAGACGGTCACCGATTCCAAAAGTGAATGCGTCTATGCGACCGACAGCATGTGACCTTCCATAGGAGCCTATCAAAAGTTGTCTAGGCCAAAGTCACCTTTTGGCCCATTTTTGGGCATGACTATAACGGCACGGGTTGCCGATAAGACGGTCACCGATTCCAAAAGTGAATGCGTCTATGCGACCGGCAGCATGTGAGCTTCCATAGGAGACCATCAAAAGTTGTCTAGGCCAAAGTGACTTTTGGCCCAAAATTGGGCCTACAGGAATGACTATAACGGCATGGTTGCCGATAAGACGGTCACCAATTCCAAAAGTGAATGCGTCTATGCGACCGACAGCATGTGACCTTCCATAGGAGCCTATCAAAAGTTGTCTAGGCCAAAGTCACCTTTTGGCCCATTTTTGGGCATGACTATAACGGCACGGGTTGCCGATAAGACAGTCACCGATTCCAAAAGTGAATGCGTCTATGCGACCGGCAGAATGTGACCTTCCATAGGAGACCATCAAAAGTTGTCTAGGCCAAAGTGACTTTTGGCCCAAAATTGGGCCAACAGGAATGACGATAACGGCATGGTTGCCGATAAGACGGTCACCGATTCCAAAAGTGAATGCGTCTATGCGACCGACAGCATGTGACCTTCCATAGGAGCCTATCAAAAGTTGTCTAGGCCAAAGTCACCTTTTGGCCCATTTTTGGGCATGACTATAACGGCACGGTCACCGATTCCAAAAGTGAATGCGTCTATGCGACCGGCAGCATGTGAGCTTCCATTGGAGCCTGTCAAAAGTTGTCTAGGCCAAAGTGACTTTTGGCCCAAAATTGGGCCTACAGGAATGACTATAACGGCATGGTTGCCGATAAGACGGTCACCGATTCCAAAAGTGAATGCGTCTATGCGACCGACAGCATGTGACCTTCCATAGGAGCCTATCAAAAGTTGTCTAGGCCAAAGTCACCTTTTGGCCCATTTTTGGGCATGACTATAACGGCACGGGTTGCCGATAAGATGGTCACCGATTCCAAAAGTGAATGCGTCTATGCGACCGGCAGCATGTGAGCTTCCATAGGAGACCATCAAAAGTTGTCTAGGCCAAAGTGACTTTTTGCCCAAAATTGGGCCTACAGGAATGACTATAACGGCATGGTTGCCGATAAGACGGTCACCGATTCCAAAAGTGAATGCGTCTATGCGACCGAGAGCATGTGACCTTCCATAGGAGCCTATCAAAAGTTGTCTAGGCCAAAGTCACCTTTTGGCCCATTTTTGGGCATGACTATAACGGCACGGGTTGCCGATAAGACGGTCACCGATTCCAAAAGTGAATGCGTCTATGCGACCGGCAGCATGTGAGCTTCCATAGGAGACCATCAAAAGTTGTCTAGGCCAAAGTGACTTTTGGCCCAAAATTGGGCCTACAGGAATGACTATAACGGCATGGTTGCCGATAAGACGGTCACCGATTCCAAAAGTTCATGCGTCTATGCGACCGACAGCATGTGACCTTCCATAGGAGCCTATCAAAAGTTGTCTAGGCCAAAGTCACCTTTTGGCCCATTTTTGGGCATGACTATAACGGCACGGGTTGCCGATAAGACGGTCACCGATTCCAAAAGTGAATGCGTCTATGCGACCGGCAGCATGTGAGCTTCCATAGGAGACCATCAAAAGTTGTCTAGGCCAAAGTGACTTTTGGCCCAAACTTGGGCCTACAGGAATGACTATAACGGCATGGTTGCCGATAAGACGGTCACCGATTCCAAAAGTGAATGCGTCTATGCGACCGACAGCATGTGACCTTCCATTGGAGCCTATCAAAAGTTGTCTAGGCCAAAGTCACCTTTTGGCCCATTTTTGGGCATGACTATAACGGCATGGTTGCCGATAAGACGGTCACCGATTCCAAAAGTGAATGCGTCTATGCGACCGGCAGCATGTGAGCTTCCATAGGAGACCATCAAAAGTTGTCTAGGCCAAAGTGACTTTTGGCCCAAAATTGGGCCTACAGGAATGACTAAAACGGCATGGTTGCCGATAAGACGGTCACCGATTCCAAAAGTGAATGCGTCTATGCGACCGACAGCATGTGACCTTCCATAGGAGCCTATCAAAAGTTGTCTAGGCCAAAGTCACCTTTTGGCCCATTTTTGGGCATGACTATAACGGCACGGGTTGCCGATAAGACGGTCACCGATTCCAAAAGTGAATGCGTCTATGCGACCGGCAGCATGTGAGCTTCCATAGGAGACCATCAAAAGTTGTCTAGGCCAAAGTGACTTTTGGCCCAAAATTGGGCCTACAGGAATGACTATAACGGCATGGTTGCCGATAAGACGGTCACCGATTCAAAAAGTGAATGCGTCTATGCGACCGACAGCATGTGACCTTCCATAGGAGCCTATCAAAAGTTGTCTAGGCCAAAGTCACCTTTTGGCCCATTTTTGGGCATGACTATAACGGCACGGGTTGCCGATAAGACGGTCACCGATTCCAAAAGTGAATGCGTCTATGCAACCGGCAGCATGTGAGCTTCCATAGGAGACCATCAAAAGTTGTCTAGGCCAAAGTGACTTTTGGCCCAAAATTGGGCCTACAGGAATGACTATAACGGCATGGTTGCCGATAAGACGGTCACCGATTCCAAAAGTGAATGCGTCTATGCGACCGACAGCATGTGACCTTCCATAGGAGCCTATCAAAAGTTGTCTAGGCCAAAGTCACCTTTTGGCCCATTTTTGGGCATGACTATAACGGCACGGGTTGCCGATAAGATGGTCACCGATTCCAAAAGTGAATGCGTCTATGCGACCGGCAGCATGTGAGCTTCCATAGGAGACCATCAAAAGTTGTCTAGGCCAAAGTGACTTTTGGCCCAAAATTGGGCCTACAGGAATGACTATAACGGCATGGTTGCCGATAAGACGGTCACCGATTCCAAAAGTGAATGCGTCTATGCGACCGACAGCATGTGACCTTCCATAGGAGCCTATCAAAAGTTGTCTAGGCCAAAGTCACCTTTTGGCCCATTTTTGGGCATGACTATAACGGCACGGGTTGCCGATAAGATGGTCACTGATTCCAAAAGTGAATGCGTCTATGCGACCGGCAGCATGTGAGCTTCCATAGGAGACCATCAAAAGTTGTCTAGGCCAAAGTGACTTTTGGCCCAAAATTGGGCCTACAGGAATGACTATAACGGCATGGTTGCCGATAAGACGGTCACCGATTCCAAAAGTGAATGCGTCTATGCGACCGACAGCATGTGACCTTCCATAGGAGCCTATCAAAAGTTGTCTAGGCCAAAGTCACCTTTTGGCCCATTTTTGGGCATAACTATAACGGCACGGGTTGCCGATAAGACGGTCACCGATTCCAAAAGTGAATGCGTCTATGCGACCGGCAGCATGTGAGCTTCCATAGGAGACCATCAAAAGTTGTCTAGGCCAAAGTGACTTTTGGCCCAAAATTGGGCCTACAGGAATGACTATAACGGCATGGTTGCCGATAAGACGGTCACCGATTCCAAAAGTGAATGCTTCTATGCGACCGACAGCATGTGACCTTCCATAGGAGCCTATCAAAAGTTGTCTAGGCCAAAGTCACCTTTTGGCCCATTTTTGGGCATGACTATAACGGCACGGGTTGCCGATAAGACGGTCACCGATTCCAAAAGTGAATGCGTCTATGCGACCGGCAGCATGTGAGCTTCCATAGGAGACCATCAAAAGTTGTCTAGGCCAAAGTGACTTTTGGCCCAAAATTGGGCCTACAGGAATGACTATAACGGCATGGTTGCCGATAAGACGGTCACCGATTCCAAAAGTGAATGCGTCTATGCGACCGACAGCATGTGACCTTCCATAGGAGCCTATCAAAAGTTGTCTAGGCCAAAGTCACCTTTTGGCCCATTTTTGGGCATGACTATAACGGCACGGGTTGCCGATAAGACGGTCACCGATTCCAAAAGTGAATGCGTCTATGCGACCGGCAGCATGTGAGCTTCCATAGGAGACCATCAAAAGTTGTCTAGGCCAAAGTGACTTTTGGCCCAAAATTGGGCCTACAGGAATGACTATAACGGCATGGTTGCCGATAAGACGGTCACCGATTCCAAAAGTGAATGCGTCTATGCGACCGACAGCATGTGACCTTCCATAGGAGCCTATCAAAAGTTGTCTAGGCCAAAGTCACCTTTTGGCCCATTTTTGGGCATGACTATAACGGCACGGGTTGCCGATAAGACGGTCACCGATTCCAAAAGTGAATGCGTCTATGCGACCGGCAGCATGTGAGCTTCCATAGGAGACCATCAAAAGTTGTCTAGGTCAAAGTGACTTTTGGCCCAAAATTGGGCCTACAGGAATGACTATAACGGCATGGTTGCCGATAAGACGGTCACCGATTCCAAAAGTGAATGCGTCTATGCGACCGACAGCATGTGACCTTCCATAGGAGCCTATCAAAAGTTGTCTAGGCCAAAGTCACCTTTTGGCCCATTTTTGGGCATAACTATAACGGCACGGGTTGCCGATAAGACGGTCACCGATTCCAAAAGTGAATGCGTCTATGCGACCGGCAGCATGTGAGCTTCCATAGGAGACCATCAAAAGTTGTCTAGGCCAAAGTGACTTTTGGCCCAAAATTGGGCCTACAGGAATGACTATAACGGCATGGTTGCCGATAAGACGGTCACCGATTCCAAAAGTGAATGCATCTATGCGACCGACAGCATGTGACCTTCCATAGGAGCCTATCAAAAGTTGTCTAGGCCAAAGTCACCTTTTGGCCCATTTTTGGGCATGACTATAACGGCACGGGTTGCCGATAAGACGGTCACCGATTCCAAAAGTGAATGCGTCTATGCGACCGGCAGCATGTGAGCTTCCATAGGAGACCATCAAAAGTTGTCTAGGCCAAAGTGACTTTTGGCCCAAAATTGGGCCTACAGGAATGACTATAACGGCATGGTTGCCGATAAGACGGTCACCGATTCCAAAAGTGAATGCGTCTATGCGACCGACAGCATGTGACCTTCCATAGGAGGCTATCAAAAGTTGTCTAGGCCAAAGTCACCTTTTGGCCCATTTTTGGGCATGACTATAACGGCACGGGTTGCCGATAAGACGGTCACCGATTCCAAAAGTGAATGCGTCTATGCGACCGGCAGCATGTGAGCTTCCATAGGAGACCATCAAAAGTTGTCTAGGCCAAAGTGACTTTTGGCCCAAAATTGGGCCTACAGGAATGACTATAACGGCATGGTTGCCGATAAGACGGTCACCGATTCCAAAAGTGCATGCGTCTATGCGACCGACAGCATGTGACCTTCCATAGGAGCCTATCAAAAGTTGTCTAGGCCAAAGTCACCTTTTGGCCCATTTTTGGGCATGACTATAACGGCACGGGTTGCCGATAAGACGGTCACCGATTCCAAAAGTGAATGCGTCTATGCGACCGGCAGCATGTGAGCTTCCATAGGAGACCATCAAAAGTTGTCTAGGCCAAAGTGACTTTTGGCCCAAAATTGGGCCTACAGGAATGACTATAACGGCATGGTTGCCGATAAGACGGTCACCGATTCCAAAAGTGAATGCGTCTATGCGACCGACAGCATGTGACCTTCCATAGGAGCCTATCAAAAGTTGTCTAGGCCAAAGTCACCTTTTGGCCCATTTTTGGGCATGACTATAACGGCACGGGTTGCCGATAAGACGGTCACCGATTCCAAAAGTGAATGCGTCTATGCGACCGGCAGCATGTGAGCTTCCATAGGAGACCATCAAAAGTTGTCTAGGCCAAAGTGACTTTTGGCCCAAAATTGGGCCTACAGGAATGACTATAACGGCATGGTTGCCGATAAGACGGTCACCGATTCCAAAAGTGAATGCGTCTATGCGACCGACAGCATGTGACCTTCCATAGGAGCCTATCAAAAGTTGTCTAGGCCAAAGTCACCTTTTGGCCCATTTTTGGGCATGACTATAACGGCACGGGTTGCCGATAAGACGGTCACCGATTCCAAAAGTGAATGCGTCTATGCGACCGGCAGCATGTGAGCTTCCATAGGAGACCATCAAAAGTTGTCTAGGCCAAAGTGACTTTTGGCCCAAAATTGGGCCTACAGGAATGACTATAACGGCATGGTTGCCGATAAGACGGTCAACGATTCCAAAAGTGAATGCGTTTATGCGACCGACAGCATGTGACCTTCCATAGGAGCCTATCAAAAGTTGTCTAGGCCAAAGTCACCTTTTGGCCCATTTTTGGGCATGACTATAACGGCACGGGTTGCCGATAAGACGGTCACCGATTCCAAAAGTGAATGCGTCTATGCGACCGGCAGCATGTGAGCTTCCATAGGAGACCATCAAAAGTTGTCTAGGCCAAAGTGACTTTTGGCCCAAAATTGGGCCTACAGGAATGACTATAACGGCATGGTTGCCGATAAGACGGTCACCGATTCCAAAAGTGAATGCGTCTATGCGACCGACAGCATGTGACCTTCCATAGGAGCCTATCAAAAGTTGTCTAGGCCGGAGTCACCTTTTGGCCCATTTTTGGGCATGACTATAACGGCACGGGTTGCCGATAAGACGGTCACCGATTCCAAAAGTGAATGCGTCTATGCGACCGGTAGCATGTGAGCTTCCATAGGAGACCATCAAAAGTTGTCTAGGCCAAAGTGACTTTTGGCCCAAAATTGGGCCTACAGGAATGACTATAACGGCATGGTTGCCGATAAGACGGTCACCGATTCCAAAAGTGAATGCGTCTATGCGACCGACAGCATGTGACCTTCCATAGGAGCCTATCAAAAGTTGTCTAGGCCAAAGTCACCTTTTGGCCCATTTTTGGGCATGACTATAACGGCACGGGTTGCCGATAAGACGGTCACCGATTCCAAAAGTGAATGCGTCTATGCGACCGGCAGCATGTGAGCTTCCATAGGAGACCATCAAAAGTTGTCTAGGCCAAAGTGACTTTTGGCCCAAAATTGGGCCTACAGGAATGACTATAACGGCATGGTTGCCGATAAGACGGTCACCGATTCCAAAAGTGAATGCGTCTATGCGACCGACAGCATGTGAGCTTCCATAGGAGACCATCAAAAGTTGTCTAGGCCAAAGTGACTTTTGGCCCAAAATTGGGCCTACAGGAATGACTATAACGGCATGGTTGCCGATAAGACGGTCACCGATTCCAAAAGTGAATGCGTCTATGCGACCGACAGCATGTGACCTTCCATAGGAGCCTATCAAAAGTTGTCTAGGCCAAAGTCACCTTTTGGCCCTTTTTTGGGCATGACTATAACGGCATGGTTGCCGATAAGACGGTCACCGATTCCAAAAGTGAATGCGTCTATGCGACCGACAGCATGTGACCTTCCATAGGAGCCTATCAAAAGTTGTCTAGGCCAAAGTCACCTTTTGGCCCATTTTTGGGCATGACTATAACGGCACGGGTTGCCGATAAGACGGTCACCGATTCCAAAAGTGAATGCGTCTATGCGACCGACAGCATGTGACCTTCCATAGGAGCCTATCAAAAGTTGTCTAGGCCAAAGTCACCTTTTGGCCCATTTTTGGGCATGACTATAACGGCACGGGTTGCCGATAAGACGGTCACCGATTCCAAAAGTGAATGCGTCTATGCGACCGGCAGCATGTGAGCTTCCATAGGAGACCATCAAAAGTTGTCTAGGCCAAAGTGACTTTTGGCCCAAAATTGGGCCTACAGGAATGACTATAACGGCATGGTTGCCGATAAGACGGTCACCGATTCCAAAAGTGAATGCGTCTATGCGACCGGTAGCATGTGAGCTTCCATAGGAGACCATCAAAAGTTGTCTAGGCCAAAGTGACTTTTGGCCCAAAATTGGGCCTACAGGAATGACTATAACGGCATGGTTGCCGATAAGACGGTCACCGATTCCAAAAGTGAATGCGTCTATGCGACCGACAGCATGTGACCTTCCATAGGAGCCTATCAAAAGTTGTCTAGGCCAAAGTCACCTTTTGGCCCATTTTTGGGCATGACTATAACGGCACGGGTTGCCGATAAGACGGTCACCGATTCCAAAAGTGAATGCGTCTATGCGACCGGCAGCATGTGAGCTTCCATAGGAGACCATCAAAAGTTGTCTAGGCCAAAGTGACTTTTGGCCCAAAATTGGGCCTACAGGAATGACTATAACGGCATGGTTGCCGATAAGACGGTCACCGATTCCAAAAGTGAATGCGTCTATGCGACCGACAGCATGTGACCTTCCATAGGAGCCTATCAAAAGTTGTCTAGGCCAAAGTCACCTTTTGGCCCATTTTTGGGCATGACTATAACGGCACGGGTTGCCGATAAGACGGTCACCGATTCCAAAAGTGAATGCGTCTATGCGACCGGCAGCATGTGAGCTTCCATAGGAGACCATCAAAAGTTGTCTAGGCCAAAGTGACTTTTGGCCCAAAATTGGGCCTACAGGAATGACTATAACGGCATGGTTGCCGATAAGACGGTCACCGATTCCAAAAGTGCATGCGTCTATGCGACCGACAGCATGTGACCTTCCATAGGAGCCTATCAAAAGTTCTCTAGGCCAAAGTCACCTTTTGGCCCATTTTTGGGCATGACTATAACGGCACGGGTTGCCGATAAGACGGTCACCGATTCCAAAAGTGAATGCGTCTATGCGACCGGCAGCATGTGAGCTTCCATAGGAGACCATCAAAAGTTGTCTAGGCCAAAGTGACTTTTGGCCCAAAATTGGGCCTACAGGAATGACTATAACGGCATGGTTGCCGATAAGACGGTCACCGATTCCAAAAGTGAATGCGTCTATGCGACCGACAGCATGTGACCTTCCATAGGAGCCTATCAAAAGTTGTCTAGGCCAAAGTCACCTTTTGGCCCATTTTTGGGCATGACTATAACGGCACGGGTTGCCGATAAGACGGTCACCGATTCCAAAAGGGAATGCGTCTATGCGACCGGCAGCATGTGAGCTTCCATAGGAGACCATCAAAAGTTGTCTAGGCCAAAGTGACTTTTGGCCCAAAATTGGGCCTACAGGAATGACTATAACGGCATGGTTGCCGATAAGACGGTCACCGATTCCAAAAGTGAATGCGTCTATGCGACCGACAGCATGTGACCTTCCATAGGAGCCTATCAAAAGTTGTCTAGGCCAAAGTCACCTTTTGGCCCATTTTTGGGCATGACTATAACGGCAAGGGTTGCCGATAAGACGGTCACCGATTCCAAAAGTGAATGCGTCTATGCGACCGGCAGCATGTGAGCTTCCATAGGAGACCATCAAAAGTTGTCTAGGCCAAAGTGACTTTTGGCCCAAAATTGGGCCTACAGGAATGACTATAACGGCATGGTTGCCGATAAGACGGTCAACGATTCCAAAAGTGAATGCGTCTATGCGACCGACAGCATGTGACCTTCCATAGGAGCCTATCAAAAGTTGTCTAGGCCAAAGTCACCTTTTGGCCCATTTTTGGGCATGACTATAACGGCACGGGTTGCCGATAAGACGGTCACCGATTCCAAAAGTGAATGCGTCTATGCGACCGGCAGCATGTGAGCTTCCATAGGAGACCATCAAAAGTTGTCTAGGCCAAAGTGACTTTTGGCCCAAAATTGGGCCTACAGGAATGACTATAACGGCATGGTTGCCGATAAGACGGTCACCGATTCCAAAAGTGAATGCGTCTATGCGACCGACAGCATGTGACCTTCCATAGGAGCCTATCAAAAGTTGTCTAGGCCAAAGTCACCTTTTGGCCCATTTTTGGGCATGACTATAACGGCACGGGTTGCCAATAAGACGGTCACCGATTCCAAAAGTGAATGCGTCTATGCGACCGGTAGCATGTGAGCTTCCATAGGAGACCATCAAAAGTTGTCTAGGCCAAAGTGACTTTTGGCCCATAATTGGGCCTACAGGAATGACTATAACGGCATGGTTGCCGATAAGACGGTCACCGATTCCAAAAGTGAATGCGTCTATGCGACCGACAGCATGTGACCTTCCATAGGAGCCTATCAAAAGTTGTCTAGGCCAAAGTCACCTTTTGGCCCATTTTTGGGCATGACTATAACGGCACGGGTTGCCGATAAGACGGTCACCGATTCCAAAAGTGAATGCGTCTATGCGACCGACAGCATGTGACCTTCCATAGGAGCCTATCAAAAGTTGTCTAGGCCAAAGTCACCTTTTGGCCCATTTTTGGGCATGACTATAACGGCACGGGTTGCCGATAAGACGGTCACCGATTCCAAAAGTGAATGCGTCTATGCGACCGGCAGCATGTGAGCTTCCATAGGAGACCATCAAAAGTTGTCTAGGCCAAAGTGACTTTTGGCCCAAAATTGGGCCTACAGGAATGACTATAACGGCATGGTTGCCGATAAGACGGTCACCGATTCCAAAAGTGAATGCGTCTATGCGACCGACAGCATGTGACCTTCCATAGGAGCCTATCAAAAGTTGTCTAGGCCAAAGTCACCTTTTGGCCCATTTTTGGGCATGACTATAACGGCACGGGTTGCCGATAAGACGGTCACCGATTCCAAAAGTGAATGCGTCTATGCGACCGGTAGCATGTGAGCTTCCATAGGAGACCATCAAAAGTTGTCTAGGCCAAAGTGACTTTTGGCCCATAATTGGGCCTACTGGAATGACTATAACGGCATGGTTGCCGATAAGACGGTCACCGATTCCAAAAGTGAATGCGTCTATGCGACCGACAGCATGTGACCTTCCATAGGAGCCTATCAAAAGTTGTCTAGGCCAAAGTCACCTTTTGGCCCATTTTTGGGCATGACTATAACGGCACGGGTTGCCGATAAGACGGTCACCGATTCCAAAAGTGAATGCGTCTATGCGACCGGCAGCATGTGAGCTTCCATAGGAGACCATCAAAAGTTGTCTAGGCCAAAGTGACTTTTGGCCCAAAATTGGGCCTACAGGAATGACTATAACGGCATGGTTGCCGATAAGACGGTCACCGATTCCAAAAGTGAATGCATCTATGCGACCGACAGCATGTGACCTTCCATAGGAGCCTATCAAAAGTTGTCTAGGCCAAAGTCACCTT
The DNA here is from genome assembly GCA_936450465.1 of Gibbula magus. NCBI lineage: Eukaryota > Metazoa > Mollusca > Gastropoda > Trochida > Trochidae > Gibbula > Gibbula magus. The sequence goes on from OW388301.1 coordinate 45,860,565, forward strand.
TTGGCCCATTTTTGGGCATGACTATAACGGCACGGGTTGCCGATAAGACGGTCACCGATTCCAAAAGTGAATGCGTCTATGCGACCGGCAGCATGTGAGCTTCCATAGGAGACCATCAAAAGTTGTCTAGGCCAAAGTGACTTTTGGCCCAAAATTGGGCCTACAGGAATGACTATAACGGCATGGTTGCCGATAAGACGGTCACCGATTCCAAAAGTGAATGCGTCTATGCGACCGACAGCATGTGACCTTCCATAGGAGCCTATCAAAAGTTGTCTAGGCCAAAGTCACCTTTTGGCCCATTTTTGGGCATGACTATAACGGCACGGGTTGCCGATAAGACGGTCACCGATTCCAAAAGTGAATGCGTCTATGCGACCGGCAGCATGTGAGCTTCCATAGGAGACCATCAAAAGTTGTCTAGGCCAAAGTGACTTTTGGCCCAAAATTGGGCCTACAGGAATGACTATAACGGCATGGTTGCCGATAAGTCGGTCAACGATTCCAAAAGTGAATGCGTCTATGCGACCGACAGCATGTGACCTTCCATAGGAGCCTATCAAAAGTTGTCTAGGCCAAAGTCACCTTTTGGCCCATTTTTGGGCATGACTATAACGGCACGGGTTGCCGATAAGACGGTCACCGATTCCAAAAGTGAATGCGTCTATGCGACCGGCAGCATGTGAGCTTCCATAGGAGACCATCAAAAGTTGTCTAGGCCAAAGTGACTTTTGGCCCAAAATTGGGCCTACAGGAATGACTATAACGGCATGGTTGCCGATAAGACGGTCACCGATTCCAAAAGTGAATGCGTCTATGCGACCGACAGCATGTGACCTTCCATAGGAGCCTATCAAAAGTTGTCTAGGCCAAAGTCACCTTTTGGCCCATTTTTGGGCATGACTATAACGGCACGGGTTGCCGATAAGACGGTCACCGATTCCAAAAGTGAATGCGTCTATGCGACCGGTAGCATGTGAGCTTCCATAGGAGACCATCAAAAGTTGTCTAGGCCAAAGTGACTTTTGGCCCATAATTGGGCCTACAGGAATGACTATAACGGCATGGTTGCCGATAAGACGGTCACCGATTCCAAAAGTGAATGCGTCTATGCGACCGACAGCATGTGACCTTCCATAGGAGCCTATCAAAAGTTGTCTAGGCCAAAGTCACCTTTTGGCCCATTTTTGGGCATGACTATAACGGCACGGGTTGCCGATAAGACGGTCACCGATTCCAAAAGTGAATGCGTCTATGCGACCGGCAGCATGTGAGCTTCCATAGGAGACCATCAAAAGTTGTCTAGGCCAAAGTGACTTTTGGCCCAAAATTGGGCCTACAGGAATGACTATAACGGCATGGTTGCCGATAAGACGGTCAACGATTCCAAAAGTGAATGCGTCTATGCGACCGACAGCATGTGACCTTCCATAGGAGCCTATCAAAAGTTGTCTAGGCCAAAGTCACCTTTTGGCCCATTTTTGGGCATGACTATAACGGCACGGGTTGCCGATAAGACGGTCACCGATTCCAAAAGTGAATGCGTCTATGCGACCGGCAGCATGTGAGCTTCCATAGGAGACCATCAAAAGTTGTCTAGGCCAAAGTGACTTTTGGCCCAAAATTGGGCCTACAGGAATGACTATAACGGCATGGTTGCCGATAAGACGGTCACCGATTCCAAAAGTGAATGCGTCTATGCGACCGACAGCATGTGACCTTCCATAGGAGCCTATCAAAAGTTGTCTAGGCCGGAGTCACCTTTTGGCCCATTTTTGGGCATGACTATAACGGCACGGGTTGCCGATAAGACGGTCACCGATTCCAAAAGTGAATGCGTCTATGCGACCGGTAGCATGTGAGCTTCCATAGGAGACCATCAAAAGTTGTCTAGGCCAAAGTGACTTTTGGCCCATAATTGGGCCTACAGGAATGACTATAACGGCATGGTTGCCGATAAGACGGTCACCGATTCCAAAAGTGAATGCGTCTATGCAACCGACAGCATGTGACCTTCCATAGGAGCCTATCAAAAGTTGTCTAGGCCAAAGTCACCTTTTGGCCCATTTTTGGGCATGACTATAACGGCACGGGTTGCCGATAAGACGGTCACCGATTCCAAAAGTGAATGCGTCTATGCGACCGGCAGCATGTGAGCTTCCATAGGAGACCATCAAAAGTTGTCTAGGCCAAAGTGACTTTTGGCCCAAAATTGGGCCTACAGGAATGACTATAACGGCATGGTTGCCGATAAGACGGTCACCGATTCCAAAAGTGAATGCATCTATGCGACCGACAGCATGTGACCTTCCATAGGAGCCTATCAAAAGTTGTCTAGGCCAAAGTCACCTTTTGGCCCATTTTTGGGCATGACTATAACGGCACGGGTTGCCGATAAGACGGTCACCGATTCCAAAAGTGAATGCGTCTATGCGACCGGCAGCATGTGAGCTTCCATAGGAGACCATCAAAAGTTGTCTAGGCCAAAGTGACTTTTGGCCCAAAATTGGGCCTACAGGAATGACTATAACGGCATGGTTGCCGATAAGACGGTCACCGATTCCAAAAGTGAATGCGTCTATGCGACCGACAGCATGTGACCTTCCATAGGAGCCTATCAAAAGTTGTCTAGGCCAAAGTCACCTTTTGGCCCATTTTTGGGCATGACTATAACGGCACGGGTTGCCGATAAGACGGTCACCGATTCCAAAAGTGAATGCGTCTATGCGACCGACAGCATGTGACCTTCCATAGGAGCCTATCAAAAGTTGTCTAGGCCAAAGTCACCTTTTGGCCCATTTTTGGGCATGACTATAACGGCACGGGTTGCCGATAAGACGGTCACCGATTCCAAAAGTGAATGCGTCTATGCGACCGGTAGCATGTGAGCTTCCATAGGAGACCATCAAAAGTTGTCTAGGCCAAAGTGACTTTTGGCCCATAATTGGGCCTACAGGAATGACTATAACGGCATGGTTGCCGATAAGACGGTCACCGATTCCAAAAGTGAATGCGTCTATGCGACCGACAGCATGTGACCTTCCATAGGAGCCTATCAAAAGTTGTCTAGGCCAAAGTCACCTTTTGGCCCATTTTTGGGCATGACTATAACGGCACGGGTTGCCGATAAGACGGTCACCGATTCCAAAAGTGAATGCGTCTATGCGACCGGCAGCATGTGAGCTTCCATAGGAGACCATCAAAAGTTGTCTAGGCCAAAGTGACTTTTGGCCCAAAATTGGGCCTACAGGAATGACTATAACGGCATGGTTGCCGATAAGACGGTCACCGATTCCAAAAGTGAATGCATCTTTGCGACCGACAGCATGTGACCTTCCATAGGAGCCTATCAAAAGTTGTCTAGGCCAAAGTCACCTTTTGGCCCATTTTTGGGCATGACTATAACGGCACGGGTTGCCGATAAGACGGTCACCGATTCCAAAAGTGAATGCGTCTATGCGACCGGCAGCATGTGAGCTTCCATAGGAGACCATCAAAAGTTGTCTAGGCCAAAGTGACTTTTGGCCCAAAATTGGGCCTACAGGAATGACTATAACGGCATGGTTGCCGATAAGACGGTCACCGATTCCAAAAGTGAATGCGTCTATGCGACCGACAGCATGTGACCTTCCATAGGAGCCTATCAAAAGTTGTCTAGGCCAAAGTCACCTTTTGGCCCATTTTTGGGCATGACTATAACGGCACGGGTTGCCGATAAGACGGTCACCGATTCCAAAAGTGAATGCGTCTATGCGACCGGCAGCATGTGAGCTTCCATAGGAGACCATCAAAAGTTGTCTAGGCCAAAGTGACTTTTGGCCCAAAATTGGGCCTACAGGAATGACTATAACGGCATGGTTGCCGATAAGACGGTCAACGATTCCAAAAGTGAATGCGTCTATGCGACCGACAGCATGTGACCTTCCATAGGAGCCTATCAAAAGTTGTCTAGGCCAAAGTCACCTTTTGGCCCATTTTTGGGCATGACTATAACGGCACGGGTTGCCGATAAGACGGTCACCGATTCCAAAAGTGAATGCGTCTATGCGACCGGCAGCATGTGAGCTTCCATAGGAGACCATCAAAAGTTGTCTAGGCCAAAGTGACTTTTGGCCCAAAATTGGGCCTACAGGAATGACTATAACGGCATGGTTGCCGATAAGACGGTCACCGATTCCAAAAGTGAATGCGTCTATGCGACCGACAGCATGTGACCTTCCATAGGAGCCTATCAAAAGTTGTCTAGGCCGGAGTCACCTTTTGGCCCATTTTTGGGCATGACTATAACGGCACGGGTTGCCGATAAGACGGTCACCGATTCCAAAAGTGAATGCGTCTATGCGACCGGTAGCATGTGAGCTTCCATAGGAGACCATCAAAAGTTGTCTAGGCCAAAGTGACTTTTGGCCCAAAATTGGGCCTACAGGAATGACTATAACGGCATGGTTGCCGATAAGACGGTCACCGATTCCAAAAGTGAATGCGTCTATGCGACCGACAGCATGTGACCTTCCATAGGAGCCTATCAAAAGTTGTCTAGGCCAAAGTCACCTTTTGGCCCATTTTTGGGCATGACTATAACGGCACGGGTTGCCGATAAGACGGTCACCGATTCCAAAAGTGAATGCGTCTATGCGACCGGCAGCATGTGAGCTTCCATAGGAGACCATCAAAAGTTGTCTAGGCCAAAGTGACTTTTGGCCCAAAATTGGGCCTACAGGAATGACTATAACGGCATGGTTGCCGATAAGACGGTCACCGATTCCAAAAGTGAATGCGTCTATGCGACCGACAGCATGTGACCTTCCATAGGAGCCTATCAAAAGTTGTCTAGGCCAAAGTCACCTTTTGGCCCATTTTTGGGCATGACTATAACGGCATGGTTGCCGATAAGACGGTCACCGATTCCAAAAGTGAATGCGTCTATGCGACCGACAGCATGTGACCTTCCATAGGAGCCTATCAAAAGTTGTCTAGGCCAAAGTCACCTTTTGGCCCATTTTTGGGCATGACTATAACGGCACGGGTTGCCGATAAGACGGTCACCGATTCCAAAAGTGAATGCGTCTATGCGACCGACAGCATGTGACCTTCCATAGGAGCCTATCAAAAGTTGTCTAGGCCAAAGTCACCTTTTGGCCCATTTTTGGGCATGACTATAACGGCACGGGTTGCCGATAAGACGGTCACCGATTCCAAAAGTGAATGCGTCTATGCGACCGGCAGCATGTGAGCTTCCATAGGAGACCATCAAAAGTTGTCTAGGCCAAAGTGACTTTTGGCCCAAAATTGGGCCTACAGGAATGACTATAACGGCATGGTTGCCGATAAGACGGTCACCGATTCCAAAAGTGAATGCGTCTATGCGACCGGTAGCATGTGAGCTTCCATAGGAGACCATCAAAAGTTGTCTAGGCCAAAGTGACTTTTGGCCCAAAATTGGGCCTACAGGAATGACTATAACGGCATGGTTGCCGATAAGACGGTCACCGATTCCAAAAGTGAATGCGTCTATGCGACCGACAGCATGTGACCTTCCATAGGAGCCTATCAAAAGTTGTCTAGGCCAAAGTCACCTTTTGGCCCATTTTTGGGCATGACTATAACGGCACGGGTTGCCGATAAGACGGTCACCGATTCCAAAAGTGAATGCGTCTATGCGACCGGCAGCATGTGAGCTTCCATAGGAGACCATCAAAAGTTGTCTAGGCCAAAGTGACTTTTGGCCCAAAATTGGGCCTACAGGAATGACTATAACGGCATGGTTGCCGATAAGACGGTCACCGATTCCAAAAGTGAATGCGTCTATGCGACCGACAGCATGTGACCTTCCATAGGAGCCTATCAAAAGTTGTCTAGGCCAAAGTCACCTTTTGGCCCATTTTTGGGCATGACTATAACGGCACGGGTTGCCGATAAGACGGTCACCGATTCCAAAAGTGAATGCGTCTATGCGACCGGCAGCATGTGAGCTTCCATAGGAGACCATCAAAAGTTGTCTAGGCCAAAGTGACTTTTGGCCCAAAATTGGGCCTACAGGAATGACTATAACGGCATGGTTGCCGATAAGACGGTCACCGATTCCAAAAGTGCATGCGTCTATGCGACCGACAGCATGTGACCTTCCATAGGAGCCTATCAAAAGTTCTCTAGGCCAAAGTCACCTTTTGGCCCATTTTTGGGCATGACTATAACGGCACGGGTTGCCGATAAGACGGTCACCGATTCCAAAAGTGAATGCGTCTATGCGACCGGCAGCATGTGAGCTTCCATAGGAGACCATCAAAAGTTGTCTAGGCCAAAGTGACTTTTGGCCCAAAATTGGGCCTACAGGAATGACTATAACGGCATGGTTGCCGATAAGACGGTCACCGATTCCAAAAGTGAATGCGTCTATGCGACCGACAGCATGTGACCTTCCATAGGAGCCTATCAAAAGTTGTCTAGGCCAAAGTCACCTTTTGGCCCATTTTTGGGCATGACTATAACGGCACGGGTTGCCGATAAGACGGTCACCGATTCCAAAAGTGAATGCGTCTATGCGACCGGCAGCATGTGAGCTTCCATAGGAGACCATCAAAAGTTGTCTAGGCCAAAGTGACTTTTGGCCCAAAATTGGGCCTACAGGAATGACTATAACGGCATGGTTGCCGATAAGACGGTCACCGATTCCAAAAGTGAATGCGTCTATGCGACCGACAGCATGTGACCTTCCATAGGAGCCTATCAAAAGTTGTCTAGGCCAAAGTCACCTTTTGGCCCATTTTTGGGCATGACTATAACGGCAAGGGTTGCCGATAAGACGGTCACCGATTCCAAAAGTGAATGCGTCTATGCGACCGGCAGCATGTGAGCTTCCATAGGAGACCATCAAAAGTTGTCTAGGCCAAAGTGACTTTTGGCCCAAAATTGGGCCTACAGGAATGACTATAACGGCATGGTTGCCGATAAGACGGTCAACGATTCCAAAAGTGAATGCGTCTATGCGACCGACAGCATGTGACCTTCCATAGGAGCCTATCAAAAGTTGTCTAGGCCAAAGTCACCTTTTGGCCCATTTTTGGGCAATGACTATAACGGCACGGGTTGCCGATAAGACGGTCACCGATTCCAAAAGTGAATGCGTCTATGCGACCGGCAGCATGTGAGCTTCCATAGGAGACCATCAAAAGTTGTCTAGGCCAAAGTGACTTTTGGCCCAAAATTGGGCCTACAGGAATGACTATAACGGCATGGTTGCCGATAAGACGGTCACCGATTCCAAAAGTGAATGCGTCTATGCGACCGACAGCATGTGACCTTCCATAGGAGCCTATCAAAAGTTGTCTAGGCCAAAGTCACCTTTTGGCCCATTTTTGGGCATGACTATAACGGCACGGGTTGCCGATAAGACGGTCACCGATTCCAAAAGTGAATGCGTCTATGCGACCGGTAGCATGTGAGCTTCCATAGGAGACCATCAAAAGTTGTCTAGGCCAAAGTGACTTTTGGCCCATAATTGGGCCTACAGGAATGACTATAACGGCATGGTTGCCGATAAGACGGTCACCGATTCCAAAAGTGAATGCGTCTATGCGACCGACAGCATGTGACCTTCCATAGGAGCCTATCAAAAGTTGTCTAGGCCAAAGTCACCTTTTGGCCCATTTTTGGGCATGACTATAACGGCACGGGTTGCCGATAAGACGGTCACCGATTCCAAAAGTGAATGCGTCTATGCGACCGACAGCATGTGACCTTCCATAGGAGCCTATCAAAAGTTGTCTAGGCCAAAGTCACCTTTTGGCCCATTTTTGGGCATGACTATAACGGCACGGGTTGCCGATAAGACGGTCACCGATTCCAAAAGTGAATGCGTCTATGCGACCGGCAGCATGTGAGCTTCCATAGGAGACCATCAAAAGTTGTCTAGGCCAAAGTGACTTTTGGCCCAAAATTGGGCCTACAGGAATGACTATAACGGCATGGTTGCCGATAAGACGGTCACCGATTCCAAAAGTGAATGCGTCTATGCGACCGACAGCATGTGACCTTCCATAGGAGCCTATCAAAAGTTGTCTAGGCCAAAGTCACCTTTTGGCCCATTTTTGGGCATGACTATAACGGCACGGGTTGCCGATAAGACGGTCACCGATTCCAAAAGTGAATGCGTCTATGCGACCGGTAGCATGTGAGCTTCCATAGGAGACCATCAAAAGTTGTCTAGGCCAAAGTGACTTTTGGCCCATAATTGGGCCTAAAGGAATGACTATAACGGCATGGTTGCCGATAAGACGGTCACCGATTCCAAAAGTGAATGCGTCTATGCGACCGACAGCATGTGACCTTCCATAGGAGCCTATCAAAAGTTGTCTAGGCCAAAGTCACCTTTTGGCCCATTTTTGGGCATGACTATAACGGCACGGGTTGCCGATAAGACGGTCACCGATTCCAAAAGTGAATGCGTCTATGCGACCGGCAGCATGTGAGCTTCCATAGGAGACCATCAAAAGTTGTCTAGGCCAAAGTGACTTTTGGCCCAAAATTGGGCCTACAGGAATGACTATAACGGCATGGTTGCCGATAAGACGGTCACCGATTCCAAAAGTGAATGCGTCTATGCCACCGACAGCATGTGACCTTCCATAGGAGCCTATCAAAAGTTGTCTAGGCCAAAGTCACCTTTTGGCCCATTTTTGGGCATGACTATAACGGCATGGTTGCCGATAAGACGGTCACCGATTCCAAAAGTGAATGCGGCTATGCGACCGACAGCATGTGACCTTCCATAGGAGCCTATCAAAAGTTGTCTAGGCCAAAGTCACCTTCTGGCCCATTTTTGGGCATGACTATAACGGCACGGGTTGCCGATAAGACGGTCACCGATTCCAAAAGTGAATGCGTCTATGCGACCGACAGCATGTGACCTTCCATAGGAGCCTATCAAAAGTTGTCTAGGCCAAAGTCACCTTTTGGCCCATTTTTGGGCATGACTATAACGGCACGGGTTGCCGATAAGACGGTCACCGATTCCAAAAGTGAATGCGTCTATGCGACCGGCAGCATGTGAGCTTCCATAGGAGACCATCAAAAGTTGTCTAGGCCAAAGTGACTTTTGGCCCAAAATTGGGCCTACAGGAATGACTATAACGGCATGGTTGCCGATAAGACGGTCACCGATTCCAAAAGTGAATGCGTCTATGCGACCGACAGCATGTGACCTTCCATAGGAGCCTATCAAAAGTTGTCTAGGCCAAAGTCACCTTTTGGCCCATTTTTGGGCATGACTATAACGGCACGGGTTGCCGATAAGACGGTCACCGATTCCAAAAGTGAATGCGTCTATGCGACCGGCAGCATGTGAGCTTCCATAGGAGACCATCAAAAGTTGTCTAGGCCAAAGTGACTTTTGGCCCAAAATTGGGCCTACAGGAATGACTATAACGGCATGGTTGCCGATAAGACGGTCACCGATTCCAAAAGTGAATGCGTCTATGCGACCGACAGCATGTGACCTTCCATAGGAGCCTATCAAAAGTTGTCTAGGCCAAAGTCACCTTTTGGCCCATTTTTGGGCATGACTATAACGGCACGGGTTGCCGATAAGACGGTCACCGATTCCAAAAGTGAATGCGTCTATGCGACCGGCAGCATGTGAGCTTCCATAGGAGACCATCAAAAGTTGTCTAGGCCAAAGTGACTTTTGGCCCAAAATTGGGCCTACAGGAATGACTATAACGGCATGGTTGCCGATAAGACGGTCACCGATTCCAAAAGTGAATGCGTCTATGCGACCGACAGCATGTGACCTTCCATAGGAGCCTATCAAAAGTTGTCTAGGCCAAAGTCACCTTTTGGCCCATTTTTGGGCATGACTATAACGGCACGGGTTGCCGATAAGACGGTCACCGATTCCAAAAGTGAATGCGTCTATGCGACCGGCAGCATGTGAGCTTCCATAGGAGACCATCAAAAGTTGTCTAGGCCAAAGTGACTTTTGGCCCAAAATTGGGCCTACAGGAATGACTATAACGGCATGGTTGCCGATAAGACGGTCACCGATTCCAAAAGTGAATGCGTCTATGCGACCGACAGCATGTGACCTTCCATAGGAGCCTATCAAAAGTTGTCTAGGCCAAAGTCACCTTTTGGCCCATTTTTGGGCATGACTATAACGGCATGGTTGCCGATAAGACGGTCACCGATTCCAAAAGTGAATGCGTCTATGCGACCGACAGCATGTGACCTTCCATAGGAGCCTATCAAAAGTTGTCTAGGCCAAAGTCACCTTTTGGCCCATTTTTGGGCATGACTATAACGGCACGGGTTGCCGATAAGACGGTCACCGATTCCAAAAGTGAATGCGTCTATGCGACCGACAGCATGTGACCTTCCATAGGAGCCTATCAAAAGTTGTCTAGGCCAAAGTCACCTTTTGGCCCATTTTTGGGCATGACTATAACGGCACGGGTTGCCGATAAGACGGTCACCGATTCCAAAAGTGAATGCGTCTATGCGACCGGCAGCATGTGAGCTTCCATAGGAGACCATCAAAAGTTGTCTAGGCCAAAGTGACTTTTGGCCCAAAATTGGGCCTACAGGAATGACTATAACGGCATGGTTGCCGATAAGACGGTCACCGATTCCAAAAGTGAATGCGTCTATGCGACCGACAGCATGTGACCTTCCATAGGAGCCTATCAAAAGTTGTCTAGGCCAAAGTCACCTTTTGGCCCATTTTTGGGCATGACTATAACGGCACGGGTTGCCGATAAGACGGTCACCGATTCCAAAAGTGAATGCGTCTATGCGACCGGCAGCATGTGAGCTTCCATAGGAGACCATCAAAAGTTGTCTAGGCCAAAGTGACTTTTGGCCCAAAATTGGGCCTACAGGAATGACTATAACGGCATGGTTGCCGATAAGACGGTCACCGATTCCAAAAGTGAATGCGTCTATGCGACCGACAGCATGTGACCTTCCATAGGAGCCTATCAAAAGTTGTCTAGGCCAAAGTCACCTTTTGGCCCATTTTTGGGCATGACTATAACGGCACGGGTTGCCGATAAGACGGTCACCGATTCCAAAAGTGAATGCGTCTATGCGACCGGCAGCATGTGAGCTTCCATAGGAGACCATCAAAAGTTGTCTAGGCCAAAGTGACTTTTGGCCCAAAATTGGGCCTACAGGAATGACTATAACGGCATGGTTGCCGATAAGACGGTCACCGATTCCAAAAGTGAATGCGTCTATGCGACCGACAGCATGTGACCTTCCATAGGAGCCTATCAAAAGTTGTCTAGGCCAAAGTCACCTTTTGGCCCATTTTTGGGCATGACTATAACGGCACGGGTTGCCGATAAGACGGTCACCGATTCCAAAAGTGAATGCGTCTATGCGACCGGCAGCATGTGAGCTTCCATAGGAGACCATCAAAAGTTGTCTAGGCCAAAGTGACTTTTGGCCCAAAATTGGGCCTACAGGAATGACTATAACGGCATGGTTGCCGATAAGACGGTCACCGATTCCAAAAGTGAATGCGTCTATGCAACCGACAGCATGTGACCTTCCATAGGAGCCTATCAAAAGTTGTCTAGGCCAAAGTCACCTTTTGGCCCATTTTTGGGCATGACTATAACGGCACGGGTTGCCGATAAGACGGTCACCGATTCCAAAAGTGAATGCGTCTATGCGACCGGCAGCATGTGAGCTTCCATAGGAGACCATCAAAAGTTGTCTAGGCCAAAGTGACTTTTGGCCCAAAATTGGGCCTACAGGAATGACTATAACGGCATGGTTGCCGATAAGACGGTCACCGATTCCAAAAGTGAATGCGTCTATGCGACCAACAGCATGTGAGCTTCCATAGGAGACCATCAAAAGTTGTCTAGGCCAAAGTGACTTTTGGCCCAAAATTGGGCCTACAGGAATGACTATAACGGCATGGTTGCCGATAAGACGGTCACCGATTCCAAAAGTGAATGCGTCTATGCGACCGACAGCATGTGACCTTCCATAGGAGCCTATCAAAAGTTGTCTAGGCCAAAGTCACCTTTTGGCCCATTTTTGGGCATGACTATAACGGCACGGGTTGCCGATAAGACGGTCACCGATTCCAAAAGTGAATGCGTCTATGCAACCGGCAGCATGTGAGCTTCCATAGGAGACCATCAAAAGTGGTCTAGGCCAAAGTGACTTTTGGCCCAAAATTGGGCCTACAGGAATGACTATAACGGCATGGTTGCCGATAAGACGGTCACCGATTCCAAAAGTGAATGCGTCTATGCGACCGACAGCATGTGACCTTCCATAGGAGCCTATCAAAAGTTGTCTAGGCCAAAGTTACCTTTTGGCCCATTTTTGGGCATGACTATAACGGCACGGGTTGCCGATAAGACGGTCACCGATTCCAAAAGTGAATGCGTCTATGCGACCGGCAGCATGTGAGCTTCCATAGGAGACCATCAAAAGTTGTCTAGGCCAAAGTGACTTTTGGCCCAAAATTGGGCCTACAGGAATGACTATAACGGCATGGTTGCCGATAAGACGGTCACCGATTCCAAAAGTGAATACGTCTATGCGACCGACAGCATGTGACCTTCCATAGGAGCCTATCAAAAGTTGTCTAGGCCAAAGTCACCTTTTGGCCCATTTTTGGGCATGACTATAACGGCACGGGTTGCCGATAAGACGGTCACCGATTCCAAAAGTGAATGCGTCTATGCGACCGGCAGCATGTGAGCTTCCATAGGAGACCATCAAAAGTTGTCTAGGCCAAAGTGACTTTTGGCCCAAAATTGGGCCTACAGGAATGACTATAACGGCATGGTTGCCGATAAGACGGTCACCGATTCCAAAAGTGAATGCGTCTATGCGACCGACAGCATGTGACCTTCCATAGGAGCCTATCAAAAGTTGTCTAGGCCAAAGTCACCTTTTGGCCCATTTTTGGGCATGACTATAACGGCACGGGTTGCGATAAGACGGTCACCGATTCCAAAAGTGAATGCGTCTATGCGACCGGCAGCATGTGAGCTTCCATAGGAGACCATCAAAAGTTGTCTAGGCCAAAGTGACTTTTGGCCCAAAATTGGGCCTACAGGAATGACTATAACGGCATGGTTGCCGATAAGACGGTCACCGATTCCAAAAGTGAATGCGTCTATGCGACCGACAGCATGTGAGCTTCCATAGGAGACCATCAAAAGTTGTCTAGGCCAAAGTGACTTTCGCCCAAAATTGGGCCTACAGGAATGACTATAACGGCATGGTTGCCGATAAAACGGTCACCGATTCCAAAAGTGAATGCGTCTATGCGACCCACAGCATGTGACCTTCCATAGGAGCCTATCAAAAGTTGTCTAGGCCAAAGTCACCTTTTGGCCCATTTTTGGGCATGACTATAACGGCACGGGTTGCCGATAAGACGGTCACCGATTCCAAAAGTGAATGCGTCTTTGCGACCGGCAGCATGTGAGCTTCCATAGGAGACCATCAAAAGTTGTCTAGGCCAAAGTGACTTTTGGCCCAAAATTGGGCCTACAGGAATGACTATAACGGCATGGTTGCCGATAAGACGGTCACCGATTCCAAAAGTGAATGCGTCTATGTGACCGACAGCATGTGACCTTCCATAGGAGCCTATCAAAAGTTGTCTAGGCCAAAGTCACCTTTTGGCCCATTTTTGGGCATGACTATAACGGCACGGGTTGCCGATAAGACGGTCACCGATTCCAAAAGTGAATGCGTCTATGCGACCGGCAGCATGTGAGCTTCCATAGGAGACCATCAAAAGTTGTCTAGGCCAAAGTGACTTTTGGCCCAAAATTGGGCCTACAGGAATGACTATAACGGCATGGTTGCCGATAAGACGGTCACCGATTCCAAAAGTGAATACGTCTATGCGACCGACAGCATGTGACCTTCCATAGGAGCCTATCAAAAGTTGTCTAGGCCAAAGTCACCTTTTGGCCCATTTTTGGGCATGACTATAACGGCACGGGTTGCCGATAAGACGGTCACCGATTCCAAAAGTGAATGCGTCTATGCGACCGGCAGCATGTGAGCTTCCATAGGAGACCATCAAAAGTTGTCTAGGCCAAAGTGACTTTTGGCCCAAAATTGGGCCTACAGGAATGACTATAACGGCATGGTTGCCGATAAGACGGTCACCGATTCCAAAAGTGAATGTGTCTATGCGACCGACAGCATGTGACCTTCCATAGGAGCCTATCAAAAGTTGTCTAGGCCAAAGTCACCTTTTGGCCCATTTTTGGGCATGACTATAACGGCACGGGTTGCCGATAAGACCGTCACCGATTCCAAAAGTGAATGCGTCTTTGCGACCGGCAGCATGTGAGCTTCCATAGGAGACCATCAAAAGTTGTCTAGGCCAAAGTGACTTTTGGCCCAAAATTGGGCCTACAGGAATGACTATAACGGCATGGTTGCCGATAAGACGGTCACCGATTCCAAAAGTGAATGCGTCTATGCGACCGACAGCATGTGACCTTCCATAGGAGCCTATCAAAAGTTGTCTAGGCCAAAGTCACCTTTTGGCCCATTTTTGGGCATGACTATAACGGCACGGGTTGCCGATAAGACGGTCACCGATTCCAAAAGTGAATGCGTCTATGCGACCGGCAGCATGTGAGCTTCCATAGGAGACCATCAAAAGTTATCTAGGCCAAAGTGACTTTTGGCCCAAAATTGGGCCTACAGGAATGACTATAACGGCATGGTTGCCGATAAGACGGTCACCGATTCCAAAAGTGAATGCGTCTATGCGACCGACAGCATGTGATCTTCCATAGGAGCCTATCAAAAGTTGTCTAGGCCAAAGTCACCTTTTGGCCCATTTTTCGGCATGACTATAACGGCACGGGTTGCCGATAAGACGGTCACCGATTCCAAAAGTGAATGCGTCTATGCGACCGGCAGCATGTGAGCTTCCATAGGAGACCATCAAAAGTTGTCTAGGCCAAAGTGACTTTTGGCCCAAAATTGGGCCTACAGGAATGACTATAACGGCATGGTTGCCGATAAGACGGTCACCGATTCCAAAAGTGAATGCGTCTATGCGACCGACAGCATGTGACCTTCCATAGGAGCCTATCAAAAGTTGTCTAGGCCAAAGTCACCTTTTGGCCCATTTTTGGGCATGACTATAACGGCACGGGTTGCCGATAAGACGGTCACCGATTCCAAAAGTGAATGCGTCTATGCGACCGGCAGCATGTGAGCTTCCATAGGAGACCATCAAAAGTTGTCTAGGCCAAAGTGACTTTTGGCCCAAAATTGGGCCTACAGGAATGACTATAACGGCATGGTTGCCGATAAGACGGTCACCGATTCCAAAAGTGAATGCGTCTATGCGACCGACAGCATGTGACCTTCCATAGGAGCCTATCAAAAGTTGTCTAGGCCAAAGTCACCTTTTGGCCCATTTTTGGGCATGACTATAACGGCACGGGTTGCCGATAAGACCGTCACCGATTCCAAAAGTGAATGCGTCTATGCGACCGGCAGCATGTGAGCTTCCATAGGAGAACATCAAAAGTTGTCTAGGCCAAAGTGACTTTTGGCCCAAAATTGGGCCTACAGGAATGACTATAACGGCATGGTTGCCGATAAGACGGTCACCGATTCCAAAAGTGAATGCATCTATGCGACCGGCAGCATGTGAGCTTCCATAGGAGACCATCAAAAGTTGTCTAGGCCAAAGTGACTTTTGGCCCAAAATTGGGCCTACAGGAATGACTATAACGGCATGGTTGCCGATAAGACGGTCACCGATTCCAAAAGTGAATGCGTCTATGCGACCGACAGCATGTGACCTTCCATAGGAGCCTATCAAAAGTTGTCTAGGCCAAAGTCACCTTTTGGCCCATTTTTGGGCATGACTATAACGGCACGGGTTGCCGATAAGACGGTCACCGATTCCAAAAGTGAATGCGTCTATGCGACCGGCAGCATGTGAGCTTCCATAGGAGACCATCAAAAGTTGTCTAGGCCAAAGTGACTTTTGGCCCATTTTTGGGCATGACTATAACGGCACGGGTTGCCGATAAGACGGTCACCGATTCCAAAAGTGAATGCATCTATGCGACCGGCAGCATGTGAGCTTCCATAGGAGACCATCAAAAGTTGTCTAGGCCAAAGTGACTTTTGGCCCAAAATTGGGCCTACAGGAATGACTATAACGGCATGGTTGCCGATAAGACGGTCACCGATTCCAAAAGTGAATGCGTCTATGCGACCGACAGCATGTGACCTTCCATAGGAGCCTATCAAAAGTTGTCTAGGCCAAAGTCACCTTTTGGCCCATTTTTGGGCATGAATATAACGGCACGGGTTGCCAATAAGACGGTCACCGATTCCAAAAGTGAATGCATCTATGCGACCGGCAGCATGTGAGCTTCCATAGGAGACCATCAAAAGTTGTCTAGGCCAAAGTGACTTTTGGCCCAAAATTGAGCCTACAGGAATGACTATAACGGCATGGTTGCCGATAAGACGGTCACCGATTCCAAAAGTGAATGCGTCTATGCTACCGACAGCATGTGATCTTCCATAGGAGCCTATCAAAAGTTGTCTAGGCCAAAGTCACCTTTTGGCCCATTTTTGGGCATGACTATAACGGCACGGGTTGCTGATAAGACGGTCACCGATTCCAAAAGTGAATGCGTCTATGCGACCGGCAGCATGTGAGCTTCCATAGGAGACCATCAAAAGTTGTCTAGGCCAAAGTGACTTTTGGCCCAAAATTGGGCCTACAGGAATGACTATAACGGCATGGTTGCCGATAAGACGGTCACCGATTCCAAAAGTGAATGCGTCTATGCGACCGACAGCATGTGACCTTCCATAGGAGCCTATCAAAAGTTGTCTAGGCCAAAGTCACCTTTTGGCCCATTTTTGGGCATGACTATAACGGCACGGGTTGCCGATAAGACGGTCACCGATTCCAAAAGTGAATGCATCTATGTGACCGGCAGCATGTGAGCTTCCATAGGAGACCATCAAAAGTTGTCTAGGCCAAAGTAACTTTTGGCCCAAAATTGGGCCTACAGGAATGACTATAACGGCATGGTTGCCGATAAGACGGTCACCGATTCCAAAAGTGAATGCGTCTATGCGACCGACAGCATGTGACCTTCCATAGGAGCCTATCAAAAGTTGTCTAGGCCAAAGTCACCTTTTGGCCCATTTTTGGGCATGACTATAACGGCACGGGTTGCCGATAAGACGGTCACCGATTCCAAAAGTGAATGCGTCTATGCGACCGGCAGCATGTGAGCTTCCATAGGAGACCATCAAAATTTGTCTAGGCCAAAGTGACTTTTGGCCCAAAATTGGGCCTACAGGAATGACTATAACGGCATGGTTGCCGATAAGACGGTCACCGTTTCCAAAAGTGAATGCGTCTATGCGACCGACAGGATGTGACCTTCCATAGGAGCCTATCAAAAGTTGTCTAGGCCAAAGTCACCTTTTGGCCCATTTTTGGGCATGACTATAACGGCACGGGTTGCCGATAAGACGGTCACCGATTCCAAAAGTGAATGCGTCTATGCGACCGGCAGCATGTGAGCTTCCATAGGAGACCATCAAAAGTTGTCTAGGCCAAAGTGACTTTTGGCCCAAAATTGGGCCTACAGGAATGACTATAACGGCATGGTTGCCGAAAAGACGGTCACCGATTCCAAAAGTGAATGCGTCTATGCGACCGACAGCATGTGACCTTCCATAGGAGCCTATAAAAAGTTGTCTAGGCCAAAGTCACCTTTTGGCCCATTTTTGGGCATGACTATAACGGCACGGGTTGCCGATAAGACGGTCACCGATTCCAAAAGTGAATGCGTCTATGCGACCGGCAGCATGTGAGCTTCCATAGGAGACCATCAAAAGTTGTCTAGGCCAAAGTGACTTTTGGCCCAAAATTGGGCCTACAGGAATGACTATAACGGCATGGTTGCCGAAAAGACGGTCACCGATTCCAAAAGTGAATGCGTCTATGCGACCGACAGGATGTGACCTTCCATAGGAGCCTATCAAAAGTTGTCTAGGCCAAAGTCACCTTTTGGCCCATTTTTGGGCATGACTATAACGGCACGGGTTGCCGATAAGACGGTCACCGATTCCAAAAGTGAATGCGTCTATGCGACCGGCAGCATGTGAGCTTCCATAGGAGACCATCAAAAGTTGTCTAGGCCAAAGTGACTTTTGGCCCAAAATTGGGCCTACAGGAATGACTATAACGGCATGGTTGCCGATAAGACGGTCACCGTTTCCAAAAGTGAATGCGTCTATGCGACCGACAGGATGTGACCTTCCATAGGAGCCTATCAAAAGTTGTCTAGGCCAAAGTCACCTTTTGGCCCATTTTTGGGCATGACTATAACGGCACGGGTTGCCGATAAGACGGTCACCGATTCCAAAAGTGAATGCGTCTATGCGACCGGCAGCATGTGAGCTTCCATAGGAGACCATCAAAAGTTGTCTAGGCCAAAGTGACTTTTGGCCCAAAATTGGGCCTACAGGAATGACTATAACGGCATGGTTGCCGAAAAGACGGTCACCGATTCCAAAAGTGAATGCGTCTATGCGACCGACAGCATGTGACCTTCCATAGGAGCCTATCAAAAGTTGTCTAGGCCAAAGTCACCTTTTGGCCCATTTTTGGGCATGACTATAACGGCACGGGTTGCCGATAAGACGGTCACCGATTCCAAAAGTGAATGCGTCTATGCGACCGGCAGCATGTGAGCTTCCATAGGAGACCATCAAAAGTTGTCTAGGCCAAAGTGACTTTTGGCCCAAAATTGGGCCTACAGGAATGACTATAACGGCATGGTTGCCGATAAGACGGTCACCGATTCCAAAAGTGAATGCGTCTATGCGACCGACAGCATGTGACCTTCCATAGGAGACCATCAAAAGTTGTCTAGGCCAAAGTGACTTTTGTCCCAAAATTGGGCCTACAGGAATGACTATAACGGCATGGTTGCCGATAAGACGGTCACCGATTCCAAAAGTGAATGCGTCTATGCGACCTACAGCATGTGACCTTCCATAGGAGACCATTAAAAGTTGTCTAGGCCAAAGTGACTTTTGGCCCAAAATTGGGCCTACAGGAATGACTATAACGGCAAGGTTGCCGATAAGACGGTCACCGATTCCAAAAGTGAATGCGTCTATGCGACCGACAGCATGTGACCTTCCATAGGAGCCTATCAAATGTTGTCTAGGCCAAAGTCACCTTTTGGCCCATTTTTGGGCATGACTATAACGGCACGGGTTGCCGATAAGACGGTCACCGATTCCAAAAGTGAATGCGTCTATGCGACCGGCAGCATGTGAGCTTCCATAGGAGACCATCAAAAGTTGTCTAGGCCAAAGTGACTTTTGGCCCAAAATTGGGCCTACAGGAATGACTATAACGGCATGGTTGCCGATAAGACGGTCACCGATTCCAAAAGTGAATGCGTCTATGCGACCGACAGCATGTGACCTTCCATAGGAGCCTATCAAAAGTTGTCTAGGCCAAAGTCACCTTTTGGCCCATTTTTGGGCATGACTATAACGGCACGGGTTGCCGATAAGACGGTCACCGATTCCAAAAGTGAATGCGTCTATGCGACCGGCAGCATGTGAGCTTCCATAGGAGACCATCAAAAGTTGTCTAAGCCAAAGTGACTTTTGGCCCAAAATTGGGCCTAATGGAATGACTATAACGGCATGGTTGCCGAAAAGACGGTCACCGATTCCAAAAGTGAATGCGTCTATGCGACCGACAGCATGTGACCTTCCATAGGAGCCTATCAAAAGTTGTCTAGGCCAAAGTCACCTTTTGGACCATTTTTGGGCATGACTATAACGGCACGGGTTGCCGATAAGACGGTCACCGATTCCAAAAGTGAATGAGTCTATGCGACCGGCAGCATGTGAGCTTCCATAGGAGACCATCAAAAGTTGTCTAGGCCAAAGTGACTTTTGGCCCAAAATTGAGCCTACAGGAATGACTATAACGGCATGGTTGCCGATAAGACGGTCACCGATTCCAAAAGTGAATGCGTCTATGCGACCGACAGCATGTGACCTTCCATAGGAGCCTATCAAAAGTTGTCTAGGCCAAAGTCACCTTTGGCCCATTTTTGGGCATGACTATAACGGCACGGGTTGCCGATAAGACGGTCACCGATTCCAAAAGTGAATGCGTCTATGCGACCGGCAGCATGTGAGCTTCCATAGGAGACCATCAAAAGTTGTCTAGGCCAAAGTGACTTTTGGCCCAAAATTGGGCCTACAGGAATGACTATAACGGCATGGTTGCCGATAAGACGGTCACCGATTCCAAAAGTGAATGCGTCTATGCGACCGACAGCATGTGACCTTCCATAGGAGCCTATCAAAAGTTGTCTAGGCCAAAGTCACCTTTTGGCCCATTTTTGGGCATGACTATAACGGCACGGGTTGCCGATAAGACGGTCACCGATTCCAAAAGTGAATGCGTCTATGCGACCGGCAGCATGTGAGCTTCCATAGGAGACCATCAAAAGTTGTCTAGGCCAAAGTCACCTTTTGGCCCATTTTTGGGCATGACTATAACGGCACGGGTTGCTGATAAGACGGTCACCGATTCCAAAAGTGAATGCGTCTATGCGACCGGCAGCATGTGAGCTTCCATAGGAGACCATCAAAAGTTGTCTAGGACAAAGTGACTTTTGGCCCAAAATTGGGCCTACAGGAATGACTATAACGGCATGGTTGCCGATAAGACGGTCACCGATTCCAAAAGTGAATGCGTCTCTGCGACCGACAGCATGTGACCTTCCATAGGAGACCATTAAAAGTTGTCTAGGCCAAAGTGACTTTTGGCCCAAAATTGGGCCTACAGGAATGACTATAACGGCAAGGTTGCCGATAAGACGGTCACCGATTCCAAAAGTGAATGCGTCTATGCGACCGACAGCATGTGACCTTCCATAGGAGCCTATCAAATGTTGTCTAGGCCAAAGTCACCTTTTGGCCCATTTTTGGGCATGACTATAACAGCACGGGTTGCCGATAAGACGGTCACCGATTCCAAAAGTGAATGCGTCTATGCGACCGGCAGCATGTGAGCTTTCATAGGAGACCCTCAAAAGTTGTCTAGGCCAAAGTGACTTTTGGCCCAAAATTGGGCCTACAGGAATGACTATAACGGCATGGTTGCCGATAAGACGGTCACCGATTCCAAAAGTGAATGCGTCTATGCGACCGACAGCATGTGACCTTCCATAGGAGCCTATCAAAAGTTGTCTAGGCCAAAGTCACCTTTTGGCCCATTTTTGGGCATGACTATAACGGCACGGGTTGCCGATAAGACGGTCACCGATTCCAAAAGTGAATGCGTCTATGCGACCGGCAGCATGTGAGCTTTCATAGGAGACCCTCAAAAGTTGTCTAGGCCAAAGTGACTTTTGGCCCAAAATTGGGCCTACAGGAATGACTATAACGGCATGGTTGCCGATAAGACGGTCACCGATTCCAAAAGTGAATGCGTCTATGCGACCGACAGCATGTGACCTTCCATAGGAGCCTATCAAAAGTTGTCTAGGCCAAAGTCACCTTTTGGCCCATTTTTGGGCATGACTATAACGGCACGGGTTGCCGATAAGACGGTCACCGATTCCAAAAGTGAATGCGTCTATGCGACCGGCAGCATGTGAGCTTCCATAGGAGACCATCAAAAGTTGTCTAGGCCAAAGTGACTTTTGGCCCAAAATTGGGCCTACAGGAATGACTATAACGGCATGGTTGCCGATAAGACGGTCACCGATTCCAAAAGTGAATGCGTCTATGCGACCGACAGCATGTGACCTTCCATAGGAGCCTATCAAAAGTTGTCTAGGCCAAAGTCACCTTTTGGCCCATTTTTGGGCAAGACTATAACGGCACGGGTTGCCGATAAGACGGTCACCGATTCCAAAAGTGAATGCGTCTATGCGACCGGCAGCATGTGAGCTTTCATAGGAGACCCTCAAAAGTTGTCTAGGCCAAAGTGACTTTTGGCCCAAAATTGGGCCTACAGGAATGACTATAACGGCATGGTTGCCGATAAGACGGTCACCGATTCCAAAAGTGAATGCGTCTATGCGACCGACAGCATGTGACCTTCCATAGGAGCCTATCAAAAGTTGTCTAGGCCAAAGTCACCTTTTGGCCCATTTTTGGGCATGACTATATCGGCACGGGTTGCCGATAAGACGGTCACCGATTCCAAAAGTGAATGCGTCTATGCGACCGGCAGCATGTGAGCTTCCATAGGAGACCATCAAAAGTTGTCTAGGCCAAAGTGACTTTTGGCCCAAAATTGGGCCTACAGGAATGACTATAACGGCATGGTTGCCGATAAGACGGTCACCGATTCCAAAAGTGAATGCGTCTATGCGACCGACAGCATGTGACCTTCCATAGGAGCCTATCAAAAGTTGTCTAGGCCAAAGTCACCTTTTGGCCCATTTTTGGGCATGACTATAACGGCACGGGTTGCCGATAAGACGGTCACCGATTCCAAAAGTGAATGCGTCTATGCGACCGGCAGCATGTGAGCTTCCATAGGAGACCATCAAAAGTTGTCTAAGCCAAAGTGACTTTTGGCCCAAAATTGGGCCTAATGGAATGACTATAACGGCATGGTTGCCGAAAAGACGGTCACCGATTCCAAAAGTGAATGCGTCTATGCGACCGACAGCATGTGACCTTCCATAGGAGCCTATCAAAAGTTGTCTAGGCCAAAGTCACCTTTGGCCCATTTTTGGGCATGACTATAACGGCACGGGTTGCCGATAAGACGGTCACCGATTCCAAAAGTGAATGCGTCTATGCGACCGGCAGCATGTGAGCTTCCATAGGAGACCATCAAAAGTTGTCTAGGCCAAAGTGACTTTTGGCCCAAAATTGGGCCTACAGGAATGACTATAACGGCATGGTTGCCGATAAGACGGTCACTGATTCCAAAAGTGAATGCGTCTATGCGACCGACAGCATGTGACCTTCCATAGGAGCCTATCAAAAGTTGTCTAGGCCAAAGTCACCTTTTGGCCCATTTTTGGGCATGACTATAACGGCACGGGTTGCCGATAAGACGGTCACCGATTCCAAAAGTGAATGCATCTATGCGACCGGCAGCATGTGAGCTTCCATAGGAGACCATCAAAAGTTGTCTAGGCCAAAGTCACCTTTTGGCCCATTTTTGGGCATGACTATAACGGCACGGGTTGCTGATAAGACGGTCACCGATTCCAAAAGTGAATGCGTCTATGCGACCGGCAGCATGTGAGCTTCCATAGGAGACCATCAAAAGTTGTCTTGGACAAAGTGACTTTTGGCCCAAAATTGGGCCTACAGGAATGACTATAACGGCATGGTTGCCGATAAGACGGTCACCGATTCCAAAAGTGAATGCGTCTATGCGACCGACAGCATGTGACCTTCCATAGGAGACCATCAAAAGTTGTCTAGGCCAAAGTGACTTTTGGCCCAAAATTGGGCCTACAGGAATGACTATAACGGCAAGGTTGCCGATAAGACGGTCACCGATTCCAAAAGTGAATGCGTCTATGCGACCGACAGCATGTGACCTTCCATAGGAGCCTATCAAATGTTGTCTAGGCCAAAGTCACCTTTTGGCCCATTTTTGGGCATGACTATAACGGCACGGGTTGCCGATAAGACGGTCACCGATTCCAAAAGTGAATGCGTCTATGCGACCGGCAGCATGTGAGCTTCCATAGGAGACCATCAAAAGTTGTCTAGGCCAAAGTGACTTTTGGCCCAAAATTGGGCCTACAGGAATGACTATAACGGCATGGTTGCCGATAAGACGGTCACCGATTCCAAAAGTGAATGCGTCTATGCGACCGACAGCATGTGACCTTCCATAGGAGCCTATCAAAAGTTGTCTAGGCCAAAGTCACCTTTTGGCCCATTTTTGGGCATGACTATAACGGCACGGGTTGCCGATAAGACGGTCACCGATTCCAAAAGTGAATGCGTCTATGCGACCGGCAGCATGTGAGCTTCCATAGGAGACCATCAAAAGTTGTCTAGGCCAAAGTGACTTTTGGCCCAAAATTGGGCCTACAGGAATGACTATAACGGCATGGTTGCCGATAAGACGGTCACCGATTCCAAAAGTGAATGCGTCTATGCGACCGACAGCATGTGACCTTCCATAGGAGCCTATCAAAAGTTGTCTAGGCCAAAGTCACCTTTTGGCCCATTTTTGGGCATGACTATAACGGCACGGGTTGCCGATAAGACGGTCACCGATTCCAAAAGTGAATGCGTCTATGCGACCGGCAGCATGTGAGCTTCCATAGGAGACCATCAAAAGTTGTCTAGGCCAAAGTGACTTTTGGCCCAAAATTGGGCCTACAGGAATGACTATAACGGCATGGTTGCCGATAAGACGGTCACCGATTCCAAAAGTGAATGCGTCTATGCGACCGACAGCATGTGACCTTCCATAGGAGCCTATCAAAAGTTGTCTAGGCCAAAGTCACCTTTTGGCCCATTTTTGGGCATGACTATAACGGCACGGGTTGCCGATAAGACGGTCACCGATTCCAAAAGTGAATGCGTCTATGCGACCGGCAGCATGTGAGCTTTCATAGGAGACCCTCAAAAGTTGTCTAGGCCAAAGTGACTTTTGGCCCAAAATTGGGCCTACAGGAATGACTATAACGGCATGGTTGCCGATAAGACGGTCACCGATTCCAAAAGTGAATGCCTCTATGCGACCGACAGCATGTGACCTTCCATAGGAGCCTATCAAAAGTTGTCTAGGCCAAAGTCACCTTTTGCCCATTTTTGGGCATGACTATAACGGCACGGGTTGCCGATAAGACGGTCACCGATTCCAAAAGTGAATGCGTCTATGCGACCGGCAGCATGTGAGCTTCCATAGGAGACCATCAAAAGTTGTCTAGGCCAAAGTGACTTTTGGCCCAAAATTGGGCCTACAGGAATGACTATAACGGCATGGTTGCCGATAAGACGGTCACCGATTCCAAAAGTGAATGCGTCTATGCGACCGA
The DNA here is from genome assembly GCA_936450465.1 of Gibbula magus. Lineage (NCBI taxonomy): Eukaryota > Metazoa > Mollusca > Gastropoda > Trochida > Trochidae > Gibbula > Gibbula magus. The sequence goes on from OW388301.1 coordinate 45,885,629, forward strand.
CAGCATGTGACCTTCCATAGGAGCCTATCAAAAGTTGTCTAGGCCAAAGTCACCTTTTGGCCCATTTTTGGGCATGACTATAACGGCACGGGTTGCCGATAAGACGGTCACCGATTCCAAAAGTGAATGCGTCTATGCGACCGGCAGCATGTGAGCTTCCATAGGAGACCATCAAAAGTTGTCTAAGCCAAAGTGACTTTTGGCCCAAAATTGGGCCTAATGGAATGACTATAACGGCATGGTTGCCGAAAAGACGGTCACCGATTCCAAAAGTGAATGCGTCTATGCGACCGACAGCATGTGACATTCCATAGGAGCCTATCAAAAGTTGTCTAGGCCAAAGTCACCTTTGGCCCATTTTTGGGCATGACTATAACGGCACGGGTTGCCGATAAGACGGTCACCGATTCCAAAAGTGAATGCGTCTATGCGACCGGCAGCATGTGAGCTTCCATAGGAGACCATCAAAAGTTGTCTAGGCCAAAGTGACTTTTGGCCCAAAATTGGGCCTACAGGAATGACTATAACGGCATGGTTGCCGATAAGACGGTCACTGATTCCAAAAGTGAATGCGTCTATGCGACCGACAGCATGTGACCTTCCATAGGAGCCTATCAAAAGTTGTCTAGGCCAAAGTCACCTTTTGGCCCATTTTTGGGCATGACTATAACGGCACGGGTTGCCGATAAGACGGTCACCGATTCCAAAAGTGAATGCGTCTATGCGACCGGCAGCATGTGAGCTTCCATAGGAGACCATCAAAAGTTGTCTAGGCCAAAGTCACCTTTTGGCCCATTTTTGGGCATGACTATAACGGCACGGGTTGCTGATAAGACGGTCACCGATTCCAAAAGTGAATGCGTCTATGCGACCGGCAGCATGTGAGCTTCCATAGGAGACCATCAAAAGTTGTCTTGGACAAAGTGACTTTTGGCCCAAAATTGGGCCTACAGGAATGACTATAACGGCATGGTTGCCGATAAGACGGTCACCGATTCCAAAAGTGAATGCGTCTATGCGACCGACAGCATGTGACCTTCCATAGGAGACCATTAAAAGTTGTCTAGGCCAAAGTGACTTTTGGCCCAAAATTGGGCCTACAGGAATGACTATAACGGCAAGGTTGCCGATAAGACGGTCACCGATTCCAAAAGTGAATGCGTCTATGCGACCGACAGCATGTGACCTTCCATAGGAGCCTATCAAATGTTGTCTAGGCCAAAGTCACCTTTTGGCCCATTTTTGGGCATGACTATAACGGCACGGGTTGCCGATAAGACGGTCACCGATTCCAAAAGTTAATGCGTCTATGCGACCGGCAGCATGTGAGCTTCCATAGGAGACCATCAAAAGTTGTCTAGGCCAAAGTGACTTTTGGCCCAAAATTGGGCCTACAGGAATGACTATAACGGCATGGTTGCCGATAAGACGGTCACCGATTCCAAAAGTGAATGCGTCTATGCGACCGACAGCATGTGACCTTCCATAGGAGCCTATCAAAAGTTGTCTAGGCCAAAGTCACCTTTTGGCCCATTTTTGGGCATGACTATAACGGCACGGGTTGCCGATAAGACGGTCACCGATTCCAAAAGTGAATGCGTCTATGCGACCGGCAGCATGTGAGCTTCCATAGGAGACCATCAAAAGTTGTCTAGGCCAAAGTGACTTTTGGCCCAAAATTGGGCCTACAGGAATGACTATAACGGCATGGTTGCCGATAAGACGGTCACCGATTCCAAAAGTGAATGCGTCTATGCGACCGACAGCATGTGACCTTCCATAGGAGCCTATCAAAAGTTGTCTAGGCCAAAGTCACCTTTTGGCCCATTTTTGGGCATGACTATAACGGCACGGGTTGCCGATAAGACGGTCACCGATTCCAAAAGTGAATGCGTCTATGCGACCGGCAGCATGTGAGCTTCCATAGGAGACCATCAAAAGTTGTCTAGGCCAAAGTGACTTTTGGCCCAAAATTGGGCCTACAGGAATGACTATAACGGCATGGTTGCCGATAAGACGGTCACCGATTCCAAAAGTGAATGCGTCTATGCGACCGACAGCATGTGACCTTCCATAGGAGCCTATCAAAAGTTGTCTAGGCCAAAGTCACCTTTTGGCCCATTTTTGGGCATGACTATAACGGCACGGGTTGCCGATAAGACGGTCACCGATTCCAAAAGTGAATGCGTCTATGCGACCGGCAGCATGTGAGCTTTCATAGGAGACCCTCAAAAGTTGTCTAGGCCAAAGTGACTTTTGGCCCAAAATTGGGCCTACAGGAATGACTATAACGGCATGGTTGCCGATAAGACGGTCACCGATTCCAAAAGTGAATGCCTCTATGCGACCGACAGCATGTGACCTTCCATAGGAGCCTATCAAAAGTTGTCTAGGCCAAAGTCACCTTTTGCCCTTTTTTGGGCATGACTATAACGGCACGGGTTGCCGATAAGACGGTCACCGATTCCAAAAGTGAATGCGTCTATGCGACCGGCAGCATGTGAGCTTCCATAGGAGACCATCAAAAGTTGTCTAGGCCAAAGTGACTTTTGGCCCAAAATTGGGCCTACAGGAATGACTATAACGGCATGGTTGCCGATAAGACGGTCACCGATTCCAAAAGTGAATGCGTCTATGCGACCGACAGCATGTGACCTTCCATAGGAGCCTATCAAAAGTTGTCTAGGCCAAAGTCACCTTTTGGCCCATTTTTGGGCATGACTATAACGGCACGGGTTGCCGATAAGACGGTCACCGATTCCAAAAGTGAATGCGTCTATGCGACCGGCAGCATGTGAGCTTCCATAGGAGACCATCAAAAGTTGTCTAGGCCAAAGTGACTTTTGGCCCAAAATTGGGCCTACAGGAATGACTATAACGGCATGGTTGCCGATAAGACGGTCACCGATTCCAAAAGTGAATGCGTCTATGCGACCGACAGCATGTGACCTTCCATAGGAGCCTATCAAAAGTTGTCTAGGCCAAAGTCACCTTTTGGCCCATTTTTGGGCATGACTATAACGGCACGGGTTGCCGATAAGACGGTCACCGATTCCAAAAGTGAATGCGTCTATGCGACCGGCAGCATGTGAGCTTCCATAGGAGACCATCAAAAGTTGTCTAGGCCAAAGTGACTTTTGGCCCAAAATTGGGCCTACAGGAATGACTATAACGGCATGGTTGCCGATAAGACGGTCACCGATTCCAAAAGTGAATGCGTCTATGCGACCGACAGCATGTGACCTTCCATAGGAGCCTATCAAAAGTTGTCTAGGCCAAAGTCACCTTTTGGCCCATTTTTGGGCATGACTATAACGGCACGGGTTGCCGATAAGACGGTCACCGATTCCAAAAGTGAATGCGTCTATGCGACCGGCAGCATGTGAGCTTCCATAGGAGACCATCAAAAGTTGTCTAGGCCAAAGTGACTTTTGGCCCAAAATTGGGCCTACAGGAATGACTATAACGGCATGGTTGCCGATAAGACGGTCACCGATTCCAAAAGTGAATGCGTCTATGCGACCGACAGCATGTGACCTTCCATAGGAGCCTATCAAAAGTTGTCTAGGCCAAAGTCACCTTTTGGCCCATTTTTGGGCATGACTATAACGGCACGGGTTGCCGATAAGACGGTCACCGATTCCAAAAGTGAATGCGTCTATGCGACCGTCAGCATGTGAGCTTCCATAGGAGACCATCAAAAGTTGTCTAGGCCAAAGTGACTTTTGGCCCAAAATTGGGCCTACAGGAATGACTATAACGGCATGGTTGCCGATAAGACGGTCACCGATTCCAAAAGTGAATGCGTCTATGCGACCGACAGCATGTGACCTTCCATAGGAGCCTATCAAAAGTTGTCTAGGCCAAAGTCACCTTTTGGCCCATTTTTGGGCATGACTATAACGGCACGGGTTGCCGATAAGACGGTCACCGATTCCAAAAGTGAATGCGTCTATGCGACCGGCAGCATGTGAGCTTCCATAGGAGACCATCAAAAGTTGTCTAGGCCAAAGTGACTTTTGGCCCAAAATTGGGCCTACAGGAATGACTATAACGGCATGGTTGCCGATAAGACGGTCACCGATTCCAAAAGTGAATGCGTCTATGCGACCGACAGCATGTGACCTTCCATAGGAGCCTATCAAAAGTTGTCTAGGCCAAAGTCACCTTTTGGCCCATTTTTGGGCATGACTATAACGGCACGGGTTGCCGATAAGACGGTCACCGATTCCAAAAGTGAATGCGTCTATGCGACCGGCAGCATGTGAGCTTCCATAGGAGACCATCAAAAGTTGTCTAGGCCAAAGTGACTTTTGGCCCAAAATTGGGCCTACAGGAATGACTATAACGGCATGGTTGCCGATAAGACGGTCACCGATTCCAAAAGTGAATGCGTCTATGCGACCGACAGCATGTGACCTTCCATAGGAGCCTATCAAAAGTTGTCTAGGCCAAAGTCACCTTTTGGCCCATTTTTGGGCATGACTATAACGGCACGGGTTGCCGATAAGACGGTCACCGATTCCAAAAGTGAATGCGTCTATGCGACCGGCAGCATGTGAGCTTCCATAGGAGACCATCAAAAGTTGTCTAGGCCAAAGTGACTTTTGGCCCAAAATTGGGCCTACAGGAATGACTATAACGGCATGGTTGCCGATAAGACGGTCACCGATTCCAAAAGTGAATGCGTCTATGCGACCGACAGCATGTGACCTTCCATAGGAGCCTATCAAAAGTTGTCTAGGCCAAAGTCACCTTTTGGCCCATTTTTGGGCATGACTATAATGGCACGGGTTGCCGATAAGACGGTCACCGATTCCAAAAGTGAATGCGTCTATGCGACCGGCAGCATGTGAGCTTCCATAGGAGACCATCAAAAGTTGTCTAGGCCAAAGTGACTTTTGGCCCAAAATTGGGCCTACAGGAATGACTATAACGGCATGGTTGCCGATAAGACGGTCACCGATTCCAAAAGTGAATGCGTCTATGCGACCGACAGCATGTGACCTTCCATAGGAGCCTATCAAAAGTTGTCTAGGCCAAAGTCACCTTTTGGCCCATTTTTGGGCATGACTATAACGGCACGGGTTGCCGATAAGACGGTCACCGATTCCAAAAGTGAATGCGTCTATGCGACCGGCAGCATGTGAGCTTCCATAGGAGACCATCAAAAGTTGTCTAGGCCAAAGTGACTTTTGGCCCAAAATTGGGCCTACAGGAATGACTATAACGGCATGGTTGCCGATAAGACGGTCACCGATTCCAAAAGTGAATGCGTCTATGCGACCGACAGCATGTGACCTTCCATAGGAGCCTATCAAAAGTTGTCTAGGCCAAAGTCACCTTTTGGCCCATTTTTGGGCATGACTATAACGGCACGGGTTGCCGATAAGACGGTCACCGATTCCAAAAGTGAATGCGTCTATGCGACCGGCAGCATGTGAGCTTCCATAGGAGACCATCAAAAGTTGTCTAGGCCAAAGTGACTTTTGGCCCAAAATTAGGCCTACAGGAATGACTATAACGGCATGGTTGCCGATAAGACGGTCACCGATTCCAAAAGTGAATGCGTCTATGCGACCGACAGCATGTGACCTTCCATAGGAGCCTATCAAAAGTTGTCTAGGCCAAAGTCACCTTTTGGCCCATTTTTGGGCATGACTATAACGGCACGGGTTGCCGATAAGACGGTCACCGATTCCAAAAGTGAATGCGTCTATGCGACCGGCAGCATGTGAGCTTCCATAGGAGACCATCAAAAGTTGTCTAGGCCAAAGTGACTTTTGGCCCAAAATTGGGCCTACAGGAATGACTATAACGGCATGGTTGCCGATAAGACGGTCACCGATTCCAAAAGTGAATGCGTCTATGCGACCGACAGCATGTGACCTTCCATAGGAGCCTATCAAAAGTTGTCTAGGCCAAAGTCACCTTTTGGCCCATTTTTGGGCATGACTATAACGGCACGGGTTGCCGATAAGACGGTCACCGATTCCAAAAGTGAATGCGTCTATGCGACCGGCAGCATGTGAGCTTCCATAGGAGACCATCAAAAGTTGTCTAGGCCAAAGTGACTTTTGGCCCAAAATTGGGCCTACAGGAATGACTATAACGGCATGGTTGCCGATAAGACGGTCACCGATTCCAAAAGTGAATGCGTCTATGCGACCGACAGCATGTGACCTTCCATAGGAGCCTATCAAAAGTTGTCTAGGCCAAAGTCACCTTTTGGCCCATTTTTGGGCATGACTATAACGGCACGGGTTGCCGATAAGACGGTCACCGATTCCAAAAGTGAATGCGTCTATGCGACCGGCAGCATGTGAGCTTCCATAGGAGACCATCAAAAGTTGTCTAGGCCAAAGTGACTTTTGGCCCAATTTTGGGCCTACAGGAATGACTATAACGGCATGGTTGCCGATAAGACGGTCACCGATTCCAAAAGTGAATGCGTCTATGCGACCGACAGCATGTGACCTTCCATAGGAGCCTATCAAAAGTTGTCTAGGCCAAAGTCACCTTTTGGCCCATTTTTGGGCATGACTATAACGGCACGGGTTGCCGATAAGACGGTCACCGATTCCAAAAGTGAATGCGTCTATGCGACCGGCAGCATGTGAGCTTCCATAGGAGACCATCAAAAGTTGTCTAGGCCAAAGTGACTTTTGGCCCAAAATTGGGCCTACAGGAATGACTATAACGGCATGGTTGCCGATAAGACGGTCACCGATTCCAAAAGTGAATGCGTCTATGCGACCGACAGCATGTGACCTTCCATAGGAGCCTATCAAAAGTTGTCTAGGCCAAAGTCACCTTTTGGCCCATTTTTGGGCATGACTATAACGGCACGGGTTGCCGATAAGACGGTCACCGATTCCAAAAGTGAATGCGTCTATGCGACCGGCAGCATGTGAGCTTCCATAGGAGACCATCAAAAGTTGTCTAGGCCAAAGTGACTTTTGGCCCAAAATTGGGCCTACAGGAATGACTATAACGGCATGGTTGCCGATAAGACGGTCACCGATTCCAAAAGTGAATGCGTCTATGCGACCGACAGCATGTGACCTTCCATAGGAGCCTATCAAAAGTTGTCTAGGCCAAAGTCACCTTTTGGCCCATTTTTGGGCATGACTATAACGGCACGGGTTTCCGATAAGACGGTCACCGATTCCAAAAGTGAATGCGTCTATGCGACCGGCAGCATGTGAGCTTCCATAGGAGACCATCAAAAGTTGTCTAGGCCAAAGTGACTTTTGGCCCAAAATTGGGCCTACAGGAATGACTATAACGGCATGGTTGCCGATAAAACGGTCACCGATTCCAAAAGTGAATGCGTCTATGCGACCGACAGCATGTGACCTTCCATAGGAGCCTATCAAAAGTTGTCTAGGCCAAAGTCACCTTTTGGCCCATTTTTGGGCATGACTATAACGGCACGGGTTGCCGATAAGACGGTCACCGATTCCAAAAGTGAATGCGTCTATGCGACCGGCAGCATGTGAGCTTCCATAGGAGACCATCAAAAGTTGTCTAGGCCAAAGTGACTTTTGGCCCAAAATTGGGCCTACAGGAATGACTATAACGGCATGGTTGCCGATAAGACGGTCACCGATTCCAAAAGTGAATGCGTCTATGCGACAGATAGCATGTGACCTTCCATAGGAGCCTATCAAAAGTTGTCTAGGCCAAAGTCACCTTTTGGCCCATTTTTGGGCATGACTATAACGGCACGGGTTGCCGATAAGACGGTCACCGATTCCAAAAGTGAATGCGTCTATGCGACCGGCAGCATGTGAGCTTCCATAGGAGACCATCAAAAGTTGTCTAGGCCAAAGTGACTTTTGGCCCAAAATTGGGCCTACAGGAATGACTATAACGGCATGGTTGCCGATAAGACGGTCACCGATTCCAAAAGTGAATGCGTCTATGCGACCGACAGCATGTGACCTTCCATAGGAGCCTATCAAAAGTTGTCTAGGCCAAAGTCACCTTTTGGCCCATTTTTGGGCATGACTATAACGGCACGGGTTGCCGATAAGACGGTCACCGATTCCAAAAGTGAATGCGTCTATGCGACCGGCAGCATGTGAGCTTCCACAGGAGACCATCAAAAGTTGTCTAGGACAAAGTGACTTTTGGCCCAAAATTGGGCCTACAGGAATGACTATAACGGCATGGTTGCCGATAAGACGGTCACCGATTCCAAAAGTGAATGCGTCTATGCGACCGACAGCATGTGACCTTCCATAGGAGACCATCAAAAGTTGTCTAGGCCAAAGTGACTTTTGGCCCAAAATTGGGCCTACAGGAATGACTATAACGGCATGGTTGCCGATAAGACGGTCACCGATTCCAAAAGTGAATGCGTCTATGCGACCGACAGCATGTGACCTTCCATAGGAGCCTATCAAAAGTTGTCTAGGCCAAAGTCACCTTTTGGCCCATTTTTGGGCATGACTATAACGGCACGGGTTGCCGATAAGACGGTCACCGATTCCAAAAGTGAATGCGTCTATGCGACCGGCAGCATGTGAGCTTCCATAGGAGACCATCAAAAGTTGTCTAGGCCAAAGTGACTTTTGGCCCAAAATTGGGCCTACAGGAATGACTATAACGGCATGGTTGCCGATAAGACGGTCACCGATTCCAAAAGTGAATGCGTCTATGCGACCGACAGCATGTGACCTTCCATAGGAGCCTATCAAAAGTTGTCTAGGCCAAAGTCACCTTTTGGCCCATTTTTGGGCATGACTATAACGGCACGGGTTGCCGATAAGACGGTCACCGATTCCAAAAGTGAATGCGTCTATGCGACCGGCAGCATGTGAGCTTCCATAGGAGACCATCAAAAGTTGTCTAGGCCAAAGTGACTTTTGGCCCAAAATTGGGCCTACAGGAATGACTATAACGGCATGGTTGCCGATAAGACGGTCACCGATTCCAAAAGTGAATGCGTCTATGCGACCGGCAGCATGTGAGCTTCCATAGGAGACCATCAAAAGTTGTCTAGGCCAAAGTGACTTTTGGCCCAAAATTGGGCCTACAGGAATGACTATAACGGCATGGTTGCCGATAAAACGGTCACCGATTCCAAAAGTGAATGCGTCTATGCGACCGACAGCATGTGACCTTCCATAGGAGCCTATCAAAAGTTGTCTAGGCCAAAGTCACCTTTTGGCCCATTTTTGGGCATGACTATAATGGCACGGGTTGCCGATAAGACGGTCACCGATTCCAAAAGTGAATGCGTCTATGCGACCGGCAGCATGTGAGCTTCCATAGGAGACCATCAAAAGTTGTCTAGGCCAAAGTGACTTTTGGCCCAAAATTGGGCCTACAGGAATGACTATAACGGCATGGTTGCCGATAAGACGGTCACCGATTCCAAAAGTGAATGCGTCTATGCGACCGACAGCATGTGACCTTCCATAGGAGCCTATCAAAAGTTGTCTAGGCCAAAGTCACCTTTTGGCCCATTTTTGGGCATGACTATAACGGCACGGGTTGCCGATAAGACGGTCACCGATTCCAAAAGTGAATGCGTCTATGCGACCGGCAGCATGTGAGCTTCCATAGGAGACCATCAAAAGTTGTCTAGGCCAAAGTGACTTTTGGCCCAAAATTGGGCCTACAGGAATGACTATAACGGCATGGTTGCCGATAAGACGGTCACCGATACCAAAAGTGAATGCGTCTATGCGACCGACAGCATGTGACCTTCCATAGGAGCCTATCAAAAGTTGTCTAGGCCAAAGTCACCTTTTGGCCCATTTTTGGGCATGACTATAACGGCACGGGTTGCCGATAAGACGGTCACCGATTCCAAAAGTGAATGCGTCTATGCGACCGGCAGCATGTGAGCTTCCATAGGAGACCATCAAAAGTTGTCTAGGCCAAAGTGACTTTTGGCCCAAAATTGGGCCTACAGGAATGACTATAACGGCATGGTTGACGATAAGACGGTCACCGATTCCAAAAGTGAATGCGTCTATGCGACCGACAGCATGTGACCTTCCATAGGAGCCTATCAAAAGTTGTCTAGGCCAAAGTCACCTTTTGGCCCATTTTTGGGCATGACTATAACGGCACGGGTTGCCGATAAGACGGTCACCGATTCCAAAAGTGAATGCGTCTATGCGACCGGCAGCATGTGAGCTTCCATAGGAGACCATCAAAAGTTGTCTAGGCCAAAGTGACTTTTGGCCCAAAATTGGGCCTACAGGAATGACTATAACGGCATGGTTGCCGATAAAACGGTCACCGATTCCAAAAGTGAATGCGTCTATGCGACCGACAGCATGTGACCTTCCATAGGAGCCTATCAAAAGTTGTCTAGGCCAAAGTCACCTTTTGGCCCATTTTTGGGCATGACTATAATGGCACGGGTTGCCGATAAGACGGTCACCGATTCCAAAAGTGAATGCGTCTATGCGACCGGCAGCATGTGTCCTTCCATAGGAGCCTATCAAAAGTTGTCTAGGCCAAAGTCACCTTTTGGCCCATTTTTGGGCATGACTATAATGGCACGGGTTGCCGATAAGACGGTCACCGATTCCAAAAGTGAATGCGTCTATGCGACCGGCAGCATGTGTCCTTCCATAGGAGCCTATCAAAAGTTGTCTAGGCCAAAGTCACCTTTTGGTCCATTTTTGGGCATGACTATAACGGCACGGGTTGCCGATAAGACGGTCACCGATTCCAAAAGTGAATGCGTCTATGCGACCGGCAGCATGTGAGCTTCCATAGGAGACCATCAAAAGTTGTCTAGGACAAAGTGACTTTTGGCCCAAAATTGGGCCTACAGGAATGACTATAACGGCATGGTTGCCGATAAGACGGTCACCGATTCCAAAAGTGAATGCGTCTATGCGACCGACAGCATGTGACCTTCCATAGGAGCCTATCAAAAGTTGTCTAGGCCAAAGTCACCTTCTGGCCCATTTTTGGGCATGACTATAACGGCACGGGTTGCCGATAAGACGGTCACCGATTCCAAAAGTGAATGCGTCTATGCGACCGGCAGCATGTGAGCTTCCATAGGAGACCATCAAAAGTTGTCTAGACCAAAGTGACTTTTGGCCCAAAATTGGGCCTACAGGAATGACTATAACGGCATGGTTGCCGATAAGACGGTCACCGATTCCAAAAGTGAATGCGTCTATGCGACCGACAGCATGTGACCTTCCATAGGAGCCTATCAAAAGTTGTCTAGGCCAAAGTCACCTTTTGGCCCATTTTTGGGCATGACTATAACGGCACGGGTTGCCGATAAGACGGTCACCGATTCCAAAAGTGAATGCGTCTATGCGACCGGCAGCATGTGAGCTTCCATAGGAGACCATCAAAAGTTGTCTAGGCCAAAGTGACTTTTGGCCTAAAATTGGGCCTACAGGAATGACTATAACGGCATGGTTGCCGATAAGACGGTCACCGATTCCAAAAGTGAATGCGTCTATGCGACCGACAGCATGTGACCTTCCATAGGAGCCTATCAAAAGTTGTCTAGGCCAAAGTCACCTTTTGGCCCATTTTTGGGCATGACTATAACGGCACGGGTTGCCGATAAGACGGTCACCGATTCCAAAAGTGAATGCGTCTATGCGACCGGCAGCATGTGAGCTTCCATAGGAGACCATCAAAAGTTGTCTAGGCCAAAGTGACTTTTGGCCCAAAATTGGGCCTACAGGAATGACTATAACGGCATGGTTGCCGATAAGACGGTCACCGATTCCAAAAGTGAATGCGTCTATGCGACCGACAGCATGTGACCTTCCATAGGAGCCTATCAAAAGTTGTCTAGGCCAAAGTCACCTTTTGGCCCATTTTTGGGCATGACTATAACGGCACGGGTTGCCGATAAGACGGTCACCGATTCCAAAAGTGAATGCGTCTATGCGACCGGCAGCATGTGAGCTTCCATAGGAGACCATCAAAAGTTGTCTAGGCCAAAGTGACTTTTGGCCCAAAATTGGGCCTACAGGAATGACTATAACGGCATGGTTGCCGATAAGACGGTCACCGATTCCAAAAGTGAATGCGTCTATGCGACCGACAGCATGTGACCTTCCATAGGAGCCTATCAAAAGTTGTCTAGGCCAAAGTCACCTTTTGGCCCATTTTTGGGCATGACTATAACGGCACGGGTTGCCGATAAGACGGTCACCGATTCCAAAAGTGAATGCGTCTATGCGACCGACAGCATGTGACCTTCCATAGGAGCCTATCAAAAGTTGTCTAGGCCAAAGTCATCTTTTGGCCCATTTTTGGACATGACTATAACGGCACGGGTTGCCGATAAGACGGTCACCGATTCCAAAAGTGAATGCGTCTATGCGACTGGCAGCATGTGAGCTTCCATAGGAGACCATCAAAAGTTGTCTAGGCCAAAGTGACTTTTGGCCCAAAATTGGGCCTACAGGAATGACTATAACGGCATGGTTGCCGATAAGACGGCACCGATTCCAAAAGTGAATGCGTCTATGCGACCGACAGCATGTGACCTTCCATAGGAGCCTATCAAAAGTTGTCTAGGCCAAAGTCACCTTTTGGCCCATTTTTGGGCATGACTATAACGGCACGGGTTGCCGATAAGATGGTCATTGATTCCAAAAGTGAATGCGTCTATGCGACCGGCAGCATGTGAGCTTCCATAGGAGACCATCAAAAGTTGTCTAATCCAAAGTGACTTTTGGCCCAAAATTGGGCCTACAGGAATGACTATAACGGCATGGTTGCCGATAAGACGGTCACCGATTCCAAAAGTGAATGCGTCTATGCGACCGACAGCATGTGACCTTCCATAGGAGCCTATCAAAAGTTGTCTAGGCCAAAGTCACCTTTTGGCCCATTTTTGGGCATGACTATAACGGCATGGTTGCCGATAAGACGGTCACCGATTCCAAAAGTGAATGCGTCTATGCGACCGGCAGCATGTGAGCTTCCATAGGAGCCTATCAAAAGTTGTCTAGGCCAAAGTCACCTTTTGGCCCATTTTTGGGCATGACTATAACGGCACGGGTTGCCGATAAGACGGTCACCGATTCCAAAAGTGAATGCGTCTATGCGACTGGCAGCATGTGAGCTTCCATAGGAGACCATCAAAAGTTGTCTAGGCCAAAGTGACTTTTGGCCCAAAATTGGGCCTACAGGAATGACTATATTGGCATGGTTGCCGATAAGACGGTCACCGATTCCAAAAGTGAATGCGTCTATGCGACCGACAGCATGTGACCTTCCATAGGAGCCTATCAAAAGTTGTCTAGGCCAAAGTCACCTTTTGGCCCATTTTTGGGCATGACTATAACGGCACGGGTTGCCGATAAGATGGTCATTGATTCCAAAAGTGAATGCGTCTATGCGACCGGCAGCATGTGAGCTTCCATAGGAGACCATCAAAAGTTGTCTAGTCCAAAGTGACTTTTGGCCCAAAATTGGGCCTACAGGAATGACTATAACGGCATGGTTGCCGATAAGACGGTCACCGATTCCAAAAGTGAATGCGTCTATGCGACCGACAGCATGTGACCTTCCATAGGAGCCTATCAAAAGTTGTCTAGGCCAAAGTCACCTTTTGGCCCATTTTTGGGCATGACTATAACGGCACGGGTTGCCGATAAGACGGTCACCGATTCCAAAAGTGAATGCGTCTATGCGACCGGCAGCATGTGAGCTTCCATAGGAGACCATCAAAAGTTGTCTAGGCCAAAGTGACTTTTGGCCCAAAATTGGGCCTACAGGAATGACTATAACGGCATGGTTGCCGATAAGAAGGTCACCGATTCCAAAAGTGAATGCGTCTATGCGACCGACAGCATGTGACCTTCCATAGGAGCCTATCAAAAGTTGTCTAGGCCAAAGTCACCTTTTGGCCCATTTTTGGGCATGAATATAACGGCACGGGTTGCCGATAAGACGGTCACCGATTCCAAAAGTGAATGCGTCTATGCGACTGGCAGCATGTGAGCTTCCATAGGAGACCATCAAAAGTTGTCTAGGCCAAAGTGACTTTTGGCCCAAAATTGGGCCTACAGGAATGACTATAACGGCATGGTTGCCGATAAGACGGTCACCGATTCCAAAAGTGAATGCGTCTATGCGACCGACAGCATGTGACCTTCCATAGGAGCCTATCAAAAGTTGTCTAGGCCAAAGTCACCTTTTGGCCCATTTTTGGGCATGACTATAACGGCACGGGTTGCCGATAAGATGGTCATTGATTCCAAAAGTGAATGCGTCTATGCGACCGGCAGCATGTGAGCTTCCATAGGAGACCATCAAAAGTCGTCTAGGCCAAAGTGACTTTTGGCCCAAAATTGGGCCTACAGGAATGACTATAACGGCATGGTTGCCGATAAGACGGTCACCGATTCCAAAAGTGAATGCGTCTATGCGACCGACAGCATGTGACCTTCCATAGGAGCCTATCAAAAGTTGTCTAGGCCAAAGTCACCTTTTGGCCCATTTTTGGGCATGACTATAACGGCACGGGTTGCCGATAAGACGGTCACCGATTCCAAAAGTGAATGCGTCTATGCGACCGGCAGCATGTGAGCTTCCATAGGAGACCATCAAAAGTTGTCTAGGCCAAAGTGACTTTTGGCCCAAAATTGGGCCTACAGGAATGACTATAACGGCATGGTTGCCGATAAGACGGTCACCGATTCCAAAAGTGAATGCGTCTATGCGACCGACAGCATGTGATCTTCCATAGGAGCATATCAAAAGTTGTCTAGGCCAAAGTCACCTTTTGGCCCATTTTTGGGCATGACTATAACGGCACGGGTTGCCGATAAGACGGTCACCGATTCCAAAAGTGAATGCGTCTATGCGACCGGCAGCATGTGAGCTTCCATAGGAGACCATCAAAAGTTGTCTAGGCCAAAGTGACTTTTGGCCCAAAATTGGGCCTACAGGAATGACTATAACGGCATGGTTGCCGATAAGACGGTCACCGATTCCAAAAGTGAATGCGTCTATGCGACCGTCAGCATGTGACCTTCCATAGGAGCCTATCAAAAGTTGTCTAGGCCAAAGTCACCTTTTGGCCCATTTTTGGGCATGACTATAACGGCACGGGTTGCCGATAAGACGGTCACCGATTCCAAAAGTGAATGTGTCTATGCGACCGGCAGCATGTGAGCTTCCATAGGAGACCATCAAAAGTTGTCTAGGCCAAAGTGACTTTTGGCCCAAAATTGGGCCTACAGGAATGACTATAACGGCATGGTTGCCGATAAGACGGTCACCGATTCCAAAAGTGAATGCGTCTATGCGACCGACAGCATGTGACCTTCCATAGGAGCCTATCAAAAGTTGTCTAGGCCAAAGTCACCTTTTGGCCCATTTTTGGGCATGACTATAACGGCACGGGTTGCCGATAAGACGGTCACCGATTCCAAAAGTGAATGCGTCTATGCGACCGGCAGCATGTGAGCTTCCATAGGAGACCATCAAAAGTTGTCTAGGCCAAAGTGACTTTTGGCCCAAAATTGGGCCTACAGGAATGACTATAACGGCATGGTTGCCGATAAGACGGTCACCGATTCCAAAAGTGAATGCGTCTATGCGACCGACAGCATGTGACCTTCCATAGGAGCCTATCAAAAGTTGTCTAGGCCAAAGTCACCTTTTGGCCCATTTTTGGGCATGACTATAACGGCACGGGTTGCCGATAAGACGGTCACCGATTCCAAAAGTGAATGCGTCTATGCGACCGGCAGCATGTGAGCTTCCATAGGAGACCATCAAAAGTTGTCTAGACCAAAGTGACTTTTGGCCCAAAATTGGGCCTACAGGAATGACTATAACGGCATGGTTGCCGATAAGACGGTCACCGATTCCAAAAGTGAATGCGTCTATGCGACCGACAGCATGTGACCTTCCATAGGAGCCTATCAAAAGTTGTCTAGGCCAAAGTCACCTTTTGGCCCATTTTTGGGCATGACTATAACGGCACGGGTTGCCGATAAGACGGTCACCGATTCCAAAAGTGAATGCGTCTATGCGACCGGCAGCATGTGAGCTTCCATAGGAGACCATCAAAAGTTGTCTAGGCCAAAGTGACTTTTGGCCCAAAATTGGGCCTACAGGAATGACTATAACGGCATGGTTGCCGATAAGACGGTCACCGATTCCAAAAGTGAATGCGTCTATGCGACCGACAGCATGTGATCTTCCATAGGAGCATATCAAAAGTTGTCTAGGCCAAAGTCACCTTTTGGCCCATTTTTGGGCATGACTATAACGGCACGGGTTGCCGATAAGACGGTCACCGATTCCAAAAGTGAATGCGTCTATGCGACCGGCAGCATGTGAGCTTCCATAGGAGACCATCAAAAGTTGTCTAGGCCAAAGTGACTTTTGGCCCAAAATTGGGCCTACAGGAATGACTATAACGGCATGGTTGCCGATAAGACGGTCACCGATTCCAAAAGTGAATGCGTCTATGCGACCGTCAGCATGTGACCTTCCATAGGAGCCTATCAAAAGTTGTCTAGGCCAAAGTCACCTTTTGGCCAATTTTTGGGCATGACTATAACGGCACGGGTTGCCGATAAGACGGTCACCGATTCCAAAAGTGAATGTGTCTATGCGACCGGCAGCATGTGAGCTTCCATAGGAGACCATCAAAAGTTGTCTAGGCCAAAGTGACTTTTGGCCCAAAATTGGGCCTACAGGAATGACTATAACGGCATGGTTGCCGATAAGACGGTCACCGATTCCAAAAGTGAATGCGTCTATGCGACCGACAGCATGTGACCTTCCATAGGAGCCTATCAAAAGTTGTCTAGGCCAAAGTCACCTTTTGGCCCATTTTTGGGCATGACTATAACGGCACGGGTTGCCGATAAGACGGTCACCGATTCCAAAAGTGAATGCGTCTATGCGACCGGCAGCATGTGAGCTTCCATAGGAGACCATCAAAAGTTGTCTAGGCCAAAGTGACTTTTGGCCCAAAATTGGGCCTACAGGAATGACTATAACGGCATGGTTGCCGATAAGACGGTCACCGATTCCAAAAGTGAATGCGTCTATGCGACCGACAGCATGTGACCTTCCATAGGAGCCTATCAAAAGTTGTCTAGGCCAAAGTCACCTTTTGGCCCATTTTTGGGCATGACTATAACGGCACGGGTTGCCGATAAGACGGTCACCGATTCCAAAAGTGAATGCGTCTATGCGACCGGCAGCATGTGAGCTTCCATAGGAGACCATCAAAAGTTGTCTAGACCAAAGTGACTTTTGGCCCAAAATTGGGCCTACAGGAATGACTATAACGGCATGGTTGCCGATAAGACGGTCACCGATTCCAAAAGTGAATGCGTCTATGCGACCGACAGCATGTGACCTTCCATAGGAGCCTATCAAAAGTTGTCTAGGCCAAAGTCACCTTTTGGCCCATTTTTGGGCATGACTATAACGGCACGGGTTGCCGATAAGACGGTCACCGATTCCAAAAGTGAATGCGTCTATGCGACTGGCAGCATGTGAGCTTCCATAAGAGACCATCAAAAGTTGTCTAGGCCAAAGTGACTTTTGGCCCAAAATTGGGCCTACAGGAATGACTATATTGGCATGGTTGCCGATAAGACGGTCACCGATTCCAAAAGTGAATGCGTCTATGCGACCGACAGCATGTGACCTTCCATAGGAGCCTATCAAAAGTTGTCTAGGCCAAAGTCACCTTTTGGCCCATTTTTGGGCATGACTATAACGGCACGGGTTGCCGATAAGACGGTCACCGATTCCAAAAGTGAATGCGTCTATGCGACTGGCAGCATGTGAGCTTCCATAGGAGACCATCAAAAGTTGTCTAGGCCAAAGTGACTTTTGGCCCAAAATTGGGCCTACAGGAATGACTATATTGGCATGGTTGCCGATAAGACGGTCACCGATTCCAAAAGTGAATGCGTCTATGCGACCGACAGCATGTGACCTTCCATAGGAGCCTATCAAAAGTTGTCTAGGCCAAAGTCACCTTTTGGCCCATTTTTGGGCATGACTATAACGGCACGGGTTGCCGATAAGATGGTCATTGATTCCAAAAGTGAATGCGTCTATGCGACCGGCAGCATGTGAGCTTCCATAGGAGACCATCAAAAGTTGTCTAGGCCAAAGTGACTTTTGGCCCAAAATTGGGCCTACAGGAATGACTATAACAGCATGGTTGCCGATTAGACGGTCACCGATTCCAAAAGTGAATGCGTCTATGCGACCGACAGCATGTGACCTTCCATAGGAGCCTATCAAAAGTTGTCTAGGCCAAAGTCACCTTTTGGCCCATTTTTGGGCATGACTATAACGGCACGGGTTGCCGATAAGACGGTCACCGATTCCAAAAGTGAATGCGTCTATGCAACCGGCAGCATGTGAGCTTCCATAGGAGACCATCAAAAGTTGTCTAGGCCAAAGTGACTTTTGGCCCAAAATTGGGCCTACAGGAATGACTATAACGGCATGGTTGCCGATAAGACGGTCACCGATTCCAAAAGTGAATGCGTCTATGCGACCGACAGCATGTGACCTTCCATAGAAGCCTATCAAAAGTTGTCTAGGCCAAAGTCACCTTTTGGCCCATTTTTGGGCATGACTATAACGGCACGGGTTGCCGATAAGACGGTCACCGATTCCAAAAGTGAATGCGTCTATGCGACTGGCAGCATGTGAGCTTCCATAGGAGACCATCAAAAGTTGTCTAGGCCAAAGTGACTTTTGGCCCAAACTTGGGCCTACAGGAATGACTATAACGGCATGGTTGCCGATAAGACGGTCACCGATTCCAAAAGTGAATGCGTCTATGCGACCGACAGCATGTGACCTTCCATAGGAGCCTATCAAAAGTTGTCTAGGCCAAAGTCACCTTTTGGCCCATTTTTGGGCATGACTATAACGGCACGGGTTGCCGATAAGATGGTCATTGATTCCAAAAGTGAATGCGTCTATGCGACCGGCAGCATGTGAGCTTCCATAGGAGACCATCAAAAGTCGTCTAGGCCAAAGTGACTTTTGGCCCAAAATTGGGCCTACAGGAATGACTATAACGGCATGGTTGCCGATAAGACGGTCACCGATTCCAAAAGTGAATGCGTCTATGCGACCGACAGCATGTGACCTTCCATAGGAGCCTATCAAAAGTTGTCTAGGCCAAAGTCACCTTTTGGCCCATTTTTGGGCATGACTATAACGGCACGGGTTGCCGATAAGATGGTCATTGATTCCAAAAGTGAATGCGTCTATGCGACCGGCAGCATGTGAGCTTCCATAGGAGACCATCAAAAGTCGTCTAGGCCAAAGTGACTTTTGGCCCAAAATTGGGCCTACAGGAATGACTATAACGGCATGGTTGCCGATAAGACGGTCACCGATTCCAAAAGTGAATGCGTCTATGCGACCGACAGCATGTGACCTTCCATAGGAGCCTATCAAAAGTTGTCTAGGCCAAAGTCACCTTTTGGCCCATTTTTGGGCATGACTATAACGGCACGGGTTGCCGATAAGACGGTCACCGATTCCAAAAGTGAATGCGTCTATGCGACCGGCAGCATGTGAGCTTCCATAGGAGACCATCAAAAGTTGTCTAGGCCAAAGTGACTTTTGGCCCAAAATTGGGCCTACAGGAATGACTATAACGGCATGGTTGCCGATAAGACGGTCACCGATTCCAAAAGTGAATGCGTCTATGCGACCGACAGCATGTGATCTTCCATAGGAGCATATCAAAAGTTGTCTAGGCCAAAGTCATCTTTTGGCCCATTTTTGGGCATGACTATAACGGCACGGGTTGCCGATAAGACGGTCACCGATTCCAAAAGTGAATGCGTCTATGCGACCGGCAGCATGTGAGCTTCCATAGGAGACCATCAAAAGTTGTCTAGGCCAAAGTGACTTTTGGCCCAAAATTGGGCCTACAGGAATGACTATAACGGCATGGTTGCCGATAAGACGGTCACCGATTCCAAAAGTGAATGCGTCTATGCGACCGACAGCATGTGACCTTCCATAGGAGCCTATCAAAAGTTGTCTAGGCCAAAGTCACCTTTTGGCCCATTTTTGGGCATGACTATAACGGCACGGGTTGCCGATAAGACGGTCACCGATTCCAAAAGTGAATGCGTCTATGCGACCGGCAGCATGTGAGCTTCCATAGGAGACCATCAAAAGTTGTCTAGGCCAAAGTGACTTTTGGCCCAAAATTGGGCCTACAGGAATGACTATAACGGCATGGTTGCCGATAAGACGGTCACCGATTCCAAAAGTGAATGCGTCTATGCGACCGACAGCATGTGACCTTCCATAGGAGCCTATCAAAAGTTGTCTAGGCCAAAGTCACCTTTTGGCCCATTTTTGGGCATGACTATAACGGCACGGGTTGCCGATAAGACGGTCACCGATTCCAAAAGTGAATGCGTCTATGCGACCGGCAGCATGTGAGCTTCCATAGGAGACCATCAAAAGTTGTCTAGACCAAAGTGACTTTTGGCCCAAAATTGGGCCTACAGGAATGACTATAACGGCATGGTTGCCGATAAGACGGTCACCGATTCCAAAAGTGAATGCGTCTATGCGACCGACAGCATGTGACCTTCCATAGGAGCCTATCAAAAGTTGTCTAGGCCAAAGTCACCTTTTGGCCCATTTTTGGGCATGACTATAACGGCACGGGTTGCCGATAAGACGGTCACCGATTCCAAAAGTGAATGCGTCTATGCGACTGGCAGCATGTGAGCTTCCATAGGAGACCATCAAAAGTTGTCTAGGCCAAAGTGACTTTTGGCCCAAAATTGGGCCTACAGGAATGACTATATTGGCATGGTTGCCGATAAGACGGTCACCGATTCCAAAAGTGAATGAGTCTATGCGACCGACAGCATGTGACCTTCCATAGGAGCCTATCAAAAGTTGTCTAGGCCAAAGTCACCTTTTGGCCCATTTTTGGGCATGACTATAACGGCACGGGTTGCCGATAAGATGGTCATTGATTCCAAAAGTGAATGCGTCTATGCGACCGGCAGCATGTGAGCTTCCATAGGAGACCATCAAAAGTTGTCTAGGCCAAAGTGACTTTTGGCCCAAAATTGGGCCTACAGGAATGACTATAACGGCATGGTTGCCGATAAGACGGTCACCGATTCCAAAAGTGAATGCGTCTATGCGACCGACAGCATGTGACCTTCCATAGGAGCCTATCAAAAGTTGTCTAGGCCAAAGTCACCTTTTGGCCCATTTTTGGGCATGACTATAACGGCACGGGTTGCCGATAAGACGGTCACCGATTCCAAAAGTGAATGCGTCTATGCGACCGGCAGCATGTGAGCTTCCATAGGAGACCATCAAAAGTTGTCTAGGCCAAAGTGACTTTTGGCCCAAAATTGGGCCTACAGGAATGACTATAACGGCATGGTTGCCGATAAGACGGTCACCGATTCCTAAAGTGAATGCGTCTATGCGACCGA
Source organism: Gibbula magus (assembly GCA_936450465.1). Taxonomy (NCBI): domain Eukaryota; kingdom Metazoa; phylum Mollusca; class Gastropoda; order Trochida; family Trochidae; genus Gibbula; species Gibbula magus. The sequence goes on from OW388301.1 coordinate 45,907,081, forward strand.
CAGCATGTGATCTTCCATAGGAGCATATCAAAAGTTGTCTAGGCCAAAGTCACCTTTTGGCCCATTTTTGGGCATGACTATAACGGCACGGGTTGCCGATAAGACGGTCACCGATTCCAAAAGTGAATGCGTCTATGCGACCGGCAGCATGTGAGCTTCCATAGGAGACCATCAAAAGTTGTCTAGGCCAAAGTGACTTTTGGCCCAAAATTGGGCCTACAGGAATGACTATAACGGCATGGTTGCCGATAAGACGGTCACCGATTCCAAAAGTGAATGCGTCTATGCGACCGACAGCATGTGACCTTCCATAGGAGCCTATCAAAAGTTGTCTAGGCCAAAGTCACCTTTTGGCCCATTTTTGGGCATGACTATAACGGCACGGGCTGCCGATAAGACGGTCACCGATTCCAAAAGTGAATGCGTCTATGCGACCGGCAGCATGTGAGCTTCCATAGGAGACCATCAAAAGTTGTCTAGGCCAAAGTGACTTTTGGCCCAAAATTGGGCCTACAGGAATGACTATAACGGCATGGTTGCCGATAAGACGGTCACCGATTCCAAAATTGAATGCGTCTATGCGACCGACAGCATGCGACCTTCCATAGGAGCCTATCAAAAGTTGTCTAGGCCAAAGTCACCTTTTGGCCCATTTTTGGGCATGACTATAACGGCACGGGTTGCCGATAAGACGGTCACCGATTCCAAAAGTGAATGCGTCTATGCGACCGGCAGCATGTGAGCTTCCATAGGAGACCATCAAAAGTTGTCTAGGCCAAAGTGACTTTTGGCCCAAAATTGGGCCTACAGGAATGACTATAACGGCATGGTTGCCGATAAGACGGTCACCGATTCCAAAAGTGAATGCGTCTATGCGACCGACAGCATGTGACCTTCCATAGGAGCCTATCAAAAGTTGTCTAGGCCAAAGTCACCTTTTGGCCCATTTTTGGGCATGACTATAACGGCACGGGTTGCCGATAAGACGGTCACCGATTCCAAAAGTGAATGCGTCTATGCGACCGGCAGCATGTGAGCTTCCATAGGAGACCATCAAAAGTTGTCTAGGCCAAAGTGACTTTTGGCCCAAAATTGGGCCTACAGGAATGACTATAACGGCATGGTTGCCGATAAGACGGTCACCGATTCCAAAAGTGAATGCGTCTATGCGACCGACAGCATGTGATCTTCCATAGGAGCATATCAAAAGTTGTCTAGGCCAAAGTCACCTTTTGGCCCATTTTTGGGCATGACTATAACGGCACGGGTTGCCGATAAGACGGTCACCGATTCCAAAAGTGAATGCGTCTATGCGACCGGCAGCATGTGAGCTTCCATAGGAGACCATCAAAAGTTGTCTAGGCCAAAGTGACTTTTGGCCCAAAATTGGGCCTACAGGAATGACTTTAACGGCATGGTTGCCGATAAGACGGTCACCGATTCCAAAAGTGAATGCGTCTATGCGACCGTCAGCATGTGACCTTCCATAGGAGCCTATCAAAAGTTGTCTAGGCCAAAGTCACCTTTTGGCCAATTTTTGGGCATAACTATAACGGCACGGGTTGCCGATAAGACGGTCACCGATTCCAAAAGTGAATGTGTCTATGCGACCGGCAGCATGTGAGCTTCCATAGGAGACCATCAAAAGTTGTCTAGGCCAAAGTGACTTTTGGCCCAAAATTGGGCCTACAGGAATGACTATAACGGCATGGTTGCCGATAAGACGGTCACCGATTCCAAAAGTGAATGCGTCTATGCGACCGACAGCATGTGACCTTCCATAGGAGCCTATCAAAAGTTGTCTAGGCCAAAGTCACCTTTTGGCCCATTTTTGGGCATGACTATAACGGCACGGGTTGCCGATAAGACGGTCACCGATTCCAAAAGTGAATGCGTCTATGCGACCGGCAGCATGTGAGCTTCCATAGGAGACCATCAAAAGTTGTCTAGGCCAAAGTGACTTTTGGCCCAAAATTGGGCCTACAGGAATGACTATAACGGCATGGTTGCCGATAAGACGGTCACCGATTCCAAAAGTGAATGCGTCTATGCGACCGACAGCATGTGACCTTCCATAGGAGCCTATCAAAAGTTGTCTAGGCCAAAGTCACCTTTTGGCCCATTTTTGGGCATGACTATAACGGCACGGGTTGCCGATAAGACGGTCACCGATTCCAAAAGTGAATGCGTCTATGCGACCGGCAGCATGTGAGCTTCCATAGGAGACCATCAAAAGTTGTCTAGGCCAAAGTGACTTTTGGCCCAAAATTGGGCCTACAGGAATGACTATAACGGCATGGTTGCCGATAAGACGGTCACCGATTCCAAAAGTGAATGCGTCTATGCGACCGACAGCATGTGACCTTCCATAGGAGCCTATCAAAAGTTGTCTAGGCCAAAGTCACCTTTTGGCCCATTTTTGGGCATGACTATAACGGCACGGGTTGCCGATAAGACGGTCACCGATTCCAAAAGTGAATGCGTCTATGCGACCGGCAGCATGTGAGCTTCCATAGGAGACCATCAAAAGTTGTCTAGACCAAAGTGACTTTTGGCCCAAAATTGGGCCTACAGGAATGACTATAACGGCATGGTTGCCGATAAGACGGTCACCGATTCCAAAAGTGAATGCGTCTATGCGACCGACAGCATGTGACCTTCCATAGGAGCCTATCAAAAGTTGTCTAGGCCAAAGTCACCTTTTGGCCCATTTTTGGGCATGACTATAACGGCACGGGTTGCCGATAAGACGGTCACCGATTCCAAAAGTGAATGTGTCTATGCGACCGGCAGCATGTGAGCTTCCATAGGAGACCATCAAAAGTTGTCTAGGCCAAAGTGACTTTTGGCCCAAAATTGGGCCTACAGGAATGACTATAACGGCATGGTTGCCGATAAGACGGTCACCGATTCCAAAAGTGAATGCGTCTATGCGACCGACAGCATGTGACCTTCCATAGGAGCCTATCAAAAGTTGTCTAGGCCAAAGTCACCTTCTGGCCCATTTTTGGGCATGACTATAACGGCACGGGTTGCCGATAAGACGGTCACCGATTCCAAAAGTGAATGCGTCTATGCGACCGGCAGCATGTGAGCTTCCATAGGAGACCATCAAAAGTTGTCTAGACCAAAGTGACTTTTGGCCCAAAATTGGGCCTACAGGAATGACTATAACGGCATGGTTGCCGATAAGACGGTCACCGATTCCAAAAGTGAATGCGTCTATGCGACCGACAGCATGTGACCTTCCATAGGAGCCTATCAAAAGTTGTCTAGGCCAAAGTCACCTTTTGGCCCATTTTTGGGCATGACTATAACGGCACGGGTTGCCGATAAGACGGTCACCGATTCCAAAAGTGAATGCGTCTATGCGACCGGCAGCATGTGAGCTTCCATAGGAGACCATCAAAAGTTGTCTAGGCCAAAGTGACTTTTGGCCCAAAATTGGGCCTACAGGAATGACTATAACGGCATGGTTGCCGATAAGACGGTCACCGATTCAAAAAGTGAATGCGTCTATGCGACCGGCAGCATGTGAGCTTCCATAGGAGACCATCAAAAGTTGTCTAGGCCAAAGTCACCTTTTGGCCCATTTTTGGGCATGACTATAACGGCACGGGTTGCCGATAAGACGGTCACCGATTCCAAAAGTGAATGCGTCTATGCGACCGGCAGCATGTGAGCTTCCATAGGAGACCATCAAAAGTTGTCTAGGCCAAAGTGACTTTTGGCCCAAAATTGGGCCTACAGGAATGACTATAACGGCATGGTTGCCGATAAGACGGTCACCGATTCCGAAAGTGAATGCGTCAATGCGACCGACAGCATGTGACCTTCCATAGGAGCCTATCAAAAGTTGTCTAGGCCAAAGTCACCTTTTGGCCCATTTCTGGGCATGACTATAACGGCACGGGTTGCCGATAAGATGGTCACCGATTTCAAAAGTGAATGCGTCTATGCGACCGGCAGCATGTGAGCTTCCATAGGAGACCATCAAAAGTTGTCTAGGCCAAAGTGACTTTTGGCCCAAAATTGAGCCTACAGGAATGACTATAACGGCATGGTTGCCGATAAGACGGTCACCGATTCCAAAAGTGAATGCGTCTATGCGACCGACAGCATGTGACCTTCCATAGGAGCCTATCAAAAGTTGTCTAGGCCAAAGTCACCTTTTGGCCCATTTTTGGGCATGACTATAACGGCACGGGTTGCCGATAAGACGGTCACCGATTCCAAAAGTGAATGCGTCTATACGACCGGCAGCATGTGAGCTTCCATAGGAGACCATCAAAAGTTGTCTAGGCCAAAGTGACTTTTGGCCCAAAATTGGGCCTACAGGAATGACTATAACGGCATGGTTGCCGATAAGACGGTCACCGATTCCAAAAGTGAATGCGTCTATGCGACCGACAGCATGTGACCTTCCATAGGAGCCTATCAAAAGTTGTCTAGGCCAAAGTCACCTTTTGGCCCATTTTTGGGCATGATTATAACGGCACGGGTTGCCGATAAGACGGTCACCGATTCCAAAAGTGAATGCGTCTATGCGACCGGCAGCATGTGAGCTTCCATAGGAGACCATCAAAAGTTGTCTAGGCCAAAGTGACTTTTGGCCCAAAATTGGGCCTACAGGAATGACTATAACGGCATGGTTGCCGATAAGACGGTCACCGATTCCAAAAGTGAATGCGTCTATGCGACCGGCAGCATGTGAGCTTCCATAGGAGACCATCAAAAGTTGTCTAGGCCAAAGTCACCTTTTGGCCCATTTTTGGGCATGACTATAACGGCACGGGTTGCCGATAAGACGGTCACCGATTCCAAAAGTGAATGCGTCTATGCGACCGGCAGCATGTGAGCTTCCATAGGAGACCATCAAAAGTTGTCTAGGCCAAAGTGACTTTTGGCCCAAAATTGGGCCTACAGGAATGACTATAACGGCATGGTTGCCGATAAGACGGTCACCGATTCCAAAAGTGAATGCGTCTATGCGACCGACAGCATGTGACCTTCCATAGGAGCCTATCAAAAGTTGTCTAGGCCAAAGTCACCTTTTGGCCCATTTTTGGGCATGACTATAACGGCACGGGTTGCCGATAAGACGGTCACCGATTTCAAAAGTGAATGCGTCTATGCGACCGGCAGCATGTGAGCTTCCATAGGAGACCATCAAAAGTTGTCTAGGCCAAAGTGACTTTTGGCCCAAAATGGAGCCTACAGGAATGAATATAACGGCATGGTTGCCGATAAGACGGTCACCGATTCCAAAAGTGAATGCGTCTATGCGACCGACAGCATGTGACCTTCCATAGGAGCCTATCAAAAGTTGTCTAGGCCAAAGTCACCTTTTGGCCCATTTTTGGGCATGACTATAACGGCACGGGTTGCTGATAAGACGGTCATCGATTCCAAAAGTGAATGCGTCTATGCGACCGGCAGCATGTGAGCTTCCATAGGAGACCATCAAAAGTTGTCTAGGCCAAAGTGACTTTTGGCCCAAAATTGGGCCTACAGGAATGACTATAACGGCATGGTTGCCGATAAGACGGTCACCGATTCCAAAAGTGAATGCGTCTATGCGACCGACAGCATGTGACCTTCCATAGGAGCCTATCAAAAGTTGTCTAGGCCAAAGTCACCTTTTGGCCCATTTTTGGGCATGACTATAACGGCACGGGTTGCCGATAAGACGGTCACCGATTCCAAAAGTGAATGCGTCTATGCGACCGGCAGCATGTGAGCTTCCATAGGAGAACATCAAAAGTTGTCTAGGCCAAAGTGACTTTTGGCCCAAAATTGGGCCTACAGGAATGACTATAACGGCATGGTTGCCGATAAGACGGTCACCGATTCCAAAAGTGAATGCGTCTATGCGACCGACAGTATGTGACCTTCCATAGGAGCCTATCAAAAGTTGTCTAGGCCAAAGTCACCTTTTGGCCCATTTTTGGGCATGATTATAACGGCACGGGTTGCCGATAAGACGGTCATTGATTCCAAAAGTGAATGCGTCTATGCGACCGGCAGCATGTGACCTTCCATAGGAGCCTATCAAAAGTTGTCTAGGCCAAAGTCACCTTTTGGCCCATTTTTGGGCATGACTATAACGGCACGGGTTGCCGATAAGACGGTCACCGATTCCAAAAGTGAATGAGTCTATGCGACCGGCAGCATGTGAGCTTCCATAGGAGACCATCAAAAGTTGTCTAGGCCAAAGTGACTTTTGGCCCAAAATTGAGCCTACAGGAATGACTATAACGGCATGGTTGCCGATAAGACGGTCACCGATTCCAAAAGTGAATGCATCTATGCGACCGACAGCATGTGAGCTTCCATAGGAGACCATCAAAAGTTGTCTAGGCCAAAGTGACTTTTGGCCAAAAATTGAGCCTACAGGAATGACTATAACGGCATGGTTGCCGATAAGACGGTCACCGATTCCAAAAGTGAATGCGTCTATGCGACCGACAGCATGTGACCTTCCATAGGAGCCTATCAAAAGTTGTCTAGGCCAAAGTCACCTTTTGGCCCATTTTTGGGCATGACTATAACGGCACGGGTTGCCGATAAGACGGTCACCGATTCCAAAAGTGAATGCGTCTATGCGACCGGCAGCATGTGAGCTTCCATAGGAGACCATCAAAAGTTGTCTAGGCCAAAGTGACTTTTGGCCCAAAATTGGGCCTACAGGAATGACTATAACGGCATGGTTGCCGATAAGACGGTCACCGATTCCAAAAGTGAATGCGTCTATGCGACCGACAGCATGTGACCTTCCATAGGAGCCTATCAAAAGTTGTCTAGGCCAAAGTCACCTTTTGGCCCATTTTTGGGCATGATTATAACGGCACGGGTTGCCGATAAGACGGTCACCGATTCCAAAAGTGAATGCGTCTATGCGACCGGCAGCATGTGAGCTTCCATAGGAGACCATCAAAAGTTGTCTAGGCCAAAGTGACTTTTGGCCCAAAATTGGGCCTACAGGAATGACTATAACGGCATGGTTGCCGATAAGACGGTCACCGATTCCAAAAGTGAATGCGTCTATGCGACCGGCAGCATGTGAGCTTCCATAGGAGACCATCAAAAGTTGTCTAGGCCAAAGTCACCTTTTGGCCCATTTTTGGGCATGACTATAACGGCACGGGTTGCCGATAAGACGGTCACCGATTCCAAAAGTGAATGCGTCTATGCGACCGGCAGCATGTGAGCTTCCATAGGAGACCATCAAAAGTTGTCTAGGCCAAAGTGACTTTTGGCCCAAAATTGGGCCTACAGGAATGACTATAACGGCATGGTTGCCGATAAGACGGTCACCGATTCCAAAAGTGAATGCGTCAATGCGACCGACAGCATGTGACCTTCCATAGGAGCCTATCAAAAGTTGTCTAGGCCAAAGTCACCTTTTGGCCCATTTTTGGGCATGACTATAACGGCACGGGTTGCCGATAAGACGGTCACCGATTTCAAAAGTGAATGCGTCTATGCGACCGGCAGCATGTGAGCTTCCATAGGAGACCATCAAAAGTTGTCTAGGCCAAAGTGACTTTTGGCCCAAAATTGAGCCTACAGGAATGAATATAACGGCATGGTTGCCGATAAGACGGTCACCGATTCCAAAAGTGAATGCGTCTATGCGACCGACAGCATGTGACCTTCCATAGGAGCCTATCAAAAGTTGTCTAGGCCAAAGTCACCTTTTGGCCCATTTTTGGGCATGACTATAACGGCACGGGTTGCTGATAAGACGGTCATCGATTCCAAAAGTGAATGCGTCTATGCGACCGGCAGCATGTGAGCTTCCATAGGAGACCATCAAAAGTTGTCTAGGCCAAAGTGACTTTTGGCCCAAAATTGGGCCTACAGGAATGACTATAACGGCATGGTTGCCGATAAGACGGTCACCGATTCCAAAAGTGAATGCGTCTATGCGACCGACAGCATGTGACCTTCCATAGGAGCCTATCAAAAGTTGTCTAGGCCAAAGTCACCTTTTGGCCCATTTTTGGGCATGACTATAACGGCACGGGTTGCCGATAAGACGGTCACCGATTCCAAAAGTGAATGCGTCTATGCGACCGGCAGCATGTGAGCTTCCATAGGAGAACATCAAAAGTTGTCTAGGCCAAAGTGACTTTTGGCCCAAAATTGGGCCTACAGGAATGACTATAACGGCATGGTTGCCGATAAGACGGTCACCGATTCCAAAAGTGAATGCGTCTATGCGACCGACAGCATGTGACCTTCCATAGGAGCCTATCAAAAGTTGTCTAGGCCAAAGTCACCTTTTGGCCCATTTTTGGGCATGATTATAACGGCACGGGTTGCCGATAAGACGGTCATTGATTCCAAAAGTGAATGCGTCTATGCGACCGGCAGCATGTGACCTTCCATAGGAGCCTATCAAAAGTTGTCTAGGCCAAAGTCACCTTTTGGCCCATTTTTGGGCATGACTATAACGGCACGGGTTGCCGATAAGACGGTCACCGATTCCAAAAGTGAATGAGTCTATGCGACCGGCAGCATGTGAGCTTCCATAGGAGACCATCAAAAGTTGTCTAGGCCAAAGTGACTTTTGGCCCAAAATTGAGCCTACAGGAATGACTATAACGGCATGGTTGCCGATAAGACGGTCACCGATTCCAAAAGTGAATGCATCTATGCGACCGACAGCATGTGAGCTTCCATAGGAGACCATCAAAAGTTGTCTAGGCCAAAGTGACTTTTGGCCAAAAATTGAGCCTACAGGAATGACTATAACGGCATGGTTGCCGATAAGACGGTCACCGATTCCAAAAGTGAATGCGTCTATGCGACCGACAGCATGTGACCTTCCATAGGAGCCTATCAAAAGTTGTCTAGGCCAAAGTCACCTTTTGGCCCATTTTTGGGCATGACTATAACGGCACGGGTTGCCGATAAGACGGTCACCGATTCCAAAAGTGAATGCGTCTATGCGACCGGCAGCATGTGAGCTTCCATAGGAGACCATCAAAAGTTGTCTAGGCCAAAGTGACTTTTGGCCCAAAATTGGGCCTACAGGAATGACTATAACGGCATGGTTGCCGATAAGACGGTCACCGATTCCAAAAGTGAATGCGCCTATGCGACCGACAGCATGTGACCTTCCATAGGAGCCTATCAAAAGTTGTCTAGGCCAAAGTCACCTTTTGGCCCATTTTTGGGCATGACTATAACGGCACGGGTTGCCGATAAGACGGTCACCGATTCCAAAAGTGAATGCGTCTATGCGACCGGCAGCATGTGAGCTTCCATAGGAGACCATCAAAAGTTGTCTAGGCCAAAGTGACTTTTGGCCCAAAATTGGGCCTACAGGAATGACTATAACGGCATGGTTGCCGATAAGACGGTCACCGATTCCAAAAGTGAATGCGTCTATGCGACCGACAGCATGTGACCTTCCATAGGAGCCTATCAAAAGTTGTCTAGGCCAAAGTCACCTTTTGGCCCATTTTTGGGCATGACTATAACGGCACGGGTTGCCGATAAGACGGTCATTGATTCCAAAAGTGAATGCGTCTATGCGACCGGCAGCATGTGAGCTTCCATAGGAGACCATCAAAAGTTGTCTAGGCCAAAGTGACTTTTGGCCCAAAATTGGGCCTACGGGAATGACTATAACGGCATGGTTGCCGATAAGACGGTCACCGATTCCAAAAGTGAATGCGTCTATGCGACCGACAGCATGTGACCTTCCATAGGAGCCTATCAAAAGTTGTCTAGGCCAAAGTCACCTTTTGGCCCATTTTTGGGCATGACTATAACGGCACGGGTTGCCGATAAGACGGTCACCGATTCCAAAAGTGAATGCGTCTATGCGACCGGCAGCATGTGAGCTTCCATAGGAGACCATCAAAAGTTGTCTAGGCCAAAGTGACTTTTGGCCCAAAATTGGGCCTACAGGAATGACTATAACGGCATGGTTGCCGATAAGACGGTCACCGATTCCAAAAGTGAATGCGTCTATGCGACCGACAGCATGTGACCTTCCATAGGAGCATATCGAAAGTTGTCTAGGCCAAAGTCACCTTTTGGCCCATTTTTGGGCATGACTATAACGGCACGGGTTGCCGATAAGACGGTCATTGATTCCAAAAGTGAATGCGTCTATGCGACCGGCAGCATGTGAGCTTCCATAGGAGACCATCAAAAGTTGTCTAGGCCAAAGTGACTTTTGGCCCAAAATTGGGCCTACAGGAATGACTATAACGGCATGGTTGCCGATAAGACGGTCACCGATTCCAAAAGTGAATGCGTCTATGCGACCGACAGCATGTGACCTTCCATAGGAGCCTATCAAAAGTTGTCTAGGCCAAAGTCACCTTTTGGCCCATTTTTGGGCATGACTATAACGGCACGGGTTGCCGATAAGACGGTCACCGATTCCAAAAGTGAATGCGTCTATGCGACCGGCAGCATGTGAGCTTCCATAGGAGACCATCAAAAGTTGTCTAGGCCAAAGTGACTTTTGGCCCAAAATTGGGCCTACAGGAATGACTATAACGGCATGGTTGCCGATAAGACGGTCACCGATTCCAAAAGTGAATGCGTCTATGCGACCGACAGCATGTGACCTTCCATAGGAGCATATCAAAAGTTGTCTAGGCCAAAGTCACCTTTTGGCCCATTTTTGGGCATGACTATAACGGCACGGGTTGCCGATAAGACGGTCACCGATTCCAAAAGTGAATGCGTCTATGCGACCGGCAGCATGTGAGCTTCCATAGGAGACCATCAAAAGTTGTCTAGGCCAAAGTGACTTTTGGCCCAAAATTGGGCCTACAGGAATGACTATAACGGCATGGTTGCCGATAAGACGGTCACCGATTCCAAAAGTGAATGCGTCTATGCGACCGACAGCATGTGACCTTCCATAGGAGCCTATCAAAAGTTGTCTAGGCCAAAGTCACCTTTTGGCCCATTTTTGGGCATGACTATAACGGCACGGGTTGCCGATAAGACGGTCACCGATTCCAAAAGTGAATGCGTCTATGCGACCGGCAGCATGTGAGCTTCCATAGGAGACCATCAAAAGTTGTCTAGGCCAAAGTGACTTTTGGCCCAAAATTGGGCCTACAGGAATGACTATAACGGCATGGTTGCTGATAAGACGGTCACCGATTCCAAAAGTGAATGCGTCTATGCGACCGACAGCATGTGACCTTCCATAGGAGCCTATCAAAAGTTGTCTAGGCCAAAGTCACCTTTTCGCCCATTTTTGGGCATGACTATAACGGCACGGGTTGCCGATAAGACGGTCATTGATTCCAAAAGTGAATGCGTCTATGCGACCGGCAGCATGTGAGCTTCCATAGGAGACCATCAAAAGTTGTCTAGGCCAAAGTGACTTTTGGCCCAAAATTGGGCCTACAGGAATGACTATAACGGCATGGTTGCCGATAAGACGGTCACCGATTCCAAAAGTGAATGCGTCTATGCGACCGACAGCATGTGACCTTCCATAGGAGCCTATCAAAAGTTGTCTAGGCCAAAGTCACCTTTTGGCCCATTTTTGGGCATGACTATAATGGCACGGGTTGCCGATAAGACGGTCACCGATTCCAAAAGTGAATGCGTCTATGCGACCGGCAGCATGTGAGCTTCCATAGGAGACCATCAAAAGTTGTCTAGGCCAAAGTGACTTTTGGCCCATTTTTGGGCATGACTATAACGGCACGGCTTGCCGATAAGACGGTCACCGATTCCAAAAGTGAATGCGTCTATGCGACCGGCAGCATGTGAGCTTCCATAGGAGACCATCAAAAGTTGTCTAGGCCAAAGTGACTTTTGGCCCAAAATTGGGCCTACAGGAATGACTATAACGGCATGGTTGCCGATAAGACGGTCACCGATTCCAAAAGTGAATGCGTCTATGCGACCGACAGCATGTGACCTTCCATAGGAGCCTATCAAAAGTTGTCTAGGCCAAAGTCACCTTTTGGCCCATTTTTGGGCATGACTATAACGGCACGGGTTGCCGATAAGACGGTCACCGATTCCAAAAGTGAATGCGTCTATGCGACCGGCAGCATGTGAGCTTCCATAGGAGACCATCAAAAGTTGTCTAGGCCAAAGTGACTTTTGGCCCAAAATTGGGCCTACAGGAATGACTATAACGGCATGGTTGCTGATAAGACGGTCACCGATTCCAAAAGTGAATGCGTCTATGCGACCGACAGCATGTGACCTTCCATAGGAGCCTATCAAAAGTTGTCTAGGCCAAAGTCACCTTTTGGCCCATTTTTGGGCATGACTATAACGGCATGGTTGCCGATAAGACGGTCACCGATTCCAAAAGTGAATGCGTCTATGCGACCGACAGCATGTGACCTTCCATAGGAGCCTATCAAAAGTTGTCTAGGCCAAAGTCACCTTTTCGCCCATTTTTGGGCATGACTATAACGGCACGGGTTGCCGATAAGACGGTCACCGATTCCAAAAGTGAATGCGTCTATGCGACCGGCAGCATGTGAGCTTCCATAGGAGACCATCAAAAGTTGTCTAGGCCAAAGTGACTTTTGGCCCAAAATTGGGCCTACAGGAATGACTATAACGGCATGGTTGCCGATAAGACGGTCACCGATTCCAAAAGTGAATGCGTCTATGCGACCGACAGCATGTGACCTTCCATTGGAGCCTATCAAAAGTTGTCTAGGCCAAAGTCACCTTTTGGCCCATTTTTGGGCATGACTATAACGGCACGGGTTGCCGATAAGACGCTCACCGATTCCAAAAGTGAATGCGTCTATGCGACCAGCAGCATGTGAGCTTCCATAGGTGACCATCAAAAGTTGTCTACGCCAAAGTGACTTTTGGCCCAAAATTGGGCCTACAGGAATGACTATAACGGCATGGTTGCCGATAAGACGGTCACCGATTCCAAAAGTGAATGCGTCTATGCGACCGACAGCATGTGACCTTCCATAGGAGCCTATCAAAAGTTGTCTAGGCCAAAGTCACCTTTTGGCCCATTTTTGGGCATGACTATAACGGCACCGGTTGCCGATAAGACGGTCACCGATTCCAAAAGTGAATGCGTCTATGCGACCGGCAGCATGTGAGCTTCCATAGGAGACCATCAAAAGTTGTCTAGGCCAAAGTGACTTTTGGCCCAAAATTGGGCCTACAGGAATGACTATAACGGCATGGTTGCCGATAAGACGGTCACCGATTCCAAAAGTGAATGCGTCTATGCGACCGACAGCATGTGACCTTCCATAGGAGCCTATCAAAAGTTGTCTAGGCCAAAGTCACCTTTTGGCCCATTTTTGGGCATGACTATAACGGCACGGGTTGCCGATAAGACGGTCACCGATTCCAAAAGTGAATGCGTCTATGCGACCGGCAGCATGTGAGCTTCCATAGGAGACCATCAAAAGTTGTCTAGGCCAAAGTGACTTTTGGCCCAAAATTGGGCCTACAGGAATGACTATAGCGGCATGGTTGCCGATAAGACGGTCACCGATTCCAAAAGTGAATGCGTCTATGCGACCGACAGCATGTGACCTTCCATAGGAGCCTATCAAAAGTTGTCTAGGCCAAAGTCACCTTTTGGCCCATTTTTGGGCATGACTATAACGGCATGGTTGCCGATAAGACGGTCACCGATTCCAAAAGTGAATGCGTCTATGCGACCGACAGCATGTGACCTTCCATAGGAGCCTATCAAAAGTTGTCTAGGCCAAAGTGACTTTTGGCCCAAAATTGGGCCTACAGGAATGACTATAGCGGCATGGTTGCCGATAAGACGGTCACCGATTCCAAAAGTGAATGCGTCTATGCGACCGACAGCATGTGACCTTCCATAGGAGCCTATCAAAAGTTGTCTAGGCCAAAGTCACCTTTTGGCCCATTTTTGGGCATGACTATAACGGCATGGTTGCCGATAAGACGGTCACCGATTCCAAAAGTGAATGCGTCTATGCGACCGACAGCATGTGACCTTCCATAGGAGCCTATCAAAAGTTGTCTAGGCCAAAGTCATCTTTTCGCCCATTTTTGGGCATGACTATAACGGCACGGGTTGCCGATAAGACGGTCACCGATTCCAAAAGTGAATGCGTCTATGCGACCGGCAGCATGTGAGCTTCCATAGGAGACCATCAAAAGTTGTCTAGGCCAAAGTGACTTTTGGCCCAAAATTGGGCCTACAGGAATGACTATAACGGCATGGTTGCCGATAAGACGGTCACCGATTCCAAAAGTGAATGCGTCTATGCGACCGACAGCATGTGACCTTCCATTGGAGCCTATCAAAAGTTGTCTAGGCCAAAGTGACTTTTGGCCCAAAATTGGGCCTACAGGAATGAATATAACGGCACGGGTTGCCGATAAGACGGTCACCGATTCCAAAAGTGAATGCGTCTATGCGACCGACAGCATGTGAGCTTCCATAGGAGACCATCAAAAGTTGTCTAGGCCAAAGTGACTTTTGGCCCAAAATTGGGCCTACAGGAATGAATATAACGGCATGGTTGCCGATAAGACGGTCACCGATTCCAAAAGTGAATGCGTCTATGCGACCGACAGCATGTGACCTTCCATTGGAGCCTATCAAAAGTTGTCTAGGCCAAAGTCACCTTTTGGCCCATTTTTGGGCATGACTATAACGGCACGGGTTGCCGATAAGACGGTCACCGATTCCAAAAGTGAATGCGTCTATGCGACCGGCAGCATGTGAGCTTCCATAGGAGACCATCAAAAGTTGTCTAGGCCAAAGTGACTTTTGGCCCAAAATTGGGCCTACAGGAATGACTATAACGGCATGGTTGCCGATAAGACGGTCACCGATTCCAAAAGTGAATGCGTCTATGCGACCGACAGCATGTGACCTTCCATAGGAGCCTATCAAAAGTTGTCTAGGCCAAAGTCACCTTTTGGCCCATTTTTGGGCATGACTATAACGGCACGGCTTGCCGATAAGACGGTCACCGATTCCAAAAGTGAATGCGTCTATGCGACCGGCAGCATGTGAGCTTCCATAGGAGACCATCAAAAGTTGTCTAGGCCAAAGTGACTTTTGGCCCAAAATTGGGCCTACAGGAATGACTATAACGGCATGGTTGCCGATAAGACGGTCACCGATTCCAAAAGTGAATGCGTCTATGCGACCGACAGCATGTGACCTTCCATAGGAGCCTATCAAAAGTTGTCTAGGCCAAAGTCACCTTTTGGCCCATTTTTGGGCATGACTATAACGGCACGGGTTGCCGATAAGACGGTCACCGATTCCAAAAGTGAATGCGTCTATGCGACCGGCAGCATGTGAGCTTCCATAGGAGAGCATCAAAAGTTGTCTAGGCCAAAGTGACTTTTGGCCCAAAATTGGGCCTACAGGAATGACTATAACGGCATGGTTGCCGATAAGACGGTCACCGATTCCAAAAGTGAATGCGTCTATGCGACCGACAGCATGTGACCTTCCATAGGAGCCTATCAAAAGTTGTCTAGGCCAAAGTCACCTTTTGGCCCATTTTTGGGCATGACTATAACGGCACGGGTTGCCGATAAGACAGTCACCGATTCCAAAAGTGAATGCGTCTATGCGACCGGCAGCATGTGAGCTTCCATAGGAGACCATCAAAAGTTGTCTAGGCCAAAGTGACTTTTGGCCCAAAATTGGGCCTACAGGAATGACTATAACGGCATGGTTGCCGATAAGACGTTCACCGATTCCAAAAGTGAATGCGTCTATGCGACCGACAGCATGTGACCTTCCATAGGAGCCTATCAAAAGTTGTCTAGGCCAAAGTCACCTTTTGGCCCATTTTTGGGCATGACTATAACGGCACGGGTTGCCGATAAGACGGTCACCGATTCCAAAAGTGAATGCGTCTATGCGACCGGCAGCATGTGAGCTTCCATAGGAGACCATCAAAAGTTGTCTAGGCCAAAGTGACTTTTGGCCCAAAATTGGGCCTACAGGAATGACTATAACGGCATGGTTGCCGATAAGACGTTCACCGATTCCAAAAGTGAATGCGTCTATGCGACCGACAGCATGTGACCTTCCATAGGAGCCTATCAAAAGTTGTCAAGGCCAAAGTCACCTTTTGGCCCATTTTTGGGCATGACTATAACGGCACGGGTTGCCGATAAGACGGTCACCGATTCCAAAAGTGAATGCATCTATGCGACCGACAGCATGTGACCTTCCATAGGAGCTTATCAAAAGTTGTCTAGGCCAAAGTCACCTTTTGGCCCATATTTGGGCATGACTATAACGGCACGGGTTGCCGATAAGACGGTCACCGATTCCAAAAGTGAATGCGTCTATGCGACCGGCAGCATGTCAGCTTCCATAGGAGACCATCAAAAGTTGTCTAGGCCAAAGTGACTTTTGGCCCAAAATTGGGCCTACAGGAATGACTATAACGGCATGGTTGCCGATAAGACGGTCACCGATTCCAAAAGTGAATGCGTCTATGCGACCGACAGCATGTGACCTTCCATAGGAGCCTATCAAAAGTTGTCTAGGCCAAAGTCACCTTTTGGCCCATTTTTGGGCATGACTATAACGGCACGGGTTGCCAATAAGACGGTCACCGATTCCAAAAGTGAATGCGTCTATGCGACCGGCAGCATGTGAGCTTCCATAGGAGACCATCAAAAGTTGTCTAGGCCAAAGTGACTTTTGGCCCAATTTTGGGCCTACAGGAATGACTATAACGGCATGGTTGCCGATAAGACGGTCACCGATTCAAAAAGTGAATGCGTCTATGCGACCGACAGCATGTGACCTTCCATAGGAGCCTATCAAAAGTTGTCTAGGCCAAAGTCACCTTTTGGCCCATATTTGGGCATGACTATAACGGCACGGGTTGCCGATAAGACGGTCACCGATTCCAAAAGTGAATGCGTCTATGCGACCGGCAGCATGTGAGCTTCCATAGGAGACCATCAAAAGTTGTCTAGGCCAAAGTGACTTTTGGCCCAAAATTGGGCCTACAGGAATGACTATAACGGCATGGTTGCCGATAAGACGGTCACCGATTCCAAAAGTGAATGCGTCTATGCGACCGACAGCATGTGACCTTCCATAGGAGCCTATCAAAAGTTGTCTAGGCCAAAGTCACCTTTTGGCCCATATTTGGGCATGACTATAACGGCACGGGTTGCCGATAAGACGGTCACCGATTCCAAAAGTGAATGCGTCTATGCGACCGGCAGCATGTGAGCTTCCATAGGAGACCATCAAAAGTTGTCTAGGCCAAAGTGACTTTTGGCCCAAAATTGGGCCTACAGGAATTACTATAACGGCATGGTTGCCGATAAGACGGTCACCGATTCCAAAAGTGAATGCGTCTATGCGACCGACAGCATGTGACCTTCCATAGGAGCCTATCAAAAGTTGTCTAGGCCAAAGTCGCCTTTTGGCCCATTTTTGGGCATGACTATAACGGCACGGGTTGCCGATAAGACGGTCACCGATTCCAAAAGTGAATGCGTCTATGCGACCGGCAGCATGTGAGCTTCCATAGGAGACCATCAAAAGTTGTCTAGGCCAAAGTGACTTTTGGCCCAAAATTGGGCCTACAGGAATGACTATAACGGCATGGTTGCCGATAAGACGGTCACCGATTCCAAAAGTGAATGCGTCTATGCGACCGACAGCATGTGACCTTCCATAGGAGCCTATCAAAAGTTGTCTAGGCCAAAGTCACCTTTTGGCCCATTTTTGGGCATGACTATAACGGCACGGGTTGCCGATAAGACGGTCACCGATTCCAAAAGTGAATGCGTCTATGCGACCGGCAGCATGTGAGCTTCCATAGGAGACCATCAAAAGTTGTCTAGGCCAAAGTGACTTTTGGCCCAAAATTGGGCCTACAGGAATGACTATAACGGCATGGTTGCCGATAAGACGGTCACCGATTCCAAAAGTGAATGCGTCTATGCGACCGACAGCATGTGACCTTCCATAGGAGCCTATCAAAAGTTGTCTAGGCCAAAGTCACCTTTTGGCCCATTTTTGGGCATGACTATAACGGCACGGGTTGCCAATAAGACGGTCACCGATTCCAAAATTGAATGCGTCTATGCGACCGGCAGCATGTGAGCTTCCATAGGAGACCATCAAAAGTTGTCTAGGCCAAAGTGACTTTTGGCCCAAAATTGGGCCTACAGGAATGACTATAACGGCATGGTTGCCGATAAGACGGTCACCGATTCCAAAAGTGAATGCGTCTATGCGACCGACAGCATGTGACCTTCCATAGGAGCCTATCAAAAGTTGTCTAGGCCAAAGTCACCTTTTGGCCCATTTTTGGGCATGACTATAACGGCACGGGTTGCCGATAAGACGGTCACCGATTCCAAAAGTGAATGCGTCTATGCGACCGGCAGCATGTGAGCTTCCATAGGAGACCATCAAAAGTTGTCTAGGCCAAAGTGACTTTTGGCCCATTTTTGGGCATGACTATAACGGCACGGGTTGCCGATAAGACGGTCACCGATTCCAAAAGTGAATGCGTCTATGCGACCGGCAGCATGTGAGCTTCCATAGGAGACCATCAAAAGTTGTCTAGGCCAAAGTGACTTTTGGCCCAAAATTGGGCCTACAGGAATGACTATAACGGCATGGTTGCCGATAAGACGGTCACCGATTCCAAAAGTGAATGCGTCTATGCGACCGACAGCATGTGACCTTCCATAGGAGCCTATCAAAAGTTGTCTAGGCCAAAGTCACCTTTTGGCCCATTTTTGGGCATGACTATAACGGCACGGGTTGCCGATAAGACGGTCACCGATTCCAAAAGTGAATGCATCTATGCGACCGACAGCATGTGACCTTCCATAGGAGCTTATCAAAAGTTGTCTAGGCCAAAGTCACCTTTTGGCCCATATTTGGGCATGACTATAACGGCACGGGTTGCCGATAAGACGGTCACCGATTCCAAAAGTGAATGCGTCTATGCGACCGGCAGCATGTCAGCTTCCATAGGAGACCATCAAAAGTTGTCTAGGCCAAAGTGACTTTTGGCCCAAAATTGGGCCTACAGGAATGACTATAACGGCATGGTTGCCGATAAGACGGTCACCGATTCCAAAAGTGAATGCGTCTATGCGACCGACAGCATGTGACCTTCCATAGGAGCCTATCAAAAGTTGTCTAGGCCAAAGTCACCTTTTGGCCCATTTTTGGGCATGACTATAACGGCACGGGTTGCCAATAAGACGGTCACCGATTCCAAAAGTGAATGCGTCTATGCGACCGGCAGCATGTGAGCTTCCATAGGAGACCATCAAAAGTTGTCTAGGCCAAAGTGACTTTTGGCCCATTTTTGGGCCTACAGGAATGACTATAACGGCATGGTTGCCGATAAGACGGTCACCGATTCAAAAAGTGAATGCGTCTATGCGACCGACAGCATGTGACTTTCCATAGGAGCCTATCAAAAGTTGTCTAGGCCAAAGTCACCTTTTGGCCCAAAATTGGGCCTACAGGAATGACTATAACGGCATGGTTGCCGATAAGACGGTCACCGATTCCAAAAGTGAATGCGTCTATGCGACCGACAGCATGTGACCTTCCATAGGAGCCTATCAAAAGTTGTCTAGGCCAAAGTCACCTTTTGGCCCATATTTGGGCATGACTATAACGGCACGGGTTGCCGATAAGACGGTCACCGATTCCAAAAGTGAATGCGTCTATGCGACCGGCAGCATGTGAGCTTCCATAGGAGACCATCAAAAGTTGTCTAGGCCAAAGTGACTTTTGGCCCAAAATTGGGCCTACAGGAATTACTATAACGGAATGGTTGCCGATAAGACGGTCACCGATTCCAAAAGTGAATGCGTCTATGCGACCGACAGCATGTGACCTTCCATAGGAGCCTATCAAAAGTTGTCTAGGCCAAAGTCGCCTTTTGGCCCATTTTTGGGCATGACTATAACGGCACGGGTTGCCGATAAGACGGTCACCGATTCCAAAAGTGAATGCGTCTATGCGACCGGCAGCATGTGAGCTTCCATAGGAGACCATCAAAAGTTGTCTAGGCCAAAGTGACTTTTGGCCCAAAATTGGGCCTACAGGAATGACTATAACGGCATGGTTGCCGATAAGACGGTCACCGATTCCAAAAGTGAATGCGTCTATGCGACCGACAGCATGTGACCTTCCATAGGAGCCTATCAAAAGTTGTCTAGGCCAAAGTCACCTTTTGGCCCATTTTTGGGCATGACTATAACGGCACGGGTTGCCGATAAGACGGTCACCGATTCCAAAAGTGAATGCGTCTATGCGACCGGCAGCATGTGAGCTTCCATAGGAGACCATCAAAAGTTGTCTAGGCCAAAGTGACTTTTGGCCCAAAATTGGGCCTACAGGAATGACTATAACGGCATGGTTGCCGATAAGACGGTCACCAATTCCAAAAGTGAATGCGTCTATGCGACCGACAGCATGTGACCTTCCATAGGAGCCTATCAAAAGTTGTCTAGGCCAAAGTCACCTTTTGGCCCATTTTTGGGCATGACTATAACGGCACGGGTTGCCAATAAGACGGTCACCGATTCCAAAATTGAATGCGTCTATGCGACCGGCAGCATGTGAGCTTCCATAGGAGACCATCAAAAGTTGTCTAGGCCAAAGTGACTTTTGGCCCAAAATTGGGCCTACAGGAATGACTATAACGGCATGGTTGCCGATAAGACGGTCACCGATTCCAAAAGTGAATGCGTCTATGCGACCGACAGCATGTGACCTTCCATAGGAGCCTATCAAAAGTTGTCTAGGCCAAAGTCACCTTTTGGCCCATTTTTGGGCATGACTATAACGGCACGGGTTGCCGATAAGACGGTCACCGATTCCAAAAGTGAATGCGTCTATGCGACCGGCAGCATGTGAGCTTCCATAGGAGACCATCAAAAGTTGTCTAGGCCAAAGTGACTTTTGGCCCAAAATTGGGCCTACAGGAATGACTATAACGACATGGTTGCCGATAAGACGGTCACCGATTCCAAAAGTGAATGCGTCTATGCGACCGACAGCATGTGACCTTCCATAGGAGCCTATCAAAAGTTGTCTAGGCCAAAGTCACCTTTTGGCCCATTTTTGGGCATGACTATAACGGCACGGGTTGCCGATAAGACGGTCACCGATTCCAAAAGTGAATGCGTCTATGCGACCGGCAGCATGTGAGCTTCCATAGGAGACCATCAAAAGTTGTCTAGGCCAAAGTGACTTTTGGCCCAAAATTGGGCCTACAGGAATGACTATAACGGCATGGTTGCCGATAAGACGGTCACCGATTCCAAAAGTGAATGCGTCTATGCGACCGACAGCATGTGACCTTCCATAGGAGCCTATCAAAAGTTGTCTAGGCCAAAGTCACCTTTTGGCCCATTTTTGGGCATGACTATAACGGCACGGGTTGCCGATAAGACGGTCACCGATTCCAAAAGTGAATGCGTCTATGCGAGCGGCAGCATGTGAGCTTCCATAGGAGACCATCAAAAGTTGTCTAGGCCAAAGTGACTTTTGGCCCAAAATTGGGCCTACAGGAATGACTATAACGGCATGGTTGCCGATAAGACGGTCACCGATTCCAAAAGTGAATGCGTCTATGCGACCGACAGCATGTGACCTTCCATTGGAGCCTATCAAAAGTTGTCTAGGCCAAAGTCACCTTTTGGCCCATTTTTGGGCATGACTATAACGGCACGGGTTGCCGATAAGACGGTCACCGATTCCAAAAGTGAATGCGTCTATGCGACCGGCAGCATGTGAGCTTCCATAGGAGACCATCAAAAGTTGTCTAGGCCAAAGTGACTTTTGGCCCAAAATTGGGCCTACAGGAATGACTATAACGGCATGGTTGCCGATAAGACGGTCACCGATTCCAAAAGTGAATGCGTCTATGCGACCGACAGCATGTGACCTTCCATAGGAGCCTATCAAAAGTTGTCTAGGCCAAAGTCACCTTTTGGCCCATTTTTGGGCATGACTATAACGGCACGGGTTGCCGATAAGACGGTCACCGATTCCAAAAGTGAATGCGTCTATGCGACCGGCAGCATGTGAGCTTCCATAGGAGACCATCAAAAGTTGTCTAGGCCAAAGTGACTTTTGGCCCAAAATTGGGCCTACAGGAATGACTATAACGGCATGGTTGCCGATAAGACGGTCACCAATTCCAAAAGTGAATGCGTCTATGCGACCGACAGCATGTGACCTTCCATAGGAGCCTATCAAAAGTTGTCTAGGCCAAAGTCACCTTTTGGCCCATTTTTGGGCATGACTATAACGGCACGGGTTGCCGATAAGACGGTCACCGATTCCAAAAGTGAATGCGTCTATGCGACCGGCAGCATGTGAGCTTCCATAGGAGACCATCAAAAGTTGTCTAGGCCAAAGTGACTTTTGGCCCAAAATTGGGCCTACAGGAATGGTTATAACGGCATGGTTGCCGATAAGACGGTCACCGATTCCAAAAGTGAATGCGTCTATGCGACCGACAGCATGTGACCTTCCATAGGAGCCTATCAAAAGTTGTCTAGGCCAAAGTCACCTTTTGGCCCATTTTTGGGCATGACTATAACGGCACGGGTTGCCGATAAGACGGTCACCGATTCCAAAAGTGAATGCGTCTTTGCGACCGGCAGCATGTGAGCTTCCATAGGAGACCATCAAAAGTTGTCTAGGCCAAAGTGACTTTTGGCCCAAAATTGGGCCTACAGGAATGACTATAACGGCATGGTTGCCGATAAGACGGTCACCGATTCCAAAAGTGAATGCGTCTATGCGACCGACAGCATGTGACCTTCCATAGGAGCCTATCAAAAGTTGTCTAGGCAAAAGTCACCTTTTGGCCCATATTTGGGCATGACTATAACGGCACGAGTTGCCGATAAGACGGTCACCGATTCCAAAAGTGAATGCGTCTATGCGACCGGCAGCATGTGAGCTTCCATAGGAGACCATCAAAAGTTGTCTAGGCCAAAGTGACTTTTGGCCCAAAATTGGGCCTACAGGAATTACTATAACGGCATGGTTGCCGATAAGACGGTCACCGATTCCAAAAGTGAATGCGTCTATGCGACCGACAGCATGTGACCTTCCATAGGAGCCTATCAAAAGTTGTCTAGGCCAAAGTCGCCTTTTGGCCCATTTTTGGGCATGACTATAACGGCACGGGTTGCCGATAAGACGGTCACCGATTCCAAAAGTGAATGCGTCTATGCGACCGGCAGCATGTGAGCTTCCATAGGAGACCATCAAAAGTTGTCTAGGCCAAAGTGACTTTTGGCCCAAAATTGGGCCTACAGGAATGACTATAACGGCATGGTTGCCGATAAGACGGTCACCGATTCCAAAAGTGAATGCGTCTATGCGACCGACAGCATGTGACCTTCCATAGGAGCCTATCAAAAGTTGTCTAGGCCAAAGTCACCTTTTGGCCCATTTTTGGGCATGACTATAACGGCACGGGTTGCCGATAAGACGGTCACCGATTCCAAAAGTGAATGCGTCTATGCGACCGGCAGCATGTGAGCTTCCATAGGAGACCATCAAAAGTTGTCTAGGCCAAAGTGACTTTTGGCCCAAAATTGGGCCTACAGGAATGACTATAACGGCATGGTTGCCGATAAGACGGTCACCGATTCCAAAAGTGAATGCGTCTATGCGACCGACAGCATGTGACCTTCCATAGGAGCCTATCAAAAGTTGTCTAGGCCAAAGTCACCTTTTGGCCCATTTTTGGGCATGACTATAACGGCACGGGTTGCCGATAAGACGGTCACCGATTCCAAAAGTGAATGCGTCTATGCGACCGGCAGCATGTGAGCTTCCATAGGAGACCATCAAAAGTTGTCTAGGCCAAAGTGACTTTTGGCCCAAAATTGGGCCTACAGGAATGGTTATAACGGCATGGTTGCCGATAAGACGGTCACCGATTCCAAAAGTGAATGCGTCTATGCGACCGACAGCATGTGACCTTCCATAGGAGCCTATCAAAAGTTGTCTAGGCCAAAGTCACCTTTTGGCCCATTTTTGGGCATGACTATAACGGCACGGGTTGCCGATAAGACGGTCACCGATTCCAAAAGTGAATGCGTCTTTGCGACCGGCAGCATGTGAGCTTCCATAGGAGACCATCAAAAGTTGTCTAGGCCAAAGTGACTTTTGGCCCAAAATTGGGCCTACAGGAATGACTATAACGGCATGGTTGCCGATAAGACGGTCACCGATTCCAAAAGTGAATGCGTCTATGCGACCGACAGCATGTGACCTTCCATAGGAGCCTATCAAAAGTTGTCTAGGCCAAAGTCACCTTTTGGCCCATTTTTGGGCATGACTATAACGGCACGGGTTGCCGATAAGACGGTCACCGATTCCAAAAGTGAATGCGTCTATGCGACCGGCAGCATGTGAGCTTCCATAGGAGACCATCAAAAGTTGTCTAGGCCAAAGTGACTTTTGGCCCAAAATTGGGCCTACAGGAATGACTATAACGGCATGGTTGCCGATAAGACGGTCACCGATTCCAAAAGTGAATGCGTCTATGCGACCGGCAGCATGTGAGCTTCCATAGGAGACCATCAAAAGTTGTCTAGGCCAAAGTGACTTTTGGCCCAAAATTGGGCCTACAGGAATGACTATAACGGCATGGTTGCCGATAAGACGGTCACCGATTCCAAAAGTGAATGCGTCTATGCGACCGACAGCATGTGACCTTCCATAGGAGCCTATCAAAAGTTGTCAAGGCCAAAGTCACCTTTTGGCCCATTTTTGGGCATGACTATAACGGCACGGGTTGCCGATAAGACGGTCACCGATTCCAAAAGTGAATGCGTCTATGCGACCGGCAGCATGTGAGCTTCCATAGGAGACCATCAAAAGTTGTCTGGGCCAAAGTGACTTTTGGCCCAAAATTGGGCCTACAGGAATGACTATAACGGCATGGTTGCCGATAAGACGGTCACCGATTCCAAAAGTGAATGCGTCTATGCGACCGACAGCATGTGACCTTCCATAGGAGCCTATCAAAAGTTGTCTGGGCCAAAGTCACCTTTTGGCCCATTTTTGGGCATGACTATAACGGCACGGGTTGCCGATAAGACGGTCACCGATTCCAAAAGTGAATGCGTCTATGCGACCGGCAGCATGTGAGCTTCCATAGGAGACCATCAAAAGTTGTCTAGGCCAAAGTGACTTTTGGCCCAAAATTGGGCCTACAGGAATGACTATAACGGCATGGTTGCCGATAAGACGGTCACCGATTCCAAAAGTGAATGCGTCACCATGCCGTTATAGTCATTCCTGTAGGCCCAATTTTGGGCCAAAAGTCACTTTGGCCTAGACAACTTTTGATGGTCTCCTATGGAAGCTCACATGCTGCCGGTCGCATAGACGCATTCACTTTTGGAATCGGTGACCGTCTTATCGGCAACCCGTGCCGTTATAGTCATGCCCAAAAATGGGCCAAAAGGTGACTTTGGCCTAGACAACTTTGATAGGCTCCTATGGAAGGTCACATGCTGTCGGTCGCATAGACGAATTCACTTTTGGAATCGGTGACCGTCTTATCGGCAACCATGCCGTTATAGTCATTCCTGTAGGCCCAATTTTGGGCCAAAAGTCACTTTGGCCTAGACAACTTTTGATGGTCTCCTATGGAAGCTCACATGCTGCCGATCGCATAGACGCATTCACTTTTGGAATCGGTGACCGTCTTATCGGCAACCATGCCGTTATAGTCATTCCTGTAGGCCCAATTTTGGGCCAAAAGTCACTTTGGCCTAGACAACTTTTGATGGTCTCCTATGGAAGCTCACATGCTGCCGGTCGCATAGACGCATTCACTTTTGGAATCGGTGACCGTCTTATCGGCAACCCGTGCCGTTATAGTCATGCCCAAAAATGGGCCAAAAGGTGACTTTGGCCTAGACAACTTTTGATAGGCTCCTATGGAAGGTCACATGCTGTCGGTCGCATAGACGCATTCACTTTTGGAATCGGTGACCGTCTTATCGGCAACCATGCCGTTATAGTCATTCCTGTAGGCCCAATTTTGGGCCAAAAGTCACTTTGGCCTAGACAACTTTTGATGGTCTCCTATGGAAGCTCACATGCTGCCGGTCGCATAGACGCATTCACTTTTGGAATCGGTGACCGTCTTATCGGCAACCTGTGCCGTTATAGTCATGCCCAAAAATGGGCCAAAAGGTGACTTTGGCCTAGACAACTTTTGATGGTCTCCTATGGAAGCTCACATGCTGCCGGTCGCATAGACGCATTCACTTTTGGAATCGGTGACCGTCTTATCGGCAACCATGCCGTTATAGTCATTCCTGTAGGCCCAATTTTTGGCCAAAAGTCACTTTGGCCTAGACAACTTTTGATGGTCTCCTATGGAAGCTCACATGCTGTCGGTCGCATAGACGCATTCACTTTTGGAATCGGTGACCGTCTTATCGGCAACCATGCCGTTATAGTCATTCCTGTAGGCCCAATTTTGGGCCAAAAGTCACTTTGGCCTAGACAACTTTTGATGGTCTCCTATGGAAGCTCACATGCTGCCGGTCGCATAGACGCATTCACTTTTGGAATCGGTGACTGTCTTATCGGCAACCCGTGCCGTTATAGTCATGCCCAAAAATGGGCCAAAAGGTGACTTTGGCCAAGACAACTTTTGATAGGCTCCTATGGAAGTTCACATGCTGTCGGTCGCATAGATGCATTCACTTTTGGAATCGGTGACCGTCTTATCGGCAACCATGCCGTTATAGTCATTCCTGTAGGCCCAATTTTGGGCCAAAAGTCACTTTGGCCTAGACAACTTTTGATGGTCTCCTATGGAAGCTCACATGCTGCCGGTCGCATAGACGCATTCACTTTTGGAATCGGTGACCGTCTTATCGGCAACCCGTGCCGTTATAGTCATGCCCAAAAATGGGCCAAAAGGTGACTTTGGCCTAGACAACTTTTGATGGGCTCCTATGGAAGGTCACATGCTGTCGGTCGCATAGACGCATTCACTTTTGGAATCGGTGACCGTCTTATCGGCAACCCGTGCCGTTATAGTCATGCCCAAAAATGGGCCAAAAGGTGACTTTGGCCTAGACAACTTTTGATAGGCTCCTATGGAAGGTCACATGCTGTCGGTCGCATAGACGCATTCACTTTTGGAATCGGTGACCGTCTTATCGGCAACCATGCCGTTATAGTCATTCCTGTAGGCCCAATTTTGGGCCAAAAGTCACTTTGGCCTAGACAACTTTTGATGGTCTCCTATGGAAGCTCACATGCTGCCGGTCGCATTGACGCATTCACTTTTGGAATCGGTGACCGTCTTATCGGCAACCCGTGCCGTTATAATCATGCCCAAAAATGGGCCAAAAGGTGACTTTGGCCTAGACAACTTTTGATAGGCTCCTATGGAAGGTCACATGCTGTCGGTCGCATAGACGCATTCACTTTTGGAATCGGTGACCGTCTTATCGGCAACCATGCCGTTATAGTCATTCCTGTAGGCCCAATTTTGGGCCAAAAGTCACTTTGGCCTAGACAACTTTTGATGGTCTCCTATGGAAGCTCACATGCTGCCGGTCGCATAGACGCATTCACTTTTGGAATCGGTGACCGTCTTATCGGCAACCCGTGCCGTTATAGTCATGCCCAAAAATGGGCCAAAAGGTGACTTTGGCCTAGACAACTTTGATAGGCTCCTATGGAAGGTCACATGCTGTCGGTCGCATAGACGAATTCACTTTTGGAATCGGTGACCGTCTTATCGGCAACCATGCCGTTATAGTCATTCCTGTAGGCCCAATTTTGGGCCAAAAGTCACTTTGGCCTAGACAACTTTTGATGGTCTCCTATGGAAGCTCACATGCTGCCGGTCGCATAGACGCATTCACTTTTGGAATCGGTGACTGTCTTATCGGCAACCCGTGCCGTTATAGTCATGCCCAAAAATGGGCCAAAAGGTGACTTTGGCCAAGACAACTTTTGATAGGCTCCTATGGAAGTTCACATGCTGTCGGTCGCATAGATGCATTCACTTTTGGAATCGGTGACCGTCTTATCGGCAACCATGCCGTTATAGTCATTCCTGTAGGCCCAATTTTGGGCCAAAAGTCACTTTGGCCTAGACAACTTTTGATGGTCTCCTATGGAAGCTCACATGCTGCCGGTCGCATAGACGCATTCACTTTTGGAATCGGTGACCGTCTTATCGGCAACCCGTGCCGTTATAGTCATGCCCAAAAATGGGCCAAAAGGTGACTTTGGCCTAGACAACTTTTGATAGGCTCCTATGGAAGGTCACATGCTGTCGGTCGCATAGACGCATTCACTTTTGGAATCGGTGACCGTCTTATCGGCAACCCGTGCCGTTATAGTCATGCCCAAAAATGGGCCAAAAGGTGACTTTGGCCTAGACAACTTTTGATAGGCTCCTATGGAAGGTCACATGCTGTCGGTCGCATAGACGCATTCACTTTTGGAATCGGTGACCGTCTTATCGGCAACCATGCCGTTATAGTCATTCCTGTAGGCCCAATTTTGGGCCAAAAGTCACTTTGGCCTAGACAACTTTTGATGGTCTCCTATGGAAGCTCACATGCTGCCGGTCGCATTGACGCATTCACTTTTGGAATCGGTGACCGTCTTATCGGCAACCCGTGCCGTTATAATCATGCCCAAAAATGGGCCAAAAGGTGACTTTGGCCTAGACAACTTTTGATAGGCTCCTATGGAAGGTCACATGCTGTCGGTCGCATAGACGCATTCACTTTTGGAATCGGTGACCGTCTTATCGGCAACCATGCCGTTATAGTCATTCCTGTAGGCCCAATTTTGGGCCAAAAGTCACTTTGGCCTAGACAACTTTTGATGGTCTCCTATGGAAGCTCACATGCTGCCGGTCGCATAGACGCATTCACTTTTGGAATCGGTGACCGTCTTATCGGCAACCCGTGCCGTTATAGTCATGCCCAAAAATGGGCCAAAAGGTGACTTTGGCCTAGACAACTTTGATAGGCTCCTATGGAAGGTCACATGCTGTCGGTCGCATAGACGAATTCACTTTTGGAATCGGTGACCGTCTTATCGGCAACCATGCCGTTATAGTCATTCCTGTAGGCCCAATTTTGGGCCAAAAGTCACTTTGGCCTAGACAACTTTTGATGGTCTCCTATGGAAGCTCACATGCTGCCGGTCGCATAGACGCATTCACTTTTGGAATCGGTGACCGTCTTATCGGCAACCATGCCGTTATAGTCATTCCTGTAGGCCCAATTTTGGGCCAAAAGTCACTTTGGCCTAGACAACTTTTGATGGTCTCCTATGGAAGCTCACATGCTGCCGGTCACATAGACGCATTCACTTTTGGAATCGGTGACCGTCTTATCGGCAACCCGTGCCGTTATATTCATGCCCAAAAATGGGCCAAAAGGTGACTTTGGCCTAGACAACTTTTGATAGGCTCCTATGGAAGGTCACATGCTGTCGGTCGTATAGACGCATTCACTTTTGGAATCGGTGACCGTCTTATCGGCAACCATGCCGTTATAGTCATTCCTGTAGGCCCAATTTTGGGCCAAAAGTCACTTTGGCCTAGACAACTTTTGATGGTCTCCTATGGAAGCTCACATGCTGCCGGTCGCATAGACGCATTCACTTTTGGAATCGGTGACCGTCTTATCGGCAACCCGTGCCGTTATAGTCATGCCCAAAAATGGGCCAAAATGTGACTTTGGCCTAGACAACTTTTGATAGGCTCCTATGGAAGGTCACATGCTGTCGGTCGCATAGACGCATTCACTTTTGGAATCGGTGACCGTCTTATCGGCAACCATGCCGTTATAGTCATTCCTGTAGGCCCAATTTTGGGCCAAAAGTCACTTTGGCCTAGACAACTTTTGATGGTCTCCTATGGAAGCTCACATGCTGCCGGTCGCATAGACGCATTCACTTTTGGAATCGGTGACCGTCTTATCGGCAACCCGTGCCGTTATAGTCATGCCCAAAAATGGGCCAAAAGGTGACTTTGGCCTAGACAACTTTTGATAGGCTCCTATGGAAGGTCACATGCTGTCGGTCGCATAGACGCATTCACTTTTGGAATCGGTGACCGTCTTATCGGCAACCATGCCGTTATAGTCATTCCTGTAGGCCCAATTTTGGGCCAAAAGTCACTTTGGCCTAGACAACTTTTGATGGTCTCCTATGGAAGCTCACATGCTGCCGGTCGCATAGATGCATTCACTTTTGGAATCGGTGACCGTCTTATCGGCAACCCGTGCCGTTATAGTCATGCCCAAAAATGGGCCAAAAGGTGACTTTGGCCTAGACAACTTTTGATAGGCTCCTATGGAAGGTTACATGCTGTCGGTCGCATAGACGCATTCACTTTTGGAATCGGTGACCGTCTTATCGGCAACCATGCCGTTATAGTCATTCATGTAGGCCCAATTTTGGGCCAAAAGTCACTTTGGCCTAGACAACTTTTGATGGTCTCCTATGGAAGCTCACATGCTGCCGGTCGCATAGACGCATTCACTTTTGGAATCGGTGACCGTCTTATCGGCAACCCGTGCCGTTATAGTCATGCCCAAAAATGGGCCAAAAGGTGACTTTGGCCTAGACAACTTTTGATAGGCTCCTATGGAAGGTCACATGCTGTCGGTCGCATAGACGCATTCACTTTTGGAATCGGTGACCGTCTTATCGGCAACCATGCCGTTATAGTCATTCCTGTAGGCCCAATTTTGGGCCAAAAGTCACTTTGGCCTAGACAACTTTTGATGGTCTCCTATGGAAGCTCACATGCTGCCGGTCGCATAGACGCATTCACTTTTGGAATCGGTGACCGTCTTATCGGCAACCCGTGCCGTTATAGTCATGCCCAAAAATGGGCCAAAAGGTGACTTTGGCCTAGACAACTTTTGATAGGCTCCTATGGAAGGTCACATGCTGTCGGTCGCATAGACGCATTCACTTTTGGAATCGGTGACCGTCTTATCGGCAACCATGCCGTTATAGTCATTCCTGTAGGCCCAATTTTGGGCCAAAAGTCACTTTGGCCTAGACAACTTTTGATGGTCTCCTATGGAAGCTCACATGCTGCCGGTCGCATAGACGCATTCACTTTTGGAATCGGTGACCGTCTTATCGGCAACCCGTGCCGTTATAGTCATGCCCAAAAATGGGCCAAAAGGTGACTTTGGCCTAGACAACTTTTGATAGGCTCCTATGGAAGGTCACATGCTGTCGGTCGCATAGACGCATTCACTTTTGGAATCGGTGACCGTCTTATCGGCAACCATGCCGTTATAGTCATTCCTGTAGGCCCAATTTTGGGCCAAAAGTCACTTTGGCCTAGACAACTTTTGATGGTCTCCTATGGAAGCTCACATGCTGCCGGTCGCAAAGACGCATTCACTTTTGGAATCGGTGACCGTCTTATCGGCAACCCGTGCCGTTATAGTCATGCCCAAAAATGGGCCAAAAGGTGACTTTGGCCTAGACAACTTTTGATAGGCTCCTATGGAAGGTCACATGCTGTCGGTCGCATAGACGCATTCACTTTTGGAATCGGTGACCGTCTTATAGGCAACCATGCCGTTATAACCATTCCTGTAGGCCCAATTTTGGGCCAAAAGTCACTTTGGCCTAGACAACTTTTGATGGTCTCCTATGGAAGCTCACATGCTGCCGGTCGCATAGACGCATTCACTTTTGGAATCGGTGACCGTCTTATCGGCAACCCGTGCCGTTATAGTCATGCCCAAAAATGGGCCAAAAGGTGACTTTGGCCTAGACAACTTTTGATAGGCTCCTATGGAAGGTCACATGCTGTCGGTCGCATAGACGCATTCACTTTTGGAATCGGTGACCGTCTTATCGGCAACCATGCCGTTATAGTCATTCCTGTAGGCCCAATTTTGGGCCAAAAGTCACTTTGGCCTAGACAACTTTTGATGGTCTCCTATGGAAGCTCACATGCTGCCGGTCGCATAGACGCATTCACTTTTGGAATCGGTGACCGTCTTATCGGCAACCCGTGCCGTTATAGTCATGCCCAAAAATGGGCCAAAAGGTGACTTTGGCCTAGACAACTTTAGATAGGCTCCTATGGAAGGTCACATGCTGTCGGTCGCATAGACGCATTCACTTTTGGAATCGGTGACCGTCTTATCGGCAACCATGCCGTTATAGTCATTCCTGTAGGCCCAATTTTGGGCCAAAAGTCACTTTGGCCTAGACAATTTTTGATGGTCTCCTATGGAAGCTCACATGCTGCCGGTCGCATAGACGCATTCACTTTTGGAATCGGTGACCGTCTTATCGGCAACCCGTGCCGTTATAGTCATGCCCAAAAATGGGCCAAAAGGTGACTTTGGCCTAGACAACTTTTGATAGGCTCCTATGGAAGGTCACATGCTGTCGGTCGCATAGACGCATTCACTTTTGGAATCAGTGACCGTCTTATCGGCAACCATGCCGTTATAGTCATTCCTGTAGGCCCAATTTTGGGCCAAAAGTCACTTTGGCCTAGACAACTTTTGATGGTCTCCTATGGAAGCTCACATGCTGCCGGTCGCATAGACGCATTCACTTTTGGAATCGGTGACCGTCTTATCGGCAACCCGTGCCGTTATAGTCATGCCCAAAAATGGGCCAAAAGGTGACTTTGGCCTAGACAACTTTTGATAGGCTCCTATGGAAGGTCACATGCTGTCGGTCGCATAGACGCATTCACTTTTGGAATCGGTGACCGTCTTATCGGCAACCATGCCGTTATAGTCATTCCTTTAGGCCCAATTTTGGGCCAAAAGTCACTTTGGCCTAGACAATTTTTGATGGTCTCCTATGGAAGCTCACATGCTGCCGGTCGCAAAGACGCATTCACTTTTGGAATCGGTGACCGTCTTATCGGCAACCCGTGCCGTTATAGTCATGCCCAAAAATGGGCCAAAAGGTGACTTTGGCCTAGACAACTTTTGATGGTCTCCTATGGAAGCTCACATGCTGTCGGTCGCATAGACGCATTCACTTTTGGAATCGTTGACCGTCTTATCGGCAACCATGCCGTTATAACCATTCCTGTAGGCCCAATTTTGGGCCAAAAGTCACTTTGGCCTAGACAACTTTTGATGGTCTCCTATGGAAGCTCACATGCTGCCGGTCGCATAGACGCATTCACTTTTGGAATCGGTGACCGTCTTATCGGCAACCCGTGCCGTTATAGTCATGCCCAAAAATGGGCCAAAAGGTGACTTTGGCCTAGACAACTTTTGATAGGCTCCTATGGAAGGTCACATGCTGTCGGTCGCATAGATGCATTCACTTTTGGAATCGGTGACCGTCTTATCGGCAACCATGCCGTTATAGTCATTCCTGTAGGCCCAATTTTGGGCCAAAAGTCACTTTGGCCTAGACAACTTTTGATGGTCTCCTATGGAAGCTCACATGCTGCCGGTCGCATAGACGCATTCACTTTTGGAATCGGTGACCGTCTTATCGGCAACCCGTGCCGTTATAGTCATGCCCAAAAATGGCCCAAAAGGTGACTTTGGCCTAGACAACTTTTGATAGGCTCCTATGGAAGGTCACATGCTGTCGGTCGCATAGACGCATTCACTTTTGGAATCGGTGACCGTCTTATCGGCAACCATGCCGTTATAGTCATTCCTGTAGGCCCAATTTTGGGCCAAAAGTCACTTTGGCCTAGACAACTTTTGATGGTCTCCTATGGAAGCTCACATGCTGCCGGTCGCATAGACGCATTCACTTTTGGAATCGGTGACCGTCTTATCGGCAACCCGTGCCGTTATAGTCATGCCCAAAAATGGGCCAAAAGGTGACTTTGGCCTAGACAACTTTTGATAGGCTCCTATGGAAGGTCACATGCTGTCGGTCGCATAGACGCATTCACTTTTGGAATCGGTGACCGTCTTATCGGCAACCATGCCGTTATAGTCATTCCTGTAGGCCCAATTTTGGGCCAAAAGTCACTTTGGCCTAGACAACTTTTGATGGTCTCCTATGGAAGCTCACATGCTGCCGGTCGCATAGACGCATTCACTTTTGGAATCGGTGACCGTCTTATCGGCAACCCGTGCCGTTATAGTCATGCCCAAAAATGGGCCAAAAGGTGACTTTGGCCTAGACAACTTTTGATAGGCTCCTATGGAAGGTCACATGCTGTCGGTCGCATAGACGCATTCACTTTTGGAATCGGTGACCGTCTTATCGGCAACCATGCCGTTATAGTCATTCCTTTTGGCCCAATTTTGGGCAAAAGGTGACTTTGGCCTAGACAACTTTTGATAGGCTCCTATGGAAGGTCACATGCTGTCGGTCGCATAGACGCATTCACTTTTGGAATCGGTGACCGTCTTATCGGCAACCATGCCGTTATAGTCATTCCTGTAGGCCCAATTTTGGGCCAAAAGTCACTTTGGCCTAGACAACTTTTGATGGTCTCCTATGGAAGCTCACATGCTGCCGGTCGCATAGACGCATTCAATTTTGGAATCGGTGACCGTCTTATTGGCAACCCGTGCCGTTATAGTCATGCCCAAAAATGGGCCAAAAGGTGACTTTGGCCTAGACAACTTTTGATAGGCTCCTATGGAAGGTCACATGCTGTCGGTCGCATAGACGCATTCACTTTTGGAATTGGTGACCGTCTTATCGGCAACCATGCCGTTATAGTCATTCCTGTAGGCCCAATTTTGGGCCAAAAGTCACTTTGGCCTAGACAACTTTTGATGGTCTCCTATGGAAGCTCACATGCTGCCGGTCGCATAGACGCATTCACTTTTGGAATCGGTGACCGTCTTATCGGCAACCCGTGCCGTTATAGTCATGCCCAAAAATGGGCCAAAAGGTGACTTTGGCCTAGACAACTTTTGATAGGCTCCTATGGAAGGTCACATGCTGTCGGTCGCATAGACGCATTCACTTTTGGAATCGGTGACCGTCTTATCGGCAACCATGCCGTTATAGTCATTCCTGTAGGCCCAATTTTGGGCCAAAAGTCACTTTGGCCTAGACAACTTTTGATGGTCTCCTATGGAAGCTCACATGCTGCCGGTCGCATAGACGCATTCACTTTTGGAATCGGTGACCGTCTTATCGGCAACCCGTGCCGTTATAGTCATGCCCAAAAATGGGCCAAAAGGTGACTTTGGCCTAGACAACTTTTGATAGGCTCCTATGGAAGGTCACATGCTGTCGGTCGCATAGACGCATTCACTTTTGGAATCGGTGACCGTCTTATCGGCAACCATGCCGTTATAGTCATTCCTGTAGGCCCAATTTTGGGCCAAAAGACACTTTGGCCTAGACAACTTTTAATGGTCTCCTATGGAAGCTCACATGCTGCCGGTCGCATAGACGCATTCACTTTTGGAATCGGTGACCGTCTTATCGGCAACCCGTGCCGTTATAGTCATGCCCAAAAATGGGCCAAAAGGTGACTTTGGCCTAGACAACTTTTGATAGGCTCCTATGGAAGGTCACATGCTGTCGGTCGCATAGACGCATTCACTTTTGGAATCGGTGACCGTCTTATCGGCAACCATGCCGTTATAACCATTCCTGTAGGCCCAATTTTGGGCCAAAAGTCACTTTGGCCTAGACAACTTTTGATGGTCTCCTATGGAAGCTCACATGCTGCCGGTCGCATAGACGCATTCACTTTTGGAATCGGTGACCGTCTTATCGGCAACCCGTGCCGTTATAGTCATGCCCAAAAATGGGCCAAAAGGTGACTTTGGCCTAGACAACTTTAGATAGGCTCCTATGGAAGGTCACATGCTGTCGGTCGCATAGACGCATTCACTTTTGGAATCGGTGACCGTCTTATCGGCAACCATGCCGTTATAGTCATTCCTGTAGGCCCAATTTTGGGCCAAAAGTCACTTTGGCCTAGACAATTTTTGATGGTCTCCTATGGAAGCTCACATGCTGCCGGTCGCATAGACGCATTCACTTTTGGAATCGGTGACCGTCTTATCGGCAACCCGTGCCGTTATAGTCATGCCCAAAAATGGGCCAAAAGGTGACTTTGGCCTAGACAACTTTTGATAGGCTCCTATGGAAGGTCACATGCTGTCGGTCGCATAGACGCATTCACTTTTGGAATCGGTGACCGTCTTATCGGCAACCATGCCGTTATAGTCATTCCTGTAGGCCCAATTTTGGGCCAAAAGTCACTTTGGCCTAGACAACTTTTGATGGTCTCCTATGGAAGCTCACATGCTGCCGGTCGCATAGACGCATTCACTTTTGGAATCGGTGACCGTCTTATCGGCAACCCGTGCCGTTATAGTCATGCCCAAAAATGGGCCAAAAGGTGACTTTGGCCTAGACAACTTTTGATAGGCTCCTATGGAAGGTCACATGCTGTCGGTCGCATAGACGCATTCACTTTTGGAATCGGTGACCGTCTTATCGGCAACCATGCCGTTATAGTCATTCCTTTTGGCCCAATTTTGGGCCAAAAGTCACTTTGGCCTAGACAATTTTTGATGGTCTCCTATGGAAGCTCACATGCTGCCGGTCGCAAAGACGCATTCACTTTTGGAATCGGTGAGCGTCTTATCGGCAACCCGTGCCGTTATAGTCATGCCCAAAAATGGGCCAAAAGGTGACTTTGGCCTAGACAACTTTTGATGGTCTCCTATGGAAGCTCACATGCTGTCGGTCGCATAGACGCATTCACTTTTGGAATCGTTGACCGTCTTATCGGCAACCATGCCGTTATAACCATTCCTGTAGGCCCAATTTTGGGCCAAAAGTCACTTTGGCCTAGACAACTTTTGATGGTCTCCTATGGAAGCTCACATGCTGCCGGTCGCATAGACGCATTCACTTTTGGAATCGGTGACCGTCTTATCGGCAACCCGTGCCGTTATAGTCATGCCCAAAAATGGGCCAAAAGGTGACTTTGGCCTAGACAACTTTTGATAGGCTCCTATGGAAGGTCACATGCTGTCGGTCGCATAGATGCATTCACTTTTGGAATCGGTGACCGTCTTATCGGCAACCATGCCGTTATAGTCATTCCTGTAGGCCCAATTTTGGGCCAAAAGTCACTTTGGCCTAGACAACTTTTGATGGTCTCCTATGGAAGCTCACATGCTGCCGGTCGCATAGACGCATTCACTTTTGGAATCGGTGACCGTCTTATCGGCAACCCGTGCCGTTATAGTCATGCCCAAAAATGGCCCAAAAGGTGACTTTGGCCTAGACAACTTTTGATAGGCTCCTATGGAAGGTCACATGCTGTCGGTCGCATAGACGCATTCACTTTTGGAATCGGTGACCGTCTTATCGGCAACCATGCCGTTATAGTCATTCCTGTAGGCCCAATTTTGGGCCAAAAGTCACTTTGGCCTAGACAACTTTTGATGGTCTCCTATGGAAGCTCACATGCTGCCGGTCGCATAGACGCATTCACTTTTGGAATCGGTGACCGTCTTATCGGCAACCCGTGCCGTTATAGTCATGCCCAAAAATGGGCCAAAAGGTGACTTTGGCCTAGACAACTTTTGATAGGCTCCTATGGAAGGTCACATGCTGTCGGTCGCATAGACGCATTCACTTTTGGAATCGGTGACCGTCTTATCGGCAACCATGCCGTTATAGTCATTCCTGTAGGCCCAATTTTGGGCCAAAAGTCACTTTGGCCTAGACAACTTTTGATGGTCTCCTATGGAAGCTCACATGCTGCCGGTCGCATAGACGCATTCACTTTTGGAATCGGTGACCGTCTTATCGGCAACCCGTGCCGTTATAGTCATGCCCAAAAATGGGCCAAAAGGTGACTTTGGCCTAGACAACTTTTGATAGGCTCCTATGGAAGGTCACATGCTGTCGGTCGCATAGACGCATTCACTTTTGGAATCGGTGACCGTCTTATCGGCAACCATGCCGTTATAGTCATTCCTGTAGGCCCAATTTTGGGCCAAAAGGTGACTTTGGCCTAGACAACTTTTGATAGGCTCCTATGGAAGGTCACATGCTGTCGGTCGCATAGACGCATTCACTTTTGGAATCGGTGACCGTCTTATCGGCAACCATGCCGTTATAGTCATTCCTGTAGGCCCAATTTTGGGCCAAAAGTCACTTTGGCCTAGACAACTTTTGATGGTCTCCTATGGAAGCTCACATGCTGCCGGTCGCATAGACGCATTCAATTTTGGAATCGGTGACCGTCTTATTGGCAACCCGTGCCGTTATAGTCATGCCCAAAAATGGGCCAAAAGGTGACTTTGGCCTAGACAACTTTTGATAGGCTCCTATGGAAGGTCACATGCTGTCGGTCGCATAGACGCATTCACTTTTGGAATTGGTGACCGTCTTATCGGCAACCATGCCGTTATAGTCATTCCTGTAGGCCCAATTTTGGGCCAAAAGTCACTTTGGCCTAGACAACTTTTGATGGTCTCCTATGGAAGCTCACATGCTGCCGGTCGCATAGACGCATTCACTTTTGGAATCGGTGACCGTCTTATCGGCAACCCGTGCCGTTATAGTCATGCCCAAAAATGGGCCAAAAGGTGACTTTGGCCTAGACAACTTTTGATAGGCTCCTATGGAAGGTCACATGCTGTCGGTCGCATAGACGCATTCACTTTTGGAATCGGTGACCGTCTTATCGGCAACCATGCCGTTATAGTCATTCCTGTAGGCCCAATTTTGGGCCAAAAGTCACTTTGGCCTAGACAACTTTTGATGGTCTCCTATGGAAGCTCACATGCTGCCGGTCGCAT
This sequence comes from Gibbula magus, assembly GCA_936450465.1. Lineage (NCBI taxonomy): Eukaryota > Metazoa > Mollusca > Gastropoda > Trochida > Trochidae > Gibbula > Gibbula magus. The sequence goes on from OW388301.1 coordinate 45,945,838, forward strand.
AGACGCATTCACTTTTGGAATCGGTGACCGTCTTATCGGCAACCCGTGCCGTTATAGTCATGCCCAAAAATGGGCCAAAAGGTGACTTTGGCCTAGACAATTTTTGATAGGCTCCTATGGAAGGTCACATGCTGTCGGTCGCATAGACGCATTCACTTTTGGAATCGGTGACCGTCTTATCGGCAACCATGCCGTTATAGTCATTCCTGTAGGCCCAATTTTGGGCCAAAAGTCACTTTGGCCTAGACAACTTTTGATGGTCTCCTATGGAAGCTCACATGCTGCCGGTCGCATAGACGCATTCACTTTTGGAATCGGTGACCGTCTTATCGGCAACCCGTGCCGTTATAGTCATGCCCAAATATGGGCCAAAAGGTGACTTTGGCCTAGACAACTTTTGATAGGCTCCTATGGAAGGTCACATGCTGTCGGTCGCATAGACGCATTCACTTTTGGAATCGGTGACCGTCTTATCGGCAACCATGCCGTTATAGTCATTCCTGTAGGCCCAATTTTGGGCCAAAAGTCACTTTGGCCTAGACAACTTTTGATGGTCTCCTATGGAAGCTCACATGCTGCCGGTCGCATAGACGCATTCACTTTTGGAATCGGTGACCGTCTTATCGGCAACCCGTGCCGTTATAGTCATGCCCAAATATGGGCCAAAAGGTGACTTTGGCCTAGACAACTTTTGATAGGCTCCTATGGAAGGTCACATGCTGTCGGTCGCATAGACGCATTCACTTTTGGAATCGGTGACCGTCTTATCGGCAACCATGCCGTTATAGTCATTCCTTTTGGCCCATTTTTGGGCCAAAAGGTGACTTTGGCCTAGACAACTTTTGATAGGCTCCTATGGAAGGTCACATGCTGTCGGTCGCATAGACGCATTCACTTTTGGAATCGGTGACCGTCTTATCGGCAACCATGCCGTTATAGTCATTCCTGTAGGCCCAATTTTGGGCCAAAAGTCACTTTGGCCTAGACAACTTTTGATGGTCTCCTATGGAAGCTCACATGCTGCCGGTCGCATAGACGCATTCAATTTTGGAATCGGTGACCGTCTTATTGGCAACCCGTGCCGTTATAGTCATGCCCAAAAATGGGCCAAAAGGTGACTTTGGCCTAGACAACTTTTGATAGGCTCCTATGGAAGGTCACATGCTGTCGGTCGCATAGACGCATTCACTTTTGGAATTGGTGACCGTCTTATCGGCAACCATGCCGTTATAGTCATTCCTGTAGGCCCAATTTTGGGCCAAAAGTCACTTTGGCCTAGACAACTTTTGATGGTCTCCTATGGAAGCTGACATGCTGCCGGTCGCATAGACGCATTCACTTTTGGAATCGGTGACCGTCTTATCGGCAACCCGTGCCGTTATAGTCATGCCCAAAAATGGGCCAAAAGGTGACTTTGGCCTAGACAACTTTTGATAGGCTCCTATGGAAGGTCACATGCTGTCGGTCGCATAGACGCATTCACTTTTGGAATCGGTGACCGTCTTATCGGCAACCATGCCGTTATAGTCATTCCTGTAGGCCCAATTTTGGGCCAAAAGTCACTTTGGCCTAGACAACTTTTGATGGTCTCCTATGGAAGCTCACATGCTGCCGGTCGCATAGACGCATTCACTTTTGGAATCGGTGACCGTCTTATCGGCAACCCGTGCCGTTATAGTCATGCCCAAAAATGGGCCAAAAGGTGACTTTGGCCTAGACAACTTTTGATAGGCTCCTATGGAAGATCACATGCTGTCGGTCGCATAGACGCATTCACTTTTGGAATCGGTGACCGTCTTATCGGCAACCATGCCGTTATAGTCATTCCTGTAGGCCCAATTTTGGGCCAAAAGTCACTTTGGCCTAGACAACTTTTGATGGTCTCCTATGGAAGCTCACATGCTGCCGGTCGCATAGACGCATTCACTTTTGGAATCGGTGACCGTCTTATCGGCAACCCGTGCCGTTATAGTCATGCCCAAATATGGGCCAAAAGGTGACTTTGGCCTAGACAACTTTTGATAGGCTCCTATGGAAGGTCACATGCTGTCGGTCGCATAGACGCATTCACTTTTGGAATCGGTGACCGTCTTATCGGCAACCCGTGCCGTTATAGTCATGCCCAAAAATGGGCCAAAAGGTGACTTTGGCCTAGACAACTTTTGATAGGCTCCTATGGAAGGTCACATGCTGTCGGTCGCATAGACGCATTCACTTTTGGAATCGGTGAACGTCTTATCGGCAACCATGCCGTTATAGTCATTCCTGTAGGCCCAATTTTGGGCCAAAAGTCACTTTGGCCTAGACAACTTTTGATGGTCTCCTATGGAAGCTCACATGCTGCCGGTCGCATAGACGCATTCACTTTTGGAATCGGTGACCGTCTTATCGGCAACCCGTGCCGTTATAGTCATGCCCAAAAATGGGCCAAAAGGTGACTTTGGCCTAGACAACTTTTGATAGGCTCCTATGGAAGGTCACATGCTGTCGGTCGCATAGACGCATTCACTTTTGGAATCGGTGACCGTCTTATCGGCAACCATGCCGTTATAGTCATTCCTGTAGGCCCAATTTTGGGCCAACAGTCACTTTGGCCTAGACAACTTTTGATGGTCTCCTATGGAAGCTCACATGCTGCCGGTCGCATAGACGCATTCACTTTTGGAATCGGTGACCGTCTTATCGGCAACCCGTGCCGTTATAGTCATGCCCAAAAATGGGCCAAAAGGTGACTTTGGCCTAGACAACTTTTGATAGGCTCCTATGGAAGGTCACATGCTGTCGGTCGCATAGACGCATTCACTTTTGGAATCGGTGACCGTCTTATCGGCAACCATGCCGTTATAGTCATTCCTGTAGGCCCAATTTTGGGCCAAAAGGTGACTTTGGCCTAGACAACTTTTGATAGGCTCCTATGGAAGGTCACATGCTGTCGGTCGCATAGACGCATTCACTTTTGGAATCGGTGACCGTCTTATCGGCAACCATGCCGTTATAGTCATTCCTGTAGGCCCAATTTTGGGCCAAAAGTCACTTTGGCCTAGACAACTTTTGATGGTCTCCTATGGAAGCTCACATGCTGCCGGTCGAATAGACGCATTCAATTTTGGAATCGGTGACCGTCTTATTGGCAACCCGTGCCGTTATAGTCATGCCCAAAAATGGGCCAAAAGGTGACTTTGGCCTAGACAACTTTTGATAGGCTCCTATGGAAGGTCACATGCTGTCGGTCGCATAGACGCATTCACTTTTGGAATTGGTGACCGTCTTATCGGCAACCATGCCGTTATAGTCATTCCTGTAGGCCCAATTTTGGGCCAAAAGTCACTTTGGCCTAGACAACTTTTGATGGTCTCCTATGGAAGCTCACATGCTGCCGGTCGCATAGACGCATTCACTTTTGGAATCGGTGACCGTCTTATCGGCAACCCGTGCCGTTATAGTCATGCCCAAAAATGGGCCAAAAGGTGACTTTGGCCTAGACAACTTTTGATAGGCTCCTATGGAAGGTCACATGCTGTCGGTCGCATAGACGCATTCACTTTTGGAATCGGTGACCGTCTTATCGGCAACCATGCCGTTATAGTCATTCCTGTAGGCCCAATTTTGGGCCAAAAGTCACTTTGGCCTAGACAACTTTTGATGGTCTCCTATGGAAGCTCACATGCTGCCGGTCGCATAGACGCATTCACTTTTGGAATCGGTGACCGTCTTATCGGCAACCCGTGCCGTTATAGTCATGCCCAAAAATGGGCCAAAAGGTGACTTTGGCCTAGACAATTTTTGATAGGCTCCTATGGAAGGTCACATGCTGTCGGTCGCATAGACGCATTCACTTTTGGAATCGGTGACCGTCTTATCGGCAACCATGCCGTTATAGTCATTCCTGTAGGCCCAATTTTGGGCCAAAAGTCACTTTGGCCTAGACAACTTTTGATGGTCTCCTATGGAAGCTCACATGCTGCCGGTCGCATAGACGCATTCACTTTTGGAATCGGTGACCGTCTTATCGGCAACCCGTGCCGTTTTAGTCATGCCCAAATATGGGCCAAAAGGTGACTTTGGCCTAGACATCTTTTGATAGGCTCCTATGGAAGGTCACATGCTGTCGGTCGCATAGACGCATTCACTTTTGGAATCGGTGACCGTCTTATCGGCAACCATGCCGTTATAGTCATTCCTGTAGGCCCAATTTTGGGCCAAAAGTCACTTTGGCCTAGACAACTTTTGATGGTCTCCTATGGAAGCTCACATGCTGCCGGTCGCATAGACGCATTCACTTTTGGAATCGGTGACCGTCTTATCGGCAACCCGTGCCGTTATAGTCATGCCCAAATATGGGCCAAAAGGTGACTTTGGCCTAGACAACTTTTGATAGGCTCCTATGGAAGGTCACATGCTGTCGGTCGCATAGACGCATTCACTTTTGGAATCGGTGACCGTCTTATCGGCAACCATGCCGTTATAGTCATTCCTGTAGGCCCAATTTTGGGCCAAAAGGTGACTTTGGCCTAGACAACTTTTGATAGGCTCCTATGGAAGGTCACATGCTGTCGGTCGCATAGACGCATTCACTTTTGGAATCGGTGACCGTCTTATCGGCAACCATGCCGTTATAGTCATTCCTGTAGGCCCAATTTTGGGCCAAAAGTCACTTTGGCCTAGACAACTTTTGATAGGCTCCTATGGAAGGTCACATGCTGTCGGTCGCATAGACGCATTCACTTTTGGAATCGGTGACCGTCTTATCGGCCACCCGTGCCGTTATAGTCATGCCCAAAAATGGGCCAAAAGGTGACTTTGGCCTAGACAACTTTTGATAGGCTCCTATGGAAGGTCACATGCTGTCGGTCGCATAGACGCATTCACTTTTGGAATCGGTGACCGTCTTATCGGCAACCATGCCGTTATAGTCATTCCTGTAGGCCCAATTTTGGGCCAAAAGTCACTTTGGCCTAGACAACTTTTGATGGTCTCCTATGGAAGCTCACATGCTGCCGGTCGCATAGACGCATTCACTTTTGGAATCGGTGACCGTCTTATCGGCAACCCGTGCCGTTATAGTCATGCCCAAAAATGGGCCAAAAGGTGACTTTGGCCTAGACAACTTTTGATAGGCTCCTATGGAAGATCACATGCTGTCGGTCGCATAGACGCATTCACTTTTGGAATCGGTGACCGTCTTATCGGCAACCATGCCGTTATAGTCATTCCTGTAGGCCCAATTTTGGGCCAAAAGTCACTTTGGCCTAGACAACTTTTGATGGTCTCCTATGGAAGCTCACATGCTGCCGGTCGCATAGACGCATTCACTTTTGGAATCGGTGACCGTCTTATCGGCAACCCGTGCCGTTATAGTCATGCCCGAATATGGGCCAAAAGGTGACTTTGGCCTAGACAACTTTTGATAGGCTCCTATGGAAGGTCACATGCTGTCGGTCGCATAGACGCATTCACTTTTGGAATCGGTGACCGTCTTATCGGCAACCCGTGCCGTTATAGTCATGCCCAAAAATGGGCCAAAAGGTGACTTTGGCCTAGACAACTTTTGATAGGCTCCTATGGAAGGTCACATGCTGTCGGTCGCATAGACGCATTCACTTTTGGAATCGGTGAACGTCTTATCGGCAACCATGCCGTTATAGTCATTCCTGTAGGCCCAATTTTGGGCCAAAAGTCACTTTGGCCTAGACAACTTTTGATGGTCTCCTATGGAAGCTCACATGCTGCCGGTCGCATAGACGCATTCACTTTTGGAATCGGTGACCGTCTTATCGGCAACCCGTGCCGTTATAGTCATGCCCAAAAATGGGCCAAAAGGTGACTTTGGCCTAGACAACTTTTGATAGGCTCCTATGGAAGGTCACATGCTGTCGGTCGCATAGACGCATTCACTTTTGGAATCGGTGACCGTCTTATCGGCAACCATGCCGTTATAGTCATTCCTGTAGGCCCAATTTTGGGCCAACAGTCACTTTGGCCTAGACAACTTTTGATGGTCTCCTATGGAAGCTCACATGCTGCCGGTCGCATAGACGCATTCACTTTTGGAATCGGTGACCGTCTTATCGGCAACCCGTGCCGTTATAGTCATTCCTGTAGGCCCAATTTTGGGCCAAAAGTCACTTTGGCCTAGACAACTTTTGATGGTCTCCTTTGGAAGCTCACATGCTGCCGGTTGCATAGACGCATTCACTTTTGGAATCGGTGACCGTCTTATCGGCAACCCGTGCCGTTATAGTCATGCCAAAAAATGGGCCAAAAGGTGACTTTGGCCTAGACAACTTTTGATAGGCTCAAATGGAAGGTCACATGCTGTCGGTCGCATAGACGCATTCACTTTTGGAATCGGTGACCGTCTTATCGGCAACCATGCCGTTATAGTCATTCCTGTAGGCCAAATTTTGGGCCAAAAGTCACTTTGGCCTAGACAACTTTTGATGGTCTCCTATGGAAGCTCACATGCTGCCGGTCGCATAGACGCATTCACTTTTGGAATCGGTGACCGTCTTATCGGCAACCCGTGCCGTTATAATCATGCCCAAAAATGGGCCAAAAGGTGACTTTGGCCTAGACAACTTTTGATAGGCTCCTATGGAAGGTCACATGCTGTCGGTCGCATAGACGCATTCACTTTTGGAATCGGTGACCGTCTTATCGGCAACCCGTGCCGTTATAGTCATGCCCAAAAATGGGCCAAAAGGTGACTTTGGCCTAGACAACTTTTGATAGGCTCCTATGGAAGGTCACATGCTGTCGGTCGCATAGACGCATTCACTTTTGGAATCGGTGAACGTCTTATCGGCAACCATGCCGTTATAGTCATTCCTGTAGGCCCAATTTTGGGCCAAAAGTCACTTTGGCCTAGACAACTTTTGATGGTCTCCTATGGAAGCTCACATGCTGCCGGTCGCATAGACGCATTCACTTTTGGAATCGGTGACCGTCTTATCGGCAACCCGTGCCGTTATAGTCATGCCCAAAAATGGGCCAAAAGGTGACTTTGGCCTAGACAACTTTTGATAGGCTCCTATGGAAGGTCACATGCTGTCGGTCGCATAGACGCATTCACTTTTGGAATCGGTGAACGTCTTATCGGCAACCATGCCGTTATAGTCATTCCTGTAGGCCCAATTTTGGGCCAACAGTCACTTTGGCCTAGACAACTTTTGATGGTCTCCTATGGAAGCTCACATGCTGCCGGTCGCATAGACGCATTCACTTTTGGAATCGGTGACCGTCTTATCGGCAACCCGTGCCGTTATAGTCATGCCCAAAAATGGGCCAAAAGGTGACTTTGGCCTAGACAACTTTTGATAGGCTCCTATGGAAGGTCACATGCTGTCGGTCGCATAGACGCATTCACTTTTGGAATCGGTGACCGTCTTATCGGCAACCATGCCGTTATAGTCATTCCTGTAGGCCCAATTTTGGGCCAAAAGGTGACTTTGGCCTAGACAACTTTTGATAGGCTCCTATGGAAGGTCACATGCTGTCGGTCGCATAGACGCATTCACTTTTGGAATCGGTGACCGTCTTATCGGCAACCATGCCGTTATAGTCATTCCTGTAGGCCCAATTTTGGGCCAAAAGTCATTTTGGCCTAGACAACTTTTGATGGTCTCCTATGGAAGCTCACATGCTGCCGGTCGCATAGACGCATTCAATTTTGGAATCGGTGACCGTATTATTGGCAACCCGTGCCGTTATAGTCATGCCCAAAAATGGGCCAAAAGGTGACTTTGGCCTAGACAACTTTTGATAGGCTCCTATGGAAGGTCACATGCTGTCGGTCGCATAGACGCATTCACTTTTGGAATTGGTGACCGTCTTATCGGCAACCATGCCGTTATAGTCATTCCTGTAGGCCCAATTTTGGGCCAAAAGTCACTTTGGCCTAGACAACTTTTGATGGTCTCCTATGGAAGCTCACATGCTGCCGGTCGCATAGACGCATTCACTTTTGGAATCGGTGACCGTCTTATCGGCAACCCGTGCCGTTATAGTCATGCCCAAAAATGGGCCAAAAGGTGACTTTGGCCTAGACAACTTTTGATAGGCTCCTATGGAAGGTCACATGCTGTCGGTCGCATAGACGCATTCACTTTTGGAATCGGTGACCGTCTTATCGGCAACCATGCCGTTATAGTCATTCCTGTAGGCCCAATTTTGGGCCAAAAGTCACTTTGGCCTAGACAACTTTTGATGGTCTCCTATGGAAGCTCACATGCTGCCGGTCGCATAGACGCATTCACTTTTGGAATCGGTGACCGTCTTATCGGCAACCCGTGCCGTTATAGTCATGCCCAAAAATGGGCCAAAAGGTGACTTTGGCCTAGACAATTTTTGATAGGCTCCTATGGAAGGTCACATGCTGTCGGTCGCATAGACGCATTCACTTTTGGAATCGGTGACCGTCTTATCGGCAACCATGCCGTTATAGTCATTCCTGTAGGCCCAATTTTGGGCCAAAAGTCACTTTGGCCTAGACAACTTTTGATGGTCTCCTATGGAAGCTCACATGCTGCCGGTCGCATAGACGCATTCACTTTTGGAATCGGTGACCGTCTTATCGGCAACCCGTGCCGTTATAGTCATGCCCAAATATGGGCCAAAAGGTGACTTTGGCCTAGACAACTTTTGATAGGCTCCTATGGAAGGTCACATGCTGTCGGTCGCATAGACGCATTCACTTTTGGAATCGGTGACCGTCTTATCGGCAACCATGCCGTTATAGTCATTCCTGTAGGCCCAATTTTGGGCCAAAAGTCACTTTGGCCTAGACAACTTTTGATGGTCTCCTATGGAAGCTCACATGCTGCCGGTCGCATAGACGCATTCACTTTTGGAATCGGTGACCGTCTTATCGGCAACCCGTGCCGTTATAGTCATGCCCAAATATGGGCCAAAAGGTGACTTTGGCCTAGACAACTTTTGATAGGCTCCTATGGAAGGTCACATGCTGTCGGTCGCATAGACGCATTCACTTTTGGAATCGGTGACCGTCTTATCGGCAACCATGCCGTTATAGTCATTCCTGTAGGCCCAATTTTGGGCCAAAAGGTGACTTTGGCCTAGACAACTTTTGATAGGCTCCTATGGAAGGTCACATGCTGTCGGTCGCATAGACGCATTCACTTTTGGAATCGGTGACCGTCTTATCGGCAACCATGCCGTTATAGTCATTCCTGTAGGCCCAATTTTGGGCCAAAAGTCACTTTGGCCTAGACAACTTTTGATAGGCTCCTATGGAAGGTCACATGCTGTCGGTCGCATAGACGCATTCACTTTTGGAATCGGTGACCGTCTTATCGGCAACCCGTGCCGTTATAGTCATGCCCAAAAATGGGCCAAAAGGTGACTTTGGCCTAGACAACTTTTGATAGGCTCCTATGGAAGGTCACATGCTGTCGGTCGCATAGACGCATTCACTTTTGGAATCGGTGACCGTCTTATCGGCAACCATGCCGTTATAGTCATTCCTGTAGGCCCAATTTTGGGCCAAAAGTCACTTTGGCCTAGACAACTTTTGATGGTCTCCTATGGAAGCTCACATGCTGCCGGTCGCATAGACGCATTCACTTTTGGAATCGGTGACCGTCTTATCGGCAACCCGTGCCGTTATAGTCATGCCCAAAAATGGGCCAAAAGGTGACTTTGGCCTAGACAACTTTTGATAGGCTCCTATGGAAGATCACATGCTGTCGGTCGCATAGACGCATTCACTTTTGGAATCGGTGACCGTCTTATCGGCAACCATGCCGTTATAGTCATTCCTGTAGGCCCAATTTTGGGCCAAAAGTCACTTTGGCCTAGACAACTTTTGATGGTCTCCTATGGAAGCTCACATGCTGCCGGTCGCATAGACGCATTCACTTTTGGAATCGGTGACCGTCTTATCGGCAACCCGTGCCGTTATAGTCATGCCCAAATATGGGCCAAAAGGTGACTTTGGCCTAGACAACTTTTGATAGGCTCCTATGGAAGGTCACATGCTGTCGGTCGCATAGACGCATTCACTTTTGGAATCGGTGACCGTCTTATCGGCAACCCGTGCCGTTATAGTCATGCCCAAAAATGGGCCAAAAGGTGACTTTGGCCTAGACAACTTTTGATAGGCTCCTATGGAAGGTCACATGCTGTCGGTCGCATAGACGCATTCACTTTTGGAATCGGTGAACGTCTTATCGGCAACCATGCCGTTATAGTCATTCCTGTAGGCCCAATTTTGGGCCAAAAGTCACTTTGGCCTAGACAACTTTTGATGGTCTCCTATGGAAGCTCACATGCTGCCGGTCGCATAGACGCATTCACTTTTGGAATCGGTGACCGTCTTATCGGCAACCCGTGCCGTTATAGTCATGCCCAAAAATGGGCCAAAAGGTGACTTTGGCCTAGACAACTTTTGATAGGCTCCTATGGAAGGTCACATGCTGTCGGTCGCATAGACGCATTCACTTTTGGAATCGGTGAACGTCTTATCGGCAACCATGCCGTTATAGTCATTCCTGTAGGCCCAATTTTGGGCCAACAGTCACTTTGGCCTAGACAACTTTTGATGGTCTCCTATGGAAGCTCACATGCTGCCGGTCGCATAGACGCATTCACTTTTGGAATCGGTGACCGTCTTATCGGCAACCCGTGCCGTTATAGTCATTCCTGTAGGCCCAATTTTGGGCCAAAAGTCACTTTGGCCTAGACAACTTTTGATGGTCTCCTTTGGAAGCTCACATGCTGCCGGTTGCATAGACGCATTCACTTTTGGAATCGGTGACCGTCTTATCGGCAACCCGTGCCGTTATAGTCATGCCAAAAAATGGGCCAAAAGGTGACTTTGGCCTAGACAACTTTTGATAGGCTCAAATGGAAGGTCACATGCTGTCGGTCGCATAGACGCATTCACTTTTGGAATCGGTGACCGTCTTATCGGCAACCATGCCGTTATAGTCATTCCTGTAGGCCAAATTTTGGGCCAAAAGTCACTTTGGCCTAGACAACTTTTGATGGTCTCCTATGGAAGCTCACATGCTGCCGGTCGCATAGACGCATTCACTTTTGGAATCGGTGACCGTCTTATCGGCAACCCGTGCCGTTATAATCATGCCCAAAAATGGGCCAAAAGGTGACTTTGGCCTAGACAACTTTTGATAGGCTCCTATGGAAGGTCACATGCTGTCGGTCGCATAGACGCATTCACTTTTGGAATCGGTGACCGTCTTATCGGCAACCATGCCGTTATAGTCATTCCTGTAGGCCCAATTTTGGGCCAAAAGTCACTTTGGCCTAGACAACTTTTGATGGTCTCCTATGGAAGGTCACATGCTGCCGGTCGCATAGACGCATTCACTTTTGGAATCGGTGACCGTCTTATCGGCAACCCGTGCCGTTATAATCATGCCCAAAAATGGGCCAAAAGGTGACTTTGGCCTAGACAACTTTTGATAGGCTCCTATGGAAGGTCACATGCTGTCGGTCGCATAGACGCATTCACTTTTGGAATCGGTGACCGTCTTATCGGCAACCATGCCGTTATAGTCATTCCTGTAGGCCCAATTTTGGGCCAAAAGTCACTTTGGCCTAGACAACTTTTGATGGTCTCCTATGGAAGCTCACATGCTGCCGGTCGCATAGACGCATTCACTTTTGGAATCGGTGACCGTCTTATCGGCAACCCGTGCCGTTATAGTCATGCCCAAAAATGGGCCAAAAGGTGACTTTGGCCTAGACAACTTTTGATAGGCTCAAATGGAAGGTCACATGCTGTCGGTCGCATAGACGCATTCACTTTTGGAATCGGTGACCGTCTTATCGGCAACCATGCCGATATAGTCATTCCTGTAGGCCCAATTTTGGGCCAAAAGTCACTTTGGCCTAGACAACTTTTGATGGTCTCCTATGGAAGCTCACATGCTGCCGGTTGCATAGACGCATTCACTTTTGGAATCGGTGACCGTCTTATCGGCAACCCGTGCCGTTATAGTCATGCCAAAAAATGGGCCAAAAGGTGACTTTGGCCTAGACAACTTTTGATAGGCTCAAATGGAAGGTCACATGCTGTCGGTCGCATAGACGCATTCACTTTTGGAATCGGTGACCGTCTTATCGGCAACCATGCCGTTATAGTCATTCCTGTAGGCCCAATTTTGGGCCAAAAGTCACTTTGGCCTAGACAACTTTTGATGGTCTCCTATGGAAGCTCACATGCTGCCGGTCGCATAGACACATTCACTTTTGGAATCGGTGACCGTCTTATCGGCAACCCGTGCCGTTATAGTCATGCCCAAAAATGGGCCAAAAGGTGACTTTGGCCTAGACAACTTTTGATAGGCTCCTATGGAAGGTCACATGCTGTCGGTCGCATAGACGCATTCACTTTTGGAATCAGTGACCGTCTTATCGGCAACCATGCCGTTATAGTCATTCCTGTAGGCCCAATTTTGGGCCAAAAGTCACTTTGGCCTAGACAACTTTTGATGGTCTCCTATGGAAGCTCACATGTTGCCGGTCGCATAGACGCATTCACTTTTGGAATCGGTGACCGTCTTATCGGCAACCATGCCGTTATAGTCATTCCTGTAGGCCCAATTTTGGGCCAAAAGTCACTTTGGCCTAGACAACTTTTGATGGTCTCCTATGGAAGCTCACATGCTGCCGGTCGCATAGACGCATTCACTTTTGGAATCGGTGACCGTCTTATCGGCAACCCGTGCCGTTATAGTCATGCCCAAAAATGGGCCAAAAGGTGACTTTTGCCTAGACAACTTTTGATAGGCTCCTATGGAAGGTCACATGCTGTCGGTCGCATAGACGCATTCACTTTTGGAATCGGTGACCGTCTTATCGGCAACCATGCCGTTATAGTCATTCCTGTAGGCCCAATTTTGGGCCAAAAGTCACTTTGGCCTAGACAACTTTTGATAGACTCCTATGGAAGGTCACATGCTGTCGGTCGCATAGACGCATTCACTTTTGGAATCGGTGACCGTCTTATCGTTAACCATGCCGTTATAGTCATTCCTGTAGGCCCAATTTTGGGCCAAAAGTCACTTTGGCCTAGACAACTTTTGATGGTCTCCTATGGAAGCTCACATGCTGCCGGTCGCATAGACGCATTCACTTTTGGAATCGGTGACCGTCTTATCGGCAACCCGTGCCGTTATAGTCATGCCCAAAAATGGGCCAAAAGGTGACTTTGGCCTAGACAACTTTTGATAGGCTCCTATGGAAGGTCACATGCTGTCGGTCGCATAGACGCATTCACTTTTGGAATCGGTGACCGTCTTATCGGCAACCATGCCGTTATAGTCATTCCTGTAGGCCCAATTTTGGGCCAAAAGTCACTTTGGCCTAGACAACTTTTGATGGTCTCCTATGGAAGCTCACATGCTGCCGGTCGCATAGACGCATTCACTTTTGGAATCGGTGACCGTCTTATCGGCAACCCGTGCCGTTATAGTCATGCCCAAAAATGGGCCAAAAGGTGACTTTGGCCTAGACAACTTTTGATAGGCTCCTATGGAAGGTCACATGCTGTCGGTCGCATAGACGCATTCACTTTTGGAATCGGTGACCGTCTTATCGGCAACCATGCCGTTATAGTCATTCCTGTAGGCCCAATTTTGGGCCAAACGTCACTTTGGCCTAGACAACTTTTGATGGTCTCCTATGGAAGCTCACATGCTGCCGGTCGCATAGACGCATTCACTTTTGGAATCGGTGACCGTCTTATCGGCAACCCGTGCAGTTATAGTCATGCCATAAAATGGGCCAAAAGGTGACTTTGGCCTAGACAACTTTTGATAGGCTCCTATGGAAGGTCACATGCTGTCGGTCGCATAGACGCATTCACTTTTGGAATCGGTGACCGTCTTATCGGCAACCATGCCGTTATAGTCATTCCTGTAGGCCCAATTTTGGGCCAAAAGTCACTTTGGCCAAGACAACTTTTGATGGTCTCCTATGGAAGCTCACATGCTGCCGGTCGCATAGACGCATTCACTTTTGGAATCGGTGACCGTCTTATCGGCAACCCGTGCCGTTTTAGTCATGCCCAAAAATGGGCCAAAAGGTGACTTTGGCCTAGACAACTTTTGATAGGCTCCTATGGAAGGTCACATGCTGTCGGTCGCATAGACGCATTCACTTTTGGAATCGGTGACCGTCTTATCGGCAACCATGCCGTTATAGTCATTCCTGTAGGCCCAATTTTGGGCCAAAAGTCACTTTGGCCTAGACAACTTTTGATGGTCTCCTATGGAAGCTCACATGCTGCCGGTCGCATAGACGCATTCACTTTTGGAATCGGTGACCGTCTTATCCGCAACCCGTGCCGTTATAGTCATGCCCAAAAATGGGCCAAAAGGTGACTTTGGCCTAGACAACTTTTGATAGGCTCCTATGGAAGGTCACATGCTGTCGGTCGCATAGACGCATTCACTTTTGGAATCGGTGACCGTCTTATCGGCAACCATGCCTTTATAGTCATTCCTGTAGGCCCAATTTTGGGCCAAAAGTCACTTTGGCCTAGACAACTTTTGATGGTCTCCTATGGAAGCTCACATGCTGCCGGTCGCATAGACGCATTCACTTTTGGAATCGGTGACCGTCTTATCGGCAACCCGTGCCGTTATAGTCATGCCCAAAAATGGGCCAAAAGGTGACTTTGGCCTAGACAACTTTTGATAGGCTCCTATGGAAGGTCACATGCTGTCGGTCGCATAGACGCATTCACTTTTGGAATCGGTGACCGTCTTATCGGCAACCATGCCGTTATAGTCATTCCTGTAGGCCCAATTTTGGGCCAAAAGTCACTTTGGCCTAGACAACTTTTGATGGTCTCCTATGGAAGCTCACATGCTGCCGGTCGCATAGACGCATTCACTTTTGGAATCGGTGACCGTCTTATCGGCAACCCGTGCCGTTATAGTCATGCCCAAAAATGGGCCAAAAGGTGACTTTGGCCTAGACAACTTTTGATAGGCTCCTATGGAAGGTCACATGCTGTCGGTCGCATAGACGCATTCACTTTTGGAATCGGTGACCGTCTTATCGGCAACCATGCCGTTATAGTCATTCCTGTAGGCCCAATTTTGGGCCAAAAGTCACTTTGGCCTAGACAACTTTTGATGGTCTCCTATGGAAGCTCACATGCTGCCGGTCGCATAGACGCATTCACTTTTGGAATCGGTGACCGTCTTATCGGCAACCCGTGCCGTTATAGTCATGCCATAAAATGGGCCAAAAGGTGACTTTGGCCTAGACAACTTTTGATAGGCTCCTATGGAAGGTCACATGCTGTCGGTCGCATAGACGCATTCACTTTTGGAATCGGTGACCGTCTTATCGGCAACCATGCCGTTATAGTCATTCCTGTAGGCCCAATTTTGGGCCAAAAGTCACTTTGGCCAAGACAACTTTTGATGGTCTCCTATGGAAGCTCACATGCTGCCGGTCGCATAGACGCATTCACTTTTGGAATCGGTGACCGTCTTATCGGCAACCCGTGCCGTTATAGTCATGCCCAAAAATGGGCCAAAAGGTGACTTTGGCCTAGACAACTTTTGATAGGCTCCTATGGAAGGTCACATGCTGTCGGTCGCATAGACGCATTCACTTTTGGAATCGGTGACCGTCTTATCGGCAACCATGCCGTTATAGTCATTCCTGTAGGCCCAATTTTGGGCCAAAAGTCACTTTGGCCTAGACAACTTTTGATGGTCTCCTATGGAAGCTCACATGCTGCCGGTCGCATAGACGCATTCACTTTTGGAATCGGTGACCGTCTTATCGGCAACCCGTGCCGTTATAGTCATGCCATAAAATGGGCCAAAAGGTGACTTTGGCCTAGACAACTTTTGATAGGCTCCTATGGAAGGTCACATGCTGTCGGTCGCATAGACGCATTCACTTTTGGAATCGGTGACCGTCTTATCGGCAACCATGCCGTTATAGTCATTCCTGTAGGCCCAATTTTGGGCCAAAAGTCACTTTGGCCAAGACAACTTTTGATGGTCTCCTATGGAAGCTCACATGCTGCCGGTCGCATAGACGCATTCACTTTTGGAATCGGTGACCGTCTTATCGGCAACCCGTGCCGTTATAGTCATGCCCAAAAATGGGCCAAAAGGTGACTTTGGCCTAGACAACTTTTGATAGGCTCCTATGGAAGGTCACATGCTGTCGGTCGCATAGACGCATTCACTTTTGGAATCGGTGACCGTCTTATCGGCAACCATGCCGTTATAGTCATTCCTGTAGGCCCAATTTTGGGCCAAAAGTCACTTTGGCCTAGACAACTTTTGATGGTCTCCTATGGAAGCTCACATGCTGCCGGTCGCATAGACGCATTCACTTTTGGAATCGGTGACCGTCTTATCGGCAACCCGTGCCGGTATAGTCATGCCCAAAAATGGGCCAAAAGGTGACTTTGGCCTAGACAACTTTTGATAGGCTCCTATGGAAGGTCACATGCTGTCGGTCGCATAGACGCATTCACTTTTGGAATCGGTGACCGTCTTATCGGCAACCATGCCGTTATAGTCATTCCTGTAGGCCCAATTTTGGGCCAAAAGTCACTTTGGCCTAGACAACTTTTGATGGTCTCCTATGGAAGCTCACATGCTGCCGGTCGCATAGACGCATTCACTTTTGGAATCGGTGACCGTCTTATCGGCAACCCGTGCCGTTATAGTCATGCCCAAAAATGGGCCAAAAGGTGACTTTGGCCTAGACAACTTTTGATAGGCTCCTATGGAAGGTCACATGCTGTCGGTCGCATAGACGCATTCACTTTTGGAATCGGTGACCCTCTAATCGGCAACCATGCCGTTATAGTCATTCCTGTAGGCCCAATTTTGGGCCAAAAGTCACTTTGGCCTAGACAACTTTTGATGGTCTCCTATGGAAGCTCACATGCTGCCGGTCGCATAGACGCATTCACTTTTGGAATCGGTGACCGTCTTATCGGCAACCCGTGCCGTTATAGTCATGCCCAAAAATGGGCCAAAAGGTGACTTTGGCCTAGACAACTTTTGATAGGCTCCTATGGAAGGTCACATGCTGTCGGTCGCATAGACGCATTCACTTTTGGAATCGGTGACCGTCTTATCGGCAACCATGCCGTTATAGTCATTCCTGTAGGCCCAATTTTGGGCCAAAAGTCACTTTGGCCTAGACAACTTTTGATGGTCTCCTATGGAAGCTCACATGCTGCCGGTCGCATAGACGCATTCACTTTTGGAATCGGTGACCGTCTTATCGGCAACCCGTGCCGTTATAGTCATGCCCAAAAATGGGCCAAAAGGTGACTTTGGCCTAGACAACTTTTGATAGGCTCCTATGGAAGGTCACATGCTGTCGGTCGCATAGACGCATTCACTTTTGGAATCGGTGACCGTCTTATCGGCAACCATGCCGTTATAGTCATTCCTGTAGGCCCAATTTTGGGCCAAAAGTCACTTTGGCCTAGACAACTTTTGATGGTCTCCTATGGAAGCTCACATGCTGCCGGTCGCATAGACGCATTCACTTTTGGAATCGGTGACCGTCTTATCGGCAACCCGTGCCGTTATAGTCATGCCCAAAAATGGGCCAAAAGGTGACTTTGGCCTAGACAACTTTTGATAGGCTCCTATGGAAGGTCACATGCTGTCGGTCGCATAGACGCATTCACTTTTGGAATCGGTGACCGTCTTATCGGCAACCATGCCGTTATAGTCATTCCTGTAGGCCCAATTTTGGGCCAAAAGTCACTTTGGCCTAGACAACTTTTGATGGTCTCCTATGGAAGCTCACATGCTGCCGGTCGCATAGACGCATTCACTTTTGGAATCGGTGACCGTCTTATCGGCAACCCGTGCCGTTATAGTCATGCCATAAAATGGGCCAAAAGGTGACTTTGGCCTAGACAACTTTTGATAGGCTCCTATGGAAGGTCACATGCTGTCGGTCGCATAGACGCATTCACTTTTGGAATCGGTGACCGTCTTATCGGCAACCATGCCGTTATAGTCATTCCTGTAGGCCCAATTTTGGGCCAAAAGTCACTTTGGCCAAGACAACTTTTGATGGTCTCCTATGGAAGCTCACATGCTGCCGGTCGCATAGACGCATTCACTTTTGGAATCGGTGACCGTCTTATCGGCAACCCGTGCCGTTATAGTCATGCCCAAAAATGGGCCAAAAGGTGACTTTGGCCTAGACAACTTTTGATAGGCTCCTATGGAAGGTCACATGCTGTCGGTCGCATAGACGCATTCACTTTTGGAATCGGTGACCGTCTTATCGGCAACCATGCCGTTATAGTCATTCCTGTAGGCCCAATTTTGGGCCAAAAGTCACTTTGGCCTAGACAACTTTTGATGGTCTCCTATGGAAGCTCACATGCTGCTGGTCGCATAGACGCATTCACTTTTGGAATCGGTGACCGTCTTATCGGCAACCCGTGCCGGTATAGTCATGCCCAAAAATGGGCCAAAAGGTGACTTTGGCCTAGACAACTTTTGATAGGCTCCTATGGAAGGTCACATGCTGTCGGTCGCATAGACGCATTCACTTTTGGAATCGGTGACCGTCTTATCGGCAACCATGCCGTTATAGTCATTCCTGTAGGCCCAATTTTGGGCCAAAAGTCACTTTGGCCTAGACAACTTTTGATGGTCTCCTATGGAAGCTCACATGCTGCCGGTCGCATAGACGCATTCACTTTTGGAATCGGTGACCGTCTTATCGGCAACCCGTGCCGTTATAGTCATGCCCAAAAATGGGCCAAAAGGTGACTTTGGCCTAGACAACTTTTGATAGGCTCCTATGGAAGGTCACATGCTGTCGGTCGCATAGACGCATTCACTTTTGGAATCGGTGACCGTCTTATCGGCAACCATGCCGTTATAGTCATTCCTGTAGGCCCAATTTTGGGCCAAAAGTCACTTTGGCCTAGACAACTTTTGATGGTCTCCTATGGAAGCTCACATGCTGCCGGTCGCATAGACGCATTCACTTTTGGAATCGGTGACCGTCTTATCGGCAACCCGTGCCGTTATAGTCATGCCCAAAAATGGGCCAAAAGGTGACTTTGGCCTAGACAACTTTTGATAGGCTCCTATGGAAGGTCACATGCTGTCGGTCGCATAGACGCATTCACTTTTGGAATCGGTGACCGTCTTATCGGCAACCATGCCGTTATAGTCATTCCTGTAGGCCCAATTTTGGGCCAAAAGTCACTTTGGCCTAGACAACTTTTGATGGTCTCCTATGGAAGCTCACATGCTGCCGGTCGCATAGACGCATTCACTTTTGGAATCGGTGACCGCCTTATCGGCAACCCGTGCCGTTATAGTCATGCCCATAAATGGGCCAAAAGGTGACTTTGGCCTAGAAAACTTTTGATAGGCTCCTATGGAAGGTCACATGCTGTCGGTCGCATAGACGCATTCACTTTTGGAATCGGTGACCGTCTTATCGGCAACCATGCCGTTATAGTCATTCCTGTAGGCCCAAGTTTGGGCCAAAAGTCACTTTGGCCTAGACAACTTTTGATGGTCTCCTATGGAAGCTCACATGCTGCCGGTCGCATAGACGCATTCACTTTTGGAATCGGTGACCGTCTTATCGGCAACCCGTGCCGTTATAGTCATGCCCAAAAATGGGCCAAAAGGTGACTTTGGCCTAGACAACTTTTGATAGGCTCCTATGGAAGGTCACATGCTGTCGGTCGCATAGACGCATTCACTTTTGGAATCGGTGACCGTCTTATCGGCAACCATGCCGTTATAGTCATTCCTGTAGGCCCAATTTTGGGCCAAAAGTCACTTTGGCCTAGACAACTTTTGATGGTCTCCTATGGAAGCTCACATGCTGCCGGTCGCATAGACGCATTCACTTTTGGAATCGGTGACCGCCTTATCGGCAACCCGTGCCGTTATAGTCATGCCCATAAATGGGCCAAAAGGTGACTTTGGCCTAGAGAACTTTTGATAGGCTCCTATGGAAGGTCACATGCTGTCGGTCGCATAGACGCATTCACTTTTGGAATCGGTGACCGTCTTATCGGCAACCATGCCGTTATAGTCATTCCTGTAGGCCCAATTTTGGGCCAAAAGTCACTTTGGCCTAGACAACTTTTGATGGTCTCCTATGGAAGCTCACATGCTGCCGGTCGCATAGACGCATTCACTTTTGGAATCGGTGACCGTCTTATCGGCAACCCGTGCCGTTATAGTCATGCCCAAAAATGGGCCAAAAGGTGACTTTGGCCTAGACAACTTTTGATAGGCTCCTATGGAAGGTCACATGCTGTCGGTCGCATAGACGCATTCACTTTTGGAATCGGTGACCGTCTTATCGGCAACCATGCCGTTATAGTCATTCCTGTAGGCCCAATTTTGGGCCAAAAGTCACTTTGGCCTAGACAACTTTTGATGGTCTCCTATGGAAGCTCACATGCTGCCGGTCGCATAGACGCATTCACTTTTGGAATCGGTGACCGTCTTATCGGCAACCCTTGCCGTTATAGTCATGCCCAAAAATGGGCCAAAAGGTGACTTTGGCCTAGACAACTTTTGATAGGCTCCTATGGAAGGTCACATGCTGTCGGTCGCATAGACTCATTCACTTTTGGAATCGGTGACCGTCTTATCGGCAACCATGCCGTTATAGTCATTCCTGTAGGCCCAATTTTGGGCCAAAAGTCACTTTGGCCTAGACAACTTTTGATGGTCTCCTATGGAAGCTCACATGCTGCCGGTCGCATAGACGCATTCACTTTTGGAATCGGTGACCGTCTTATCGGCAACCCGTGCCGTTATAGTCATGCCCAAAAATGGGCCATAAGGTGACTTTGGCCTAGACAACTTTTGATAGGCTCCTATGGAAGGTCACATGCTGTCGGTCGCATAGACGCATTCACTTTTGGAATCGGTGACCGTCTTATCGGCAACCATGCCGTTATAGTCATTCCTGTAGGCCCAATTTTGGGCCAAAAGTCACTTTGGCCTAGACAACTTTTGATGGTCTCCTTTGGAAGCTCACATGCTGCCGGTCGCATAGACGCATTCACTTTTGGAATCGGTGACCGTCTTATCGGCAACCCGTGCCGTTATAGTCATGCCCAAAAATGGGCCAAAAGGTGACTTTGGCCTAGACAACTTTTGATAGGCTCCTATGGAAGGTCACATGCTGTCGGTCGCATAGACGCATTCACTTTTGGAATCGGTGACCGTCTTATCGGCAACCATGCCGTTATAGTCATTCCTGTAGGCCCAATTTTGGGCCAAAAGTCACTTTGGCCTAGACAACTTTTGATGGTCTCCTAAGGAAGCTCACATGCTGCCGGTCGCATAGACGCATTCACTTTTGGAATCGGTGACCGTCTTATCGGCAACCCGTGCCGTTATAGTCATGCCCAAAAATGGGCCAAAAGGTGACTTTGGCCTAGACAACTTTTGATAGGCTCCTATGGAAGGTCACATGCTGTCGGTCGCATAGACGCATTCACTTTTGGAATCTCTGACCGTCTTATCGGCAACCATGCCGTTATAGTCATTCCTGTAGGCCCAATTTTGGGCCAAAAGTCACTTTGGCCTAGACAACTTTTGATGGTCTCCTATGGAAGCTCACATGCTGCCGGTCGCATAGACGCATTCACTTTTGGAATCGGTGACCGTCTTATCGGCAACCCGTGCCGTTATAGTCATGCCCAAAAATGGGCCAAAAGGTGACTTTGGCCTAGACAACTTTTGATGGTCTCCTATGGAAGCTCACATGCTGCCGGTCGCATAGACGCATTCACTTTTGGAATCGGTGACCGTCTTATCGGCAACCTGTGCCGTTATAGTCATGCCCAAAAATGGGCCAAAAGTCACTTTGGCCTAGACAACTTTTGATGGTCTCCTTTGGAAGCTCACATGCTGCCGGTCGCATAGACGCATTCACTTTTGGAATCGGTGACCGTCTTATCGGCAACCCGTGCCGTTATAGTCATGCCCAAAAATGGGCCAAAAGGTGACTTTGGCCTAGACAACTTTTGATAGGCTCCTATGGAAGGTCACATGCTGTCGGTCGAATAGACGCATTCACTTTTGGAATCGGTGACTGTCTTATAGGCAACCATGCCGTTATAGTCATTCCTGTAGGCCCAATTTTGGGCCAAAAGTCACTTTGGCCTAGACAACTTTTGATGGTCTCCTATGGAAGCTCACATGCTGCCGGTCGCATAGACGCATTCACTTTTGGAATCGGTGACCGTCTTATCGGCAACCCGTGCCGTTATAGTCATGCCCAAAAATGGGCCAAAAGGTGACTTTGGCCTAGACAACTTTTGATAGGCTCCTATGGAAGGTCACATGCTGTCGGTCGCATAGACGCATTCACTTTTGGAATCGGTGACCGTCTTATCGGCAACCATGCCGTTATAGTCATTCCGGTAGGCCCAATTTTGGGCCAAAAGTCACTTTGGCCTAGACAACTTTTGATGGTCTCCTTTGGAAGCTCACATGCTGCCGGTCGCATAGACGCATTCACTTTTGGAATCGGTGACCGTCTTATCGGCAACCCGTGCCGTTATATTCATGCCCAAAAATGGGCCAAAAGGTGACTTTGGCCTAGACAACTTTTGATAGGCTCCTATGGAAGGTCACATGCTGTCGGTCGAATAGACGCATTCACTTTTGGAATCGGTGACTGTCTTATAGGCAACCATGCCGTTATAGTCATTCCTGTAGGCCCAATTTTGGGCCAAAAGTCACTTTGGCCTAGACAACTTTTGATGGTCTCCTATGGAAGCTCACATGCTGCCGGTCGCATAGACGCATTCACTTTTGGAATCGGTGACCGTCTTATCGGCAACCCGTGCCGTTATAGTCATGCCCAAAAATGGGCCAAAAGGTGACTTTGGCCTAGACAACTTTTGATAGGCTCCTATGGAAGGTCACATGCTGTCGGTCGCATAGACGCATTCACTTTTGGAATCGGTGACCGTCTTATCGGCAACCATGCCGTTATAGTCATTCCTGTAGGCCCAATTTTGGGCCAAAAGTCACTTTGGCCTAGACAACTTTTGATGGTCTCCTATGGAAGCTCACATGCTGCCGGTCGCATAGACGCATTCACTTTTGGAATCGGTGACCGTCTTATCGGCAACCCGTGCCGTTATAGTCATGCCCAAAAATGGGCCAAAAGGTGACTTTGGCCTAGACAACTTTTGATAGGCTCCTATGGAAGGTCACATGCTGTCGGTCGCATAGACGCATTCACTTTTGGAATCGGTGACCCTCTTATCGGCAACCATGCCGTTATAGTCATTCCTGTAGGCCCAATTTTGGGCCAAAAGTCACTTTGGCCTAGACAACTTTTGATGGTCTCCTATGGAAGCTCACATGCTGCCGGTCGCATAGACGCATTCACTTTTGGAATCGGTGACCGTCTTATCGGCAACCCGTGCCGTTATAGTCATGCCCAAAAATGGGCCAAAAGGTGACTTTGGCCTAGACAACTTTTGATAGGCTCCTATGGAAGGTCACATGCTGTCGGTCGCATAGACGCATTCACTTTTGGAATCGGTGACCGTCTTATCGGCAACCATGCCGTTATAGTCATTCCTGTAGGCCCAATTTTGGGCCAAAAGTCACTTTGGCCTAGACAACTTTTGATGGTCTCCTATGGAAGCTCACATGCTGCCGGTCGCATAGACGCATTCACTTTTGGAATCGGTGACCGTCTTATCGGCAACCCGTGCCGTTATAGTCATGCCCAAAAATGGGCCAAAAGGTGACTTTGGCCTAGACAACTTTTGATAGGCTCCTATGGAAGGTCACATGCTGTCGGTCGCATAGACGCATTCACTTTTGGAATCGGTGACCGTCTTATCGGCAAACCATGCCGTTATAGTCATTCCTGTAGGCCCAATTTTGGGCCAAAAGTCACTTTGGCCTAGACAACTTTTGATGGTCTCCTATGGAAGCTCACATGCTGCCGGTCGCATAGACGCATTCACTTTTGGAATCGGTGACCGTCTTATCGGCAACCCGTGCCGTTATAGTCATTCCCAAAAATGGGCCAAAAGGTGACTTTGGCCTAGACAACTTTTGATAGGCTCCTATGGAAGGTCACATGCTGTCGGTCGCATAGACGCATTCACTTTTGGAATCGGTGACCGTCTTATCGGCAACCATGCCGTTATAGTCATTCCTGTAGGCCCAATTTTGGGCCAAAAGTCACTTTGGCCTAGACAACTTTTGATGGTCTCCTATGGAAGCTCACATGCTGCCGGTCGCATAGACGCATTCACTTTTGGAATCGGTGACCGTCTTATCGGCAACCCGTGCCGTTATAGTCATGCCATAAAATGGGCCAAAAGGTGACTTTGGCCTAGACAACTTTTGATAGGCTCCTATGGAAGGTCACATGCTGTCGGTCGCATAGACGCATTCACTTTTGGAATCGGTGACCGTCTTATCGGCAACCATGCCGTTATAGTCATTCCTGTAGGCCCAATTTTGGGCCAAAAGTCACTTTGGCCAAGACAACTTTTGATGGTCTCCTATGGAAGCTCACATGCTGCCGGTCGCATAGAAGCATTCACTTTTGGAATCGGTGACCGTCTTATCGGCAACCCGTGCCGTTATAGTCATGCCCAAAAATGGGCCAAAAGGTGACTTTGGCCTAGACAACTTTTGATAGGCTCCTATGGAAGGTCACATGCTGTCGGTCGCATAGACGCATTCACTTTTGGAATCGGTGACCGTCTTATCGGCAACCATGCCGTTATAGTCATTCCTGTAGGCCCAATTTTGGGCCAAAAGTCACTTTGGCCTAGACAACTTTTGATGGTCTCCTATGGAAGCTCACATGCTGCTGGTCGCATAGACGCATTCACTTTTGGAATCGGTGACCGTCTTATCGGCAACCCGTGCCGGTATAGTCATGCCCAAAAATGGGCCAAAAGGTGACTTTGGCCTAGACAACTTTTGATAGGCTCCTATGGAAGGTCACATGCTGTCGGTCGCATAGACGCATTCACTTTTGGAATCGGTGACCGTCTTATCGGCAACCATGCCGTTATAGTCATTCCTGTAGGCCCAATTTTGGGCCAAAAGTCACTTTGGCCTAGACAACTTTTGATGGTCTCCTATGGAAGCTCACATGCTGCCGGTCGCATAGACGCATTCACTTTTGGAATCGGTGACCGTCTTATCGGCAACCCGTGCCGTTATAGTCATGCCCAAAAATGGGCCAAAAGGTGACTTTGGCCTAGACAACTTTTGATAGGCTCCTATGGAAGGTCACATGCTGTCGGTCGCATAGACGCATTCACTTTTGGAATCGGTGACCGTCTTATCGGCAACCATGCCGTTATAGTCATTCCTGTAGGCCCAATTTTGGGCCAAAAGTCACTTTGGCCTAGACAACTTTTGATGGTCTCCTATGGAAGCTCACATGCTGCCGGTCGCATAGACGCATTCACTTTTGGAATCGGTGACCGTCTTATCGGCAACCCGTGCCGTTATAGTCATGCCCAAAAATGGGCCAAAAGGTGACTTTGGCCTAGACAACTTTTGATAGGCTCCTATGGAAGGTCACATGCTGTCGGTCGCATAGACGCATTCACTTTTGGAATCGGTGACCGTCTTATCGGCAACCATGCCGTTATAGTCATTCCTGTAGGCCCAATTTTGGGCCAAAAGTCACTTTGGCCTAGACAACTTTTGATGGTCTCCTATGGAAGCTCACATGCTGCCGGTCGCATAGACGCATTCACTTTTGGAATCGGTGACCGCCTTATCGGCAACCCGTGCCGTTATAGTCATGCCCATAAATGGGCCAAAAGGTGACTTTGGCCTAGAAAACTTTTGATAGGCTCCTATGGAAGGTCACATGCTGTCGGTCGCATAGACGCATTCACTTTTGGAATCGGTGACCGTCTTATCGGCAACCATGCCGTTATAGTCATTCCTGTAGGCCCAATTTTGGGCCAAAAGTCACTTTGGCCTAGACAACTTTTGATGGTCTCCTATGGAAGCTCACATGCTGCCGGTCGCATAGACGCATTCACTTTTGGAATCGGTGACCGTCTTATCGGCAACCCGTGCCGTTATAGTCATGCCCAAAAATGGGCCAAAAGGTGACTTTGGCCTAGACAACTTTTGATAGGCTCCTATGGAAGGTCACATGCTGTCGGTCGCATAGACGCATTCACTTTTGGAATCGGTGACCGTCTTATCGGCAACCATGCCGTTATAGTCATTCCTGTAGGCCCAATTTTGGGCCAAAAGTCACTTTGGCCTAGACAACTTTTGATGGTCTCCTATGGAAGCTCACATGCTGTCGGTCGCATAGACGCATTCACTTTTGGAATCGGTGACCGTCTTATCGGCAACCATGCCGTTATAGTCATTCCTGTAGGCCCAATTTTGGGCCAAAAGTCACTTTGGCCTAGACAACTTTTGATGGTCTCCTATGGAAGCTCACATGCTGTCGGTCGCATAGACGCATTCACTTTTGGAATCGGTGACCGTCTTATCGGCAACCATGCCGTTATAGTCATTCCTGTAGGCCCAATTTTGGGCCAAAAGTCACTTTGGCCTAGACAACTTTTGATGGTCTCCTTTGGAAGCTCACATGCTGCCGGTCGCATAGACGCATTCACTTTTGGAATCGGTGACCGTCTTATCGGCAACCCGTGCCGTTATAGTCATGCCCAAAAATGGGCCAAAAGGTGACTTTGGCCTAGACAACTTTTGATAGGCTCCTATGGAAGGTCACATGCTGTCGGTCGCATAGACGCATTCACTTTTGGAATCGGTGACCGTCTTATCGGCAACCATGCCGTTATAGTCATTCCTGTAGGCCCAATTTTGGGCCAAAAGTCACTTTGGCCTAGACAACTTTTGATGGTCTCCTAAGGAAGCTCACATGCTGCCGGTCGCATAGACGCATTCACTTTTGGAATCGGTGACCGTCTTATCGGCAACCCGTGCCGTTATAGTCATGCCCAAAAATGGGCCAAAAGGTGACTTTGGCCTAGACAACTTTTGATAGGCTCCTATGGAAGGTCACATGCTGTCGGTCGCATAGACGCATTCACTTTTGGAATCTCTGACCGTCTTATCGGCAACCATGCCGTTATAGTCATTCCTGTAGGCCCAATTTTGGGCCAAAAGTCACTTTGGCCTAGACAACTTTTGATGGTCTCCTATGGAAGCTCACATGCTGCCGGTCGCATAGACGCATTCACTTTTGGAATCGGTGACCGTCTTATCGGCAACCCGTGCCGTTATAGTCATGCCCAAAAATGGGCCAAAAGGTGACTTTGGCCTAGACAACTTTTGATGGTCTCCTATGGAAGCTCACATGCTGTCGGTCGCATAGACGCATTCACTTTTGGAATCGGTGACCGTCTTATCGGCAACCTGTGCCGTTATAGTCATGCCCAAAAATGGGCCAAAAGTCACTTTGGCCTAGACAACTTTTGATGGTCTCCTATGGAAGCTCACATGCTGCCGGTCGCATAGACGCATTCACTTTTGGAATCGGTGACCGTCTTATCGGCAACCCGTGCCGTTATAGTCATGCCCAAAAATGGGCCAAAAGGTGACTTTGGCCTAGACAACTTTTGATAGGCTCCTATGGAAGGTCACATGCTGTCGGTCGAATAGACGCATTCACTTTTGGAATCGGTGACTGTCTTATAGGCAACCATGCCGTTATAGTCATTCCTGTAGGCCCAATTTTGGGCCAAAAGTCACTTTGGCCTAGACAACTTTTGATGGTCTCCTATGGAAGCTCACATGCTGCCGGTCGCATAGACGCATTCACTTTTGGAATCGGTGACCGTCTTATCGGCAACCCGTGCCGTTATAGTCATGCCCAAAAATGGGCCAAAAGGTGACTTTGGCCTAGACAACTTTTGATAGGCTCCTATGGAAGGTCACATGCTGTCGGTCGCATAGACGCATTCACTTTTGGAATCGGTGACCGTCTTATCGGCAACCATGCCGTTATAGTCATTCCTGTAGGCCCAATTTTGGGCCAAAAGTCACTTTGGCCTAGACAACTTTTGATGGTCTCCTTTGGAAGCTCACATGCTGCCGGTCGCATAGACGCATTCACTTTTGGAATCGGTGACCGTCTTATCGGCAACCCGTGCCGTTATATTCATGCCCAAAAATGGGCCAAAAGGTGACTTTGGCCTAGACAACTTTTGATAGGCTCCTATGGAAGGTCACATGCTGTCGGTCGCATAGACGCATTCACTTTTGGAATCGGTGACCGTCTTATCGGCAACCATGCCGTTATAGTCATTCCTGTAGGCCCAATTTTGGGCCAAAAGTCACTTTGGCCTAGACAACTTTTGATGGTCTCCTATGGAAGCTCACATGCTGCCGGTCGCATAGACGCATTCACTTTTGGAATCGGTGACCGTCTTATCGGCAACCTATACCGTTATAGTCATGCCCAAAAATGGGCCAAAAGTCACTTTGGCCTAGACAACTTTTGATGGTCTCCTTTGGAAGCTCACATGCTGCCGGTCGCATAGACGCATTCACTTTTGGAATCGGTGACCGTCTTATCGGCAACCCGTGCCGTTATAGTCATGCCCAAAAATGGGCCAAAAGGTGACTTTGGCCTAGACAACTTTTGATAGGCTCCTATGGAAGGTCACATGCTGTCGGTCGCATAGACGCATTCACTTTTGGAATCGGTGACTGTCTTATCGGCAACCATGCCGTTATAGTCATTCCTGTAGGCCCAATTTTGGGCCAAAAGTCACTTTGGCCTAGACAACTTTTGATGGTCTCCTATGGAAGCTCACATGCTGACGGTCGCATAGACGCATTCACTTTTGGAATCGGTGACTGTCTTATCGGCAACCCGTGCCGTTATAGTCATGCCCAAAAATGGGCCAAAAGGTGACTTTGGCCTAGACAACTTTTGATAGGCTCCTATGGAAGGTCACATGCTGTCGGTCGCATAGACGCATTCACTTTTGGAATCGGTGACCGTCTTATCGGCAACCATGCCGTTATAGTCATTCCTGTAGGCCCAATTTTGGGCCAAAAGTCACTTTGGCCTAGACAACTTTTGATGGTCTCCTATGGAAGCTCACATGCTGCCGGTCGCATAGACGCATTCACTTTTGGAATCGGTGACCGTCTTATCGGCAACCCGTGCCGTTATAGTCATGCCCAAAAATGGGCCAAAAGGTGACTTTGGCCTAGACAACTTTTGATAGGCTCCTATGGAAGGTCACATGCTGTCGGTCGCATAGACGCATTCACTTTTGGAATCGGTGACCGTCTTATCGGCAACCATGCCGTTATAGTCATTCCTGTAGGCCCAATTTTGGGCCAAAAGTCACTTTGGCCTAGACAACTTTTGATGGTCTCCTATGGAAGCTCACATGCTGCCGGTCGCATAGACGCATTCACTTTTGGAATCGGTGACCGTCTTATCGGCAACCCGTGCCGTTATAGTCATGCCCAAAAATGGGCCAAAAGGTGACTTTGGCCTAGACAACTTTTGATAGGCTCCTATGGAAGGTCACATGCTGTCGGTCGCATAGACGCATTCACTTTTGGAATCGGTGACCGTCTTATCGGCAACCATGCCGTTATAGTCATTCCTGTAGGCCCAATTTTGGGCCAAAAGTCACTTTGGCCTAGACAACTTTTGATGGTCTCCTATGGAAGCTCACATGCTGCCGGTCGCATAGACGCATTCACTTTTGGAATCGGTGACCGTCTTATCGGCAACCCGTGCCGTTATAGTCATGCCCAAAAATGGGCCAAAAGGTGACTTTGGCCTAGACAACTTTTGATAGGCTCCTATGGAAGGTCACATGCTGTCGGTCGCATAGACGCATTCACTTTTGGAATCGGTGACCGTCTTATCGGCAACCATGCCGTTATAGTCATTCCTGTAGGCCCAATTTTGGGCCAAAAGTCACTTTGGCCTAGACAACTTTTGATGGTCTCCTATGGAAGCTCACATGCTGCCGGTCGCATAGACGCATTCACTTTTGGAATCGGTGACCGTCTTATCGGCAACCTATGCCGTTATAGTCATGCCCAAAAAAGGGCCAAAAGTCACTTTGGCCTAGACAACTTTTGATGGTCTCCTTTGGAAGCTCACATGCTGCCGGTCGCATAGACGCATTCACTTTTGGAATCGGTGACCGTCTTATCGGCAACCCGTGCCGTTATAGTCATGCCCAAAAATGGGCCAAAAGGTGACTTTGGCCTAGACAACTTTTGATAGGCTCCTATGGAAGGTCACATGCTGTCGGTCGCATAGACGCATTCACTTTTGGAATCGGTGACCGTCTTATCGGCAACCATGCCGTTATAGTCATTCCTGTAGGCCCAATTTTGGGCCAAAAGTCACTTTGGCCTAGACAACTTTTGATGGTCTCCTATGGAAGCTCACATGCTGCCGGTCGCATAGACACATTCACTTTTGGAATCGGTGACCGTCTTATCGGCAACCCGTGCCGTTATAGTCATGCCCAAAAATGGGCCAAAAGGTGACTTTGGCCTAGACAACTTTTGATAGGCTCCTATGGAAGGTCACATGCTGTCGGTCGCATAGACGCATTCACTTTTGGAATCGGTGACCGTCTTATCGGCAACCATGCCGTTATAGTCATTCCTGTAGGCCCAATTTTGGGCCAAACGTCACTTTGGCCTAGACAACTTTTGATGGTCTCCTATGGAAGCTCACATGCTGCCGGTCGCATAGACGCATTCACTTTTGGAATCGGTGACCGTCTTATCGGCAACCTATGCCGTTATAGTCATGCCCAAAAAAGGGCCAAAAGTCACTTTGGCCTAGACAACTTTTGATGGTCTCCTTTGGAAGCTCACATGCTGCCGATCGCATAGACGCATTCACTTTTGGAATCGGTGACCGTCTTATCGGCAACCCGTGCCGTTATATTCATGCCCAAAAATGGGCCAAAAGGTGACTTTGGCCTAGACAACTTTTGATAGGCTCCTATGGAAGGTCACATGCTGTCGGTCGCATAGACGCATTCACTTTTGGAATCGGTGACCGTCTTATCGGCAACCATGCCGTTATAGTCATTCCTGTAACCCAATTTTGGGCCAAAAGTCACTTTGGCCTAGACAACTTTTGATGGTCTCCTATGGAAGCTCACATGCTGCCGGTCGCATAGACGCATTCACTTTTGGAATCGGTGACCGTCTTATCGGCAACCCGTGCCGTTATATTCATGCCCAAAAATGGGCCAAAAGGTGACTTTGGCCTAGACAACTTTTGATAGGCTCCTATGGAAGGTCACATGCTGTCGGTCGCATAGACGCATTCACTTTTGGAATCGGTGACCGTCTTATCGGCAAACCATGCCGTTATAGTCATTCCTGTAGGCCCAATTTTGGGCCAAAAGTCACTTTGGCCTAGACAACTTTTGATGGTCTCCTTTGGAAGCTCACATGCTGCCGGTCGCATAGACGCATTCACTTTTGGAATCGGTGACCGTCTTATCGGCAACCCGTGCCGTTATAGTCATGCCCAAAAATGGGCCAAAAGGTGACTTTGGCCTAGACAACTTTTGATAGGCTCCTATGGAAGGTCACATGCTGTCGGTCGCATAGACGCATTCACTTTTGGAATCGGTGACCGTCTTATCGGCAACCATGCCGTTATAGTCATTCCTGTAGGCCCAATTTTGGGCCAAAAGTCACTTTGGCCTAGACAACTTTTGATGGTCTCCTATGGAAGCTCACATGCTGCCGGTCGCATAGACGCATTCACTTTTGGAATCGGTGACCGTCTTATCGGCAACCCGTGCCGTTATAGTCATGCCCAAAAATGGGCCAAAAGGTGACTTTGGCCTAGACAACTTTTGATAGGCTCCTATGGAAGGTCACATGCTGTCGGTCGCATAGACGCATTCACTTTTGGAATCGGTGACCGTCTTATCGGCAACCATGCCGTTATAGTCATTCCTGTAGGCCCAATTTTGGGCCAGAAGTCACTTTGGCCTAGACAACTTTTGATGGTCTCCTATGGAAGCTCACATGCTGCCGGTCGCATAGACGCATTCACTTTTGGAATCGGTGACCGTCTTATCGGCAACCCGTGCCGTTATAGTCATGCCCAAAAATGGGCCAAAAGTCACTTTGGCCTGGACAACTTTTGATGGTCTCCTATGGAAGCTCACATGCTGCCGGTCGCATAGACGCATTCACTTTTGGAATCGGTGACCGTCTTATCGGCAACCCGTGCCGTTATATTCATGCCCAAAAATGGGCCAAAAGGTGACTTTGGCCTAGACAACTTTTGATAGGCTCCTTTGGAAGGTCACATGCTGTCGGTCGCATAGACGCATTCACTTTTGGAATCGGTGACCGTCTTATCGGCAACCATGCCGTTATAGTCATTCCTGTAGGCCCAATTTTGGGCCAAAAGTCACTTTGGCCTAGACAACTTTTGATGGTCTCCTATGGAAGCTCACATGCTGCCGGTCGCATAGACGCATTCACTTTTGGAATCGGTGACCGTCTTATCGGCAACCCGTGCCGTTATAGTCATGCCCAAAAATGGGCCAAAAGGTGACTTTGGCCTAGACAACTTTTGATAGGCTCCTATGGAAGGTCACATGCTGTCGGTCGCATAGACGCATTCACTTTTGGAATCGGTGACCGTCTTATCGGCAACCATGCCGTTATAGTCATTCCTGTAGGCCCAATTTTGGGCCAAAAGACACTTTGGCCTAGACAACTTTTAATGGTCTCCTATGGAAGCTCACATGCTGCCGGTCGCATAGACGCATTCACTTTTGGAATCGGTGACCGCCTTATCGGCAACCCGTGCCGTTATAGTCATGCCCAAAAATGGGCCAAAAGGTGACTTTGGCCTAGACAACTTTTGATAGGCTCCTATGGAAGGTCACATGCTGTCGGTCGCATAGACGCATTCACTTTTGGAATCGGTGACCGTCTTATCGGCAACCATGCCGTTATAGTCATTCCTGTAGGCCCAATTTTGGGCCAAAAGTCACTTTGGCCTAGACAACCACAGCAAAAATAACTTCATTTCTGTTGTTGCGGAAATGAAACGGATTTTGGGTAATATAGATTTCCGCAACGTTTCCGCTGTCCTGAAATGAAGTTATCCGTTTCCGCTTCATTTCCGCAATGGAAATAGTCATATGTTTATTTCCGTTGCGTTTTTTAGATGGAAACTGCATTTGTATATTTCCATTGTGTTTCCAACAGCAGTAAATTAAAAGATTGTTTGATAAGACAGATTTCCACATCGTTTCCGCATCCGGAAATTACAACTACATTTCAACTGCGGAAATATTGCGGAAATGAACAGTACCCAACTGTTCATTTCCGCAATATTTCCGTACTGTTCATTTCCGCAATATTTCCGCACACTGAACTTTGGTTAAATGTTCATGTAGGCTTAATGCCAATGTGTATTTTGTTTATGTTTGCATCTCTAACATCTTGCTGAAAACCGTGTTCTGTTCTCTAAATTACAAATATGAATATATTTGGGAAAAGGTTTTTTGGTAAAATAGGTAATGTTATTAATACAAAGTACACAAGAAACAAACTTATAATACTGACTGACGGCATATTGTCTTGGTCTGATCTTAATATATCAACATTAATATTAGGTTAATTATTTCATTTTGGAAAACTAAAAGAGTTGACATACATTATGTCGTTAGTAAGGGTGTCAACATCATAAGAGTATAAACAATGTTGTTACAATTGTATATATAGCTCATAGCATCTACAAATCAAATTAGTATTTCCTCTTCCAAACTCCCTTGATATGTTTGCAAAAAATGATTGCCAGAAGCCTGCTTAATATTAAAATGATTAAAATATCAGACAATAACATTATTCAGTTCAAATATGTAGTCAAAGGAATTAAACTTAGCATTTGAAAATAAATCAAAATGAAAGAAAGGACAAAATTGTGATCTGTAAATGTGTAAATTAAAAAAATATATGCAATAAATAATTACATAATTTAAAATATGTCCCGGCCTTTATTTTATATACACTGCATGAGCAGATTACATAATATTTTTAGGTATCTGACATATTCTATTGCCTAATTTTGTATTTGATTAACTGGAAATATTTAATATTAATAACCCGAGGTCTCAAACATTGGGGCTGATTTTGTCATTCATATTTAACAAATAAACTTCGGTCAAAAAGGTAGCACAGTGATAGAAATTAGCCATTTTATCTACGTAAATGATCTGTCAAGTGCACTTGCACTTCAGTCACAGACGTCAGTTGTTTGAGTTGTCTCCCTTCGACCGTCAATGTCACGTCGAAGACCTCCCGTACGTTTTTGTTCTCTGCACTGTTTTTAGCTTGTAACAGCTCGACACGAATGAATTTTTCCGTTCTACTTCGGCTATTTCCGACAGTGACGTCATGCCATCGAGTCATTTCTCTGACGCAACAAGCAGACGACAACGCCTTGTGTTTACAAAAAAAAACAAGTGCGAGAAGAATCGAGCCGGTTCAGACTTTCGGTTAGATCTACCTGAAGGCCAGACCAAAGCTATTCAAGGATGCTGTGCTCGACATTTCACTGGCCGGCAAATAAATTCAGCTGACAGCGACGGACCGACTTGCTCCATTTGAGTTCAAAGTTTGATCAAGACAAGAGAGGAGGCCATTGCACTTTCAAGTTTCATGAGAGGTGACGTCTGATCGACATATTTTGATGTATCGTGGATACAGTAGCCTGAACGTATGCATGAATGTGTTTTATAGTTTATTGCTTAAAAGATTTATACTTGAAACTTATTAGAATCTATTTTAATTTTCATTAATGTTTTGTTTCTCTCTATCTGCCGTAAAAATAGGGCTGTAGGAAAACTCGTACCCAAAACGAACTCGTACCCACAAAAATCAGAGAACTCGTACCCAAATCTGCCGGAGAACTCGTACCCACTTTTTATTTTTGGTATTAGATGTATTAATAATATAAATACAACTAATTTATTATATTATAATCAATCAAGAATAATGTATTTGTCTATAACTACAATTAAAAACAACCAAATGGGGTTTGCTGTTCGACTTTGGGGTAACTTTTGTAGGCTATAGCTATGTACCTAAGACTAAAAGGACTAAAATTTCAAGCAATTGCAAAATACGATAATTAAATTAATTATAAATAAAAACAAATACACATCGAAACTTTGTAAACTTTAATAACCATATTTTTATTGTTTATTTACCGGAATATTCAAAATAAATGTTATTAAATATTCAAAATATCAAAGAATTATAAATATAAACTGCTATGTCTTGATATATTTGTGCAAAATATGGTCCTCTCCGTCTTAAATGCACATAGCTTTAACCTACAAAATTTACTCCAAGTCGAAAAGCAAACCCCATTTGGTCGATCTGGGTACCAAACTGAGTAAATATGCAATAAACATCATACAAAAAGCAATATTGTCTTGCCTCTCCTATACATCTATAACAAAAAAATAAGTGGGTACGAGTTATCCGATTTTTTTGGGTACGAGTCATCCGTGGGTACGAATTCCCGGTGGGGACGAGTTCGTTTTGGGTACGAGTTTTCTGCATCCCAAAAATAGTGACTCAATTTTGGCTAATTTCCGGTTCACCTCATGTTTTTCGCCATAGACAAGGTTTACTGTCCCGTAGAGCTAAGTGCCAAAGGTATTGCAACAGTCTCTGTTTTTCTATAGGATCCCATGTTATCAAATACTTATGTGTAATCCATATTTGTTTCAGGTAATAAACGACACTGTCGAAGGTCATCGCACGACGGAGCCATAGGACCAGGGGGAACGAATCTTGAGTTTCCACCTGCCAGGCCTACCGACGATACCGGGAGAGGCGAGAGAGCAAGCACGAGTCAAATACATCATTGCCAATGCCAGGTTTCACGTATTCAGACTTCATTTGTTGAATGTGTTAATTCATACATTAATTACGAGCATTGAAATTCTGAAATTATTTCCAAAAGATTAGGCCTAGATTTGCAAACATTTAAGATGAGCAATTAGTCAAGAAATCATAAAATATCATAAATTGTATTATTGGTAAATTCCAATAGGGTAGGTCTAGATGTGTGAAGGGTAATCTTCATAATAAAATTACAATAACTTGACCTGTAAAGAATATCGATGATTAAAGTAATTTAAATAAAGCATTCGTTAATAATTAAAAAATCCAAGAAATCTGATTGAGGCATGTGCTAAACACCAGTTGGAAACAGAAAAAGGGATTGGGGTTTAATATATCAATAATATTATATATATAATATTTCTAATATTTCTTTGAGAGAATTTTTTTTTGGTGAAAATTCTGAAACTAATATGTACAATATGTGTATTTTTAGTTGCAGTACCTGCCAAGGTATGAACTAGATGGGTGCAAACTGTTCCAGTGGTCAGAATAACAAGGACAATACAGACAGTTGCTTCAGACTCATGATGACCCCTACAACAGTGTCAAGACATGCTCAAGTATGTTTATGTTACTGTTTAATACAGTCAGGCCTCGATAATCCGAACGCTTCCGTTTTTCATCAAAAACGTTCGGATAGTGAAATGTTCGGACTACTGAAATGAATTAAACAAGATGGAGTTGATAACCTTTGAATCTACAGACAGACGAGAACGTATTTAAAATATTAAATGAATTTGACACGCTGGATATTTATAACTATCGCACAAAATGAGAAATTCAATATATTACAATCACAAAGTACTGACACACAATGTAAAACATTACAATCTATTAAAATCACAAACTACTGACACGCTCAACTCCCGTGTCAATCCACTGTCATTGAAGTTTACCGATCCAATCAGTGTGATGATCGCTTGTCACCGGATTAATGAAGCAGAAATAGTTGTTATTAACTAATCCGTTACGGCTAATTGGCGTTCGGATTCGGAAACGGATTCAACGGATTAATGAATCAACATTTAATGAGTTTATATAGAGATTAGTTTGGTTACAGCTTGCTACCGTTTGGACACCGCAAGATTCGTATTATTGGTGGTCGGACTATCGCGGTTTGACTGTATTATAGTTATTAATATTATTGATCTGATAAAGCCAACTCATGTCCTTTGGATTTTTTTTTAGTTCATACACTCTCCAGAATTTACATTCTTATAAGCTGGAATCTTGTGTGAAGACTTTTTAGTCAATTGACACTGTAGAATTTAATGTGAAATGACATCAGGTCTAGAAATAAACACTAGTCCTTCAGTCCCAGGCTAGAACAAATTACCTAGGGTTAATTTTAAAAAAATTTGCAAACCCTATGGGCCAGAAATGACTTTCGGGGCTAGAAATTATTACAAATAACACTTACCCTTCGGCCTGGAACTTCCCAATGCAAGGCATAACTCTTTCCAGTCTCCATAACTGGCTGATTTATGCCTTGCAGTATTTCCTTAAAAAATCTGTGTTTAGAAATCCAGGCCCGCTATGAATTTCACTATCTTGACACAACAAAGCGAGGAAAATACCGCAAGGCTTAAATCACCCAGTAATGCAGACTGGCAAGAGTTATGCCTTGCGTTTGGAAGTTTTTCGGCCCGAGGCTAGTAAAAATGATGTTGGGCTAGCAAAAGTTAGAGCTATGGGCCGATTATTATTCCTGAATACTTATGAAAGAGCTTAGACTAAAAGTATGAGTAGAGATTCCTGTCTTTATCAGCAACAATGGTATCAGATGTGAAACAGAATGATTTAAGTGGGGAAAATACTTGCCATTGTATTTCAAACTTATAACTGTTAGATTACTAGCAGATACTGGCTAGTGATACTCATATTGGGCTAGTAAAAATCTGAACGACTAGCCCTGCAGGCTACTTTGTGTTTGAGGTTAGTTTCAACCCGTAACCCTTGACTTTGGAATACTCATAGCAAGAGACAATCACCTTAACAAGTAATTAAATGGCAAAAAGTGTGTCATTCAAACACAGAAGTTTAGATTTATCAATACGGAGTCGACTTTATGGGCTGGTCCAACTTTGACTGGGCAGCAGTACTGTAGTAGTCAAAATAATAACTAAGCCCTGCAGACTAGTAGACTACCATATGTTTCAATTTCATTTCTACCGTAACCCTTGGACATTGAACCAATCTCTGGAAGATTGATATGTAGTACTTTTAAAGTAGTGGCTTGTGAATCTTATTAGGTATTTAAAGGCACTGTTGCATGCTTGTGCAGGGATTGGGAAAGACACCTTTGACAATAGGCCATTTTAAGGGCTTTGAGTAATTTTCTAGAACATATTTATTTCCGGATCAGATCTCTAAAACTATATGTGACCTATCCTCCCAAATTTGGTACACTACTTCCCGATATCATGTAGATTTATCTTTTGGTTGTTGGAACTTTAAAAAACACCTTCTAGTTCATCCTTTGAACTGTACATTTCATATTCATTCTGATTCAACGTTACACACAAGTTGCTCATTCCCATAGATTTGCCTTTCCTATTTTCAATTATGTCAAACTATATTTGGAAGCAGGGGTATGTGAGCTATGCTTGCTTCTACTTTTAGCAATCTTATTAATGTACTCGTTGCAATTTTCCTTTGTCTTAAAAGCAATCTGCTCCTTAAAAAACCTTCACTTTGAGGCCTGAATAATTTCTGTGTCCTGGTACCCATTTAAACAGCTGGTTGGAATGAGTGCATTGTGGTTGAAGTGCTTTGCCAAGGGGCACAACACAGTATGAGACCCTAGGTAAAAAAATGTTGGTGTCTCCACTGGGATTTCAACCAAGAATTTATTTCGATATATAAACTAAAACCACAACGTATCAAATATTTTTCTTGAAAACAGAATAATAGGGTATGGAAATGTTTTGAAATTGTAACATTGAAATTTATAATAAAATTTCTCAAATGGATAACATTCATGTAAATAAATGTTGCATTATTGTTAAAACAAAATACATAATACTGAAACTCAATGACTGAACAAACACAGATTTACCAGTTACAGAACTTCCTGGAACTCAGATGTAAATTAGTACACAGTATTCTGTCTGTACATTTTAAAAGCCGCAGTGAGTTGTAGTAGTTATCTACTAAGGCTTGGTTTACACTACATTCGAATAAATCGCATTGCGTGGGAGAATGCAAATGGGGGTTTACACTACACCCGTTTTGCATGCGATTTTAATGCAAAATGAAATATAAAAAGTGCGATTGTTTAAATTCCATATGTTATATTGACAATCTCACCCAAGTGTCTTCTGATATCAAATATATCAACACGAGTTGATTAAAGTTACAAATATCCGAGGCTTGCCGAGGATATTTTTACTTTAATCAACGAGTGTTGATATATTTGATATCAGAAGACACGAGGGTGAGATTCTATTTATCATCCAAAATCATTCTTCATTAGTTTTTAATGAAAAATGGAAATATCTGAACACAAAACTGTCATTTGGCTTCCAGTGCTGTGATGTCATATCATTGTGACGTCATTATGGTTATGACGTCATAGCATTGTGATGTCATTACTTCATGATGCAAAATCATTGTGATGTCATGTAGCTGTCGCCAACAGGGCATTGTTCAAAATCTACTGTCAAAACGATATCTCCTAGGAGATATCGCTTGATCTCATACAAGCGATATCTCCTGTGGAACCCAGTTTTGGATGATAAAATGTATGTTTGTATGTATTGATGTACATGTACATGTATGTTGGCATTATTTGTAAGACTGCTTGGCCTATACGAGTATTACACGGTGGGAAATATGCCTTTCAGATAATGAAAATTTGCTGTCATATAGGGAATTCCAATGAGATTCTGAATGCGATGCGAATTATATAGAACATGTTCTATTTTCATCGCATCGCATCGCGACGCATGCAAAAAAATGGACGTAGTGTACGACAACTCATTGAAAATAACGTGTTGCATTCTGGAGAGATTATTTTTAACGCATCACAAAAAACGGACAAAATGTAAACCCGCCTTAGTGGTACAACTTTTTACGAACAAACTTATCAATTTATTTTTTTTTAATCCTTGGATGACTTTTCAGTATTAATATTTGAGTCAA
This sequence comes from Gibbula magus, assembly GCA_936450465.1. Taxonomy (NCBI): domain Eukaryota; kingdom Metazoa; phylum Mollusca; class Gastropoda; order Trochida; family Trochidae; genus Gibbula; species Gibbula magus. The sequence continues at coordinate 45,985,926 of OW388301.1, forward strand.
GAATATTTTTCTCCGTTCTAAACAAATTTACCCGTTACCCTTTGCCATAATTGTGGTATATCTGGGGGCATCCTTGTTTAACAAACACATCTTGTTTGTCATTGTCATTGACTTTCAGAAATTTGCATTGTATATTTGAGTTAATAAAAGATAATTGTTTAATTAAATTATGTATTCGGGATACCGAAAAATCACAAATCTCAAAATACTGCAGTTCAACTACTATACGTGTGAACCATTTCACCCCTTAATAAATAAATAGCTAAATAATACTCCTGAATCAATATAAAGAATTCTAAAATGAGTGTACATGGTTCTGTTAAGTCATGCAGGTCATCATTTCCTATAGAGATCTTTTTGTTTAAAGGTATACAAAAGAACCTTGAGGCTACATTGAAGAAAGACTGCTGCTTTGAGCAGCCGGATCAAATCCATTTCGAAGACTCACTGTGACAGTGCCACAACTCTTGATGGTAAATAGGCTTCTCGAATCTGCACACTCATCACAGCAAGCTTGTCACAAATTGTTCCATGGTCTGCCTAACTAAGAGAGATGGGATGCATAGAGGTAAATATAAATTTAGGAAAAGGGTAGATAATTTGTAATAAGAGCAAGTTTAAGCAAAATCAAAATAAAAGCTTGTCTTGATGTGTATCAGTGAATGAACCAACCTTGAAAAGACCAATCTAAGTGTAATACCAGGCTAAAATTCAGGAACACAGCCTGAAAGAAGAAAGGTGTATGATATGGCAAAGAGCTCTGAAGCCAGCTGGCTATGGTGTTATTAGATATTCATCTCCTGTCACAAATAAATGGCATACAATAAATGCTCACAGACTGAGCTACATTGTTTTCAATGAAAAGTTCATTGATGATGACCTTCATGTCAGCCATTTATGTCATAATAAGAGATGTGTTTTGGTTGCGCATCTATCCGCAGAACCTGCCAGTGTCAATGCCGATAGGTGCAAATGTTTAAACCGACAGACTTGCAGTGGCCATAATCCATATCAGGATTGTCTACTTGCATACTATGAAGAATATCAGACACATAATATCATGTTAGGTTTGTTTTAATTGCATATATATTATTATCTGTAAGAACTTTCATCACATGTGATCTCATTTCAATAATATTGGGATAACACAATGACAATTTGCCAATATGGATATGAAATACTCATAAATCAATCAGTATATTGTACAAATCATGAAATAAAATCAATTTTCTGTCATGCTAAGACAGTACAGTTGCATTCAAATCCTAAATTCACAATATAACATTGCTCGGCAGAATTGTCACTTTGAATAGGAATGATCCCAGTCAGTACTGGTGGATGGTTTAGGATCCAGCTGACCCTTTCTGTAATCACATTTGTCCTTCATGGATGTTTTGGCCTCAATGAAGTCAGAAATCTGCTGTCCTTGCTGTAATAACCTTCTCTTAACAACACCACTGTTCTTATTGTACATCTTTTGATAGTCTGCATCCTCATCCATTCTGCGCAAAGATCGAACTGATCCCGCAGATAGATGTACACCTAGGCACTGTGTTTTCGCAATGGCCGAAGTCCCAGGTCTATTATTTAGCCTGTGGATTGTTGACGATGCCCGGCTGATGTAATTTCTTAAGAAGTTTACATTTTTGGGTAGCGATACACTCAGAGATCTGTTTGCTGCTTCACATTTTTGAGTGTCATTATAAAATTTCATGTGTTTCACCACTTCAACACTGAGTTTCATCTTCAAGATTTCATGTAGGAGATGTTTGTCACTGTCATTCATATTGAAACTTGATATCTTGTTCTTGCAGAGATGCATCGACCGAGTCCACCAGCTACGGGAAACTCCACCACTGCAGACCACAGAGTGTCGGGCACATCGCGAACAGTCTCCAGTATAACACAGAAGCGTCGCCTCCAGGACTCTAGGTAAGATACTCCACAGTGTCTTCATGTCGCCATGTCGTCATCAGTTCCTTAAGAATAAGACTGCAGCGTGCCTTTACATCTTGACTAAGCACTCTCTGTTGCTGCTTCCTCCGCTCACGGGTGGTGCCCGCAAACATCTCAGCACTGAAGTTAGCCTTGTAGCATTTTCGGAATTGTCCTTGAGCTAAACTCACGGGCAAAAGAAACGTCCCCATACAAAATACAAGATATTTCAATCATCGGGCGATAAATGCGACTGAAACAGTGTTACACCATGTCTTCAGAACCCAACAATAATAAATATGAATTTTCAAAACATTATCTATTCATAACTCTGAGAAACACAAGTTTTAAGAAATGGACGAGATAGAAGCCTCAAAAAGCCAGTTTGGGCTTGTTTTGAGACGTCCTACAGTAAAGATGCGTCAACAAATTTAAATCAAAGAAGGTTATTTATGTCGAGGATATCTTAAGTTAATTAAATTTCTACTTTTTCAATGTTTTTAAACTTAAATACTAAATATTGTGGGCCAAAAACATTTTTAAAAAACGATTTTAGCACCCCATGTCAATTTGAACAGATGTAAAAATAAAAATTGCATACTCTGATGTATGAAATTGTGAATATTTCTTAAGAAAACATGTGGCTACCAAATACATACAAAATCTATTTTCTCCGACATCAATATTTCATTTTATACTGTTTTCAAAATGTGGTGACGTTTCTTTTGCCCGTGAGTTTAGATGCGTAGTGTCAGCAAGTCGTTCAACCTTCCACATGGGATCAATGATCTTCATAGCTCTGTCTACAACCTCAGCGGACCTTGAGTCACCATCAGTTGTGACATACTTGATCAGCATTTCCTATAAGGCCAGTTGATCACCAATGTCCTTCCCCATACCCATTTCTGAAAATGGAGCAAATGTTGACATATTTGCTGTGCAATCTGCATGTCCTCCTGGACCCCCTTCCCTCTCAGCCAGGCTCCAGTCCAGCAGAGCTTGTTTTGGAAGGATGCACCAATGATATATTTCTTATCAGTCACAGTTTCACAAGCGAGGCCGATGGCTAGAGAGGCATTTTGACCTGGCTTCTTCCTACTAGCTATAGTCGTTGAATTGTAGCGGCCGTCACTTCATTCAACTCCACACCTCTCTCGCTGTTGATTTGCTTTATGAGTTGAACCTTGTAGCCCATATCTTTAATGTTCAGTTCAGTCACAGCATTTCCAACTTGATTAGCTGTTCTTTGCATGCTGCTTCTAGCCGGGGGAACCATGTCCATTTTAGCCATGAGAAGCCTTGCTCTGGTGGTGCTGATCGGTGTGTCTTGTAGTCCAACAGCCAGGGCTAAGTTTGCTGCTGCTGGGTTAGGTCCTGGCTTATCTTGTCTCACCTCCTTGTACAGCTTCATCTCAGGTGTTTCAAAGTCACATGTCACACATTTTAGTACTATCCTCCAGCAGACACCCCATTTTCTCTCCCAATGTATCACAAGGTGAGTGTCAGTGCAGTCGGGAGACGTCAAACGGTGAAGGCGGTTACCCTCATTCCAGCAATTGGCAATTTCGGCACTGTCAACCAGTCGCATTCCTTCACCGTCAGGAGAACTGCGTTCATCTTGCGACTTGGGCTTGTCAGCTGGCAATGGACGAAGGAGACGGACTGAGCTTGAGTGCGCCGCTGTCTGTCTCCTTTCATGTTCGAACGTAAAGTTGAAATGATACAGCACAGGTAGAGGCTGCACATTTTATACACCATACCTGTGATTTGTCAATGCGCTGACAACTTAGTGTATACACGGTCACTTAGAATTGACCAATCACACCAGGCATATGTATATTGGCTGGCAAGACAGTTTACCTACTTGACACCGTTATGCGTATTGATCAGCTGTCAGGTGTGAGGTGTGCCACTTAACTGCATGTAGCAATCAGCAGCCAATTAGCATTCAGTTAAAAGTGGACTCATTGTGGCCAGTAATAAAATGTCTTTCTAGCACTATCAAATTTAGCAGTTTCAATTTTTAATTTCATACTGAAATTTGATGAAAATTAAAACAAATAGTGGCTAAAATTGATAAAAATTAAAACAATTTATAAAAAAAAAAAATTCAGCTTTAATTTTGTCAAATATTGTTTATTTGAAGGTATTTGATTAACATTTGCAGGTAAAGGTCACTTTTTGATGATACCCTGTCTCATTTCAGAGTTGGAAGACTTGCGCTACCCTACAGATGAAAAATCCACCAGATGAACTGGCCTTGGAGAGCAGATGACAGAGCCTGATGCAAGTCCCCTGTAGATTTGCTTGTGTCTGCACCAGAGACTTCAGCTTTTGTGATCTAATTGGTAATTGAATGTACTTACTACCTGTGAAGTTTTATTAAATTTAGACAAAAATAGGTGGTCTGATAGGACATAGCCCACAATTCCATGCGCTAACTTTTACCTCAACCCGGAAACAATTCAGAGCCAATGTAGTCCCCAGTGTAGGGGCTGTTTCTCGTACTTGTAAAGATTATTTTGTGACATGTGATGGTTCAAATGAAAGGTCTGATACTGTAGTATGTGTGTAATTTTCTCTGGGTCTTAGATTTACTGCTATAGTGTTGGTGTGAGCAGGCGAAGTGACCCCAAATTGAAGGTCGAGGGTCACGGAGCAACCTTGTAGACAAGGTCACATTTGTTTACCCTGGCTACCGGCCAAAAATGCCACGAAACCTATGCTCAATTTTTTACTGATACGTGGTATATGGCAGGTAAGTCAGTATGCAAAAGCTGAATGCCCAACGAGATATAGGGAATTGGCTGTATTAGAAAGACAATGATGATAGAACTACTTGAAATTAATTGTGGGCTGTGGCCAAATGTAATGTACAGACTCTTTGACCAATGGGGATTCTAAATTATAGATTTGGTGACCTTGTGACCCCAAATATGGATCACAGGGGTCACCGCCTAAAAAACCTGGTGTAATGAACTATGAACATGAGTTTTTATGTGCACTTCATTCTGTAAAAAATAATCCCATACAAGACCTGAGGGAATCTCATCTCATCTTTTTGAGAGTAGTAACATGTGCTTTGAGAAATGCAGTGATTAAGAAAAGAAAGAAACTTTGCACTTAATCTTATTCAATAGTAATGTGAAATATATATATATCAACTTAAGAGTAATATCTATGTCATGGACACGTTTGATGTAATCAATGTTAAATTAGAACTGTTGTATAGCCTGTGAACTGAATATTGTGACAGGCTGCATAGGTAAAAATTGAAGAGAGAGGGGTTAAAAATGTTTATTTTACATTAGATATGTGAACTGAATATAACTGATGATGAAATAAGATAAGAATATTAGAACTAGCTACATGAGATTGTGATACCACATCATCTTCTCCAGAACAGAAGAATAAATAAGTGTGGGGAAAACACATTTTAAATACAAGTTCACTGGCTGTGAGTCCAGGATCTGCATGTTGTGTAATTGCATTGAGTTGAACTGGGGAGTGACCACTCCCTGGTAAAGACATAGCTACCGGTAGCTGTTAGTGCAAATACACAGAGGTTTCAAGTAACATCTGAGACAGGTTTAGTCTTACGCTCAGATGCTCAAAAGAATTTATTAAATATTGAAAAGGAGCCTATTTTTTAGAAAAGTCATTGATTATTTCTTGTGAAATATCTGTTCAGTTACTTATTTTCCCTTCTTGTTTTAACTAAAAGAATATTTAAAATCATACAAGTTATCGATAGGCATTCTGATTTGTTTGAACCACGTAAAACACTGAAATGGTTGATGCCAATTGCATTTATGTTAGAATACTGTATTTCACATGTTTATCTTGATATAGATCATACAAAAACTAGCTGTAAATGGCTCCATTCTTAAAATCTCTCAATCATTACAATGTGTGCTACATTATACAACAAAGTCAATTGTTTTGTTTTTCAGAATGTATGTAGCTTCTCTTCGCTTCAATGAGGACAGCGCAAACACACAGTCAAACCAGACTACTGAGTTTGAATTTTCTACCCATGAAGCAAAGAAAGGAACACACTCTGTTGTCAAACCGGTCAATGAAGGACCAAAATATGGTAGAAATGTAAGAATTTTTTTTTTAATGTAGAATTAAAAGATGAAATAACTCAAATTATGATTTTGGAACTCAGTGGTGTACTGTAGGTGTTTACATGTGGCCTGGTGCCTCATTCTGTTTTTTGTCCCTGGACAAGGCATTTCATCCATATGCACTCTGGAATAAACCTATGATGCGTTTCTGCGGCATCTCCGCATCAATGTTAAAAAACCTGTCATATATGTGTTTCAAAGTCTGATATCATGCAATAGTAACATGTACCATTGTGCATTGGGAGTCTTCTATTGTTTTGAGAACATAAATATTTTTCACTTGCCACAGTGGCCTTAAATATGGGTCACAGGGGTCACAACCTAAAGATATATATTTGCATCTTCTTCTCCATTTTGAAAACTACTTGAGTGTTTTTTTATACTTATGATATTTATCATTATTATAACATCAAAAGAATATAAAACAAACTGTTTATATTACTAAAGTACTTATTATAGTCAATACAGTGAAAATAGGGCAATTGGGGAATCAACACTTAAAAAAATAGTAACGGTTGCGACATTTTAGGTAACGGTCAGGACATCAGTGTTATAAATGAATATTTTCAATCTAAAAACTTGCAGGCAATAACATACTGAAAGGTTCTATAACAACTATGACTCTGCACATCTCATCATACTGCACAAACAACTGTTTAGATATTTAATTGTCAATATTAAGATCCAATGTTAAGTCTCTATGACATAAACTTGTTTCAATAAATTTTATTTTTTAGATGGCATTATCAGCTGAATAGTAATAGTGAGATGACAACAAGTATTTTTCAATTACAACAAAATTTGACAACATATCACTATTATATAAATTATATTTTTTAATTATCATTATGTTTTTTACTGAGTTGAACACAACAAACAAATCTACCGGTATACAGGTTGGGTACAAATAAGTTTATTAGAAATGCATCATTATGATAGGTGTTAAAAACTTTCTTCTCACATGTTTTGGTTACATATCAATAAATGCAGAGGTCAGAGATTTTTGACTTTTTGTTGCCACTCCTCAGCTATTTTTCAGCTTGATAATTTGCCTTTTCTACAGATATATATATATCTTTATTCCTCTGTTGATGTCTTATTCATTTTATCAATAATTAAAGCCATTTTGAAATAGAAAAGCAAACAAATTTAGTGATTAATATATAATGTGGTATTAATAGACATAAGTCTATACTAATGTCAAAATAACTAATATATAAACAAATCAAATATGAACATATAGGTTTACCACATATATAGATATAAATTCTGATGCAAAGTTCCAAAACCGTTACCATAAAATCTTGAACACTGCTTTATGTAAGTAAAAACATATAATTATGGAGGGTATTCATAAAAATGGAATGAGTTGATGAAATATTCCATATTGACACAGATTCATTATATTTAGGTAGATGAATCAAAATTAAAATTAAAATCTGAAAAAAAGTTCCAAACCGTTACCAAATTTGTCCAAACCGTTACCATGAAATAACAATATAACCTGACAAAAATATTTTAGTTTTAATCATTTAAGAAAGATATATAAGTTAATAAAATTCCACTATCACAGTTAAGCAAATAAATTTTAAAATCCAAATTTATTTTAGATATGTCCAAATCGTTACTATTTTTTTTCAAAACCGTTACCTCAAACTGTTTCTTTCAAAGTTGTTACTTTAAAATTTCACCAAACAGTAAAGTTTGATACTTAAAATATTTTGACTATTAAAGTTATTTAAATTATGTGTTTTCTTTAATCATTAATGAATAACTTAAGTAGTTTCTCAAATCATAAATCATTTTGTCCTAACCGTTACAAGTAGTTTCCAAGCCGTTACTTTGCAGTCTGGTAACGGTTTGGACAGGTAACGGTCTGGACAATTTGTAAATGATCTATAAAAAAAAAAATGAATGATCCATAAAAGAAGACTTAGGACCTTTTTTCCAGCTCTTCAGTGTCAGGGTAATGTACCATTGTGAGATAAGAAAGAAAGGAGATTTATTTGACACAAAATACATCGGTAACGGTCTGGACAATTAAGGTTGACACATGACATTGATGCTTACTCATTGTTGTCAAATTTCTTAAAAATCTTTATTTCACCTTTTGTCACATGCTCTGGTCATAGCTTCAGTAGACACAGCAAATAGAATTACTATCCAGCTCCAGGGAGAAATTATTGTGGGTGTTTTATACTCCGGTAACGGTCAGGACACAAAATCGCCGGACAAGCATGTTTTAATGTGTAGATTTAAAAAAAATGAATTCTAAAAAAAATTAAATGCAGTTTTAGCATCATTGATCATTGCTTATAAGTATAATATGAATATATTTGTTTAATTTTTTTCATTTATACATTATTTGTGCACAAGTATATGATGACGGCAACCCTCGGACAGAGTAATTCTGCCAAATTTAACCCTAAAAATTGTTTTTGTAAAAAATTCCAAACGTCAAAACTTATTGTTAATCACATTTACTGACTAGTTAACATCTAAATATTTATCTTAAAACAAAAGAATCTTTTCAAATTACTTATTTTTCTAATTATTTGAATCGGACGAAAAAACCTACCAATTTTGAAAACACCCAAATACTTCTGGAAAATTTACAGGTTGAAACTTATTTAGTGTGTTGTTTAAAGGAATATTCCATCGCAAAATGAAAATAAAGCTAATAAAAGAATGTTTGTTGGGCTAGCGATACATCCTATCCAATAATTTTTAGGTACTTTGCATCATCTGTAATAAAAATTCAAACATTGAAAAAAACGCAATTATCAGACTCACAGGGCGCCGCCATGTTGCCAGAACGAGAGCGTGAAACGACGAGATTACGCTATGAAAGACACACCACGAAAATAGGAGACGCCGCTGTTTTCAATGGCGAGAGGTGCGGGCCTGTCATGCATGTTTTTAAAAAACCGTAAGGACCGGGGTATGATCGCCCCTGCTTCCCAAAAGTCATAATTTACGATCCCCAGATCAAATAAATATAAGATTTTTAACAGTAGATTGCTGCACAAAATCGGGAATATATGCTTGGACAATTAAGATATGCAACTGTTGTCGGCTGTTCAAGTTCGGGCGACGCGAGGTTTGAACATTTTGATAATACACGCTATCACGGTTTGGAAAAATTGTAATGGCGGCGATCTGCGTGCGCACAATGCGAGTAAGAGCCTTCCGGTTAGAGGCGTTTAGCATGGGCAGTTTGCACTGCGGAAGCAATGTCTTTGATTTTAAAAAGTATATTAAATAGTTAAGATGTTTTTACCGATTTTAAATATGGAGACATGTCTTATAATGCAATTCAAGAACTAAATTTTCTTTTGTGTTAAATAATATTAGCCTAATTAAGGGCTAGAACGACGGCGACTTGTCAGTAACTGGCATTACTATATGTCTATATCATGTTGTTATCGCTTATTTTTTTTAAATGACTTAAATATTATTTAAAACAGTTTTGTTCGTTAATTAAAACATCTATCCCTAACTTGTTTTTATTTGAAGAATTCAGTTGCAAACAATACACAATATACAAACAATTTAAATCGTGCAGGTGCCCGATTGAAAAGTAGGCCTATTTCTATTCTGTATGTTGACGTTTCGTGTCCATATCACACTTTTAAAATAAAATCATCTAATAATTTACGTTGTCTTAAATCAGGGGAATTTATTCTTTTTATTCAGAAATATTTGATATTTTAAAACTTCATTCTAAATTCTACAATAACAGGTACATTCCCGACCGTTCAGATCGACTTACATTGTTTTGACAACGATGATTTCGTCAATGAAATATTTTATCACAACTGTAACTTAGTTTTGAAGGAGTTAATATTAATGATTTTTTTCTTTGTATTAACATTTCAAATTCGGTAATATTTTTATAACTGAATCATTGCGTTGAATACGATAACTAAAGCCGTCTAAAGGGATTAAAGAATGAAACCGTCGAAATATTAATGGGGATGGGTATTTTGTTTACAATTACAGACTATTGAAATCGTCAAATATTTAATCAATATTAATATCAATCAATCATATGCTCGAATAATTCGGTGAAAGTTACTTAAAAAAGGATTTGGGGATATAGATTACGATTATGATAGCATGTCAACAGGATATTGTGGCGGAGAGTTCGTATTATTATATTACATTCTGCCATGACGAATAAGTGCTTTTTGGACAGAAATCGTATCAAATGATGTATTTTAACCAGGTGATAAGCTACTTTATTATATACTACCTTTGTGTAAATGATGGGAAAGCAGTACGCTGACAGTTTCGTTGTTTCCTAAACTTATTAAACTTTACAGCTGATATTGGAGTGAGTGTAAATTATCAAGTGTAAATTATTAGTTAATATTGTTGAAGTACGTTCAGTGCAGAAACATTTGAATCTGCTATTTTCCCTTGACGTACAGAGCCGTGCAAAAAGTATTCGGTGACGCCATTTCCATAGACTAACATGTTAATTTAGTCTGGGATAAATAATTTTCATAGATAGGATATTTGTCCGATCCTATTCACATTTGTCATTTTTGTGATGAATCATCTTGGCTACAACCTCATTATTTATGTTTAATTTTCCGTTTTATATATAGGAAATGACAGTAATTTCATCAACACATATACATAGTTGTGAAAACATTTAACATGGCGATCTATGGCCGTATGGGACCCGTTTTTATTTAATGTACACACGTAGGTAAATCGGATGACATTTGCTAAATTGTCAGAAAATTTAATAAAAATTATGTACTTCAAGCTGAGATGTTTTTCAATCAAGCTGGAAAATTTGACTGATCCAAACAGAATTTATTTCATGAAAATTATTTATCCAAGACTAAATTAACATGCAAGTCATGGAAATAACGTCACCGTCCGAATACTGTTTGCATCATTTATTTACTTTATTTATTGACTATATCTTTAGTCTGGACTATATAATTCACTCAGTTTGAGTATCGCTTCCAAAAACACAGGTAAAGTCCAGAATCAAGAAACTAAAATATTGACTGCACAACCACATGTCATAAATTGTGTGTCGAATAAAAGCTCCACTGCAAAAACTGCAAGAAAGAGCACTGTGGACTGATTCCGGCTGAATATCCATTTTTATTTAAAATTATAGATATGATTCAATAACATTTATAAGATTTTAGAACCAGTAAATGATATTTTTTTAAATTGTGCATCCATGGATTTTTTTATTTTCCTGTGTTATCGTAACAGATACCTTAGATATTACGGCAATACACGTTTGTATACTTTCTGTTTCGTCTGTGCTAACCAACTTATTAAAACATATTACCGTTATTGTTGGACCTGAATTTCCGTTATATGATATAAGAAATATCTTCCAAGGATTAATAATAACCAATAACTATTCCAATTTCTATATTCGCTAAATAATAGTCTCGATTACGGGTTTATGTCTGTGAGTTTATTAATTTCAACTAAGTACGATAATAAATGTTACTTTCACAAAGAATAAATGATCAACACTTGAGCATAATGGTTGAAACTTGAATAAAGAACAATCTTCAAAAAAATTATTTTGTCCGTAATATCAATGCAGATTTTAAAATAATCCGTTGCAGACGTTTATCGAAAACGTAACCATGACACTGGAATAAAGTCAGGGGCTGCTTAATTTTAGTATGAAAACTTGGAATATAGGCCCATCAAATTTGGAATCAAATTAAAAATTTAAAACAATATTGACCAGGTAACTGTGGCTCGCTTCCTCTGTGCGGCACTGAACTTTCGAGCGACAGACAAGTAAGTTTCGGTCTTGTAAGAAGCAAATCAATATACAAACTCGTGCGAGCAATGTGCCAAAAGTGTTGCAAGAATCGCCGTTTCCCATATGATCCCATGTTATTTCAGTGTAGCATGGATAATTTTAATTATCTCAATTTTCAAAATATTTTACTGATAATTGACATGGAAACAGGAAATCTAGTATCTACTCCGCAACACGTACCAAATTTCTGATTTTGGATAGAACGTTAGGCTACTGAACTAAACGATTATCTGCTGAGATATGTCCATTTTCAACCCTATACGTCTGCTTATACATATTGAATGGTGGCAATGGGGAAGTGACGTTACTGTAAAAATACCAAGTCATTATTTTGCCGTTTTTTAAAACCATGCTAAAAATTAAATCGAAATTTATAAACATAATAATAAGATGTTATAGATTACAAATTGAATTACATGAAAATGTTTATGCTGCACTAAAATAACATGGGATCTTATTGGAAAACGGCGACGCTTATATAATAAATACATTTTCTTTAAACAATTCTGATCCTATTCACATTTATCAAATTTGTCAGGAATAATATTGGTTACAGTCGCATGATATTTAATTCTCTATTGTTTATCTAGGAAATGACAGTAATTTGATCAACGTATATAAATATATAGGCCTACATAGTTGTGAAAACATGGCGATTGATATGGGAAATATTTTTATTTAATGTACACATGTAGGTAAATCGGACGACATAAGTTAAATTGTCCCCAGAAAAATTAATTCTTAAAAAGTATGCGCTTCAAGTGCAGATGATTTCAAATCAAGCTAAAAGTTTTACATTGATCAATTCAGAACTTCTATAACTTCTATAACGGGTAGGCCTACGAGTCTGTAAATTTTTAATATTATATTGAAATAATTTCAAGCTGTGATAGTGCAAGTTATTTATAGTTTACATGAATTTACCATGAGTTGACACAATTTAAGACACTCGGTTGAAAAATATTTTTAAATGTCAAATAACGGTAGGCTATCATCTCCTACTTATATCTTGATTACATGTTCACTTCAGCATATTATATATCGTTCAATTTTATTTTTGAATAGGTTAATATACCGCCATATGAAGTGAGTCCGACTAATAATTTTGATATTTTTGGAAAATTCTAATTTTAATAGGTGTTTTCATCCGACAGTGACAGTTGTAACTTGTAGTTCGATTGTCAACGCACTTTTGCAGATCGTAATCACTAAAATTTAGAGCACCCAGAAGCAGTACAACTGCACAAACTGGACATCAACGAGGTCACAAAGACATTTTCGTAGCAATTTATTTTTATTTAGACGTTTTTATCACATATTTTGACCAAAACATAAATCACGTAATGTAAAGGCTATGGAAACCGGAAGTCGCTTACTCGCAAAGCGAAGGGAGGTAACTCTGGCGGGACTTTCGCTTAAGCATTGGAGTAACGTGGAACCGTGATACCGTGTATTTTGAAAAAAAATCTAGACCATTTCATAAGTATTTAAATTTAGATTACTTCTGAAATACCCTTGTTGATATAAATTCAATAGTAAAATAACACAAATTTTACGGAAATTAACTTTATTAGTAGTAATAACATTGATTTTCATAACGATATTTCGTTTGCAAGTCAGAGCGAATCCTAAACTGAGCGAAGCCTCGGTGTATTGTGACAAGTTCGTAATCAAAACTTAATTCGTATGTACGTAATAAGATATATTTGATTCGACCAGAAATTGGCTTTCTTTCTTTGTGTATTTTATTCTGATCGTTTAATATGTTTCATTGATCTGAAACTTAGTTATTATGATTTTATTGTATTCCATTTTGTGTTTGTATCAATAAAAAAAATCGGGTAAGTATGATGTCGTGTGTAAACAGTTTAACGCATATGAGCAACGATTGGAAGATTACCAGATGCCGGTGAAGATAAAATTGGTAAGAAGCCGACAAAGTAATGGACATTAAACACATCTCACCACACCCCTGACTTAGACTTAGCTCCCATAACTTATAATTAGCGGTACGGACCGGCAGATACCAAAATTTAGATTATGCAAGTCGTAAATGCCAAATGTTTAAAGACGATATCGAAGATGAATTTAATTTCATACTTAAATGTCCTTTATATCATATTTATAGAATAAAGTATATTAGACCATATTATTATAAATATCTATTAGTATTTGAACTTATTCAATTGCTTAGCGTTAATAGTGTTAAGGTACTAATTACTTAATTAACAAACATATTATGACACTCCAACGAAACCACGATAGGTCTCTCCTACGAAATCACTGGTTTCCGCATAGACAATTGTATTATGTGCAAGTGAAATTTTAGAAATATACATTCGTCTGCAGAAATATCCAGGTATTTCATTTAACGACAAAATATATATTTTAGGGATTAATTCATCATTCAGCTTTTGACAAGATGAAAGTATTAAGAAGTCCATTCCAGTTCCAAAGGATATTTCGGTGAATTCGTAGGAGGATTATTATAATGAAGTTACCTAATTACGATCTTGTCAGTTTATATGACATTAATCTGAGAACAACACTGATTGATAGGCTAATTGTTAATTTCTTACGGTCACGTAATCTTATTCTTAGTTCACTGATAAAAATAAATTAGTCTTCTCATCTTCAGCGACATCTGTTAATGTTAATGTTACAATGAATACATTTCATACTTACCAGATTACTTTATTCATTAAAACAACAAATTAAATATATAATCAAAATAAACATTACCGATCATCCAGCATTTTAAAAACAAAAAATTCTCCTTCGAATTCACCGAAAAATTCTCATACGAACCGGATCCTCCTACGAAGTCACCTACAATCGACATTGCATTGTGATTGAAAATTATGTGATTACGTTTTTTAAATTATAATTGTAATTTAAACAATAGGACTATATTACAACGCTTTTTGAAAATCTTGAAGTAAAATAAGAATTGATCGTTACAAGTTACAAATTAAAAACACATATGTTAGTGTGGAATTGTGTATTTGGAATTAATTACTCAACTATAAATTTTATCATTATTTTATTCTACTTAGGAAAGGTTTATTATTTGATAAATAGTCAAAACGGGATTCTGTCTAAAAATTAATTGCTGACTGAGCCACAAATAATTATATATTAACCATTTGAAAACTGCCTCAGGTAAAATCATAAACTGCAGGTCAACGAATGCAAATACAACGAGTGTCAAACATTTCATTGCACCTCAAGTAGGCCTAGTTGATAAATTTACTAATCCATTACCAATTTAATATCCATTACGATATCTGGAAATATTATTTGATTTGTAACTGGCTAATTTTCTTAGTCATGGTGCTTGACTTAACAATGCGCATGCGCGAACAAGACTTACGTGTTATGTGAATGTTTCATTCAAATAAACAGCCTTGAATAACTGATGGAATATAAAATATGATGTATTCAGCGCCATGATCGAATTACCCTGTATTGTATTGTCACTACGGGGTTTTAATCAGTCGTATTCACATCACACGATGACAAGTGCGCAGCGCAAACAGACAGTGAGTCTAGTTTATTGTACAAACTCTACCGCACAATGATGTACGGAGTTTACAATCGTTGGTGTGTCCTTTACCGCAGATTTTCAAGAAAGATGGCGGCGCCCACGTCGAGCCAAAGTGACGGTTTATATTTGATGTAATTATTTAACCCATTGACCAAATACAAACATATTTTGTGAGAAAGTACCTGAGAACTCAATCTTTTATGGGAAAAAATTTGAATTTACGCTGGAATATTCCTTTAAGTCTGTTGAGCTACAGAGCCTATGGTACTTGTTTATATATGAATAAGTTTAACATAATTACCACTTTTCCTGTTTGTCCATTTATTTGGACATTATGATTGCCTTACTCTTGTCTGAATGATTTTATTATAAAATCTAGATCCATTTGAAAATTATAATTTGTGTCTACAGATATTGGCCACAATAAAATATTAACATGGGCTCTCTGATTGATTATTTTATAAAATACTGTCTCTGTCACTCACTTTATCAATAACACTATATTTGCAGAGTATGTGGATTTCCTCAAGGATGCCATTTCCACAAGCTGCCCATGGATGACTACAAAAGACTCACTTCTGCAGACCCAGCATTTTTCACCCCCAGTTCAAAGAAAAATGAGGAGAGGAGCTTGTTTCAAGATACCAGCTGAATGAATGTTGATGCTGGTCACAATGATATTACCTCAGACCTTGCGTTTAAAAATAAACATTATGATGCTGCATCCATCAACTTTCATGAAGATCGAAGGGAAATACATGAATGATTTGGCTTTGCTTGAATGAAATATTTTCTTGATATATATTGTATTCAAATCAAACACTTTTTTTGGCATTTTGACAGTTCTACATTATTTATATTAAGAAATTGAACTGAAAAAAAAATTGAATCATTTTCTTCATTTCGATAACACTGCACTGTCATAATCAGACTGCCATTTGAAAATCTTGTTATTATTTCATCCTGTAACCATCACAATATCCGTACATGAACTCTTTTAGAAATTTATCATATTTATAGGTATATTATATTAATCAACAAACATTCTGCAGGAATTTATGAACTGTGAACTTTTGTCATGTATGAGACAATATTTTTGGCTGTGAAATAAAGTTGAAATCTTAAAACATAAATTCAATCTGCATTTTAAGTTTAAACATAGCCTGTTTCAATATTATTTTAACTAGAAATAAAACTTTGAGTCTTCATAATCTGTAATGTCTATAATCAAGAAATGAAAGAAATTGTAAATTTCTAGCAATTCATGACAGTATATTTTCTAACAGTCATTATTAATGACTTATCATGACACTTTTTTGAAGAATGTTTAGACATTCTATTGCAGTCAGTGTAATGTGTCCTATTAGAAGTTTATACATGTAAAATGTTTGCAACTTTAAACAAATATTTTGTAGACCAGCATCAATAGTCCCTTTTATAATCCCTTATTGTGTAGGTTTAAATGTTAACCAGAGTCTGAGACCTAGTTTATTCATAACCGTTCTTACAATATTCCTTTTTGGAAGTGGGATGAAGACTGTTTATAGATAATTTGGAAATAACTTAGTGAACGTTTGCTGATCTTGTGTCAACATTGTTATTGAGTTTTGATTATCGACCATATATTGAAATTTAATAAGTAGCAATGCGATGACAATCCTATTATCCAATTAACTGTAGAAAAGTATTTTGTAATCTGTATTTTTAGCTTATCAGGCCTGAAATGTTGTGGGCAGACTCCTTGGCTAATGGGGATTCTGAATTGTAGATTTGGTGACCCCATGTCCCCAAATATTGATCACAGGGTCACAACCTAAAAGAAAACTATTTTAACAAGCTTTGAACTGTACTCATGAGATTTTATGTACTCTTCACATCAGTCACTATAGAGAGTAACAGAGGTAACCCCAAATATGTGAGTTCTAACACATGCTTTGAGAAAGAAAAATTGAGACTTGAAAATTAAGAATTGAGGGTTTAAAAAAACATTGAATGAAATATTTATTTAGTAA
This sequence comes from Gibbula magus, assembly GCA_936450465.1. Classification (NCBI taxonomy): domain Eukaryota; kingdom Metazoa; phylum Mollusca; class Gastropoda; order Trochida; family Trochidae; genus Gibbula; species Gibbula magus. Next base: position 46,003,368 of record OW388301.1, read on the forward strand.
AACCATATTTTTTTATAACTTTCATATAAGTAATTATAAATATATTTTTTCATTATTTAAAGGCTATGAGCTAATCTATAATGTAAAGGCAACCGGTTCCTTAAAAAGTATATTGTAGTTAATATCATTTAATTTTAGGCACACCTAACAACATGACAATACTCATGTTTGATGTTATACAGGTGTAATTTTTCATTTTCTGTCTCGCTGATTTTGTAACCAACTTTTTGACATATATGTACCGGAGCAGCCTTTTGGCTTGTTCGGCAATCCTATTTTCATGTTAATGAAATAAAATACGTTCAAACAATAATATTAATGTAAGAAGTAATACTGTTCTTCAGTTGCTAATTCTATGTTAAGATAATACTGTTGCTATTGATATCTAATTAACCAGATTGTTTTACTTTTTTCAAGTAAGAATTTGTATGTGATTGTAATGGATAAATTCCCAACTAAATAAGCCTTTTCTCTAACAGCTTTGTTTTTCTTTATACTTCTTTTGTTTAAAAAAATACAGACTGAAAATCTGAATATAAAGGGGGGGGAAATGTTTTTAAAAAATATGAATTATTTTTGTTTAAATTAATCAGTCAAACTTTAAAGTTGAAAGTCAAGTAACGTCATACGGATCTTTGTATAAATTGTGTCACATTAAAAGTTTCTTAACATAACATTTGTGTCTGAAGGTGTACAATCTGTAACGAATATATCATATTATTCTTTATTTAAATATGTTATTTGTTTGTACTTGTCAAGTAATTACTAGATGTCAATGATAATGTACAGGTATCTCAACTTTTAAATTCTTTGATTGAAAAATCATATTAGATTTGAATCAACTTACTAGTACTTTTCCCAGTATACATCCAATCATCTGTTTTATCAACTTACCTATTCCATGTACATCAATCTCATCTGCTGTAAAAACATTCAACTGGCTTCCAATCACCTCGCTAATCCTTCATGCAGTCTCTGTTCATTCCACTCAATTAGCTATTAAACCTTTGACCATCAACTCTTTTTATTGTATAAACAACTCATCTCCAATCTGTTGTAAAAACAATTCATTGTTTACCCCTTATGTATCACTTGCACAAGTTAATTCTTTTGTTAATAAAATGAATTGGATTGTTCTTTATGCTCTGTTGTCATTTCTATTTACATGTTCATTGTCAAGATAGAAATCTGGCCATTAAGTTGATTTCTATTGTTTGTCAATGAGGCTATAGGTGTTAATGGCCACTGCAGATCATACTTAGAATCCAGTACTGCGATTAGCTGAATTCTGTTTGTGGGAGAAATAATGCGGAAGTACCGCTAATAATCAAGTTGCAGGATCTATGGTTGCGGAAATGCAATGGAAATCATCCAGATTCATTATAGTTGCGGAAATGCAATGGAAATCATTCGGATCTATGGTTGCGGAAATGCAATGGAAATCCTTCAGATTTATAGTTGCGGAAATGAAATGGAAATCATCCAGATTTATTCTAGTTGCGGAAATGCAATGGAAATCATCCAGATTTGTAGTTGCGGAAATGCAATGGAAATCATCCAGATTTATTCTAGTTGCGGAAATGCAGTGGAAATGTTATGTTTTTATTAATGCTGAAATGCTGTGGAAATCATGAGGATTATTAGTAACGAATTTCTGTTAGCGGAAATCTGACAGAAAGTGGGTAACTGAAACCTGGCGGAAATCTGACGGAGAATGGTTCATTATTCATTTCCGCACTTGCGGAAATGAACAAGAAATTTGCGGAAACGTAACAGAAACTATCTGTAAAGTAAAATTTCCGTCACATTTCCGCAAGATTTCTACCATGCGGAAATGAAGTTATTTTTGCTGTGAACTTTTGATGGTCTCCTATGGAAGCTCACATGCTGCCGGTCGCATAGACGCATTCACTTTTGGAATCGGTGACCGTCTTATCGGCAACCCGTGCCGTTATAGTCATGCCCAAAAATGGGCCAAAAGGTGACTTTGGCCTAGACAACTTTTGATAGGCTCCTATGGAAGGTCACATGCTGTCGGTCGCATAGACGCATTCACTTTTGGAATCGGTGACCGTCTTATCGGCAACCATGCCGTTATAGTCATTCCTGTAGGCCCAATTTTGGGCCAAAAGTCACTTTGGCCTAGACAACTTTTGATGGTCTCCTATGGAAGCTGACATGCTGCCGGTCGCATAGACGCATTCACTTTTGGAATCGGTGACCGTCTTATCGGCAACCCGTGCCGTTATAGTCATGCCCAAAAATGGGCCAAAAGGTGACTTTGGCCTAGACAACTTTTGATAGGCTCCTATGGAAGGTCACATGCTGTCGGTCGCATAGACGCATTCACTTTTGGAATCGGTGACCGTCTTATCGGCAACCATGCCGTTATAGTCATTCCTGTAGGCCCAATTTTGGGCCAAAAGTCACTTTGGCCTAGACAATTTTTGATGGTCTCCTATGGAAGCTCACATGCTGCCGGTCGCATAGACGCATTCACTTTTGGAATCGTTGACCGTCTTATTGGCAACCCGTGCCGTTATAGTCATGCCCAAAAATGGGCCAAAAGGTGACTTTGGCCTAGACAACTTTTGATAGGCTCCTATGGAAGGTCACATGCTGTCGGTCGCATAGACGCATTCACTTTTGGAATCGGTGACCGTCTTATCGGCAACCATGCCGTTATAGTCATTCCTGTAGGCCCAATTTTGGGCCAAAAGTCACTTTGGCCTAGACAATTTTTGATGGTCTCCTATGGAAGCTCACATGCTGCCGGTCGCATAGACGCATTCACTTTTGGAATCGGTGACCGTCTTATCGGCAACCCGTGCCGTTATAGTCATGCCCAAAAATGGGCCAAAAGGTGACTTTGGCCTAGACAACTTTTGATAGGCTCCTATGGAAGGTCACATGCTGTCGGTCGCATAGACCCATTCACTTTTGGAATCGTTGACCGTCTTATCGGCAACCCGTGCCGTTATAGTCATGCCCAAAAATGGGCCAAAAGGTGACTTTGGCCTAGACAACTTTTGATAGGCTCCTATGGAAGGTCACATGCTGTCGGTCGCATAGACCCATTCACTTTTGGAATCGGTGACCGTCTTATCGGCAACCATGCCGTTATAGTCATTCCTGTAGGCCCAATTTTGGGCCAAAAGTCACTTTGGCCTAGACAACTTTTGATGGTCTCCTATGGAAGCTCACATGCTGCCGGTCGCATAGACGCATTCACTTTTGGAATCGGTGACCGTCTTATCGGCAACCTGTGCCGTTATAGTCATGCCCAAAAATGGGCCAAAAGTCACTTTGGCCTAGACAACTTTTGATGGTCTCCTTTGGAAGCTCACATGCTGCCGGTCGCATAGACGCATTCACTTTTGGAATCGGTGACCGTCTTATCGGCAACCCGTGCCGTTATAGTCATGCCCAAAAATGGGCCAAAAGGTGACTTTGGCCTAGACAACTTTTGATAGGCTCCTATGGAAGGTCACATGCTGTCGGTTGCATAGACGCATTCACTTTTGGAATCGGTGACCGTCTTATCGGCAACCATGCCGTTATAGTCATTCCTGTAGGCCCAATTTTGGGCCAAAAGTCACTTTGGCCTAGACAACTTTTGATGGTCTCCTTTGGAAGCTCACATGCTGTCGGTCGCATAGACGCATTCACTTTTGGAATCGGTGACCGTCTTATCGGCAACCCGTGCCGTTATAGTCATGCCCAAAAATGGGCCAAAAGTCACTTTGGCCTAGACAACTTTTGATGGTCTCCTATGGAAGCTCACATGCTGCCGGTCGCATAGACGCATTCACTTTTGGAATCGGTGACCGTCTTATCGGCAACCCGTGCCGTTATATTCATGCCCAAAAATGGGCCAAAAGGTGACTTTGGCCTAGACAACTTTTGATAGGCTCCTATGGAAGGTCACATGCTGTCGGTCGCATAGACGCATTCACTTTTGGAATCGGTGACCGTCTTATCGGCAACCATGCCGTTATAGTCATTCCTGTAGGCCCAATTTTGGGCCAAAAGTCACTTTGGCCTAGACAACTTTTGATGGTCTCCTATGGAAGGTCACATGCTGTCGGTTGCATAGACGCATTCACTTTTGGAATCGGTGACCGTCTTATCGGCAACCATGCCGTTATAGTCATTCCTGTAGGCCCAATTTTGGGCCAAAAGTTACTTTGGCCTAGACAACTTTTGATGGTCTCCTATGGAAGCTCACATGCTGCCGGTCGCATAGACGCATTCACTTTTGGAATCGGTGACCGTCTTATCGGCAACCCGTGCCGTTATAGTCATGCCCAAAAATGGGCCAAAAGGTGACTTTGGCCTAGACAACTTTTGATAGGCTCCTATGGAAGGTCACATGCTGTCGGTCGCATAGACGCATTCACTTTTGGAATCGGTGACCGTCTTATCGGCAACCATGCCGTTCTAGTCATTCCTGTAGGCCCAATTTTGGGCCAAAAGTCACTTTGGCCTAGACAACTTTTGATGGTCTCCTATGGAAGCTCACATGCTGCCGGTCGCATAGACGCATTCACTTTTGGAATCGGTGACCGTCTTATCGGCAACCCGTGCCGTTATAGTCATGCCCAAAAATGGGCCAAAAGGTGACTTTGGCCTAGACAACTTTTGATAGGCTCCTATGGAAGGTCACACGCTGTCGGTCGCATAGACGCATTCACTTTTGGAATCGGTGACCGTCTTATCGGCAACCATGCCGTTATAGTCATTCCTGTAGGCCCAATTTTGGGCCAAAAGTCACTTTGGCCTAGACAACTTTTGATGGTCTCCTATGGAAGCTGACATGCTGCCGGTCGCATAGACGCATTCACTTTTGGAATCGGTGACCGTCTTATCGGCAACCCGTGCCGTTATAGTCATGCCCAAAAATGGGCCAAAAGGTGACTTTGGCCTAGACAACTTTTGATAGGCTCCTATGGAAGGTCACATGCTGTCGGTCGCATAGACGCATTCACTTTTGGAATCGGTGACCGTCTTATCGGCAACCATGCCGTTATAGTCATTCCTGTAGGCCCAATTTTGGGCCAAAAGTCACTTTGGCCTAGACAACTTTTGATGGTCTCCTTTGGAAGCTCACATGCTGCCGGTCGCATAGACGCATTCACTTTTGGAATCAGTGACCGTCTTATCGGCAACCTGTGCCGTTATAGTCATGCCCAAAAATGGGCCAAAAGGTGACTTTGGCCTAGACAACTTTTAATAGGCTCCTATGGAAGGTCACATGCTGTCGGTCGCATAGACGCATTCACTTTTGGAATCGGTGACCGTCTTATCGGCAACCATGCCGTTATAGTCATTCCTGTAGGCCCAATTTTGGGCCAAAAGTCACTTTGGCCTAGACAACTTTTGATGGTCTCCTATGGAAGCTCACATGCTGCCGGTCGCATAGACGCATTCACTTTTGGAATCGGTGACCGTCTTATCGGCAACCCGTGCCGTTATAGTCATGCCCAAAAATGGGCCAAAAGGTGACTTTGGCCTAGACAACTTTTGATAGGCTCCTATGGAAGGTCACATGCTGTCGGTCGCATAGACGCATTCACTTTTGGAATCGGTGACCGTCTTATCGGCAACCATGCCGTTATAGTCATTCCTGTAGGCCCAATTTTGGGCCAAAAGTCACTTTGGCCTAGACAACTTTTGATGGTCTCCTATGGAAGCTCACATGCTGCCGGTCGCATAGACGCATTCACTTTTGGAATCGGTGACCGTCTTATCGGCAACCCGTGCCGTTATAGTCATGCCCAAAAATGGGCCAAAAGGTGACTTTGGCCTAGACAACTTTTGATAGGCTCCTATGGAAGGTCACATGCTGTCGGTCGCATAGACGCATTCACTTTTGGAATCGGTGACCGTCTTATCGGCAACCCGTGCCGTTATAGTCATTCCTCTAGGCCCAATTTTGGGCCAAAAGTCACTTTGGCCTAGACAACTTTTGATGGTCTCCTTTGGAAGCTCACATGCTGTCGGTTGCATAGACGCATTCACTTTTGGAATCGGTGACCGTCTTATCGGCAACCATGCCGTTATAGTCATTCCTGTAGACCCAATTTTGGGCCAAAAGTTACTTTGGCCTAGACAACTTTTGATGGTCTCCTATGGAAGCTCACATGCTGCCGGTCGCATAGACGCATTCACTTTTGGAATCGGTGACCGTCTTATCGGCAACCCGTGCCGTTATAGTCATTCCTCTAGGCCCAATTTTGGGCCAAAAGTCACTTTGGCCTAGACAACTTTTGATGGTCTCCTTTGGAAGCTCACATGCTGCCGGTCGCATAGACGCATTCACTTTTGGAATCGGTGACCGTCTTATCGGCAACCCGTGCCGTTATAGTCATGCCCAAAAATGGGCCAAAAGGTGACTTTGGCCTAGACAACTTTTGATAGGCTCCTATGGAAGGTCACATGCTGTCGGTCGCATAGACGCATTCACTTTTGGAATCGGTGACCGTCTTATCGGCAACCATGCCGTTATAGTCATTCCTGTAGGCCCAATTTTGGGCCAAAAGTCACTTTGGCCTAGACAACTTTTGATGGTCTCCTATGGAAGCTCACATGCTGCCGGTCGCATAGACGCATTCACTTTTGGAATCGGTGACCGTCTTATCGGCAACCCGTGCCGTTATAGTCATGCCCAAAAATGGGCCAAAAGGTGACTTTGGCCTAGACAACTTTTGATGGTCTCCTTTGGAAGCTCACATGCTGCCGGTCGCATAGACGCATTCACTTTTGGAATCGGTGACCGTCTTATCGGCAACCCGTGCCGTTATAGTCATGCCCAAAAATGGGCTAAAAGGTGACTTTGGCCTAGAAAACTTTTGATAGGCTCCTATGGAAGGTCACATGCTGTCGGTCGCATAGACGCATTCACTTTTGGAATCGGTGACCGTCTTATCGGCAACCATGCCGTTATAGTCATTCCTGTAGGCCCAATTTTGGGCCAAAAGTCACTTTGGCCTAGACAACTTTTGATGGTCTCCTTTGGAAGCTCACATGCTGTCGGTCGCATAGACACATTCACTTTTGGAATCGGTGACCGTCTTATCGGCAACCCGTGCCGTTATAGTCATGCCCAAAAATGGGCCAAAAGTCACTTTGGCCTAGACAACTTTTGATGGTCTCCTATGGAAGCTCACATGCTGCCGGTCGCATAGACGCATTCACTTTTGGAATCGGTGACCGTCTTATCGGCAACCCGTGCCGTTATATTCATGCCTAAAAATGGGCCAAAAGGTGACTTTGGCCTAGACAACTTTTGATAGGCTCCTATGGAAGGTCACATGCTGTCGGTCGCATAGACGCATTCACTTTTGGAATCGGTGACCGTCTTATCGGCAACCATGCCGTTATAGTCATTCCTGTAGGCCCAATTTTGGGCCAAAAGTCACTTTGGCCTAGACAACTTTTGATGGTCTCCTATGGAAGCTCACATGCTGCCGGTCGCATAGACGCATTCACTTTTGGAATCGGTGACCGTCTTATCGGCAACACGTGCCGTTATAGTCATGCCCAAAAATGGGCCAAAAGGTGACTTTGGCCTAGACAACTTTTGATAGGCTCCTATGGAAGGTCACATGCTGTCGGTCGCATAGACGCATTCACTTTTGGAATCGGTGACCGTCTTATCGGCAACCATGCCGTTATAGTCATTCCTGTAGGCCCAATTTTGGGCCAAAAGTCACTTTGGCCTAGACAACTTTTGATGGTCTCCTATGGAAGCTCACATGCTGCCGGTCGCATAGACGCATTCACTTTTGGAATCGGTGACCGCCTTATCGGCAACCCGTGCCGTTATAGTCATGCCCAAAAATGGGCCAAAAGGTGACTTTGGCCTAGACAACTTTTGATAGGCTCCTATGGAAGGTCACATGCTGTCGGTTGCATAGACGCATTCACTTTTGGAATCGGTGACCGTCTTATCGGCAACCATGCCGTTATAGTCATTCCTGTAGGCCCAATTTTGGGCCAAAAGTTACTTTGGCCTAGACAACTTTTGATGGTCTCCTATGGAAGCTCACATGCTGCCGGTCGCATAGACGCATTCACTTTTGGAATCGGTGACCGTCTTATCGGCAACCCGTGCCGTTATAGTCATGCCCAAAAATGGGCCAAAAGGTTACTTTGGCCTAGACAACTTTTGATAGGCTCCTATGGAAGGTCACATGCTGTCGGTCGCATAGACGCATTCACTTTTGGAATCGGTGACCGTCTTATCGGCAACCCGTGCCGTTATAGTCATGCCCAAAAATGGGCCAAAAGGTGACTTTGGCCTAGACAACTTTTGATAGGCTCCTATGGAAGGTCACATGCTGTCGGTCGCATAGACGCATGAACTTTTGGAATCGGTGACCGTCTTATCGGCAACCATGCCGTTATAGTCATTCCTGTAGGCCCAATTTTGGGCCAAAAGTCACTTTGGCCTAGACAACTTTTGATGGTCTCCTATGGAAGCTCACATGCTGCCGGTCGCATAGACGCATTCACTTTTGGAATCGGTGACCGTCTTATCGGCAACCCGTGCCGTTATAGTCATGCCCAAAAATGGGCCAAAAGGTGACTTTGGCCTAGACAACTTTTGATAGGCTCCTATGGAAGGTCACATGCTGTCGGTCGCATAGACGCATTCACTTTTGGAATCGGTGACCGTCTTATCGGCAACCATGCCGTTATAGTCATTCCTGTAGGCCCAATTTTGGGCCAAAAGTCACTTTGGCCTAGACAACTTTTGATGGTCTCCTATGGAAGCTCACATGCTGCCGGTCGCATAGACGCATTCACTTTTGGAATCGGTGACCGTCTTATCTGCAACCCGTGCCGTTATAGTCATTCCTCTAGGCCCAATTTTGGGCCAAAAGTCACTTTGGCCTAGACAACTTTTGATGGTCTCCTTTGGAAGCTCACATGCTGCCGGTCGCATAGACGCATTCACTTTTGGAATCGGTGACCGTCTTATCGGCAACCCGTGCCGTTATAGTCATGCCCAAAAATGGGCCAAAAGGTGACTTTGGCCTAGACAACTTTTGATAGGCTCCTATGGAAGGTCACATGCTGTCGGTCGCATAGACGCATTCACTTTTGGAATCGGTGACCGTCTTATCGGCAACCATGCCGTTATAGTCATTCCTGTAGGCCCAATTTTGGGCCAAAAGTCACTTTGGCCTAGACAACTTTTGATGGTCTCCTTTGGAAGCTCACATGCTGCCGGTCGCATAGACGCATTCACTTTTGGAATCGGTGACCGTCTTATCGGCAACCCGTGCCGTTATAGTCATGCCCAAAAATGGGCCAAAAGGTGACTTTGGCCTAGACAACTTTTGATGGTCTCCTTTGGAAGCTCACATGCTGCCGGTCGCATAGACGCATTCACTTTTGGAATCGGTGACCGTCTTATCGGCAACCCGTGCCGTTATAGTCATGCCCAAAAATGGGCTAAAAGGTGACTTTGGCCTAGAAAACTTTTGATAGGCTCCTATGGAAGGTCACATGCTGTCGGTCGCATAGACGCATTCACTTTTGGAATCGGTGACCGTCTTATCGGCAACCATGCCGTTATAGTCATTCCTGTAGGCCCAATTTTGGGCCAAAAGTCACTTTGGCCTAGACAACTTTTGATGGTCTCCTTTGGAAGCTCACATGCTGTCGGTCGCATAGACGCATTCACTTTTGGAATCGGTGACCGTCTTATCGGCAACCCGTGCCGTTATAGTCATGCCCAAAAATGGGCCAAAAGTCACTTTGGCCTAGACAACTTTTGATGGTCTCCTATGGAAGCTCACATGCTGCCGGTCGCATAGACGCATTCACTTTTGGAATCGGTGACCGTCTTATCGGCAACCCGTGCCGTTATATTCATGCCTAAAAATGGGCCAAAAGGTGACTTTGGCCTAGACAACTTTTGATAGGCTCCTATGGAAGGTCACATGCTGTCGGTCGCATAGACGCATTCACTTTTGGAATCGGTGACCGTCTTATCGGCAACCATGCCGTTATAGTCATTCCTGTAGGCCCAATTTTGGGCCAAAAGTCACTTTGGCCTAGACAACTTTTGATGGTCTCCTATGGAAGCTCACATGCTGCCGGTCGCATAGACGCATTCACTTTTGGAATCGGTGACCGTCTTATCGGCAACACGTGCCGTTATAGTCATGCCCAAAAATGGGCCAAAAGGTGACTTTGGCCTAGACAACTTTTGATAGGCTCCTATGGAAGGTCACATGCTGTCGGTCGCATAGACGCATTCACTTTTGGAATCGGTGACCGTCTTATCGGCAACCATGCCGTTATAGTCATTCCTGTAGGCCCAATTTTGGGCCAAAAGTCACTTTGGCCTAGACAACTTTTGATGGTCTCCTATGGAAGCTCACATGCTGCCGGTCGCATAGACGCATTCACTTTTGGAATCGGTGACCGCCTTATCGGCAACCCGTGCCGTTATAGTCATGCCCAAAAATGGGCCAAAAGGTGACTTTGGCCTAGACAACTTTTGATAGGCTCCTATGGAAGGTCACATGCTGTCGGTTGCATAGACGCATTCACTTTTGGAATCGGTGACCGTCTTATCGGCAACCATGCCGTTATAGTCATTCCTGTAGGCCCAATTTTGGGCCAAAAGTTACTTTGGCCTAGACAACTTTTGATGGTCTCCTATGGAAGCTCACATGCTGCCGGTCGCATAGACGCATTCACTTTTGGAATCGGTGACCGTCTTATCGGCAACCCGTGCCGTTATAGTCATGCCCAAAAATGGGCCAAAAGGTTACTTTGGCCTAGACAACTTTTGATAGGCTCCTATGGAAGGTCACATGCTGTCGGTCGCATAGACGCATTCACTTTTGGAATCGGTGACCGTCTTATCGGCAACCCGTGCCGTTATAGTCATGCCCAAAAATGGGCCAAAAGGTGACTTTGGCCTAGACAACTTTTGATAGGCTCCTATGGAAGGTCACATGCTGTCGGTCGCATAGACGCATTCACTTTTGGAATCGGTGACCGTCTTATCGGCAACCCGTGCCGTTATAGTCATGCCCAAAAATGGGCCAAAAGGTGACTTTGGCCTAGACAACTTTTGATAGGCTCCTATGGAAGGTCACATGCTGTCGGTCGCATAGACGCATTCACTTTTGGAATCGGTGACCGTCTTATCGGCAACCATGCCGTTATAGTCATTCCTGTAGGCCCAATTTTGGGCCAAAAGTCACTTTGGCCTAGACAACTTTTGATGGTCTCCTATGGAAGCTCACATGCTGCCGGTCGCATAGACGCATTCACTTTTGGAATCGGTGACCGTCTTATCGGCAACCCGTGCCGTTATAGTCATTCCTCTAGGCCCAATTTTGGGCCAAAAGTCACTTTGGCCTAGACAACTTTTGATGGTCTCCTTTGGAAGCTCACATGCTGTCGGTTGCATAAACGCATTCACTTTTGGAATCGGTGACCGTCTTATCGGCAACCATGCCGTTATAGTCATTCCTGTAGGCCCAATTTTGGGCCAAAAGTCACTTTGGCCTAGACAACTTTTGATGGTCTCCTTTGGAAGCTCACATGCTGCCGGTCGCATAGACGCATTCACTTTTGGAATCGGTGACCGTCTTATCGGCAACCCGTGCCGTTATAGTCATGCCCAAAAATGGGCCAAAAGGTGACTTTTGCCTAGACAACTTTTGATAGGCTCCTATGGAAGGTCACATGCTGTCGGTCGCATAGACGCATTCACTTTTGGAATCGGTGACCGTCTTATCGGCAACCATGCCGTTATAGTCATTCCTGTAGGCCCAATTTGGGGCCAAAAGTCACTTTGGCCTAGACAACTTTTGATGGTCTCCTATGGAAGCTCACATGCTGCCGGTCGCATAGACGCATTCACTTTTGGAATCGGTGACCGTCTTATCGGCAACCCGTGCCGTTATAGTCATGCCCAAAAATGGGCCAAAAGGTGACTTTGGCCTAGACAACTTTTGATAGGCTCCTATGGAAGGTCACATGCTGTCGGTCGCATAGACGCATTCACTTTTGGAATCGGTGACCATCTTATCGGCAACCATGCCGTTATAGTCATTCCTGTAGGCCCAATTTTGGGCCAAAAGTCACTTTGGCCTAGACAACTTTTGATGGTCTCCTTTGGAAGCTCACATGCTGCCGGTCGCATAGACGCATTCACTTTTGGAATCAGTGACCGTCTTATCGGCAACCCGTGCCGTTATAGTCATGCCCAAAAATGGGCCAAAAGGTGACTTTGGCTTAGACAACTTTTGATAGGCTCCTATGGAAGGTCACATGCTGTCGGTCGCATAGACGCATTCTCTTTTGGAATCGGTGACCGTCTTATCGGCAACCCGTGCCGTTATAGTCATGCCCAAAAATGGGCCAAAAGGTGACTTTGGCCTAGACAACTTTTGATAGGCTCCTATGGAAGGTCACATGCTGTCGGTCGCATAGACGCATTCACTTTTGGAATCGGTGACCGTCTTATCGGCAACCATGCCGTTATAGTCATTCCTGTAGGCCCAATTTTGGGCCAAAAGTCACTTTGGCCTAGACAACTTTTGATGGTCTCCTATGGAAGGTCACATGCTGCCGGTCGCATAGACGCATTCACTTTTGGAATCGGTGACCGTCTTATCGGCAACCATGCCGTTATAGTCATTCCTGTAGGCCCAATTTTGGGCCAAAAGTCACTTTGGCCTAGACAACTTTTGATGGTCTCCTTTGGAAGCTGACATGCTGCCGGTCGCATAGACGCATTCACTTTTGGAATCGGTGACCGTCTTATCGACAACCCGTGCCGTTATAGTCATGCCCAAAAATGATCCAAAAGGTGACTTTGGCCTAGACAACTTTTGATAGGCTCCTATGGAAGGTCACATGCTGTCGGTCGCATAGACGCATTCACTTTTGGAATCGGTGACCGTCTTATCGGCAACCATGCCGTTATAGTCATTCCTGTAGGCCCAATTTTGGGCCAAAAGTCACTTTGGCCTAGACAACTTTTGATGGTCTCCTATGGAAGCTCACATGCTGCCGGTCGCATAGACGCATTCACTTTTGGAATCGGTGACCGCCTTATCGGCAACCCGTGCCGTTATAGTCATGCCCAAAAATGGGCCAAAAGGTGACTTTGGCCTAGACAACTTTTGATAGGCTCCTATGGAAGGTCACATGCTGTCGGTTGCATAGACGCATTCACTTTTGGAATCGGTGACCGTCTTATCGGCAACCATGCCGTTATAGTCATTCCTGTAGGCCCAATTTTGGGCCAAAAGTTACTTTGGCCTAGACAACTTTTGATGGTCTCCTATGGAAGCTCACATGCTGCCGGTCGCATAGACGCATTCACTTTTGGAATCGGTGACCGTCTTATCGGCAACCCGTGCCGTTATAGTCATGCCCAAAAATGGGCCAAAAGGTTACTTTGGCCTAGACAACTTTTGATAGGCTCCTATGGAAGGTCACATGCTGTCGGTCGCATAGACGCATTCACTTTTGGAATCGGTGACCGTCTTATCGGCAACCCGTGCCGTTATAGTCATGCCCAAAAATGGGCCAAAAGGTGACTTTGGCCTAGACAACTTTTGATAGGCTCCTATGGAAGGTCACATGCTGTCGGTCGCATAGACGCATTCACTTTTGGAATCGGTGACCGTCTTATCGGCAACCATGCCGTTATAGTCATTCCTGTAGGCCCAATTTTGGGCCAAAAGTCACTTTGGCCTAGACAACTTTTGATGGTCTCCTATGGAAGCTCACATGCTGCCGGTCGCATAGACGCATTCACTTTTGGAATCGGTGACCGTCTTATCGGCAACCCGTGCCGTTATAGTCATGCCCAAAAATGGGCCAAAAGGTGACTTTGGCCTAGACAACTTTTGATAGGCTCCTATGGAAGGTCACATGCTGTCGGTCGCATAGACGCATTCACTTTTGGAATCGGTGACCGTCTTATCGGCAACCATGCCGTTATAGTCATTCCTGTAGGCCCAATTTTGGGCCAAAAGTCACTTTGGCCTAGACAACTTTTGATGGTCTCCTATGGAAGGTCACATGCTGCCGGTCGCATAGACGCATTCACTTTTGGAATCGGTGACCGTCTTATCGGCAACCATGCCGTTATAGTCATTCCTGTAGGCCCAATTTTGGGCCAAAAGTCACTTTGGCCTAGACAACTTTTGATGGTCTCCTTTGGAAGCTGACATGCTGCCGGTCGCATAGACGCATTCACTTTTGGAATCGGTGACCGTCTTATCGGCAACCCGTGCAGTTATAGTCATGCCCAAAAATGGGCCAAAAGGTGACTTTGGCCTAGACAACTTTTGATAGGCTCCTATGGAAGGTCACATGCTGTCGGTCGCATAGACGCATTCACTTTTGGAATCGGTGACCGTCTTATCGGCAACCATGCCGTTATAGTCATTCCTGTAGGCCCAATTTTGGGCCAAAAGTCACTTTGGCCTAGACAACTTTTGATGGTCTCCTATGGAAGCTCACATGCTGCCGGTCGCATAGACGCATTCACTTTTGGAATCGGTGACCGCCTTATCGGCAACCCGTGCCGTTATAGTCATGCCCAAAAATGGGCCAAAAGGTTACTTTGGCCTAGACAACTTTTGATAGGCTCCTATGGAAGGTCACATGCTGTCGGTCGCATAGACGCATTCACTTTTGGAATCGGTGACCGTCTTATCGGCAACCCGTGCCGTTATAGTCATGCCCAAAAATGGGCCAAAAGGTGACTTTGGCCTAGACAACTTTTGATAGGCTCCTATGGAAGGTCACATGCTGTCGGTCGCATAGACGCATTCACTTTTGGAATCGGTGACCGTCTTATCGGCAACCATGCCGTTATAGTCATTCCTGTAGGCCCAATTTTGGGCCAAAAGTCACTTTGGCCTAGACAACTTTTGATGGTCTCCTTTGGAAGCTCACATGCTGCCGGTCGCATAGACGCATTCACTTTTGGAATCAGTGACCGTCTTATCGGCAACCCGTGCCGTTATAGTCATGCCCAAAAATGGGCCAAAAGGTGACTTTGGCTTAGACAACTTTTGATAGGCTCCTATGGAAGGTCACATGCTGTCGGTCGCATAGACGCATTCTCTTTTGGAATCGGTGACCGTCTTATCGGCAACCCGTGCCGTTATAGTCATGCCCAAAAATGGGCCAAAAGGTGACTTTGGCCTAGACAACTTTTGATAGGCTCCTATGGAAGGTCACATGCTGTCGGTCGCATAGACGCATTCACTTTTGGAATCGGTGACCGTCTTATCGGCAACCATGCCGTTATAGTCATTCCTGTAGGCCCAATTTTGGGCCAAAAGTCACTTTGGCCTAGACAACTTTTGATGGTCTCCTATGGAAGGTCACATGCTGCCGGTCGCATAGACGCATTCACTTTTGGAATCGGTGACCGTCTTATCGGCAACCATGCCGTTATAGTCATTCCTGTAGGCCCAATTTTGGGCCAAAAGTCACTTTGGCCTAGACAACTTTTGATGGTCTCCTTTGGAAGCTCACATGCTGCCGGTCGCATAGACGCATTCACTTTTGGAATCAGTGACCGTCTTATCGGCAACCCGTGCCGTTATAGTCATGCCCAAAAATGGGCCAAAAGGTGACTTTGGCTTAGACAACTTTTGATAGGCTCCTATGGAAGGTCACATGCTGTCGGTCGCATAGACGCATTCTCTTTTGGAATCGGTGACCGTCTTATCGGCAACCCGTGCCGTTATAGTCATGCCCAAAAATGGGCCAAAAGGTGACTTTGGCCTAGACAACTTTTGATAGGCTCCTATGGAAGGTCACATGCTGTCGGTCGCATAGACGCATTCACTTTTGGAATCGGTGACCGTCTTATCGGCAACCATGCCGTTATAGTCATTCCTGTAGGCCCAATTTTGGGCCAAAAGTCACTTTGGCCTAGACAACTTTTGATGGTCTCCTATGGAAGGTCACATGCTGCCGGTCGCATAGACGCATTCACTTTTGGAATCGGTGACCGTCTTATCGGCAACCATGCCGTTATAGTCATTCCTGTAGGCCCAATTTTGGGCCAAAAGTCACTTTGGCCTAGACAACTTTTGATGGTCTCCTTTGGAAGCTGACATGCTGCCGGTCGCATAGACGCATTCACTTTTGGAATCGGTGACCGTCTTATCGGCAACCCGTGCCGTTATAGTCATGCCCAAAAATGATCCAAAAGGTGACTTTGGCCTAGACAACTTTTGATAGGCTCCTATGGAAGGTCACATGCTGTCGGTCGCATAGACGCATTCACTTTTGGAATCGGTGACCGTCTTATCGGCAACCATGCCGTTATAGTCATTCCTGTAGGCCCAATTTTGGGCCAAAAGTCACTTTGGCCTAGACAACTTTTGATGGTCTCCTATGGAAGCTCACATGCTGCCGGTCGCATAGACGCATTCACTTTTGGAATCGGTGACCGCCTTATCGGCAACCCGTGCCGTTATAGTCATGCCCAAAAATGGGCCAAAAGGTGACTTTGGCCTAGACAACTTTTGATAGGCTCCTATGGAAGGTCACATGCTGTCGGTCGCATAGACGCATTCACTTTTGGAATCGGTGACCGTCTTATCGGCAACCATGCCGTTATAGTCATTCCTGTAGGCCCAATTTTGGGCCAAAAGTTACTTTGGCCTAGACAACTTTTGATGGTCTCCTATGGAAGCTCACATGCTGCCGGTCGCATAGACGCATTCACTTTTGGAATCGGTGACCGTCTTATCGGCAACCCGTGCCGTTATAGTCATGCCCAAAAATGGGCCAAAAGGTTACTTTGGCCTAGACAACTTTTGATAGGCTCCTATGGAAGGTCACATGCTGTCGGTCGCATAGACGCATTCACTTTTGGAATCGGTGACCGTCTTATCGGCAACCCGTGCCGTTATAGTCATGCCCAAAAATGGGCCAAAAGGTGACTTTGGCCTAGACAACTTTTGATAGGCTCCTATGGAAGGTCACATGCTGTCGGTCGCATAGACGCATTCACTTTTGGAATCGGTGACCGTCTTATCGGCAACCATGCCGTTATAGTCATTCCTGTAGGCCCAATTTTGGGCCAAAAGTCACTTTGGCCTAGACAACTTTTGATGGTCTCCTATGGAAGCTCACATGCTGCCGGTCGCATAGACGCATTCACTTTTGGAATCGGTGACCGTCTTATCGGCAACCCGTGCCGTTATAGTCATGCCCAAAAATGGGCCAAAAGGTGACTTTGGCCTAGACAACTTTTGATAGGCTCCTATGGAAGGTCACATGCTGTCGGTCGCATAGACGCATTCACTTTTGGAATCGGTGACCGTCTTATCGGCAACCATGCCGTTATAGTCATTCCTGTAGGCCCAATTTTGGGCCAAAAGTCACTTTGGCCTAGACAACTTTTGATGGTCTCCTATGGAAGGTCACATGCTGCCGGTCGCATAGACGCATTCACTTTTGGAATCGGTGACCGTCTTATCGGCAACCATGCCGTTATAGTCATTCCTGTAGGCCCAATTTTGGGCCAAAAGTCACTTTGGCCTAGACAACTTTTGATGGTCTCCTTTGGAAGCTGACATGCTGCCGGTCGCATAGACGCATTCACTTTTGGAATCGGTGACCGTCTTATCGGCAACCCGTGCCGTTATAGTCATGCCCAAAAATGGGCGAAAAGGTGACTTTGGCCTAGACAACTTTTGATAGGCTCCTATGGAAGGTCACATGCTGTCGGTCGCATAGACGCATTCACTTTTGGAATCGGTGACCGTCTTATCGGCAACCATGCCGTTATAGTCATTCCTGTAGGCCCAATTTTGGGCCAAAAGTCACTTTGGCCTAGACAACTTTTGATGGTCTCCTATGGAAGCTCACATGCTGCCGGTCGCATAGACGCATTCACTTTTGGAATCGGTGACCGCCTTATCGGCAACCCGTGCCGTTATAGTCATGCCCAAAAATGGGCCAAAAGGTGACTTTGGCCTAGACAACTTTTGATAGGCTCCTATGGAAGGTCACATGCTGTCGGTTGCATAGACGCATTCACTTTTGGAATCGGTGACCGTCTTATCGGCAACCATGCCGTTATAGTCATTCCTGTAGGCCCAATTTTGGGCCAAAAGTTACTTTGGCCTAGACAACTTTTGATGGTCTCCTATGGAAGCTCACATGCTGCCGGTCGCATAGACGCATTCACTTTTGGAATCGGTGACCGTCTTATCGGCAACCCGTGCCGTTATAGTCATGCCCAAAAATGGGCCAAAAGGTTACTTTGGCCTAGACAACTTTTGATAGGCTCCTATGGAAGGTCACATGCTGTCGGTCGCATAGACGCATTCACTTTTGGAATCGGTGACCGTCTTATCGGCAACCCGTGCCGTTATAGTCATGCCCAAAAATGGGCCAAAAGGTGACTTTGGCCTAGACAACTTTTGATAGGCTCCTATGGAAGGTCACATGCTGTCGGTCGCATAGACGCATTCACTTTTGGAATCGGTGACCGTCTTATCGGCAACCATGCCGTTATAGTCATTCCTGTAGGCCCAATTTTGGGCCAAAAGTCACTTTGGCCTAGACAACTTTTGATGGTCTCCTATGGAAGCTCACATGCTGCCGGTCGCATAGACGCATTCACTTTTGGAATCGGTGACCGTCTTATCGGCAACCCGTGCCGTTATAGTCATGCCCAAAAATGGGCCAAAAGGTGACTTTGGCCTAGACAACTTTTGATAGGCTCCTATGGAAGGTCACATGCTGTCGGTCGCATAGACGCATTCACTTTTGGAATCGGTGACCGTCTTATCGGCAACCATGCCGTTATAGTCATTCCTGTAGGCCCAATTTTGGGCCAAAAGTCACTTTGGCCTAGACAACTTTTGATGGTCTCCTATGGAAGCTCACATGCTGCCGGTCGCATAGACGCATTCACTTTTGGAATCGGTGACCGTCTTATCGGCAACCCGTGCCGTTATAGTCATTCCTCTAGGCCCAATTTTGGGCCAAAAGTCACTATGGCCTAGACAACTTTTGATGGTCTCCTTTGGAAGCTCACATGCTGTCGGTTGCATAAACGCATTCACTTTTGGAATCGGTGACCGTCTTATCGGCAACCATGCCGTTATAGTCATTCCTGTAGGCCCAATTTTGGGCCAAAAGTCACTTTGGCCTAGACAACTTTTGATGGTCTCCTTTGGAAGCTCACATGCTGCCGGTCGCATAGACGCATTCACTTTTGGAATCGGTGACCGTCTTATCGGCAACCCGTGCCGTTATAGTCATGCCCAAAAATGGGCCAAAAGGTGACTTTTGCCTAGACAACTTTTGATAGGCTCCTATGGAAGGTCACATGCTGTCGGTCGCATAGACGCATTCACTTTTGGAATCGGTGACCGTCTTATCGGCAACCATGCCGTTATAGTCATTCCTGTAGGCCCAATTTGGGGCCAAAAGTCACTTTGGCCTAGACAACTTTTGATGGTCTCCTATGGAAGCTCACATGCTGCCGGTCGCATAGACGCATTCACTTTTGGAATCGGTGACCGTCTTATCGGCAACCCGTGCCGTTATAGTCATGCCCAAAAATGGGCCAAAAGGTGACTTTGGCCTAGACAACTTTTGATAGGCTCCTATGGAAGGTCACATGCTGTCGGTCGCATAGACGCATTCACTTTTGGAATCGGTGACCGTCTTATCGGCAACCATGCCGTTATAGTCATTCCTGTAGGCCCAATTTTGGGCCAAAAGTCACTTTGGCCTAGACAACTTTTGATGGTCTCCTTTGGAAGCTCACATGCTGCCGGTCGCATAGACGCATTCACTTTTGGAATCTGTGACCGTCTTATCGGCAACCATGCCGTTATAGTCATTCCTGTAGGCCCAATTTGGGGCCAAAAGTCACTTTGGCCTAGACAACTTTTGATGGTCTCCTATGGAAGCTCACATGCTGCCGGTCGCATAGACGCATTCACTTTTGGAATCGGTGACCGTCTTATCGGCAACCCGTGCCGTTATAGTCATGCCCAAAAATGGGCCAAAAGGTGACTTTGGCTTAGACAACTTTTGATAGGCTCCTATGGAAGGTCACATGCTGTCGGTCGCATAGACGCATTCTCTTTTGGAATCGGTGACCGTCTTATCGGCAACCCGTGCCGTTATAGTCATGCCCAAAAATGGGCCAAAAGGTGACTTTGGCCTAGACAACTTTTGATAGGCTCCTATGGAAGGTCACATGCTGTCGGTCGCATAGACGCATTCACTTTTGGAATCGGTGACCGTCTTATCGGCAACCATGCCGTTATAGTCATTCCTGTAGGCCCAATTTTGGGCCAAAAGTCACTTTGGCCTAGACAACTTTTGATGGTCTCCTATGGAAGGTCACATGCTGCCGGTCGCATAGACGCATTCACTTTTGGAATCGGTGACCGTCTTATCGGCAACCATGCCGTTATAGTCATTCCTGTAGGCCCAATTTTGGGCCAAAAGTCACTTTGGCCTAGACAACTTTTGATGGTCTCCTTTGGAAGCTGACATGCTGCCGGTCGCATAGACGCATTCACTTTTGGAATCGGTGACCGTCTTATCGGCAACCCGTGCCGTTATAGTCATGCCCAAAAATGGGCCAAAAGGTGACTTTGGCCTAGACAACTTTTGATAGGCTCCTATGGAAGGTCACATGCTGTCGGTCGCATAGACGCATTCACTTTTGGAATCGGTGACCGTATTATCGGCAACCATGCCGTTATAGTCATTCCTGTAGGCCCAATTTTGGGCCAAAAGTCACTTTGGCCTAGACAACTTTTGATGGTCTCCTATGGAAGCTCACATGCTGCCGGTCGCATAGACGCATTCACTTTTGGAATTGGTGACCGTCTTATCGGCAACCATGCCGTTATAGTCATTCCTGTAGGCCCAATTTTGGGCCAAATGTCACTTTGGCCTAGACAACTTTTGATGGTCTCCTTTGGAAGCTCACATGCTGCCGGTCGCATAGACGCATTCACTTTTTGAATCGGTGACCGTCTTATCGGCAACCCGTGCCGTTATAGTCATGCCCAAAAATGGGCCAAAAGGTGACTTTGGCCTAGACAACTTTTGATAGGCTCCTATGGAAGGTCACATGCTGTCGGTCGCATAGACGCATTCACTTTTGGAATTGGTGACCGTCTTATCGGCAACCATGCCGTTATAGTCATTCCTGTAGGCCCAATTTTGGGCCAAAAGTCACTTTGGCCTAGACAACTTTTGATGGTCTCCTATGGAAGCTCACATGCTGCCGGTCGCATAGATGCATTCACTTTTGGAATCGGTGACCGTCTTATCGGCAACCCGTGCCGTTATAGTCATGCCCAAAAATGGGCCAAAAGGTGACTTTGGCCTAGACAACTTTTGATAGGCTCCTATGGAAGGTCACATGCTGTCGGTCGCATAGACGCATTCACTTTTGGAATCGGTGACCGTCTTATCGGCAACCATGCCGTTATAGTCATTCCTGTAGGCCCAATTTTGGGCCAAATGTCACTTTGGCCTAGACAACTTTTGATGGTCTCCTATGGAAGCTCACATGCTGCCGGTCGCATAGATGCATTCACTTTTGGAATCGGTGACCGTCTTATCGGCAACCCGTGCCGTTATAGTCATGCCCAAAAATGGGCCAAAAGGTGACTTTGGCCTAGACAACTTTTGATAGGCTCCTATGGAAGGTCACATGCTGTCGGTCGCATAGACGCATTCACTTTTGGAATCGGTGACCGTCTTATCGGCAACCATGCCGTTATAGTCATTCCTGTAGGCCCAATTTTGGGCCAAATGTCACTTTGGCCTAGACAACTTTTGATGGTCTCCTTTGGAAGCTCACATGCTGCCGGTCGCATAGACGCATTCACTTTTTGAATCGGTGACCGTCTTATCGGCAACCCGTGCCGTTATAGTCATGCCCAAAAATGGGCCAAAAGGTGACTTTGGCCTAGACAACTTTTGATAGGCTCCTATGGAAGGTCACATGCTGTCGGTCGCATAGACGCATTCACTTTTGGAATTGGTGACCGTCTTATCGGCAACCATGCCGTTATAGTCATTCCTGTAGGCCCAATTTTGGGCCAAAAGTCACTTTGGCCTAGACAACTTTTGATGGTCTCCTTTGGAAGCTCACATGCTGCCGGTCGCATAGACGCATTCACTTTTGGAATCGGTGACCGTCTTATCGGCAACCCGTGCCGTTATAGTCATGCCCAAAAATGGGCCAAAAGGTGACTTTGGCCTAGACAACTTTTGATAGGCTCCTATGGAAGGTCACATGCTGTCGGTCGCATAGACGCATTCACTTTTGGAATCGGTGACCGTATTATCGGCAACCATGCCGTTATAGTCATTCCTGTAGGCCCAATTTAGGGCCAAAAGTCACTTTGGCCTAGACAACTTTTGATGGTCTCCTATGGAAGCTAACATGCTGCCGGTCGCATAGACGCATTCACTTTTGGAATCGGTGACCGTCTTATCGGCAACCCGTGCCGTTATAGTCATGCCCAAAAATGGGCCAAAAGTCACTTTGGCCTAGACAACTTTTGATGGTCTCCTATGGAAGCTCACATGCTGCCGGTCGCATAGACGCATTCACTTTTGGAATCGGTGACCGTCTTATCGGCAACCCGTGCCGTTATAGTCATGCCCAAAAATGGGCCAAAAGGTGACTTTGGCCTAGACAACTTTTGATGGTCTCCTATGGAAGCTCACATGCTGCCGGTCGCATAGACGCATTCACTTTTGGAATCGGTGACCGTCTTATCGGCAACCCGTGCCGTTATAGTCATGCCCAAAAATGGGCCAAAAGGTGACTTTGGCCTAGACAACTTTTGATAGGCTCCTATGGAAGGTCACATGCTGTCGGTCGCATAGACGCATTCACTTTTGGAATCGGTGACCGTCTTATCGGCAACCATGCCGTTATAGTCATTCCTGTAGGCCCAATTTTGGGCCAAAAGTCACTTTGGCCTAGACAACTTTTGATGGTCTCCTATGGAAGCTCACATGCTGCCGGTCGCATAGATGCATTCACTTTTGGAATCGGTGACCGTCTTATCGGCAACCCGTGCCGTTATAGTCATGCCCAAAAATGGGCCAAAAGGTGACTTTGGCCTAGACAACTTTTGATAGGCTCCTATGGAAGGTCACATGCTGTCGGTCGCATAGACGCATTCACTTTTGGAATCGGTGACCGTCTTATCGGCAACCATGCCGTTATAGTCATTCCTGTAGGCCCAATTTTGGGCCAAAAGTCACTTTGGCCTAGACAACTTTTGATGGTCTCCTATGGAAGCTCACATGCTGCCGGTCGCATAGACGCATTCACTTTTGGAATCGGTGACCGTCTTATCGGCAACCCGTGCCGTTATAGTCATGCCCAAAAATGGGCCAAAAGGTGACTTTGGCCTAGACAACTTTTGATAGGCTCCTATGGAAGGTCACATGCTGTCGGTCGCATAGACGCATTCACTTTTGGAATCGGTGACCGTCTTATCGGCAACCATGCCGTTATAGTCATTCCTGTAGGCCCAATTTTGGGCCAAAAGTCACTTTGGCCTAGACAACTTTTGATGGTCTCCTTTGGAAGCTCACATGCTGCCGGTCGCATAGACGCATTCACTTTTGGAATCGGTGACCGTCTTATCGGCAACCCGTGCCGTTATAGTCATGCCCAAAAATGGGCCAAAAGGTGACTTTGGCCTAGACAACTTTTGATAGGCTCCTATGGAAGGTCACATGCTGTCGGTCGCATAGACGCATTCACTTTTGGAATCGGTGACCGTATTATCGGCAACCATGCCGTTATAGTCATTCCTGTAGGCCCAATTTTGGGCCAAAAGTCACTTTGGCCTAGACAACTTTTGATGGTCTCCTATGGAAGCTCACATGCTGCCGGTCGCATAGACGCATTCACTTTTGGAATCGGTGACCGTCTTATCGGCAACCCGTGCCGTTATAGTCATGCCCAAAAATGGGCCAAAAGGTGACTTTGGCCTAGACAACTTTTGATAGGCTCCTATGGAAGGTCACATGCTGTCGGTCGCATAGACGCATTCACTTTTGGAATCGGTGACCGTCTTATCGGCAACCATGCCGTTATAGTCATTCCTGTAGGCCCAATTTTGGGCCAAAAGTCACTTTGGCCTAGACAACTTTTGATGGTCTCCTATGGAAGCTCACATGCTGCCGGTCGCATAGACGCATTCACTTTTGGAATCGGTGACCGTCTTATCGGCAACCCGTGCCGTTATAGTCATGCCCAAAAATGGGCCAAAAGGTGACTTTGGCCTAGACAACTTTTGATAGGCTCCTATGGAAGGTCACATGCTGTCGGTCGCATAGACGCATTCACTTTTGGAATCGGTGACCGTCTTATCGGCAACCCGTGCCGTTATAGTCATGCCCAAAAATGGGCCAAAAGGTGACTTTGGCCTAGACAACTTTTGATATGCTCCTATGGAAGGTCACATGCTGTCGGTCGCATAGACGCATTCACTTTTGGAATCGGTGACCGTCTTATCGGCAACCATGCCGTTATAGTCATTCCTGTAGGCCCAATTTTGGGCAAAAAGTCACTTTGGCCTAGACAACTTTTGATGGTCTCCTTTGGAAGCTCACATGCTGCCGGTCGCATAGACGCATTCACTTTTGGAATCGGTGACCGTCTTATCGGCAACCCGTGCCGTTATAGTCATGCCCAAAAATGGGCCAAAAGGTGACTTTGGCCTAGACAACTTTTGATAGGCTCCTATGGAAGGTCACATGCTGTCGGTCGCATAGACGCATTCACTTTTGGAATCGGTGACCGTCTTATCGGCAACCATGCCGTTATAGTCATGCCCAAAAATGGGCCAAAAGTCACTTTGGCCTAGACAACTTTTGATGGTCTCCTTTGGAAGCTCACATGCTGCCGGTCGCATAGACGCATTCACTTTTGGAATCGGTGACCGTCTTATCGGCAACCCGTGCCGTTATAGTCATGCCCAAAAATGGGCCAAAAGGTGACTTTGGCCTAGACAACTTTTGATAGGCTCCTATGGAAGGTCACATGCTGTCGGTCGCATAGACGCATTCACTTTTGGAATCGGTGACCGTATTATCGGCAACCATGCCGTTATAGTCATTCCTGTAGGCCCAATTTTGGGCCAAAAGTCACTTTGGCCTAGACAACTTTTGATGGTCTCCTATGGAAGCTCACATGCTGCCGGTCGCATAGACGCATTCACTTTTGGAATCGGTGACCGTCTTATCGGCAACCCGTGCGGTTATAGTCATGCCCAAAAATGGGCCAAAAGGTGACTTTGGCCTAGACAACTTTTGATAGGCTCCTATGGAAGGTCACATGCTGTCGGTCGCATAGACGCATTCACTTTTGGAATCGGTGACCGTATTATCGGCAACCATGCCGTTATAGTCATTCCTGTAGGCCCAATTTTGGGCCAAAAGTCACTTTGGCCTAGACAACTTTTGATGGTCTCCTATGGAAGCTCACATGCTGCCGGTCGCATAGACGCATTCACTTTTGGAATCGGTGACCGTCTTATCGGCAACCATGCCGTTATAGTCATTCCTGTAGGCCCAATTTTGGGCCAAAAGTCACTTTGGCCTAGACAACTTTTGATGGTCTCCTATGGAAGCTCACATGCTGCCGGTCGCATAGACGCATTCACTTTTGGAATCGGTGACCGTCTTATCGGCAACCCGTGCCGTTATAGTCATGCCCAAAAATGGGCCAAAAGGTGACTTTGGCCTAGACAACTTTTGATAGGCTCCTATGGAAGGTCACATGCTGTCGGTCGCATAGACGCATTCACTTTTGGAATCGGTGACCGTATTATCGGCAACCATGCCGTTATAGTCATTCCTGTAGGCCCAATTTTGGGCCAAAAGTCACTTTGGCCTAGACAACTTTTGATGGTCTCCTATGGAAGCTCACATGCTGCCGGTCGCATAGACGCATTCACTTTTGGAATCGGTGACCGTCTTATCGGCAACCCGTGCCGTTATAGTCATGCCCAAAAATGGGCCAAAAGGTGACTTTGGCCTAGACAACTTTTGATTGGCTCCTATGGAAGGTCACATGCTGTCGGTCGCATAGACGCATTCACTTTTGGAATCGGTGACCGTCTTATCGGCAACCCGTGCCGTTATAGTCATGCCCAAAAATGGGCCAAAAGGTGACTTTGGCCTAGACAACTTTTGATAGGCTCCTATGGAAGGTCACATGCTGTCGGTCGCATAGACGCATTCACTTTTGGAATCGGTGACCGTCTTATCGGCAACCATGCCGTTATAGTCATTCCTGTAGGCCCAATTTTGGGCAAAAAGTCACTTTGGCCTAGACAACTTTTGATGGTCTCCTTTGGAAGCTCACATGCTGCCGGTCGCATAGACGCATTCACTTTTGGAATCGGTGACCGTCTTATCGGCAACCCGTGCCGTTATAGTCATGCCCAAAAATGGGCCAAAAGGTGACTTTGGCCTAGACAACTTTTGATAGGCTCCTATGGAAGGTCACATGCTGTCGGTCGCATAGACGCATTCACTTTTGGAATCGGTGACCGTCTTATCGGCAACCATGCCGTTATAGTCATGCCCAAAAATGGGCCAAAAGTCACTTTGGCCTAGACAACTTTTGATGGTCTCCTTTGGAAGCTCACATGCTGCCGGTCGCATAGACGCATTCACTTTTGGAATCGGTGACCGTCTTATCGGCAACCCGTGCCGTTATAGTCATGCCCAAAAATGGGCCAAAAGGTGACTTTGGCCTAGACAACTTTTGATAGGCTCCTATGGAAGGTCACATGCTGTCGGTCGCATAGACGCATTCACTTTTGGAATCGGTGACCGTATTATCGACAACCATGCCGTTATAGTCATTCCTGTAGGCCCAATTTTGGGCCAAAAGTCACTTTGGCCTAGACAACTTTTGATGGTCTCCTATGGAAGCTCACATGCTGCCGGTCGCATAGACGCATTCACTTTTGGAATCGGTGACCGTCTTATCGGCAACCCGTGCCGTTATAGTCATGCCCAAAAATGGGCCAAAAGGTGACTTTGGCCTAGACAACTTTTGATAGGCTCCTATGGAAGGTCACATGCTGTCGGTCGCATAGACGCATTCACTTTTGGAATCGGTGACCGTCTTATCGGCAACCATGCCGTTATAGTCATTCCTGTAGGCCCAATTTTGGGCCAAAAGTCACTTTGGCCTAGACAAATTTTGATGGTCTCCTTTGGAAGCTCACATGCTGCCGGTCGCATAGACGCATTCACTTTTGGAATCGGTGACCGTCTTATCGGCAACCCGTGCCGTTATAGTCATGCCCAAAAATGGGCCAAAAGGTGACTTTGGCCTAGACAACTTTTGATAGGCTCCTATGGAAGGTCACATGCTGTCGGTCGCATAGACGCATTCACTTTTGGAATCGGTGACCGTATTATCGGCAACCATGCCGTTATAGTCATTCCTGTAGGCCCAATTTTGGGCCAAAAGTCACTTTGGCCTAGACAACTTTTGATGGTCTCCTATGGAAGCTCACATGCTGCCGGTCGCATAGACGCATTCACTTTTGGAATCGGTGACCGTCTTATCGGCAACCCGTGCCGTTATAGTCATGCCCAAAAATGGGCCAAAAGGTGACTTTGGCCTAGACAGCTTTTGATAGGCTCCTATGGAAGGTCACATGCTGTCGGTCGCATAGACGCATTCACTTTTGGAATCGGTGACCGTCTTATCGGCAACCCGTGCCGTTATAGTCATGCCCAAAAATGGGCCAAAAGGTGACTTTGGCCTAGACAACTTTTGATAGGCTCCTATGGAAGGTCACATGCTGTCGGTCGCATAGACGCATTCACTTTTGGAATCGGTGACCGTCTTATCGGCAACCATGCCGTTATAGTCATTCCTGTAGGCCCAATTTTGGGCAAAAAGTCACTTTGGCCTAGACAACTTTTGATGGTCTCCTTTGGAAGCTCACATGCTGCCGGTCGCATAGACGCATTCACTTTTGGAATCGGTGACCGTCTTATCGGCAACCCGTGCCGTTATAGTCATGCCCAAAAATGGGCCAAAAGGTGACTTTGGCCTAGACAACTTTTGATAGGCTCCTATGGAAGGTCACATGCTGTCGGTCGCATAGACGCATTCACTTTTGGAATCGGTGACCGTCTTATCGGCAACCATGCCGTTATAGTCATGCCCAAAAATGGGCCAAAAGTCACTTTGGCCTAGACAACTTTTGATGGTCTCCTTTGGAAGCTCACATGCTGCCGGTCGCATAGACGCATTCACTTTTGGAATCGGTGACCGTCTTATCGGCAACCCGTGCCGTTATAGTCATGCCCAAAAATGGGCCAAAAGGTGACTTTGGCCTAGACAACTTTTGATAGGCTCCTATGGAAGCTCACATGCTGCCGGTCGCATAGACGCATTCACTTTTGGAATCGGTGACCGTCTTATCGGCAACCATGCCGTTATAGTCATTCCTGTAGGCCCAATTTTGGGCCAAAAGTCACTTTGGCCTAGACAACTTTTGATGGTCTCCTATGGAAGCTCACATGCTGCCGGTCGCATAGACGCATTCACTTTTGGAATCGGTGACCGTCTTATCGGCAACCCGTGCCGTTATAGTCATGCCCAAAAATGGGCCAAAAGGTGACTTTGGCCTAGACAACTTTTGATAGGCTCCTATGGAAGGTCACATGCTGCCGGTCGCATAGACGCATTCACTTTTGGAATCGGTGACCGTCTTATCGGCAACCATGCCGTTATAGTCATTCCTGTAGGCCCAATTTTGGGCCGAAAGTCACTTTGGCCTAGACAACTTTTGATGGTCTCCTATGGAAGCTCACATGCTGCCGGTAGCATAGACGCATTCACTTTTGGAATCGGTGACCGTCTTATCGGCAACCCGTGCCGTTATAGTCATGCCCAAAAATGGGCCAAAAGGTGACTTTGGCCTAGACAACTTTTGATAGGCTCCTATGGAAGGTCACATGCTGTCGGTGGCATAGACGCATTCACTTTTGGAATCGGTGACCGTCTTATCGGCAACCATGCCGTTATAGTCATTCCTGTAGGCCCAATTTTGGGCCAAAAGTCACTTTGGCCTAGACAACTTTTGATGGTCTCCTATGGAAGCTCACATGCTGCCGGTCGCATAGATGCATTCACTTTTGGAATCGGTGACCGTCTTATCGGCAACCCGTGCCGTTATAGTCATGCCCAAAAATGGGCCAAAAGGTGACTTTGGCCTAGACAACTTTTGATGGTCTCCTATGGAAGCTCACATGCTGCCGGTCGCATAGACGCATTCACTTTTGGAATCGGTGCCCGTCTTATCGGCAACCATGCCGTTATAGTCATTCCTGTAGGCCAAATTTTGGGCCAAAAGTCACTTTGGCCTAGACAACTTTTGATGGTCTCCTATGGAAGCTCACATGCTGCCGGTCGCATAGACGCATTCGATTTTGGAATCGGTGACCGTCTTATCGGCAACCTGTGCCGTTATAGTCATGCCCAAAAATGGGCCAAAAGGTGACTTTGGCCTAGACAACTTTTGATAGGCTCCTATGGAAGGTCACATGCTGTCGGTCGCATAGACGCATTCACTTTTGGAATCGGTGACCGTCTTATCGGCAACCATGCCGTTATAGTCATTCCTGTAGGCCCAATTTTGGGCCAAAAGTCACTTTGGCCTAGACAACTTTTGATGGTCTCCTATTTAAGCTCACATGCTGCCGGTCGCATAGACGCATTCACTTTTGGAATCGGTGACCGTCTTATCGGCAACCCGTGCCGTTATATTCATGCCCAAAAATGGGCCAAAAGGTGACTTTGGCCTAGACAACTTTTGATAGGCTCCTATGGAAGGTCACATGCTGTCGGTCGCATAGACGCATTCACTTTTGGAATCGGTGACCGTCTTATCGGCAACCATGCCGTTATAGTCATTCCTGTAGGCCCAATTTTGGGCCAAAAGTCACTTTGGCCTAGACAACTTTTGATGGTCTCCTATGGAAGCTCACATGCTGCCGGTCGCATAGACGCATTCACTTTTGGAATCGGTGACCGTCTTATCGGCAACCCGTGCCGTTATAGTCATGCCCAAAAATGGGCCAAAAGGTGACTTTGGCCTAGACAACTTTTGATAGGCTCCTATGGAAGGTCACATGCTGTCGGTCGCATAGACGCATTCACTTGTGGAATCGGTGACCGTCTTATCGGCAACCATGCCGTTATAGTCATTCCTGTAGGCCCAATTTTGGGCCAAAAGTCACTTTGGCCTAGACAACTTTTGATGGTCTCCTATGGAAGCTCACATGCTGCCGGTCGCATAGACGCATTCACTTTTGGAATCGGTGACCGTCTTATCGGCAACCCGTGCCGTTATAGTCATGCCCAAAAATGGGCCAAAAGGTGACTTTGGCCTAGACAACTTTTGATAGGCTCCTATGGAAGGTCACATGCTGTCGGTCGCATAGACGCATTCACTTTTGGAATCGGTGACCGTCTTATCGGCAACCATGCCGTTATAGTCATTCCTGTAGGCCCAATTTTGGGCCAAAAGTCACTTTGGCCTAGAAAACTTTTGATGGTCTCCTATGGAAGCTCACATGCTGCCGGTCGCATAGACGCATTCACTTTTGGAATCGGTGACCGTCTTATCGGCAACCCGTGCCGTTATAGTCATGCCCAAAAATGGGCCAAAAGGTGACTTTGGCCTAGACAACTTTTGATAGGCTCCTATGGAAGGTCACATGCTGTCGGTCGCATAGACGCATTCACTTTTGGAATCGGTGACCGTCTTATCGGCAACCATGCCGTTATAGTCATTCCTGTAGGCCCAATTTTGGGCCAAAAGTCACTTTGGCCTAGACAACTTTTGATGGTCTCCTATGAGAGCTCACATGCTGCCGGTCGCATAGACGCATTCACTTTTGGAATCGGTGACCGTCTTATCTGCAACCCGTGCCGTTATAGTCATGCCCAAAAATGGGCCAAAAGGTGACTTTGGCCTAGACAACTTTTGATAGGCTCCTATGGAAGGTCACATGCTGTCGGTGGCATAGACGCATTCACTTTTGGAATCGGTGACCGTCTTATCGGCAACCATGCCGTTATAGTCATTCCTGTAGGCCCAATTTTGGGCCAAAAGTCACTTTGGCCTAGACAACTTTTGATGGTCTCCTATGGAAGCTCACATGCTGCCGGTCGCATAGACGCATTCACTTTTGGAATCGGTGACCGTCTTATCGGCAACCCGTGCCGTTATAGTCATGCCCAAAAATGGGCCAAAAGGTGACTTTGGCCTAGACAACTTTTGATGGTCTCCTATGGAAGCTCACATGCTGCCGGTCGCATAGACGCATTCACATTTGGAATCGGTGCCCGTCTTATCGGCAACCATGCCGTTATAGTCATTCCTGTAGGCCAAATTTTGGGCCAAAAGTCACTTTGGCCTAGACAACTTTTGATGGTCTCCTATGGAAGCTCACATGCTGCCGGTCGCATAGACGCATTCGATTTTGGAATCGGTGACCGTCTTATCGGCAACCTGTGCCGTTATAGTCATGCCCAAAAATGGGCCAAAAGGTGACTTTGGCCTAGACAACTTTTGATAGGCTCCTATGGAAGGTCACATGCTGTCGGTCGCATAGACGCATTCACTTTTGGAATCGGTGACCGTCTTATCGGCAACCATGCCGTTATAGTCATTCCTGTAGGCCCAATTTTGGGCCAAAAGTCACTTTGGCCTAGACAACTTTTGATGGTCTCCTATTTAAGCTCACATGCTGCCGGTCGCATAGACGCATTCACTTTTGGAATCGGTGACCGTCTTATCGGCAACCCGTGCCGTTATATTCATGCCCAAAAATGGGCCAAAAGGTGACTTTGGCCTAGACAACTTTTGATAGGCTCCTATGGAAGGTCACATGCTGTCGGTCGCATAGACGCATTCACTTGTGGAATCGGTGACCGTCTTATCGGCAACCATGCCGTTATAGTCATTCCTGTAGGCCCAATTTTGGGCCAAAAGTCACTTTGGCCTAGACAACTTTTGATGGTCTCCTATGGAAGCTCACATGCTGCCGGTCGCATAGACGCATTCACTTTTGGAATCGGTGACCGTCTTATCGGCAACCCGTGCCGTTATAGTCATGCCCAAAAATGGGCCAAAAGGTGACTTTGGCCTAGACAACTTTTGATAGGCTCCTATGGAAGGTCACATGCTGTCGGTCGCATAGACGCATTCACTTTTGGAATCGGTGACCGTCTTATCGGCAACCATGCCGTTATAGTCATTCCTGTAGGCCCAATTTTGGGCCAAAAGTCACTTTGGCCTAGAAAACTTTTGATGGTCTCCTATGGAAGCTCACATGCTGCCGGTCGCATAGACGCATTCACTTTTGGAATCGGTGACCGTCTTATCGGCAACCTGTGCCGTTATAGTCATGCCCAAAAATGGGCCAAAAGGTGACTTTGGCCTAGACAACTTTTGATAGGCTCCTATGGAAGGTCACATGCTGTCGGTCGCATAGACGCATTCACTTTTGGAATCGGTGACCGTCTTATCGGCAACCATGCCGTTATAGTCATTCCTGTAGGCCCAATTTTTGGCCAAAAGTCACTTTGGCCTAGACAACTTTTGATGGTCTCCTATGAGAGCTCACATGCTGCCGGTCGCATAGACGCATTCACTTTTGGAATCGGTGACCGTCTTATCTGCAACCCGTGCCGTTATAGTCATGCCCAAAAATGGGCCAAAAGGTGACTTTGGCCTAGACAACTTTTGATAGGCTCCTATGGAAGGTCACATGCTGTCGGTCGCATAGACGCATTCACTTTTGGAATCGGTGACCGTCTTATCGGCAACCATGCCGTTATAGTCATTCCTGTAGGCCCAATTTTGGGCCAAAAGTCACTTTGGCCTAGACAACTTTTGATGGTCTCCTATGGAAGCTCACATGCTGCCGGTCGCATAGACGCATTCACTTTTGGAATCGGTGACCGTCTTATCGGCAACCCGTGCCGTTATAGTCATGCCCAAAAATGGGCCAAAAGGTGACTTTGGCCTAGACAACTTTTGATAGGCTCCTATGGAAGGTCACATGCTGTCGGTCGCATAGACGCATTCACTTTTGGAATCGGTGACCGTCTTATCGGCAACCCGTGCCGTTATAGTCATGCCCAAAAATGGGCCAAAAGGTGACTTTGGCCTAGACAACTTTTGATAGGCTCCTATGGAAGGTCACATGCTGTCGGTCGCATAGACGCATTCACTTTTGGAATCGGTGACCGTCTTATCGGCAACCATGCCGTTATAGTCATTCCTGTAGGCCCAATTTTGGGCCAAAAGTCACTTTGGCCTAGACAACTTTTGATGGTCTCCTATGGAAGCTCACATGCTGCCGATCGCATAGACGCATTCACTTTTGGAATCGGTGACCGTCTTATCGGCAACCCGTGCCGTTATAGTCATGCCCAAAAATGGGCCAAAAGGTGACTTTGGCCTAGACAACTTTTGATAGGCTCCGATGGAAGGTCACATGCTGTCGGTCGCATAGACGCATTCACTTTTGGAATCGGTGACCGTCTTATCGGCAACCATGCCGTTATAGTCATTCCTGTAGGCCCAATTTTGGGCCAAAAGTCACTTTGGCCTAGAAAACTTTTGATGGTCTCCTATGGAAGCTCACATGCTGCCGGTCGCATAGACGCATTCACTTTTGGAATCGGTGACCGTCTTATCGGCAACCCGTGCCGTTATAGTCATGCCCAAAAATGGGCCAAAAGGTGACTTTGGCCTAGACAACTTTTGATAGGCTCCTATGGAAGGTCACATGCTGTCGGTCGCATAGACGCATTCACTTTTGGAATCGGTGACCGTCTTATCGGCAACCATGCCGTTATAGTCATTCCTGTAGGCCCAATTTTGGGCCAAAAGTCACTTTGGCCTAGACAACTTTTGATGGTCTCCTATGGAAGCTCACATGCTGCCGGTCGCATAGACGCATTCACTTTTGGAATCGGTGACCGTCTTATCGGCAACCCGTGCCGTTATAGTCATGCCCAAAAATGGGCCAAAAGGTGACTTTGGCCTAGACAACTTTTGATAGGCTCCTATGGAAGGTCACATGCTGTCGGTCGCATAGACGCATTCACTTTTGGAATCGGTGACCGTCTTATCGGCAACCATGCCGTTATAGTCATTCCTGTAGGCCCAATTTTGGGCCAAAAGTCACTTTGGCCTAGACAACTTTTGATGGTCTCCTATGGAAGCCCACATGCTGCCGGTCGCATAGACGCATTCACTTTTGGAATCGGTGACCGTCTTATCGGCAACCCGTGCCGTTATAGTCATGCCCAAAAATGGGCCAAAAGGTGACTTTGGCCTAGACAACTTTTGATAGGCTCCTATGGAAGGTCACATGCTGTTGGTCGCATAGACGCATTCACTTTTGGAATCGGTGACCGTCTTATCGGCAACCATGCCGTTATAGTCATTCCTGTAGGCCCAATTTTGGGCCAAAAGTCACTTTGGCCTAGACAACTTTTGATGGTCTCCTATGGAAGCTCACATGCTGCCGGTCGCATAGACGCATTCACTTTTGGAATCGGTGACCGTCTTATCGGCAACCCGTGCCGTTATAGTCATGCCCAAAAATGGGCCAAAAGGTGACTTTGGCCTAGACAACTTTTGATAGGCTCCTATGGAAGGTCACATGCTGTCGGTCGCATAGACGCATTCACTTTTGGAATCGGTGACCGTCTTATCGGCAACCATGCCGTTATAGTCATTCCTGTAGGCCCAATTTTGGGCCAAAAGTCACTTTGGCCTAGAAAACTTTTGATGGTCTCCTATGGAAGCTCACATGCTGCCGGTCGCATAGACGCATTCACTTTTGGAATCGGTGACCGTCTTATCGGCAACCCGTGCCGTTATAGTCATGCCCAAAAATGGGCCAAAAGGTGACTTTGGCCTAGACAACTTTTGATAGGCTCCTATGGAAGGTCACATGCTGTCGGTCGCATAGACGCATTCACTTTTGGAATCGGTGACCGTCTTATCGGCAACCATGCCGTTATAGTCATTCCTGTAGGCCCAATTTTGGGCCAAAAGTCACTTTGGCCTAGACAACTTTTGATGGTCTCCTATGGAAGCTCACATGCTGCCAGTCGCATAAACGCATTCACTTTTGGAATCGGTGACCGTCTTATCGGCAACCTGTGCCGTTATAGTCATGCCCAAAAATGGGCCAAAAGGTGACTTTGGCCTAGACAACTTTTGTTAGGCTCCTATGGAAGGTCACATGCTGTCGGTCGCATAGACGCATTCACTTTTGGAATCGGTGACCGTCTTATCGGCAACCATGCCGTTATAGTCATTCCTGTAGGCCCAATTTTGGGCCAAAAGTCACTTTGGCCTAGACAACTTTTGATGGTCTCCTATGAAAGCTCACATGCTGCCGGTCGCATAGACGCATTCACTTTTGGAATCGGTGACCGTCTTATCGGCAACCCGTGCCGTTATAGTCATGCCCAAAAATGGGCCAAAAGGTGACTTTGGCCTAGACAACTTTTGATAGGCTCCTATGGAAGGTCACATGCTGTCGGTCGCATAGACGCATTCACTTTTGGAATCGGTGACCGTCTTATCGGCAACCATGCCGTTATAGTCATTCCTGTAGGCCCAATTTTGGGCCAAAAGTCACTTTGGCCTAGACAACTTTTGATGGTCTCCTATGGAAGCTCACATGCTGCCGGTCGCATAGACGCATTCACTTTTGGAATCGGTGACCGTCTTATCGGCAACCCGTGCCGTTATAGTCATGCCCAAAAATGGGCCAAAAGGTGACTTTGGCCTAGACAACTTTTGATAGGCTCCTATGGAAGGTCACATGCTGTCGGTCGCATAGACGCATTCACTTTTGGAATCGGTGACCGTCTTATCGGCAACCATGCCGTTATAGTCATTCCTGTAGGCCCAATTTTGGGCCGAAAGTCACTTTGGCCTAGACAACTTTTGATGGTCTCCTATGGAAGCTCACATGCTGCCGGTAGCATAGACGCATTCACTTTTGGAATCGGTGACCGTCTTATCGGCAACCCGTGCCGTTATAGTCATGCCCAAAAATGGGCCAAAAGGTGACTTTGGCCTAGACAACTTTTGATAGGCTCCTATGGAAGGTCACATGCTGTCGGTGGCATAGACGCATTCACTTTTGGAATCGGTGACCGTCTTATCGGCAACCATGCCGTTATAGTCATTCCTGTAGGCCCAATTTTGGGCCAAAAGTCACTTTGGCCTAGACAACTTTTGATGGTCTCCTATGGAAGCTCACATGCTGCCGGTCGCATAGACGCATTCACTTTTGGAATCGGTGACCGTCTTATCGGCAACCCGTGCCGTTATAGTCATGCCCAAAAATGGGCCAAAAGGTGACTTTGGCCTAGACAACTTTTGATGGTCTCCTATGGAAGCTCACATGCTGTCGGTCGCATAGACGCATTCACTTTTGGAATCGGTGCCCGTCTTATCGGCAACCATGCCGTTATAGTCATTCCTGTAGGCCAAATTTTGGGCCAAAAGTCACTTTGGCCTAGACAACTTTTGATGGTCTCCTATGGAAGCTCACATGCTGCCGGTCGCATAGACGCATTCGATTTTGGAATCGGTGACCGTCTTATCGGCAACCTGTGCCGTTATAGTCATGCCCAAAAATGGGCCAAAAGGTGACTTTGGCCTAGACAACTTTTGATAGGCTCCTATGGAAGGTCACATGCTGTCGGTCGCATAGACGCATTCACTTTTGGAATCGGTGACCGTCTTATCGGCAACCATGCCGTTATAGTCATTCCTGTAGGCCCAATTTTGGGCCAAAAGTCACTTTGGCCTAGACAACTTTTGATGGTCTCCTATTTAAGCTCACATGCTGCCGGTCGCATAGACGCATTCACTTTTGGAATCGGTGACCGTCTTATCGGCAACCCGTGCCGTTATATTCATGCCCAAAAATGGGCCAAAAGGTGACTTTGGCCTAGACAACTTTTGATAGGCTCCTATGGAAGGTCACATGCTGTCGGTCGCATAGACGCATTCACTTTTGGAATCGGTGACCGTCTTATCGGCAACCATGCCGTTATAGTCATTCCTGTAGGCCCAATTTTGGGCCAAAAGTCACTTTGGCCTAGACAACTTTTGATGGTCTCCTATGGAAGCTCACATGCTGCCGGTCGCATAGACGCATTCACTTTTGGAATCGGTGACCGTCTTATCGGCAACCCGTGCCGTTATAGTCATGCCCAAAAATGGGCCAAAAGGTGACTTTGGCCTAGACAACTTTTGATAGGCTCCTATGGAAAGTCACATGCTGTCGGTCGCATAGACGCATTCACTTGTGGAATCGGTGACCGTCTTATCGGCAACCATGCCGTTATAGTCATTCCTGTAGGCCCAATTTTGGGCCAAAAGTCACTTTGGCCTAGACAACTTTTGATGGTCTCCTATGGAAGCTCACATGCTGCCGGTCGCATAGACGCATTCACTTTTGGAATCGGTGACCGTCTTATCGGCAACCCGTGCCGTTATAGTCATGCCCAAAAATGGGCCAAAAGGTGACTTTGGCCTAGACAACTTTTGATAGGCTCCTATGGAAGGTCACATGCTGTCGGTCGCATAGACGCATTCACTTTTGGAATCGGTGACCGTCTTATCGGCAACCATGCCGTTATAGTCATTCCTGTAGGCCCAATTTTGGGCCAAAAGTCACTTTGGCCTAGAAAACTTTTGATGGTCTCCTATGGAAGCTCACATGCTGCCGGTCGCATAGACGCATTCACTTTTGGAATCGGTGACCGTCTTATCGGCAACCCGTGCCGTTATAGTCATGCCCAAAAATGGGCCAAAAGGTGACTTTGGCCTAGACAACTTTTGATAGGCTCCTATGGAAGGTCACATGCTGTCGGTCGCATAGACGCATTCACTTTTGGAATCGGTGACCGTCTTATCGGCAACCATGCCGTTATAGTCATTCCTGTAGGCCCAATTTTTGGCCAAAAGTCACTTTGGCCTAGACAACTTTTGATGGTCTCCTATGAGAGCTCACATGCTGCCGGTCGCATAGACGCATTCACTTTTGGAATCGGTGACCGTCTTATCTGCAACCCGTGCCGTTATAGTCATTCCTGTAGGCCCAATTTTGGGCCGAAAGTCACTTTGGCCTAGACAACTTTTGATGGTCTCCTATGGAAGCTCACATGCTGCCGGTAGCATAGACGCATTCACTTTTGGAATCGGTGACCGTCTTATCGGCAACCCGTGCCGTTATAGTCATG
The DNA here is from genome assembly GCA_936450465.1 of Gibbula magus. Classification (NCBI taxonomy): domain Eukaryota; kingdom Metazoa; phylum Mollusca; class Gastropoda; order Trochida; family Trochidae; genus Gibbula; species Gibbula magus. The sequence goes on from OW388301.1 coordinate 46,041,745, forward strand.
CCCAAAAATGGGCCAAAAGGTGACTTTGGCCTAGACAACTTTTGATAGGCTCCTATGGAAGGTCACATGCTGTCGGTGGCATAGACGCATTCACTTTTGGAATCGGTGACCGTCTTATCGGCAACCATGCCGTTATAGTCATTCCTGTAGGCCCAATTTTGGGCCAAAAGTCACTTTGGCCTAGACAACTTTTGATGGTCTCCTATGGAAGCTCACATGCTGCCGGTCGCATAGACGCATTCACTTTTGGAATCGGTGACCGTCTTATCGGCAACCCGTGCCGTTATAGTCATGCCCAAAAATGGGCCAAAAGGTGACTTTGGCCTAGACAACTTTTGATGGTCTCCTATGGAAGCTCACATGCTGCCGGTCGCATAGACGCATTCACTTTTGGAATCGGTGCCCGTCTTATCGGCAACCATGCCGTTATAGTCATTCCTGTAGGCCAAATTTTGGGCCAAATGTCACTTTGGCCTAGACAACTTTTGATGGTCTCCTATGGAAGCTCACATGCTGCCGGTCGCATAGACGCATTCGATTTTGGAATCGGTGACCGTCTTATCGGCAACCTGTGCCGTTATAGTCATGCCCAAAAATGGGCCAAAAGGTGACTTTGGCCTAGACAACTTTTGATAGGCTCCTATGGAAGGTCACATGCTGTCGGTCGCATAGACGCATTCACTTTTGGAATCGGTGACCGTCTTATCGGCAACCATGCCGTTATAGTCATTCCTGTAGGCCCAATTTTGGGCCAAAAGTCACTTTGGCCTAGACAACTTTTGATGGTCTCCTATTTAAGCTCACATGCTGCCGGTCGCATAGACGCATTCACTTTTGGAATCGGTGACCGTCTTATCGGCAACCCGTGCCGTTATATTCATGCCCAAAAATGGGCCAAAAGGTGACTTTGGCCTAGACAACTTTTGATAGGCTCCTATGGAAGGTCACATGCTGTCGGTCGCATAGACGCATTCACTTTTGGAATCGGTGACCGTCTTATCGGCAACCATGCCGTTATAGTCATTCCTGTAGGCCCAATTTTGGGCCAAAAGTCACTTTGGCCTAGACAACTTTTGATGGTCTCCTATGGAAGCTCACATGCTGCCGGTCGCATAGACGCATTCACTTTTGGAATCGGTGACCGTCTTATCGGCAACCCGTGCCGTTATAGTCATGCCCAAAAATGGGCCAAAAGGTGACTTTGGCCTAGACAACTTTTGATAGGCTCCTATGGAAGGTCACATGCTGTCGGTCGCATAGACGCATTCACTTGTGGAATCGGTGACCGTCTTATCGGCAACCATGCCGTTATAGTCATTCCTGTAGGCCCAATTTTGGGCCAAAAGTCACTTTGGCCTAGACAACTTTTGATGGTCTCCTATGGAAGCTCACATGCTGCCGGTCGCATAGACGCATTCACTTTTGGAATCGGTGACCGTCTTATCGGCAACCCGTGCCGTTATAGTCATGCCCAAAAATGGGCCAAAAGGTGACTTTGGCCTAGACAACTTTTGATAGGCTCCTATGGAAGGTCACATGCTGTCGGTCGCATAGACGCATTCACTTTTGGAATCGGTGACCGTCTTATCGGCAACCATGCCGTTATAGTCATTCCTGTAGGCCCAATTTTGGGCCAAAAGTCACTTTGGCCTAGAAAACTTTTGATGGTCTCCTATGGAAGCTCACATGCTGCCGGTCGCATAGACGCATTCACTTTTGGAATCGGTGACCGTCTTATCGGCAACCCGTGCCGTTATAGTCATGCCCAAAAATGGGCCAAAAGGTGACTTTGGCCTAGACAACTTTTGATAGGCTCCTATGGAAGGTCACATGCTGTCGGTCGCATAGACGCATTCACTTTTGGAATCGGTGACCGTCTTATCGGCAACCATGCCGTTATAGTCATTCCTGTAGGCCCAATTTTTGGCCAAAAGTCACTTTGGCCTAGACAACTTTTGATGGTCTCCTATGAGAGCTCACATGCTGCCGGTCGCATAGACGCATTCACTTTTGGAATCGGTGACCGTCTTATCTGCAACCCGTGCCGTTATAGTCATGCCCAAAAATGGGCCAAAAGGTGACTTTGGCCTAGACAACTTTTGATAGGCTCCTATGGAAGGTCACATGCTGTCGGTCGCATAGACGCATTCACTTTTGGAATCGGTGACCGTCTTATCGGCAACCATGCCGTTATAGTCATTCCTGTAGGCCCAATTTTGGGCCAAAAGTCACTTTGGCCTAGACAACTTTTGATGGTCTCCTATGGAAGCTCACATGCTGCCGGTCGCATAGACGCATTCACTTTTGGAATCGGTGACCGTCTTATCGGCAACCCGTGCCGTTATAGTCATGCCCAAAAATGGGCCAAAAGGTGACTTTGGCCTAGACAACTTTTGATAGGCTCCTATGGAAGGTCACATGCTGTCGGTCGCATAGACGCATTCACTTTTGGAATCGGTGACCGTCTTATCGGCAACCCGTGCCGTTATAGTCATGCCCAAAAATGGGCCAAAAGGTGACTTTGGCCTAGACAACTTTTGATAGGCTCCTATGGAAGGTCACATGCTGTCGGTCGCATAGACGCATTCACTTTTGGAATCGGTGACCGTCTTATCGGCAACCATGCCGTTATAGTCATTCCTGTAGGCCCAATTTTGGGCCAAAAGTCACTTTGGCCTAGACAACTTTTGATGGTCTCCTATGGAAGCTCACATGCTGCCGATCGCATAGACGCATTCACTTTTGGAATCGGTGACCGTCTTATCGGCAACCCGTGCCGATATAGTCATGCCCAAAAATGGGCCAAAAGGTGACTTTGGCCTAGACAACTTTTGATAGGCTCCGATGGAAGGTCACATGCTGTCGGTCGCATAGACGCATTCACTTTTGGAATCGGTGACCGTCTTATCGGCAACCATGCCGTTATAGTCATTCCTGTAGGCCCAATTTTGGGCCAAAAGTCACTTTGGCCTAGAAAACTTTTGATGGTCTCCTATGGAAGCTCTCATGCTGCCGGTCGCATAGACGCATTCACTTTTGGAATCGGTGACCGTCTTATCGGCAACCCGTGCCGTTATAGTCATGCCCAAAAATGGGCCAAAAGGTGACTTTGGCCTAGACAACTTTTGATAGGCTCCTATGGAAGGTCACATGCTGTCGGTCGCATAGACGCATTCACTTTTGGAATCGGTGACCGTCTTATCGGCAACCATGCCGTTATAGTCATTCCTGTAGGCCCAATTTTGGGCCAAAAGTCACTTTGGCCTAGACAACTTTTGATGGTCTCCTATGGAAGCTCACATGCTGCCGGTCGCATAGACGCATTCACTTTTGGAATCGGTGACCGTCTTATCGGCAACCCGTGCCGTTATAGTCATGCCCAAAAATGGGCCAAAAGGTGACTTTGGCCTAGACAACTTTTGATAGGCTCCTATGGAAGGTCACATGCTGTCGGTCGCATAGACGCATTCACTTTTGGAATCGGTGACCGTCTTATCGGCAACCATGCCGTTATAGTCATTCCTGTAGGCCCAATTTTGGGCCAAAAGTCACTTTGGCCTAGACAACTTTTGATGGTCTCCTATGGAAGCCCACATGCTGCCGGTCGCATAGACGCATTCACTTTTGGAATCGGTGACCGTCTTATCGGCAACCCGTGCCGTTATAGTCATGCCCAAAAATGGGCCAAAAGGTGACTTTGGCCTAGACAACTTTTGATAGGCTCCTATGGAAGGTCACATGCTGTCGGTCGCATAGACGCATTCACTTTTGGAATCGGTGACCGTCTTATCGGCAACCATGCCGTTATAGTCATTCCTGTAGGCCCAATTTTGGGCCAAAAGTCACTTTGGCCTAGACAACTTTTGATGGTCTCCTATGGAAGCTCACATGCTGCCGGTCGCATAGACGCATTCACTTTTGGAATCGGTGACCGTCTTATCGGCAACCCGTGCCGTTATAGTCATGCCCAAAAATGGGCCAAAAGGTGACTTTGGCCTAGACAACTTTTGATAGGCTCCTATGGAAGGTCACATGCTGTCGGTCGCATAGACGCATTCACTTTTGGAATCGGTGACCGTCTTATCGGCAACCATGCCGTTATAGTCATTCCTGTAGGCCCAATTTTGGGCCAAAAGTCACTTTGGCCTAGAAAACTTTTGATGGTCTCCTATGGAAGCTCACATGCTGCCGGTCGCATAGACGCATTCACTTTTGGAATCGGTGACCGTCTTATCGGCAACCCGTGCCGTTATAGTCATGCCCAAAAATGGGCCAAAAGGTGACTTTGGCCTAGACAACTTTTGATAGGCTCCTATGGAAGGTCACATGCTGTCGGTCGCATAGACGCATTCACTTTTGGAATCGGTGACCGTCTTATCGGCAACCATGCCGTTATAGTCATTCCTGTAGGCCCAATTTTGGGCCAAAAGTCACTTTGGCCTAGACAACTTTTGATGGTCTCCTATGGAAGCTCACATGCTGCCAGTCGCATAAACGCATTCACTTTTGGAATCGGTGACCGTCTTATCGGCAACCTGTGCCGTTATAGTCATGCCCAAAAATGGGCCAAAAGGTGACTTTGGCCTAGACAACTTTTGTTAGGCTCCTATGGAAGGTCACATGCTGTCGGTCGCATAGACGCATTCACTTTTGGAATCGGTGACCGTCTTATCGGCAACCATGCCGTTATAGTCATTCCTGTAGGCCCAATTTTGGGCCAAAAGTCACTTTGGCCTAGACAACTTTTGATGGTCTCCTATGAAAGCTCACATGCTGCCGGTCGCATAGACGCATTCACTTTTGGAATCGGTGACCGTCTTATCGGCAACCCGTGCCGTTATAGTCATGCCCAAAAATGGGCCAAAAGGTGACTTTGGCCTAGACAACTTTTGATAGGCTCCTATGGAAGGTCACATGCTGTCGGTCGCATAGACGCATTCACTTTTGGAATCGGTGACCGTCTTATCGGCAACCATGCCGTTATAGTCATTCCTGTAGGCCCAATTTTGGGCCAAAAGTCACTTTGGCCTAGACAACTTTTGATGGTCTCCTATGGAAGCTCACATGCTGCCGGTCGCATAGACGCATTCACTTTTGGAATCGGTGACCGTCTTATCGGCAACCCGTGCCGTTATAGTCATGCCCAAAAATGGGCCAAAAGGTGACTTTGGCCTAGACAACTTTTGATAGGCTCCTATGGAAGGTCACATGCTGTCGGTCGCATAGACGCATTCACTTTTGGAATCGGTGACCGTCTTATCGGCAACCATGCCGTTATAGTCATTCCTGTAGGCCCAATTTTGGGCCAAAAGTCACTTTGGCCTAGACAACTTTTGATGGTCTCCTATGGAAGCTCACATGCTGCCGGTCGCATAGACGCATTCACTTTTGGAATCGGTGACCGTCTTATCAACAACCCGTGCCGTTATAGTCATGCCCAAAAATGGGCCAAAAGGTGACTTTGGCCTAGACAACTTTTGATAGGCTCCTATGGAAGGTCACATGCTGTCGGTCGCATAGACGCATTCACTTTTGGAATCGGTGACCGTCTTATCGGCAACCATGCCGTTATAGTCATTCCTGTAGGCCAAATTTTGGGCCAAAAGTCACTTTGGCCTAGACAACTTTTGATGGTCTCCTTTGGAAGCTCACATGCTGTCGGTCGCATAGACGCATTCACTTTTGGAATCAGTGACCGTCTTATCGGCAACCATGCCGTTATAGTCATTCCTGTAGGCCCAATTTTGGGTCAAAAGTCACTTTGGCCTAGACAACTTTTGATAGGCTCCTATGGAAGGTCACATGCTGTCGGTCGCATAGACGCATTCACTTTTGGAATCGGTGACCGTCTTATCGGCAACCATGCCGTTATAGTCATTCCTGTAGGCCCAATTTTGGGCCAAAAGTCACTTTGGCCTAGACAACTTTTGATGGTCTCCTATGGAAGCTCACATGCTGCCAGTCGCAAAGACGCATTCAATTTTGGAATCGGTGTCCGTCTTATCGGCAACCCGTGCCGTTATAGTCATGCCCAAAAATGGGCCAAAAGGTGACTTTGGCCTAGACAACTTTTCTTTTGATAGGCTCCTATGGAAGGTCACATGCTGTCGGTCGCATAGACGCATTCACTTTTGGAATCGGTGACCGTCTTATCGGCAACCATGCCGTTATAGTCATTCCTGTAGGCCCAATTTTGGGCCAAAAGTCACTTTGGCCTAGACAACTTTTGATGGTCTCCTATGGAAGCTCACATGCTGCTGGTCGCATAGACGCATTCACTTTTGGAATCGGTGACCGTCTTATTGGCAACCCGTGCCGTTATAGTCATGCCCAAAAATGGGCCAAAAGGTGACTTTGGCCTAGACAACTTTTGATAGGCTCCTATGGAAGGTCACATGCTGTCGGTCGCATAGACGCATTCACTTTTGGAATCGGTGACCGTCTTATCGGCAACCATGCTGTTATAGTCATTCCTGTAGGCCCAATTTTGGGCCAAAAGTCACTTTGGCCTAGACAACTTTTGATGGTCTCCTATGGAAGCTCACATGCTGCCGGTCGCATAGACGCATTCACTTTTGGAATCGGTGACCGTCTTATCGGCAACCCGTGCCTTCCATAGGAGACCATCAAAAGTTGTCTAGGCCAAAGTGACTTTTGGCCCAAAATTTGGCCTACAGGAATGACTATAACGGCATGGTTGCCGATAAGACGGTCACCGATTCCAAAAGTGAATGCGTCTATGCGACAGACAGCATGTGACCTTCCATAGGAGCCTATCAAAAGTTGTCTAGGCCAAAGTCACCTTTTGGCCCATTTTTGGGCATGACTATAACGGCACAGGTTGCCGATAAGACGGTCACCGATTCCAAAAGTGAATGCGTCTATGCGACCGGCAGCATGTGAGCTTCCATAGGAGACCATCAAAAGTTGTCTAGGCCAAAGTGACTTTTGGCCCAAAATTGGGCCTACAGGAATGACTATAACGGCATGGTTGCCGATAAGACGGTCACCGATTCCAAAAGTGAATGCGTCTATGCGACCGACAGCATGTGACCTTCCATAGGAGCCTATCAAAAGTTGTCTCGGCCAAAGTCACCTTTTGGCCCATTTTTGGGCATGACTATAACGGCACGGGTTGCCGATAAGACGGTCACCGATTCCAAAAGTGAATGCGTCTATGCGACCGGCAGCATGTGAGCTTCCATAGGAGACCATCAAAAGTTGTCTAGGCCAAAGTGACTTTTGGCCCAAAATTGGGCCTACAGGAATGACTATAACGGCATGGTTGCCAATAAGACGGTCACCGATTCCAAAAGTGAATGCGTCTTTGCGACCGACAGCATGTGACCTTCCATAGGAGCCTATCAAAAGTTGTCTAGGCCAAAGTCACCTTTTGGCCCACTTTTGGGCATGACTATAACGGCACGGGTTGCCGATAAGACGGTCACCGATTCCAAAAGTGAATGCGTCTATGCGACCGGCAGCATGTGAGCTTCCATAGGAGACCATCAAAAGTTGTCTAGGCCAAAGTGACTTTTGGCCCAAAATTGGGCCTACAGGAATGACTATAACGGCATGGTTGCCGATAAGACGGTCACCGATTCCAAAAGTGAATGCGTCTATGCGACCGACAGCATGTGACCTTCCATAGGAGCCTATCAAAAGTTGTCTAGGCCAAAGTCACCTTTTGGCCCATTTTTGGGCATGACTATAACGGCACGGGTTGCCGATAAGACGGTCACCGATTCTAAAAGTGAATGCGTCTATGTGACCGGCAGCATGTGAGCTTCCATAGGAGACCATCAAAAGTTGTCTAGGCCAAAGTGACTTTTGGCCCAAAATTGGGCCTACAGGAATGACTATAACGGCATGGTTGCCGATAAGACGGTCACCGATTCCAAAAGTGAATGCGTCTATGCGACCGAGAGCATGTGACCTTCCATAGGAGCCTATCAAAAGTTGTCTAGGCCAAAGTCACCTTTTGGCCCATTTTTAGGCATGACTATAACGGCACGGGTTGCCGATAAGACGGTCACCGATTCCAAAAGTGAATGCGTCTATGCGACCGGCAGCATGTGAGCTTCCATAGGAGACCATCAAAAGTTGTCTGGGCCAAAGTGACTTTTGGCCCAAAATTGGGCCTACAGGAATGACTATAACGGCATGGTTGCCGATAAGACGGTCACCGATTCCAAAAGTGAATGCGTCTATGCGACCGACAGCATCTGACCTTCCATAGGAGCCTATCAAAAGTTGTCTAGGCCAAAGTCACCTTTTGGCCCATTTTTGGGCATGACTATAACGGCACGGGTTGCCGATAAGACGGTCACCGATTCCAAAAGTGAATGCGTCTATGCGACCGGCAGCATGTGAGCTTCCATAGGAGACCATCAAAAGTTGTCTAGGCCAAAGTGACTTTTGGCCCAAAATTGGGCCTACAGGAATGACTATAATGGCATGGTTGCCAATAAGACGGTCACCGATTCCAAAAGTGAATGCGTTTATGCGACCGACAGCATGTGACCTTCCATAGGAGCCTCTCAAAAGTTGTCTAGGCCAAAGTCACCTTTTGGCCCATTTTTGGGCATGACTATAACGGCACGGGTTGCCGATAAGACGGTCACCGATTCCAAAAGTGAATGCGTCTATGCGACCGGCAGCATGTGAGCTTCCATAGGAGACCATCAAAAGTTGTCTAGGCCAAAGTGACTTTTGGCCCAAAATTGGGCCTACAGGAATGACTATAACGGCATGGTTGCCGATAAGACGGTCACCGATTCCAAAAGTGAATGCGTCTATGCGACCGACAGCATGTGACCTTCCATAGGAGCCTATCAAAAGTTGTCTAGGCCAAAGTCACCTTTTGGCCCATTTTTGGGCATGACTATAACGGCACGGGTTGCCGATAAGACGGTCACCGATTCTAAAAGTGAATGCGTCTATGCGACCGGCAGCATGTGAGCTTCCATAGGAGACCATCAAAAGTTGTCTAGGCCAAAGTGACTTTTGGCCCAAAATTGGGCCTACAGGAATGACTATAACGGCATGATTGCCGATAAGACGGTCACCGATTCCAAAAGTGAATGCGTCTATGCGACCGACAGCATGTGACCTTCCATAGGAGCCTATCAAAAGTTGTCTAGGCCAAAGTCACCTTTTAGCCCATTTTTGGGCATGACTATAACGGCACGGGTTGCCGATAAGACGGTCATCGATTCCAAAAGTGAATGCGTCTATGTGACCGGCAGCATGTGAGGTTCCATAGGAGACCATCAAAAGTTGTCTAGGCCAAAGTGACTTTTGGCCCAAAATTGGGCCTACAGGAATGACTATAACGGCATGGTTGCCGATAAGACGGTCACCGATTCCAAAAGTGAATGCGTCTATGCGACCGAGAGCATGTGACCTTCCATAGGAGCCTATCAAAAGTTGTCTAGGCCAAAGTCACCTTTTGGCCCATTTTTAGGCATGACTATAACGGCACGGGTTGCCGATAAGACGGTCACCGATTCCAAAAGTGAATGCGTCTATGCGACCGGCAGCATGTGAGCTTCCATAGGAGACCATCAAAAGTTGTCTAGGCCAAAGTGACTTTTGGCCCAAAATTGGGCCTACAGGAATGACTATAACGGCATGGTTGCCGATAAGACGGTCACCGATTCCAAAAGTGAATGCGTCTATGCGACCGACAGCATGTGACCTTCCATAGGAGCCTATCAAAAGTTGTCTAGGCCAAAGTCACCTTTTGGCCCATTTTTGGGCATGACTATAACGGCACGGGTTGCCGATAAGACGGTCACCGATTCCAAAAGTGAATGCGTCTATGCGACCGGCAGCATGTGAGCTTCCATAGGAGACCATCAAAAGTTGTCTAGGCCAAAGTGACTTTTGGCCCAAAATTGGGCCTACAGGAATGACTATAACGGCATGGTTGCCAATAAGACGGTCACCGATTCCAAAAGTGAATGCGTCTATGCGACCGACAGCATGTGACCTTCCATAGGAGCCTATCAAAAGTTGTCTAGGCCAAAGTCACCTTTTGGCCCATTTTTGGGCATGAATATAACGGCACGGGTTGCCGATAAGACGGTCACCGATTCCAAAAGTGAATGCGTCTATGCGACCGGCAGCATGTGAGCTTCCATAGGAGACCATCAAAAGTTGTCTAGGCCAAAGTGACTTTTGGCCCAAAATTGGGCCTACAGGAATGACTATAACGGCATGGTTGCCGATAAGACGGTCACCGATTCCAAAAGTGAATGCGTCTATGCGACCGACAGCATGTGACCTTCCATAGGAGCCTATCAAAAGTTGTCTAGGCCAAAGTCACCTTTTGGCCCATTTTTGGGCATGACTATAACGGCACGGGTTGCCGATAAGACGGTCACCGATTCTAAAAGTGAATGCGTCTATGCGACCGGCAGCATGTAAGCTTCCATAGGAGACCATCAAAAGTTGTCTAGGCCAAAGTGACTTTTGGCCCAAAATTGGGCCTACAGGAATGACTATAACGGCATGGTTGCCGATAAGACGGTCACCGATTCCAAAAGTGAATGCGTCTATGCGACCGGCAGCATGTGAGCTTCCATAGGAGACCATCAAAAGTTGTCTAGGCCAAAGTGACTTTTGGCCCAAAATTGGGCCTACAGGAATGACTATAACGGCATGGTTGCCGATAAGACGGTCACCGATTCCAAAAGTGAATGCGTCTATGCGACCGACAGCATGTGACCTTCCATAGGAGCCTATCAAAAGTTGTCTAGGCCAAAGTCACCTTTTGGCCCATTTTTGGGCATGACTATAACGGCACGGGTTGCCGATAAGACGGTCACCGATTCTAAAAGTGAATGCGTCTATGCGACCGGCAGCATGTAAGCTTCCATAGGAGACCATCAAAAGTTGTCTAGGCCAAAGTGACTTTTGGCCCAAAATTGGGCCTACAGGAATGACTATAACGGCATGGTTGCCGATAAGACGGTCACCGATTCCAAAAGTGAATGCGTCTATGCGACCGGCAGCATGTGAGCTTCCATAGGAGACCATCAAAAGTTGTCTAGGCCAAAGTGACTTTTGGCCCAAAATTGGGCCTACAGGAATGACTATAACGGCATGGTTGCCGATAAGACGGTCACCGATTCCAAAAGTGAATGCGTCTATGCGACCGACAGCATGTGACCTTCCATAGGAGCCTATCAAAAGTTGTCTAGGCCAAAGTCACCTTTTGGCCCATTTTTGGGCATGACTATAACGGCACGGGTTGCCGATAGGACGGTCACCGATTCCAAAAGTGAATGCGTTTATGCGACCGACAGCATGTGACCTTCCATAGGAGCCTCTCAAAAGTTGTCTAGGCCAAAGTCACCTTTTGGCCCATTTTTGGGCATGACTATAACGGCACGGGTTGCCGATAAGACGTCACCGATTCCAAAAGTGAATGCGTCTATGCGACCGGCAGCATGTGAGCTTCCATAGGAGACCATCAAAAGTTGTCTAGGCCAAAGTGACTTTTGGCCCAAAATTGGGCCTACAGGAATGACTATAACGGCATGGTTGCCGATAAGACGGTCACCGATTCCAAAAGTGAATGCGTCTATGCGACCGACAGCATGTGACCTTCCATAGGAGCCTATCAAAAGTTGTCTAGGCCAAAGTCACCTTTTGGCCCATTTTTGGGCATGACTATAACGGCACGGGTTGCCGATAAGACGGTCACCGATTCTAAAAGTGAATGCGTCTATGCGACCGGCAGCATGTGAGCTTCCATAGGAGACCATCAAAAGTTGTCTAGGCCAAAGTGACTTTTGGCCCAAAATTGGGCCTACAGGAATGACTATAACGGCATGATTGCCGATAAGACGGTCACCGATTCCAAAAGTGAATGCGTCTATGCGACCGACAGCATGTGACCTTCCATAGGAGCCTATCAAAAGTTGTCTAGGCCAAAGTCACCTTTTAGCCCATTTTTGGGCATGACTATAACGGCACGGGTTGCCGATAAGACGGTCATCGATTCCAAAAGTGAATGCGTCTATGTGACCGGCAGCATGTGAGGTTCCATAGGAGACCATCAAAAGTTGTCTAGGCCAAAGTGACTTTTGGCCCAAAATTGGGCCTACAGGAATGACTATAACGGCATGGTTGCCGATAAGACGGTCACCGATTCCAAAAGTGAATGCGTCTATGCGACCGAGAGCATGTGACCTTCCATAGGAGCCTATCAAAAGTTGTCTAGGCCAAAGTCACCTTTTGGCCCATTTTTAGGCATGACTATAACGGCACGGGTTGCCGATAAGACGGTCACCGATTCCAAAAGTGAATGCGTCTATGCGACCGGCAGCATGTGAGCTTCCATAGGAGACCATCAAAAGTTGTCTAGGCCAAAGTGACTTTTGGCCCAAAATTGGGCCTACAGGAATGACTATAACGGCATGGTTGCCGATAAGACGGTCACCGATTCCAAAAGTGAATGCGTCTATGCGACCGACAGCATGTGACCTTCCATAGGAGCCTATCAAAAGTTGTCTAGGCCAAAGTCACCTTTTGGCCCATTTTTGGGCATGACTATAACGGCACGGGTTGCCGATAAGACGGTCACCGATTCCAAAAGTGAATGCGTCTATGCGACCGGCAGCATGTGAGCTTCCATAGGAGACCATCAAAAGTTGTCTAGGCCAAAGTGACTTTTGGCCCAAAATTGGGCCTACAGGAATGACTATAACGGCATGGTTGCCAATAAGACGGTCACCGATTCCAAAAGTGAATGCGTCTATGCGACCGACAGCATGTGACCTTCCATAGGAGCCTATCAAAAGTTGTCTAGGCCAAAGTCACCTTTTGGCCCATTTTTGGGCATGTATATTACGGGACGGGTTGCCGATAAGACGGTCACCGATTCCAAAAGTGAATGCGTCTATGCGACCGGCAGCATGTGAGCTTCCATAGGAGACCATCAAAAGTTGTCTAGGCCAAAGTGACTTTTGGCCCAAAATTGGGCCTACAGGAATGACTATAACGGCATGGTTGCCGATAAGACGGTCACCGATTCCAAAAGTGAATGCGTCTATGCGACCGACAGCATGTGACCTTCCATAGGAGCCTATCAAAAGTTGTCTAGGCCAAAGTCACCTTTTGGCCCATTTTTGGGCATGACTATAACGGCACGGGTTGCCGATAAGACGGTCACCGATTCTAAAAGTGAATGCGTCTATGCGACCGGCAGCATGTAAGCTTCCATAGGAGACCATCAAAAGTTGTCTAGGCCAAAGTGACTTTTGGCCCAAAATTGGGCCTACAGGAATGACTATAACGGCATGGTTGCCGATAAGACGGTCACCGATTCCAAAAGTGAATGCGTCTATGCGACCGGCAGCATGTGAGCTTCCATAGGAGACCATCAAAAGTTGTCTAGGCCAAAGTGACTTTTGGCCCAAAATTGGGCCTACAGGAATGACTATAACGGCATGGTTGCCGATAAGACGGTCACCGATTCCAAAAGTGAATGCGTCTATGCGACCGACAGCATGTGACCTTCCATAGGAGCCTATCAAAAGTTGTCTAGGCCAAAGTCACCTTTTGGCCCATTTTTGGGCATGACTATAACGGCACGGGTTGCCGATAGGACGGTCACCGATTCCAAAAGTGAATGCGTCTATGCGACCGGCAGCATGTGAGCTTCCATAGGAGACCATCAAAAGTTGTCTAGGCCAAAGTGACTTTTGGCCCAAAATTGGGCCTACAGGAATGACTATAACGGCATGGTTGCCGATAAGACGGTCACCGATTCAAAAAGTGAATGCGTCTATGCGACCGACAGCATGTGACCTTCCATAGGAGCCTCTCAAAAGTTGTCTAGGCAAAAGTCACCTTTTGGCCCATTTTTGGGCATGACTATAACGGCACGGGTTGCCGATAAGACGGTCACCGATTCCAAAAGTGGATGCGTCTATGCGACCGGCAGCATGTGAGCTTCCATAGGAGACCATCAAAAGTTGTCTAGGCCAAAGTGACTTTTGGCCCAAAATTGGGCCTACAGGAATGACTATAACGGCATGGTTGCCGATAAGACGGTCACCGATTCCAAAAGTGAATGCGTCTATGCGACCGGCAGCATGTGACCTTCCATAGGAGCCTATCAAAAGTTGTCTAGGCCAAAGTCACCTTTTGGCCCATTTTTGGGCATGACTATAACGGCACGGGTTGCCGATAAGACGGTCACCGATTCCAAAAGTGAATGCGTCTATGCGACCGGCAGCATGTGAGCTTCCATAGGAGACCATCAAAAGTTGTCTAGGCCAAAGTGACTTTTGGCCCAAAATTGGGCCTACAGGAATGACTATAACGGCATGGTTGCCAATAAGACGGTCACCGATTCCAAAAGTGAATGCGTCTATGCGACCTACAGCATGTGACCTTCCATAGGAGCCTATCAAAAGTTGTCTAGGCCAAAGTCACCTTTTGGCCCATTTTTGGGCATGAATATAACGGCACGGGTTGCCGATAAGACGGTCACCGATTCCAAAAGTGAATGCGTCTATGCGACCGGCAGCATGTGAGCTTCCATAGGAGACCATCAAAAGTTGTCTAGGCCAAAGTGACTTTTGGCCCAAAATTGGGCCTACAGGAATGACTATAACGGCATGGTTGCCGATAAGACGGTCACCGATTCCAAAAGTGAATGCGTCTATGCGACCGACAGCATGTGACCTTCCATAGGAGCCTATCAAAAGTTGTCTAGGCCAAAGTCACCTTTTGGCCCATTTTTGGGCATGACTATAACGGCACGGGTTGCCGATAAGACGGTCACCGATTCTAAAAGTGAATGCGTCTATGCGACCGGCAGCATGTAAGCTTCCATAGGAGACCATCAAAAGTTGTCTAGGCCAAAGTGACTTTTGGCCCAAAATTGGGCCTACAGGAATGACTATAACGGCATGGTTGCCGATAAGACGGTCACCGATTCCAAAAGTGAATGCGTCTATGCGACCGGCAGCATGTGAGCTTCCATAGGAGACCATCAAAAGTTGTCTAGGCCAAAGTGACTTTTGGCCCAAAATTGGGCCTACAGGAATGACTATAACGGCATGGTTGCCGATAAGACGGTCACCGATTCCAAAAGTGAATGCGTCTATGCGACCGACAGCATGTGACCTTCCATAGGAGCCTATCAAAAGTTGTCTAGGCCAAAGTCACCTTTTGGCCCATTTTTGGGCATGACTATAACGGCACGGGTTGCCGATAGGACGGTCACCGATTCCAAAAGTGAATGCGTCTATGCGACCGGCAGCATGTGAGCTTCCATAGGAGACCATCAAAAGTTGTCTAGGCCAAAGTGACTTTTGGCCCAAAATTGGGCCTACAGGAATGACTATAACGGCATGGTTGCCGATAAGACGGTCACCGATTCAAAAAGTGAATGCGTCTATGCGACCGACAGCATGTGACCTTCCATAGGAGCCTCTCAAAAGTTGTCTAGGCAAAAGTCACCTTTTGGCCCATTTTTGGGCATGACTATAACGGCACGGGTTGCCGATAAGACGGTCACCGATTCCAAAAGTGGATGCGTCTATGCGACCGGCAGCATGTGAGCTTCCATAGGAGACCATCAAAAGTTGTCTAGGCCAAAGTGACTTTTGGCCCAAAATTGGGCCTACAGGAATGACTATAACGGCATGGTTGCCGATAAGACGGTCACCGATTCCAAAAGTGAATGCGTCTATGCGACCGGCAGCATGTGACCTTCCATAGGAGCCTATCAAAAGTTGTCTAGGCCAAAGTCACCTTTTGGCCCATTTTTGGGCATGACTATAACGGCACGGGTTGCCGATAAGACGGTCACCGATTCCAAAAGTGAATGCGTCTATGCGACCGGCAGCATGTGAGCTTCCATAGGAGACCATCAAAAGTTGTCTAGGCCAAAGTGACTTTTGGCCCAAAATTGGGCCTACAGGAATGACTATAACGGCATGGTTGCCGATAAGACGGTCACCGATTCCAAAAGTGAATGCGTCTATGCGACCGACAGCATGTGACCTTCCATAGGAGCCTATCAAAAGTTGTCTAGGCCAAAGTCACCTTTTGGCCCATTTTTGGGCATGAATATAACGGCACGGGTTGCCGATAAGACGGTCACCGATTCCAAAAGTGAATGCGTCTATGCGACCGGCAGCATGTGAGCTTCCATAGGAGACCATCAAAAGTTGTCTAGGCCAAAGTGACTTTTGGCCCAAAATTGGGCCTACAGGAATGACTATAACCGCATGGTTGCCGATAAGACGGTCACCGATTCCAAAAGTGAATGCGTCTATGCGACCGACAGCATGTGACCTTCCATAGGAGCCTATCAAAAGTTGTCTAGGCCAAAGTCACCTTTTGGCCCATTTTTGGGCATGACTATAACGGCACGGGTTGCCGATAAGACGGTCACCGATTCTAAAAGTGAATGCGTCTATGCGACCGGCAGCATGTAAGCTTCCATAGGAGACCATCAAAAGTTGTCTAGGCCAAAGTGACTTTTGGCCCAAAATTGGGCCTACAGGAATGACTATAACGGCATGGTTGCCGATAAGACGGTCACCGATTCCAAAAGTGAATGCGTCTATGCGACCGGCAGCATGTGAGCTTCCATAGGAGACCATCAAAAGTTGTCTAGGCCAAAGTGACTTTTGGCCCAAAATTGGGCCTACAGGAATGACTATAACGGCATGGTTGCCGATAAGACGGTCACCGATTCCAAAAGTGAATGCGTCTATGCGACCGACAGCATGTGACCTTCCATAGGAGCCTATCAAAAGTTGTCTAGGCCAAAGTCACCTTTTGGCCCATTTTTGGGCATGACTATAACGGCACGGGTTGTCGATAGGACGGTCACCGATTCCAAAAGTGAATGCGTCTATGCGACCGGCAGCATGTGAGCTTCCATAGGAGACCATCAAAAGTTGTCTAGGCCAAAGTGACTTTTGGCCCAAAATTGGGCCTACAGGAATGACTATAACGGCATGGTTGCCGATAAGACGGTCACCGATTCAAAAAGTGAATGCGTCTATGCGACCGACAGCATGTGACCTTCCATAGGAGCCTCTCAAAAGTTGTCTAGGCAAAAGTCACCTTTTGGCCCATTTTTGGGCATGACTATAACGGCACGGGTTGCCGATAAGACGGTCACCGATTCCAAAAGTGGATGCGTCTATGCGACCGGCAGCATGTGAGCTTCCATAGGAGACCATCAAAAGTTGTCTAGGCCAAAGTGACTTTTGGCCCAAAATTGGGCCTACAGGAATGACTATAACGGCATGGTTGCCGATAAGACGGTCACCGATTCCAAAAGTGAATGCGTCTATGCGACCGGCAGCATGTGACCTTCCATAGGAGCCTATCAAAAGTTGTCTAGGCCAAAGTCACCTTTTGGCCCATTTTTGGGCATGACTATAACGGCACGGGTTGCCGATAAGACGGTCACCGATTCCAAAAGTGAATGCGTCTATGCGACCGGCAGCATGTGAGCTTCCATAGGAGACCATCAAAAGTTGTCTAGGCCAAAGTGACTTTTGGCCCAAAATTGGGCCTACAGGAATGACTATAACGGCATGGTTGCCGATAAGACGGTCACCGATTCCAAAAGTGAATGCGTCTATGCGACCGACAGCATGTGACCTTCCATAGGAGCCTATCAAAAGTTGTCTAGGCCAAAGTCACCTTTTGGCCCATTTTTGGGCATGACTATAACGGCACGGGTTGTCGATAGGACGGTCACCGATTCCAAAAGTGAATGCGTCTATGCGACCGGCAGCATGTGAGCTTCCATAGGAGACCATCAAAAGTTGTCTAGGCCAAAGTGACTTTTGGCCCAAAATTGGGCCTACAGGAATGACTATAACGGCATGGTTGCCGATAAGACGGTCACCGATTCAAAAAGTGAATGCGTCTATGCGACCGACAGCATGTGACCTTCCATAGGAGCCTCTCAAAAGTTGTCTAGGCAAAAGTCACCTTTTGGCCCATTTTTGGGCATGACTATAACGGCACGGGTTGCCGATAAGACGGTCACCGATTCCAAAAGTGGATGCGTCTATGCGACCGGCAGCATGTGAGCTTCCATAGGAGACCATCAAAAGTTGTCTAGGCCAAAGTGACTTTTGGCCCAAAATTGGGCCTACAGGAATGACTATAACGGCATGGTTGCCGATAAGACGGTCACCGATTCCAAAAGTGAATGCGTCTATGCGACCGGCAGCATGTGACCTTCCATAGGAGCCTATCAAAAGTTGTCTAGGCCAAAGTCACCTTTTGGCCCATTTTTGGGCATGACTATAACGGCACGGGTTGCCGATAAGACGGTCACCGATTCCAAAAGTGAATGCGTCTATGCGACCGGCAGCATGTGAGCTTCCATAGGAGACCATCAAAAGTTGTCTAGGCCAAAGTGACTTTTGGCCCAAAATTGGGCCTACAGGAATGACTATAACGGCATGGTTGCCGATAAGACGGTCACCGATTCCAAAAGTGAATGCGTCTATGCGACCGACAGCATGTGACCTTCCATAGGAGCCTATCAAAAGTTGTCTAGGCCAAAGTCACCTTTTGGCCCATTTTTGGGCATGACTATAACGGCACGGGTTGCCGATAAGACGGTCACCGATTCTAAAAGTGAATGCGTCTATGCGACCGGCAGCATGTGAGCTTCCATAGGAGACCATCAAAAGTTGTCTAGGCCAAAGTGACTTTGGGCCCAAAATTGGGCCTACAGGAATGACTATAACGGCATGGTTGCCGATAAGACGGTCACCGATTCCAAAAGTGAATGCGTCTATGCGACCGGCAGCATGTGACCTTCCATAGGAGCCTATCAAAAGTTGTCTAGGCCAAAGTCACCTTTTGGCCCATTTTTGGGCATGACTATAACGGCACGGGTTGCCGATAAGACGGTCACCGATTCCAAAAGTGAATGCGTCTATGCGACCGGCAGCATGTGAGCTTCCATAGGAGACCATCAAAAGTTGTCTAGGCCAAAGTGACTTTTGGCCCAAAATTGGGCCTACAGGAATGACTATAACGGCATGGTTGCCGATAAGACGGTCACTGATTCCAAAAGTGAATGCGTCTATGCGACCGAGAGCATGTGACCTTCCATAGGAGCCTATCAAAAGTTGTCTAGGCCAAAGTCACCTTTTGGCCCATTTTTAGGCATGACTATAACGGCACGGGTTGCCGATAAGACGGTCACCGATTCCAAAAGTGAATGCGTCTATGCGACCGGCAGCATGTGAGCTTCCATAGGAGACCATCAAAAGTTGTCTAGGCCAAAGTGACTTTTGGCCCAAAATTGGGCCTACAGGAATGACTATAACGGCATGGTTGCCAATAAGACGGTCACCGATTCAAAAAGTGAATGCGTCTATGCGACCGACAGCATGTGACCTTCCATAGGAGCCTATCAAAAGTTGTCTAGGCCAAAGTCACCTTTTGGCCCATTTTTGGGCATGACTATAACGGCACGGGTTGCCGATGAGACGGTCATCGATTCCAAAAGTGAATGCGTCTATGTGACCGGCAGCATGTGAGCTTCCATAGGAGACCATCAAAAGTTGTCTAGGCCAAAGTGACTTTTGGCCCAAAATTGGGCCTACAGGAATGACTATAACGGCATGGTTGCCGATAAGACGGTCACCGATTCCAAAAGTGAATGCGTCTATGCGACCGAGAGCATGTGACCTTCCATAGGAGCCTATCAAAAGTTGTCTAGGCCAAAGTCACCTTTTGGCCCATTTTTAGGCATGACTATAACGGCACGGGTTGCCGATAAGACGGTCACCGATTCCAAAAGTGAATGCGTCTATGCGACCGGCAGCATGTGAGCTTCCATAGGAGACCATCAAAAGTTGTCAAGGCCAAAGTGACTTTTGGCCCAAAATTGGGCCTACAGGAATGACTATAACGGCATGGTTGCCGATAAGACGGTCACCGATTCCAAAAGTGAATGCGTCTATGCGACCGACAGCATGTGACCTTCCATAGGAGCCTATCAAAAGTTGTCTAGGCCAAAGTCACCTTTTGGCCCATTTTTGGGCATGACTATAACGGCACGGGTTGCCGATAAGACGGTCACCGATTCCAAAAGTGAATGCGTCTATGCGACCGGCAGCATGTTAGCTTCCATAGGAGACCATCAAAAGTTGTCTAGGCCAAAGTGACTTTTGGCCCAAAATTGGGCCTACAGGAATGACTATAACGGCATGGTTGCCGATAAGACGGTCACCGATTCCAAAATTGAATGCGTCTATGCGACCGACAGCATGTGACCTTCCATAGGAGCCTATCAAAAGTTGTCTAGGCCAAAGTCACCTTTTGGCCCATTTTTGGGCACAACTATAACGGCACGGGTTGCCGATAAGACGGTCACCGATTCCAAAAGTGAATGCGTCTATGCGACCGGCAGCATGTGAGCTTCCATAGGAGACCATCAAAAGTTGTCTAGGCCAAAGTGACTTTAGGCCCAAAATTGGGCCTACAGGAATGACTATAACGGCATGGTTGCCGATAAGACGGTCACCGATTCCAAAAGTGAATGCGTCTATGCGACCGACAGCATGTGACCTTCCATAGGAGCCTATCAAAAGTTGTCTAGGCCAAAGTCACCTTTTGGCCCATTTTTGGGCATGACTATAACGGCACGGGTTGCCGATAAGACGGTCACCGATTCCAAAAGTGAATGCGTCTATGCGACCGACAGCATGTGACCTTCCATAGGAGCCTATCAAAAGTTGTCTAGGCCAAAGTCACCTTTTGGCCCATTTTTGGGCATGACTATAACGGCACGGGTTGCCGATAAGACGGTCACCGATTCCAAAAGTGAATGCGTCTATGCGACCGGCAGCATGTGAGCTTCCATAGGAGACCATCAAAAGTTGTCTAGGCCAAAGTGACTTTTGGCCCAAAATTGGGCCTACAGGAATGACTATAACGGCATGGTTGCCGATAAGACGGTCACCGATTCCAAAATTGAATGCGTCTATGCGACCGACAGCATGTTACCTTCCATAGGAGCCTATCAAAAGTTGTCTAGGCCAAAGTCACCTTTTGGCCCATTTTTGGGTACAACTATAACGGCACGGGTTGCCGATAAGACGCTCACCGATTCCAAAAGTGAATGCGTCTATGCAACCGGCAGCATGTGAGCTTCCATAGGAGACCATCAAAAGTTGTCTAGGCCAAAGTGACTTTTGGCCCAAAATTGGGCCTACAGGAATGACTATAACGGCATGGTTGCCGATAAGACGGTCACCGATTCCAAAAGTGAATGCGTCTATGCGACCGAGAGCATGTGACCTTCCATAGGAGCCTATCAAAAGTTGTCTAAGCCAAAGTCACCTTTTGGCCCATTTTTGGGCATGACTATAACGGCACGGGTTGCCGATAAGACGGTCACCGATTCCAAAAGTGAATTCGTCTATGCGACCGGCAGCATGTGAGCTTCCATAGGAGACCATCAAAAGTTGTCTAGGCCAAAGTGACTTTTGGCCCAAAATTGGGCCTACAGGAATGACTATAACGGCATGGTTGCCGATAAGACGGTCACCGATTCCAAAAGTGAATGCGTCTATGCGACCGACAGCATGTGACCTTCCATAGGAGCCTATCAAAAGTTGTCTAGGCCAAAGTCACCTTTTGGCCCATTTTTGGGCATGACTATAACGGCACGGGTTGCCGATAAGACGGTCACCGATTCCAAAAGTGAATGCGTCTATGCGACCGGCAGCATGTCAGCTTCCATAGGAGACCATCAAAAGTTGTCTAGGCCAAAGTGACTTTTGGCCCAAAATTGGGCCTACAGGAATGACTATAACGGCATGGTTGCCGATAAGACGGTCACCGATTCCAAAAGTGAATGCGTCTATGCGACCGACAGCATGTGACCTTCCATAGGAGCCTATCAAAAGTTGTCTAGGCCAAAGTCACCTTTTGGCCCATTTTTGGGCATGACTATAACGGCACGGGTTGCCGATAAGACGGTCACCGATTCCAAAAGTGAATGCGTCTATGCGACCGGCAGCATGTGAGCTTCCATAGGAGACCATCAAAAGTTGTCTAGACCAAAGTCACCTTTTGGCCCATTTTTGGGCATGACTATAACGGCACGGGTTGCCGATAAGACGGTCACCGATTCCAAAAGTGAATGCGTCTATGCGACCGGCAGCATGTGAGCTTCCATAGGAGACCATCAAAAGTTGTCTAGGCCAAAGTCACCTTTTGGCCCATTTTTGGGCATGACTATAACGGCACGGGTTGCCGATAAGACGGTCACCGATTCCAAAAGTGAATGCGTCTATGCGACCGGCAGCATGTGAGCTTCCATAGGAGACCATCAAAAGTTGTCTAGGCCAAAGTGACTTTTGGCCCAAAATTGGGCCTACAGGAATGACTATAACGGCATGGTTGCCGATAAGACGGTCACCGATTCAAAAAGTGAATGCGTCTATGCGACCGACAGCATGTGACCTTCCATAGGAGCCTATCAAAAGTTGTCTAGGCCAAAGTCACCTTTTGGCCCATTTTTGGGCATGACTATAACGGCACGGGTTGCCGATAAGACGGTCACCGATTCCAAAAGTGGATGCGTCTATGCGACCGGCAGCATGTGAGCTTCCATAGGAGACCATCAAAAGTTGTCTAGGCCAAAGTGACTTTTGGCCCAAAATTGGGCCTACAGGAATGACTATAACGGCATGGTTGCCGATAAGACGGTCACCGATTCCAAAAGTGAATGCGTCTATGCGACCGGCAGCATGTGACCTTCCATAGGAGCCTATCAAAAGTTGTCTATGCCAAAGTCACCTTTTGGCCCATTTTTGGGCATGACTATAACGGCACGGGTTGCCGATAAGACGGTCACCGATTCCAAAAGTGAATGCGTCTATGCGACCGGCAGCATGTGAGCTTCCATAGGAGACCATCAAAAGTTGTCTGGGCCAAAGTGACTTTTGGCCCAAAATTGGGCCTACAGGAATGACTATAACGGCATGGTTGCCGATAAGACGGTCACCGATTCCAATAGTGAATGCGTCTATGCGACCGACAGCATGTGACCTTCCATAGGAGCCTATCAAAAGTTGTCTAGGCCAAAGTCACCTTTTGGCCCATTTTTGGGCATGACTATAACGGCACGGGTTGCCGATAAGACGGTCACCGATTCCAAAAGTGAATGCGTCTATGCGACCGGCAGCATGTCAGCTTCCATAGGAGACCATCAAAAGTTGTCTAGGCCAAAGTGACTTTTGGCCCAAAATTGGGCCTACAGGAATGACTATAACGGCATGGTTGCCGATAAGACGGTCACCGATTCCAAAAGTGAATGCGTCTATGCGACCGACAGCATGTGACCTTCCATAGGAGCCTATCAAAAGTTGTCTAGGCCAAAGTCACCCTTTGGCCCATTTTTGGGCATGACTATAACGGCACGGGTTGCCGATAAGACGGTCACCGATTCCCAAAGTGAATGCGTCTATGCGACCGGCAGCATGTGAGCTTCCATAGGAGACCATCAAAAGTTGTCTAGGCCAAAGTGACTTTTGGCCCAAAATTGGGCCTACAGGAATGACTATAACGGCATGGTTGCCGATAAGACGGTCACCGATTCCAAAAGTGAATGCGTCTATGCGACCGACAGCATGTGACCTTCCATAGGAGCCTATCAAAAATTGTCTAGGCCAAAGTCACCTTTTGGCCCATTTTTGGGCATGACTATAACGGCACGGGTTGCCAATAAGACGGTCACCGATTCCAAAAGTGAATGCGTCTATGCGACCGGCAGCATGTGAGCTTCCATAGGAGACCATCAAAAGTTGTCTAGGCCAAAGTGACTTTTGACCCAAAATTGGGCCTACAGGAATGACTATAACGGCATGGTTGCCGATAAGACGGTCACCAATTCCAAAAGTGAATGCGTCTATGCGACCGACAGCATGTGACCTTCCATAGGAGCCTATCAAAAGTTGTCTAGGCCAAAGTCACCTTTTGGCCCATTTTTGGGCCTACAGGAATGACTATAACGGCATGGTTGCCGATAAGACGGTCACAGATTCCAAAAGTGAATGCGTCTATGCGACCGGCAGCATGTGAGCTTCCATAGGAGACCATCAAAAGTTGTCTAGGCCAAAGTGACTTTTGGCCCAAAATTGGGCCTACAGGAATGACTATAACGGCATGGTTGCCGATAAGACGGTCACCGATTCCAAAAGTGAATGCGTCTATTCGACCGGCAGCATGTGAGCTTCCATAGGAGACCATCAAAAGTTGTCTAGGCCAAAGTGACTTTTGGCCCAAAATTGGGCCTACAGGAATGACTATAACGGCATGGTTGCCGATAAGACGGTCACCGATTCCAAAAGTGAATGCGTCTATGCGACCGACAGCATGTGACCTTCCATAGGAGCCTATCATAAGTTGTCTAGGCCAAAGTCACCTTTTGGCCCATTTTTGGGCATGACTATAACGGCACGGGTTGCCGATAAGTCAGTCACCGATTCCAAAAGTGAATGCGTGTTTGCGACCGGCAGCATGTGAGCTTCCATAGGAGACCATCAAAAGTTGTCTAGGCCAAAGTGACTTTTGGCCCAAAATTGGGCATGACTATAACGGCACGGGTTGCCGATAAGACGGTCACCGATTCCAAAAATGAATGCGTCTATGCGACCGGCAGCATGTGAGCTTCCATAGGAGACCATCAAAAGTTGTCTAGGCCAAAGTGACTTTTGGCCCAAAATTGGGCCTACAGGAATGACTATAACGGCATAGTTGCCGATAAGACGGTCACCGATTCCAAAAGTGAATGCGTCTATGCGACCGACAGCATGTGACCTTCCATAGGAGCCTATCAAAAGTTGTCTAGGCCAAAGTCACCTTTTGGCCCATTTTTGGGCATGACTATAACGGCACGGGTTGCCGATAAGTCGGTCACCGATTCCAAAAGTGAATGCGTCTATGCGACCGGCAGCATGTGAGCTTCCATAGGAGACCATCAAAAGTTGTCTAGGCCAAAGTGACTTTTGGCCCAAAATTGGGCCTACAGGAATGACTATAACGGCATGGTTGCCGATAAGACGGTCACCGATTCAAAAAGTGAATGCGTCTATGCGACCGACAGCATGTGACCTTCCATAGGAGCCTATCAAAAGTTGTCTAGGCCAAAGTCACCTTTTGGCCCATTTTTGGGCATGACTATAACGGCACGGGTTGCCGATAAGACGGTCACCGATTCCAAAAGTGAATGCGTCTATGCGACCGACAGCATGTGACCTTCCTTAGGAGCCTATCAAAAGTTGTCTAGGCCAAAGTCACCTTTTGGCCCATTTTGGGCATGACTATAACGGCATGGTTGCCGATAAGACGGTCACCGATTCCAAAAGTGAATGCGTCTATGCGACCGACAGCATGTGACCTTCCATAGGAGCCTATCAAAAGTTGTCTAGGCCAAAGTCACCTTTTGGCCCATTTTTGGGCATGACTATAACGGCACGGGTTGCCGATAAGACCGTCACCGATTCCAAAAGTGAATGCGTCTATGCGACCGGCAGCATGTGAGCTTCCATAGGAGACCATCAAAAGTTGTCTAGGCCAAAGTGACTTTTGGCCCAAAATTGGACCTACAGGAATGACTATAACGGCATGGTTGCCGATAAGACGGTCACCGATTCCAAAAGTGAATGCGTCTATGCGACCGACAGCATGTGACCTTCCATAGGAGCCTATCAAAAGTTGTCTAGGCCAAAGTCACCTTTTGGCCCATTTTTGGGCATGACTATAACGGCACGGGTTGCCGATAAGACGGTCACCGATTCCAAAAGTGAATGCGTCTATGCGACCGGCAGCATGTGAGCTTCCATAGGAGACCATCAAAAGTTGTCTAGGCCAAAGTGACTTTTGGCCCAAAATTGGGCATGACTATAACGGCACGGGTTGCCGATAAGACGGTCACCGATTCCAAAAATGAATGCGTCTATGCGACCGGCAGCATGTGAGCTTCCATAGGAGACCATCAAAAGTTGTCTAGGCCAAAGTGACTTTTGGCCCAAAATTGGGCCTACAGGAATGACTATAACGGCATAGTTGCCGATAAGACGGTCACCGATTCCAAAAGTGAATGCGTCTATGCGACCGACAGCATGTGACCTTCCATAGGAGCCTATCAAAAGTTGTCTAGGCCAAAGTCACCTTTTGGCCCATTTTTGGGCATGACTATAACGGCACGGGTTGCCGATAAGTCGGTCACCGATTCCAAAAGTGAATGCGTCTATGCGACCGGCAGCATGTGAGCTTCCATAGGAGACCATCAAAAGTTGTCTAGGCCAAAGTGACTTTTGGCCCAAAATTGGGCCTACAGGAATGACTATAACGGCATGGTTGCCGATAAGACGGTCACCGATTCAAAAAGTGAATGCGTCTATGCGACCGACAGCATGTGACCTTCCATAGGAGCCTATCAAAAGTTGTCTAGGCCAAAGTCACCTTTTGGCCCATTTTTGGGCATGACTATAACGGCACGGGTTGCCGATAAGACGGTCACCGATTCCAAAAGTGAATGCGTCTATGCGACCGACAGCATGTGACCTTCCTTAGGAGCCTATCAAAAGTTGTCTAGGCCAAAGTCACCTTTTGGCCCATTTTGGGCATGACTATAACGGCATGGTTGCCGATAAGACGGTCACCGATTCCAAAAGTGAATGCGTCTATGCGACCGACAGCATGTGACCTTCCATAGGAGCCTATCAAAAGTTGTCTAGGCCAAAGTCACCTTTTGGCCCATTTTTGGGCATGACTATAACGGCACGGGTTGCCGATAAGACCGTCACCGATTCCAAAAGTGAATGCGTCTATGCGACCGGCAGCATGTGAGCTTCCATAGGAGACCATCAAAAGTTGTCTAGGCCAAAGTGACTTTTGGCCCAAAATTGGGCCTACAGGAATGACTATAACGGCATGGTTGCCGATAAGACGGTCACCGATTCCAAAAGTGAATGCGTCTATGCGACCGACAGCATGTGACCTTCCATAGGAGCCTATCAAAAGTTGTCTAGGCCAAAGTCACCTTTTGGCCCATTTTTGGGCATGACTATAACGGCACGGGTTGCCGATAAGACGGTCACCGATTCCAAAAGTGAATGCGTCTATGCGACCGGCAGCATGTGAGCTTCCATAGGAGACCATCAAAAGTTGTCTAGGCCAAAGTGACTTTTGGCCCAAAATTGGGCCTACAGGAATGACTATAACGGCATGGTTGCCGATAAGACGGTCACCGATTCCAAAAGTGAATGCGTCTATGCGACCGACAGCATGTGAGCTTCCATAGGAGCCTATCAAAAGTTGTCTAGGCCAAAGTCACCCTTTGGCCCATTTTTGGGCATGATTATAACGGCACGGGTTGCCGATAAGACGGTCACCGATTCCAAAAGTGAATGCGTCTATGCGACCGGCAGCATATGAGCTTCCATAGGAGACCATCAAAAGTTGTCTAGGCCAAAGTGACTTTTGGCCCAAAATTGGGCCTACAGGAATGACTATAACGGCATGGTTGCCGATAAGACGGTCACCGATTCCAAAAGTGAATGCGTCTATGCGACCGACAGCATGTGACCTTCCATAGGAGCCTATCAAAAGTTGTCTAGGCCAAAGTCACCTTTTGGCCCATTTTTGGGCATGACTATAACGGCACGGGTTGCCGATAAGACGGTCACCGATTCCAAAAGTGAATGCGTCTATGCGACCGACAGCATGTGACCTTCCATAGGAGCTTATCAAAAGTTGTCTAGGCCAAAGTCACCTTTTGGCCCATTTTTGGGCATGACTATAACGGCACGGGTTGCCGATAAGACGGTCACCGATTCCAAAAGTGAATGCGTCTATGCGACCGGCAGCATGTGATCTTCCATAGGAGACCATCAAAAGTTGTCTAGGCCAAAGTGACTTTTGGCCCAAAATTGGGCCTACAGGAATGACTATAACGGCATGGTTGCCGATAAGACGGTCACCGATTCCAAAAGTGAATGCGTCTATGCGACCGACAGCATGTGAGCTTCCATAGGAGCCTATCAAAAGTTGTCTAGGCCAAAGTCACCTTTTGGCCCATTTTTGGGCATGACTATAACGGCACGGGTTGCCGATAAGACGGTCACCGATTCCAAAAGTGAATGCGTCTATGCGACCGGCAGCATATGAGCTTCCATAGGAGACCATCAAAAGTTGTCTAGGCCAAAGTGACTTTTGGCCCAAAATTGGGCCTACAGGAATGACTATAACGGCATGGTTGCCGATAAGACGGTCACCGATTCCAAAAGTGAATGCGTCTATGCGACCGACAGCATGTGACCTTCCATAGGAGCCTATCAAAAGTTGTCTAGGCCAAAGTCACCTTTTGGCCCATTTTTGGGCATGACTATAACGGCACGGGTTGCCGATAAGACGGTCACCGATTCCAAAAGTGAATGCGTCTATGCGACCGACAGCATGTGACCTTCCATAGGAGCTTATCAAAAGTTGTCTAGGCCAAAGTAACCTTTTGGCCCATTTTTGGGCATGACTATAACGGCACGGGTTGCCAATAAGACGGTCACCGATTCCAAAAGTGAATGCGTCTATGCGACCGGCAGCATGTGAGCTTCCATAGGAGACCATCAAAAGTTGTCTAGGCCAAAGTGACTTTTGGCCCAAAATTGGGCCTACAGGAATGACTATAACGGCATGGTTGCCGATAAGACGGTCACCGATTCCAAAAGTGAATGCGTCTATGCGACCGACAGCATGTGACCTTCCATAGGAGCCTATCAAAAGTTGTCTAGGCCAAAGTCACCTTTTGGCCCATTTTTGGGCATGACTATAACGGCACAGGTTGCCGATAAGACGGTCACCGATTCCAAAAGTGAATGCGTCTATGCGACCGGCAGCATGTGAGCTTCCATAGGAGACCATCAAAAATTGTCTAGGCCAAAGTGACGTTTGGCCCAAAATTGGGCCTACAGGAATGACTATAACGGCATGGTTGCCGATAAGACGGTCACCGATTCCAAAAGTGAATGCGTCTATGCGACCGGCAGCATGTGAGCTTCCATAGGAGACCATCAAAAGTTGTCTAGGCCAAAGTGACTTTTGACCCAATATTGGGCCTACAGGAATGACTATAACGGCATGGTTGCCGATAAGACGGTCACCGATTCCAAAAGTGAATGCGTCTATGCGACCGACAGCATGTGACCTTCCATAGGAGCCTATCAAAAGTTGTCTAGGCCAAAGTCACCTTTTGGCCCATTTTTGGGCATGACTATAACGGCACGGGTTGCCAATAAGACGGTCACCGATTCCAAAAGTGAATGCGTCTATGCGACCGGCAGCATGTGAGCTTCCATAGGAGACCATCAAAAGTTGTCTAGGCCAAAGTGACTTTTGGCCCAAAATTGGGCCTACAGGAATGACTATAACGGCATGGTTGCCGATAAGACGGTCACCGATTCCAAAAGTGAATGCGTCTATGCGACCGACAGCATGTGACCTTCCATAGGAGCCTATCAAAAGTTGTCTAGGCCAAAGTCACCTTTTGGCCCATTTTTGGGCATGACTATAACGGCACGGGTTGCCAATAAGACGGTCACCGATTCCAAAAGTGAATGCGTCTATGCGACCGGCAGCATGTGAGCTTCCATAGGAGACCATCAAAAGTTGTCTAGGCCAAAGTGACTTTTGGCCCAAAATTGGGCCTACAGGAATGACTATAACGGCATGGTTGCCGATAAGACGGTCACCGATTCCAAAAGTGAATGCGTCTATGCGACCAGCAGCATGTGAGCTTCCATAGGAGACCATCAAAAGTTGTCTAGGCCAAAGTGACTTTTGGCCCAAAATTGGGCCTACAGGAATGACTATAACGGCATGGTTGCCGATAAGACGGTCACCGATTCCAAAAGTGAATGCGTCTATGCGACCGACAGCATGTGACCTTCCATAGGAGCCTATCAAAAGTTGTCTAGGCCAAAGTCACCTTTTGGCCCATTTTTGGGCATGACTATAACGGCACGGGTTGCCGATAAGACGGTCACCGATTCCAAAAGTGAATGCGTCTTTGCGACTGGCAGCATGTGAGCTTCCATAGGAGACCATCAAAATTTGTCTAGGCCAAAGTGACTTTTGGCCCAAAATTGGGCCTACAGGAATGACTATAACGGCATGGTTGCCGATAAGACGGTCACCGATTCCAAAAGTGAATGCGTCTATGCGACCGACAGCATGTGACCTTCCATAGGAGCCTATCAAAAGAAAAGTTGTCTAGGCCAAAGTCACCTTTTGGCCCATTTTTGGGCATGACTATAACGGCACGGGTTGCCGATAAGACGGTCACCGATTCCAAAAGTGAATGCGTCTATGCGACCGACAGCATGTGACCTTCCATAGGAGCCTATCAAAAGTTGTCTAGGCCAAAGTCACCTTTTGGCCCATTTTTGGGCATGACTATAACGGCACGGGTTGCCGATAAGACGGTCACCGATTCCAAAAGTGAATGCGTCTTTGCGACTGGCAGCATGTGAGCTTCCATAGGAGACCATCAAAATTTGTCTAGGCCAAAGTGACTTTTGGCCCAAAATTGGGCCTACAGGAATGACTATAACGGCATGGTTGCCGATAAGACGGTCACCGATTCCAAAAGTGAATGCGTCTATGCGACCGACAGCATGTGACCTTCCATAGGAGCCTATCAAAAGTTGTCTAGGCCAAAGTCACCTTTTGGCCCATTTTTGGGCATGACTATAACGGCACGGGTTGCCGATAAGACGGTCACCGATTCCAAAAGTGAATGCGTCTATGCGACCGGCAGCATGTGAGCTTCCATAGGAGACCATCAAAAGTTGTCTAGGACAAAGTGACTTTTGGCCCAAAATTGGGCCTACAGGAATGACTATAACGGCATGGTTGCCGATAAGACGGTCACCGATTCCAAAAGTGAATGCGTCTATGCGACCGACAGCATGTGACCTTCCATAGGAGCCTATCAAAAGTTGTCTAGGCCAAAGTCACCTTTTGGCCCATTTTTGGGCATGACTATAACGGCACGGGTTGCCGATAAGACGGTCACCGATTCCAAAAGTGAATGCGTCTATGCGACCGACAGCATGTGACCTTCCATAGGAGCCTATCAAAAGTTGTCTAGGCCAAAGTCACCTTTTGGCCCATTTTTGGGCATGACTATAACGGCACGGGTTGCCGATAAGACGGTCACCGATTCCAAAAGTGAATGCGTCTATGCGACCGGCAGCATGTGAGCTTCCATAGGAGACCATCAAAAGTTGTCTAGGCCAAAGTGACTTTTGGCCCAAAATTGGGCCTACAGGAATGACTATAACGGCATGGTTGCCGATAAGACGGTCACCGATTCCAAAAGTGAATGCGTCTATGCGACCGACAGCATGTGACCTTCCATAGGAGCCTATCAAAAGTTGTCTAGGCCAAAGTCACCTTTTGGCCCATTTTTGGGCATGACTATAACGGCACGGGTTGCCGATAAGACGGTCACCGATTCCAAAAGTGAATGCGTCTATGCGACTGGCAGCATGTGAGCTTCCATAGGAGACCATCAAAAGTTGTCTAGGCCAAAGTGACTTTTGGCCCAAAATTGGGCCTACAGGAATGACTATAACGGCATGGTTGCCGATAAGACGGTCACCGATTCCAAAAGTGAATGCGTCTATGCGACCGACAGCATGTGACCTTCCATAGGAGCCTATCAAAAGTTGTCTAGGCCAAAGTCACCTTTTGGCCCATTTTTGGGCATGACTATAACGGCACGGGTTGCCGATAAGACGGTCACCGATTCCAAAAGTGAATGCGTCTATGCGACCGACAGCATGTGACCTTCCATAGGAGCCTATCAAAAGTTGTCTAGGCCAAAGTCACCTTTTGGCCCATTTTTGGGCATGACAATAACGGCACGGGTTGCCGATAAGACGGTCACCGATTCCAAAAGTGAATGCGTCTATGCGACCGGCAGCATGTGAGCTTCCATAGGAGACCATCAAAAGTTGTCTAGGCCAAAGTGACTTTTGGCCCAAAATTGGGCCTACAGGAATGACTATAACGGCATGGTTGCCGATAAGACGGTCACCGATTCCAAAAGTGAATGCGTCTATGCGACCGACAGCATGTGACCTTCCATAGGAGCTATCAAAAGTTGTCTAGGCCAAAGTCAACTTTTGGCCCATTTTTGGGCATGACTATAACGGCACGGGTTGCCGATAAGACGGTCACCGATTCAGAAAGTGAATGCGTCTATGCGACCGGCAGCATGTGAGCTTCCATAGGAGACCATCAAAAGTTGTCTAGGCCAAAGTGACTTTTGGCCCAAAATTGGGCCTACAGGAATGACTATAACGGCATGGTTGCCGATAAGACGGTCACCGATTCCAAAAGTGAATGCGTCTATGCGACCGACAGCATGTGACCTTCCATAGGAGCCTATCAAAAGTTGTCTAGGCCAAAGTCACCTTTTGGCCCATTTTTGGGCATGACTATAACGGCACGGGTTGCCAATAAGACGGTCACCGATTCCAAGAGTGAATGCGTCTATGCGACCGGCAGCATGTGAGCTTCCATAGGAGACCATCAAAAGTTGTCGAGGCCAAAGTGACTTTTGGCCCAAAATTGGGCCTACAGGAATGACTATAACTGCATGGTTGCCGATAAGACGGTCACCGATTCCAAAAGTGAATGCGTCTATGCGACCGACAGCATGTGACCTTCAATAGGAGCCTATCAAAAGTTGTCTGGGCCAAGGTCACCTTTTGGCCCATTTTTGGGCATGACTATAACGGCACGGGTTGCCGATAAGACGGTCACCGATTCCAAGAGTGAATGCGTCTATGCGACCGGCAGCATGTGAGCTTCCATAGGAGACCATCAAAAGTTGTCTAGGACAAAGTGACTTTTGGCCCAAAATTGGGCCTACAGGAATGACTATAACGGCATGGTTGCCGATAAGACGGTCACCGATTCCAAAAGTGAATGCGTCTATGCGACCGACAGCATGTGACCTTCCATAGGAGCCTATCAAAAGTTGTCTAGGCCAAAGCCACCTTTTGGCCCATTTTTGGGCATGACTATAACGGCACGGGTTGCCGATAAGACCCCCTACAAAAAAAAATCCCTTGAAAACATATTACTGCACCATTGCCACAAGGAAAATTTTACCATCGCCACAACCCATCCGCATAAATTATAAAATGAGTTGCGGATATGGTTTGGTAATATATCCAAAGGGATCCCAACCCTATCCAATAAAGCCATAAACCATCCACAGGTAGTCCATATGCGGATATGGTTTGGTAATATATCCAAAAGGATCCCCACCCTATCCAATAAAGCCATAAAACCATCCACAACTAGCCCAGAATGGAGCTGCGGATATGGTGTGGTAATATATCCATAGGGATCCCCACCCTATCCAATTCAGCCATAAAACCATCCACAGGTTGTCCATATGCGATCCCCACCCTATCCAATAAAGCCATAAAACCATCCACAACTAGCCCAAAATGGAGCTGCGGATATGGTGTGGTAATATATCCATAGGGATCCCCACCCTATCCAATACAGCCATAAAACCATCCACAGGTTGTCCATATGCGATCCCCACCCTATCCAATAAAGCCATAAAACCATCCACAACTAGCCCAGAATGGAGCTGCGGATATGGTGTGGTAATATATCCATAGGGATCCCCACCCTATCCAATTCAGCCATAAAACCATCCACAGGTTGTCCATATGCGATCCCCACCCTATCCAATAGAGCCATAAAACCATCCACAACTAGCCCGGAATGGAGCTGCGGATATGGTGTGGTAATATATCCATAGGGATCCCCACCCTATCCAATTCAGCCATAAAACCATCCACAGGTTGTCCATATGCGATCCCCACCCTATCCAATAGAGCCATAAAACCATCCACAAGTAGTCCAGACCCGCATTTGCATATATTTGCATAAAACCGTCCACAGGCACTCCGGTAATTTAATGCTTTAGATATACAATATATATACATCAAAACAAAAAACAAAAAACATAGTACACTTCACGATTTTTAATAGTACAAAATATATACTATCATATTAATGTTCATCTTGAGATCTTGCGTGCTCTACAAATATATACATATAAATATCCTTGAAAGGAATTCAACATTCAACTGTGTTCAGGAACACTTCGTTTTGAGATTCAGCAACTTCTTCATGATCTTGGAATCTCCAGGTCACTTTCGAGGGCCATGGGGATCACAGTGAGCGCGCTGAGCACCTGAAAAGTAGAATAGTAAGAATATAGATACCATGGTACAAACAGGCAAGTTACAAATCACATGATATGAAAAGACTTTTTGATATATATAGACCATAACCATTGGCACATTCATGTCCCATTACATAAAGGACATTCATACCCACACGACTCTTGCAAAATATAAAGAAAGCAAAAGAGATATTATATCTTTGGAAATACCTAATTTCCGGAATGCCTTCCTCAGGCTGCATATCTTCTTGGACAGGTGGTCGGTGTACTGTGAATAACAGGTGCAACACCCGGACGGCAAACACTGGAAACAAAGAACAGTATTAGTATTTTCAATAAATTAGTCATGATTGCATATAGTAAAATGATTTTAATGTTTTCAAACTCTTCAAATTGTTATTCAAATTCATATGATATGACAATATATATATATATATATATAGAAAACAAATGAACTCAGCTTGGAGTAGTGTAACTGTTCCTTTAAATTTAAATGTTTAATTTAAATGCTTAATATGAAATGACAATATACATTATGTTAAATTCGCACCTTCAATGGCTTGAAGCACAGTTTTCACTGTGCTGCCGTCTTGAACCCTAGAACTTGACTTGACTTGAGTATCTAAACCAACATAAACATTTGTAAGTTCTGGTTCAAACTATAACGAATATTTATAATATAATCAAATAAATTAGTAAAATAATGAATTATTACAAAATGTGAAAATACAAATTTTATTTTCATGATTAATGACTGATAGCAAAAGTTGTATGTAAAATATAATCAGTCTGACTGGATGCATATTAAGGGCAATATTCCCATCCACCCAGCCCTATTATCTAGGGTAATTGAACCAGTCAAGCGGTATAATCCCTTAAAACAACAGGTGCTGGGTCAAATTTGTTACCTATGAAAAAGGGTTAACCCATGAAAAAAGGGACAAACACTATTAATATAACTAAAGGGTTAACCCATGAAAAAGGGGACAAACACTATTAATATAACTAAATTTTTTATTTTATACATTTGTAGTAGCACTTTGAATGGACATTGGCATGAAATAGCAACAATGGTTACATATCATAATCAGTACTTTGAATGGACATTGGCATGAAATAGCACTATTAAAATATAACATATCATAAACATCTCAGTAGCCTGTCAAATGGCCAACCAGATCGAGGTACTCCTCGCATGACACTTGCCCACTTGCATAGCGTCTTTTGTAAGTGTCCAAAGCATCATCAAGTTGACGGTACTTTTTCTTCCTTGGTGGAGCTCTGCCACCATGATTCAGCTGTATGATGCAGGCCTCAGTGTAAGCCTGCTCCTTCTTCAAGAAGCTGATGGTTTTGAAGAGGTTTGGGTGGCACTCCGATGTTACAGTTGTCAGCTTTCTGTGCCACCCCTCAACGTGGTTCGTTGTTCTGGGACCGACGGTGTTGTAGTGGTTCCACATCTGACGACCATGGTCACCTTCAACCCAGTAGCCTGTCACGTAGTCCCTGAATCCTTCAGTCGATGGATCGTCAGGGGATGATTCCAGGGCATACAGCCACATGTCACTTACTTTGTCCAGAGGAACCAGGGGTAGGGCAATTGCACGACGTACAAGCTTCGTGACGTGGGGGTTGTCTGCATACTGCTGCGTCAGTCCATGTCCTTTTGTACATTTCTCCATATAGCCTGGCTATAATGGAAAAAACAGCCCTTCGTGGTGGTACCCGGAAACACAGTGGTCACTGCATTTTGTGCTGCAACTTCAAAGTCAGTAAAGACAAATGTGGGAGCGATGATGATGTTGTTGGCTGCAGCAAAATCCTTCACGTGACTGAAGAACCGTTGGTAGGTTGTCCCATGTGAATCAAATAGTGACCTCCTCGACCATTTGGAATGAAGCGAGTTCTGTTTGCAATCTGTGCGTTTGCCATGGTGAAGTGACATTGACATCTTTCAAGGACACATTTATACTGATTCTTTATGATATGTGTTCACTCAGTTAAATAAACATAATTATTTGATGTGAACTGGTACTCAAGCACACTCACGACTGAGTGCAATCATACCGGGATGATTAACAGTTCACCTGTCAAAACTAATTGCCTTCAATGCTACTTTGATTGAACTGTTATCAATGAAAATGGCTTTGAAATAAATACCAATTCGTCACTGGTAAAGTTTACTTCACTGTCTACATACATTTTTCTCCTGGATTTAAAATTACATGGATATAAATTCGCAGGTAACTTTCTCCCCCTTCACCGAGGCTAGCCAGCCTAATCCTAATCCCTAATAGATAGGATTAATTAACGCAGGGCTGGGTAGATGGGAATAACCCTATTAAGGTTGTAATTTGTAATCTGCAATAAATTAACTAACCATGACCGTTAGTGTCCATTAAAGTAATCAATCAGCTTGATTGGGTGCATATTCAGAAAGAAGATTATCAATTAAAGAAGCTAATTGTAAATTTCAATGCCAAACCCACCTTCAACAGACCTTGAATAAACATCGTCTGAGAGTTGTGTCCACAAGGTTAGTGTATTTTCTGTCCGGTTCAGCCGACACTGAAATCAATATTGACATTTTAATGAATAAGATACAAACTATTTGATGAAAATAAAAAGATTTTGAAAAGTATAATCCAAAATAACTCTTATTAACTGATAAACATATACTGAACAAAAATAGTCATGAATAATAATATCTTTATAAGTTGAGTAACTAGTGAAATATTATTCTTGATAATCATAAAACATCAAATATCCCTTACTAAACAGATTACAAATAATCAAAATCAATTTAATATTTAATATTATATAATTAATATTTAACATGTAAATACTTTTGAAGAGTATAATGACAATAAATGTGTTTATGATAAAAATAAGAATACAGGGTATTTTAACCAACAAACAATTGTTTGGAATTCTTTATAAAACAACAAAATTAAGATTTGTAAGTCAAACAAATATAATTGATTAAATTGGTAAAATAAATATGGATTAAAAAAATTTTAAAATACAAATGCATTTTTGACTATTAATGACTCACAGCAAATTTATCTGTAAAATGTTATATTAGCAATCAGCCAGTCTAGATACATTTCGAGAACATCAATTAAGGAAAACAAATGTCTTGATTAATTGTTATTTAACAATTTGTTTGTTTAAACAACAATATGCAAGCATCTCAAGTCTTACCTTGAGAGGTTACATCATTTCCTGCCTGAGAGTAGGTTACATCATTTCCTGTCTTTCCCCAGACCACCTGTCTGTCATGGCTGAGTGCACAATCACCTGTGTTAAGAAATGTGACATGTTTATATAGACTGGTTTTTAAAATAAATTTAACATATATTCCTAATTCAAATCATAATCTGATACAAATTAAAGCAATATATTGCATATAAATATCACAGATACCTTTGTACACATGCCATGAGACATGAGTGCCTTTTTACAAATGAAGCCAATCTTATGTCAGAAAATGTTACTCAGTCTGTTCATGGAAATGGGTGAATGAAATTAGATTGATACATTTGGAATGCAGTGAAAATAAGTACTTGCCTTGGATTAATCAACTGAGAAATCTTGTACTTCTTGGCCTTGTGAACTGTAAAGGTTGGGGAGCTTCCTTCTTCTTGTTAAGAATAGCCACTATGGAGAAAACTTTACTGCAGCAAGACTAAGGAGGCTTCTGATTGGCTAAAATTGGTTGATCTGATCATAATGGCAAAATACTTCTTTATATATTGGTTGTGACAGTTTGTAATATATAAAGGATTTGAATTGACTATGAAGAATATTTGTTTTATCTATCAATTGTAAAACACAAGCAAATGAAAAGCACTAAATACTGAGAATGCTTCTGATTGGCTAAAATTTATTTATCTGATAATAGTGGCAATTATTTGGTTAAATATGACAGTTTGTGATATTTAAGGGATTTGATCATGAAATATTATGAAAAGGTTTGTTTCTATCAATTTATTCAACTAAAAAATGAAAAGGACTCATGAAGTTTAATTTGGTATTTTATTTCCTTCATTACATGAAATTTGTGCCAACTGTGTCAATTGTTGATTAAATCAATGAAAGAATAAATGTAAACTAGATATCAAAGTCTTGACTGTGAAGTACAAGCCAGCAAGTTTACATGAAATACATAATAATACAAACATAAATAAACATTTTGACCAAATGATTTGTTTTAGAACATCTCAGAGCTAATATGTGAGTAAAATGTATTTTTCATTTGGTATCAATAATCCATTGTGATAAACTGTGATAAATACTTAGGTTATTAATTAGATATACCTTCACAGCCAGTTTACAACTTGAAACAACATTCAATCAAATACACAGCGCCCCTCCACATCACTGCTCAGTTCTTAAACATTCAAATTGGTTAATCTAATGAAATGTATACAGTAATTAAGCTACTTGTTAAGCAATCCATTAGGTGTTTTTAAAATGTATATTTGGTGTCATTCCTGTAATCTGACCATTGGACAGTTATCAATTAATTAAGCTCCACCCATTTCAAGTCTGATGACCAATAGTTTTGCACTTGTTTGTTGTTGCAATTTCTCAGAGGTATACACATTTTAGTGATTGTAAATATGTAAAGACTGCACTTGTTTTATACAACTTTGTCAAGTATTTCAATTGATTGTAATTTAAGGTCAGAGAAAATTAAAATTAAACTTAAATTATTTTTATTTTTATTTCTTTCTGATATCTTCACTTTGGCGAAGTGTATAATTATTTATTAAAGAATATTTTTAACTTAAACAATTTTAATGTAGGTTTTGTAATGCATACATACAATAAATATATATTTCATGCAATTTTTATCTTTAATAAAAAATATGGATGATTATTTCAATCGCATATATTGACATGGGATGAATGTTTATATCTCAATTGTGTAAAATTAATATATTTTGAAATACCAATTGAATTAATGAGTTTGATAATTAAATAGAATAGTGATATTTCTACATCACAACCCAAATTGACAATTCAATTTTTATCTTTAATAAAAAATATGGATGATTATTTCAATCACATATATTGACATGGGATGAATGTTTATATCTCAATTGTGTAAAATTAATATATTTCTAAATACCAATTGAATTAATGAGTGTGAAAGTTACATAGAATAGGCATATTTCTAAATCACAACCCAAATTCTTTAAAAGATAAAAATGGGCTATTTTTATATATTTACAAACACTAAGCTCTGGATTTTCAGTCATGTGAAGATATGCCAAAACTTTGTTGACATAAGACTCACATATTCAAATAACATAAAACTGTTAATTAAATTAATGAAAATTAACCTGACGTTTAGTTTAAAAAAAATAATGTTGAATCTTACACCAAATGTATTAAATTGTTTATTTGAAGATAGTAAGTAAAATGTACGAATGTAATATTTATTGTGTAAGCTATCAAATTATGGTCTCTGATATATATATTTACATTGGAACCTGCTCTCTCTCTGTTTAAAGTAATACAAGTAACACCACAGTCATTTAACACGATTTGAAATAACAATAATTTGAGAGATGAATAATTATTTTGCAATCATATTTGACACACCTTTAGAAAAAACATAGTTCTTATCAAAACTAAATGTTTAAACCTTATTTCCTTGCCCATTCATACTGTTATAAACATATTTTTGTATGTTGTGCTTTTCTCAGTATTGCATGAATGAATATTGTGTTAAGTATAATTTTGTACCGAAGACGTATTTACATAGGCGTAATGCATCTTTACCAATCCATTAAATTTTAAAAATAAATATTGTTTAAACCAGAAGGATGATGGTGATCAACAAAGTTTTTTTTATAGTCTAAACTCAAATCATAAGCTTTCTTTATCATATCTTAAGTGCTAACATCAATTCAATCTGTTTTCACAATAACAGGACTTTTTTGGCTTTTTTACCAACGATTTTTTACTTACGATACTTTTAACAGAGGACTTTTCCCTTGAATTTACCACAGAGACTTCATATAATTACAATCTATAAGCAGCCAACTTCACATCGATGCCCATCCGTAGCATTCCAAAAAAGCCAGTTATCTTGTGTTCATTTGTGGCTATGCTGTGGACAACAGGGACTCGGTAGTGGATATGTTACCGTAACATATTCAGATACGTTTGAGGGTCAAACAGCCAATGGATACATCGTTGAAACCAATCCACAAAGGCAGCTATCTTGTGCTCTTTCTTGGCTATACTGTGGATAACCCGGACTCGTCAGTGGATATGTTACCGTAACATATCCAGAAAAGTTTGAGGTTCTTACAGCCAACGGATACATCGTTGAAACCCATCCACATGACCCATCCACACCACGTCCGGATCTGATCCGCTAGCGG
Organism: Gibbula magus; assembly: GCA_936450465.1. NCBI lineage: Eukaryota > Metazoa > Mollusca > Gastropoda > Trochida > Trochidae > Gibbula > Gibbula magus. Next base: position 46,082,455 of record OW388301.1, read on the forward strand.
CAATGGTAAAATTTTGCTCTAACTACCTGAAAAGATGCTGTGGTGCTACTGTGGATATATTGCCTAAACATATTTTCAGGATATTTTTTTTGTAGGGGACGGTCACCGATTCCAAAAGTGAATGCGTCTATGCGACCGGCAGCATGTGAGCTTCCATAGGAGACCATCAAAAGTTGTCTAGGCCAAAGTGACTTTTGGCCCAAAATTGGGCCTACAGGAATGACTATAACGGCATGGTTGCCGATAAGACGGTCACCGATTCCAAAAGTGAATGCGTCTATGCGACCGACAGCATGTGACCTTCCATAGGAGCCTATCAAAAGTTGTCTAGGCCAAAGTCCCCTTTTGGCCCATTTTTGGGTATGACTATAACGGCACGGGTTGCCGATAAGACGGTCACCGATTCCAAAAGTGAATGCGTCTATGCGACCGGCATTATGTGAGCTTCCATAGGAGACCATCAAAAGTTGTCTAGGCCAAAGTGACTTTTGGCCCAAAATTGGGCCTACAGGAATGACTATAACGGCATGGTTGCCGATAAGACGGTCACCGATTCCAAAAGTGAATGCGTCTATGCGACCGACAGCATGTGACCTTCCATAGGAGCCTATCAAAAGTTGTCTAGGCCAAAGTCACCTTTTAGCCCATTTTTGGGCATGACTATAACGGCACGGGTTGCCGATAAGACGGTCACCGATTCCAAAAGTGAATGCGTCTATGCGACCGGCAGCATGTGAGCTTCCATAGGAGACCATCAAAAGTTGTCTAGGCCAAAGTGACTTTTGGCTCAAAATTGGGCCTACAGGAATGACTATAACGGCATGGTTGCCGATAAGACGGTCACCGATTCCAAAAGTGAATGCGTCTATGCGACCGACAGCATGTGACCTTCCATAGGAGCCTATCAAAAGTTGTCTAGGCCAAAGTCACCTTTTGGCCCATTTTTGGGCATGACTATAACGGCACGGGTTGCCGATAAGACGGTCACCGATTCCAAAAGTGAATGCGTCTATGCGACCGACAGCATGTGACCTTCCATAGGAGCCTATCAAAAGTTGTCTAGGCCAAAGTCACCTTTTGGCCCATTTTTGGGCATGACTATAACGGCACGGGTTGCCGATAAGACGGTCACCGATTCCAAAAGTGAATGCGTCTATGCGACCGGCAGCATGTGAGCTTCCATAGGAGACCATCAAAAGTTGTCTAGGCCAAAGTGACTTTTGGCCCAAAATTGGGCCTACAGGAATGACTATAACGGCATGGTTGCCGATAAGACGGTCACCGATTCCAAAAGTGAATGCGTCTATGCAACCGACAGCATGTGACCTTCCATAGGAGCCTATCAAAAGTTGTCTAGGCAAAAGTCACCTTTTGGCCCATTTTTGGGCATGACTATAACGGCACGGGTTGCCGATAAGACGGTCACCGATTCCAAAAGTGAATGCGTCTATGCGACCGGCAGCATGTGAGCTTCCATAGGAGACCATCAAAAGTTGTCTAGGCCAAAGTGACTTTTGGCTCAAAATTGGGCCTACAGGAATGACTATAACGGCATGGTTGCCGATAAGACGGTCACCGATTCCAAAAGTGAATGCGTCTATGCGACCGACAGCATGTGACCTTCCATAGGAGCCTATCAAAAGTTGTCTAGGCCAAAGTCACCTTTTGGCCCATTTTTGGGCATGACTATAACGGCACGGGTTGCCGATAAGACGGTCACCGATTCCAAAAGTGAATGCGTCTATGCGACCGACAGCATGTGACCTTACATAGGAGCCTATCAAAAGTTGTCTAGGCCAAAGTCACCTTTTGGCCCATTTTTGGGCATGACTATAACGGCACGGGTTGCCGATAAGACGGTCACCGATTCCAAAAGTGAATGCGTCTATGCGACCGGCAGCATGTGAGCTTCCATAGGAGACCATCAAAAGTTGTCTAGGCCAAAGTGACTTTTGGCCCAAAATTGGGCCTACAGGAATGACTATAACGGCATGGTTGCCGATAAGACGGTCACCGATTCCAAAAGTGAATGCGTCTATCCGACCAACAGCATGTGACCTTCCATAGGAGCCTATCAAAAGTTGTCTAGGCCAAAGTCACCTTTTGGCCCATTTTTGGGCATGACTATAACGGCACGGGTTGCCGATAAGACGGTCACCGATTCCAAAAGTGAATGCGTCTATGCGACCGGCAGCATGTGAGCTTCCATAGGAGACCATCAAAAATTGTCTAGGCCAAAGTGACTTTTGGCCCAAAATTGGGCCTACAGGAATGACTATAACGGCATGGTTGCCGATAAGACGGTCACCGATTCCAAAAGTGAATGCGTCTATGCGACCGACAGCATGTGACCTTCCATAGGAGCCTATCAAAAGTTGTCTAGGCCAAAGTCACCTTTTGGCCCATTTTTGGGCATGACTATAACGGCACGGGTTGCCGATAAGACGGTCACCGATTCCAAAAGTGAATGCGTCTATGCGACCGGCAGCATGTGAGCTTCCATAGGAGACCGTCAAAAGTTGTCTAGGCCAAAGTGACTTTTGGCCCAAAATTGGGCCTACAGGAATGACTATAACGGCATGGTTGCCAATAAGACGGTCACCGATTCCAAAAGTGAATGCGTCTATGCGACCGACAGCATGTGACCTTCCATAGGAGCCTATCAAAAGTTGTCTAGGCCAAAGTCACCGTTTGGCCCATTTTTGGGCATGACTATAACGGCACGGGTTGCCGATAAGACGGTCACCGTTTCCAAAAGTGAATGCGTCTATGCGACCGGCAGCATGTGAGCTTCCATAGGAGACCATCAAAAGTTGTCTAGGCCAAAGTGACTTTTGGCCCAAAATTGGGCCTACAGGAATGACTATAACGGCATGGTTGCCGATAAGACGGTCACCGATTCCAAAAGTGAATGCGTCTATGCGACCGACAGCATGTGACCTTCCATAGGAGCCTATCAAAAGTTGTCTAGGCCAAAGTCACCTTTTGGCCCATTTTTGGGCATGACTATAATGGCACGGGTTGGCGATAAGACGGTCACCGATTCCAAAAGTGAATGCGTCTATGCGACCGGCAGCATGTGAGCTTCCATAGGAGACCATCAAAAGTTGTCTAGGCCAAAGTGACTTTTGGCCCAAAATTGGGCCTACAGGAATGACTATAACGGCATGGTTGCCGATAAGACGGTCACCGATTCCAAAAGTGAATGCATCTATGCGACCGACAGCATGTGACCTTCCATAGGAGCCTATCAAAAGTTGTCTAGGCCAAAGTCACCTTTTGGCCCATTTTTGGGCATGACTATAACGGCACGGGTTGCCGATAAGACGGTCACCGTTTCCAAAAGTGAATGCGTCTATGCGACCGGCAGCATGTGAGCTTCCATAGGAGACCATCAAAAGTTGTCTAGGCCAAAGTGACTTTTGGCCCAAAATTGGGCCTACAGAAATGACTATAACGGCATGGTTGCCGATAAGACGGTCACCGATTCCAAAAGTGAATGCGTCTATGCGACCGACAGCATGTGAACTTCCATAGGAGGCTATCAAAAGTTGTCTAGGCCAAAGTCACCTTTTGGCCCATTTTTGGGCATGACTATAACGGCACGGGTTGCCGATAAGACGGTCACCGATTCCAAAAGTGAATGCGTCTATGCGACCGGCAGCATGTGAGCTTCCATAGGAGACCATCAAAAGTTGTCTAGGCCAAAGTGACTTTTGGCCCAAAATTGGGCCTACAGGAATGACTATAACGGCATGGTTGCCGATAAGACGGTCACCGATTCCAAAAGTGAATGCGTCTATGCGACCGACAGCATGTGACCTTCCATAGGAGCCTATCAAAAGTTGTCTAGGCCAAAGCCACCTTTTGGCCCATTTTTGGGCATGACTATAACGGCACGGGTTGCCGATAAGACGGTCACCGATTCCAAAAGTGAATGCGTCTATGCGACCGGCAGCATGTGAGCTTCCATAGGAGACCATCAAAAGTTGTCTAGGCCAAAGTGACTTTTGGCCCAAAATTGGGCCTACAGGAATGACTATAACGGCATGATTGCCGATAAGACGGTCACCGATTCCAAAAGTGAATGCGTCTATGCGACCGACAGCATGTGACCTTCCATAGGAGCCTATCAAAAGTTGTCTAGGCCAAAGTCACCTTTTGGCCCATTTTTGGGCATGACTATAACGGCACGGGTTGCCGATAAGACGGTCACCGATTCCAAAAGTGAATGCGTCTATGCGACCGGCAGCATGTGAGCTTCCATAGGAGACCATCAAAAGTTGTCTAGGCCAAAGTGACTTTTGGCCCAAAATTGGGCCTACAGGAATGACTATAACGGCATGATTGCCGATAAGACGGTCACCGATTCCAAAAGTGAATGCGTCTATGCGACCGACAGCATGTGACCTTCCATAGGAGCCTATCAAAAGTTGTCTAGGCCAAAGCCACCTTTTGGCCCATTTTTGGGCATGACTATAACGGCACGGGTTGCCGATAAGACGGTCACCGATTCCAAAAGTGAATGCGTCTATGCGACCGGCAGCATGTGAGCTTCCATAGGAGACCATCAAAAGTTGTCTAGGCCAAAGTGACTTTTGGCCCAAAATTGGGCCTACAGGAATGACTATAACGGCATGATTGCCGATAAGACGGTCACCGATTCCAAAAGTGAATGCGTCTATGCGACCGACAGCATGTGACCTTCCATAGGAGCCTATCAAAAGTTGTCTAGGCCAAAGTCACCTTTTGGCCCATTTTTGGGCATGACTATAACGGCACGGGTTGCCGATAAGACCGTCACCGATTCCAAAAGTGAATGCGTCTATGCGACCGGCAGCATGTGAGCTTCCATAGGAGACCATCAAAAGTTGTCTAGGCCAAAGTGACTTTTGGGCCAAAATTGGGCCTACAGGAATGACTATAACGGCATGATTGCCGATAAGACGGTCACCGATTCCAAAAGTGAATGCGTCTATGCGACCGACAGCATGTGACCTTCCATAGGAGCCTATCAAAAGTTGTCTAGGCCAAAGTCACCTTTTAGCCCATTTTTGGGCATGAATATAACGGCACGGGTTGCCGATAAGACGGTCACCGATTCCAAAAGTGAATGCGTCTATGCGACCGGTAGCATGTGAGCTTCCATAGGAGACCATCAAAAGTTGTCTAGGCCAAAGTGACTTTTGGCCCAAAATTGGGCCTACAGGAATGACTATAACGGCATGGTTGCCGATAAGACGGTCACCGATTCCAAAAGTGAATGCGTCTATGCGACCGACAGCATGTGACCTTCCATAGGAGCCTATCAAAAGTTGTCTAGGCCAAAGCCACCTTTTGGCCCATTTTTGGGCATGACTATAACGGCACGGGTTGCCGATAAGACGGTCACCGATTCCAAAAGTGAATGCGTCTATGCGACCGGCAGCATGTGAGCTTCCATAGGAGACCATCAAAAGTTGTCTAGGCCAAAGTGACTTTTGGCCCAAAATTGGGCCTACAGGAATGACTATAACGGCATGATTGCCGATAAGACGGTCACCGATTCCAAAAGTGAATGCGTCTATGCGACCGACAGCATGTGACCTTCCATAGGAGCCTATCAAAAGTTGTCTAGGCCAAAGTCACCTTTTGGCCCATTTTTGGGCATGACTATAACGGCACGGGTTGCCGATAAGACGGTTACCGATTCCAAAAGTGAATGCGTCTATGCGACCGGCAGCATGTGAGCTTCCATAGGAGACCATCAAAAGTTGTCTAGGCCAAAGTGACTTTTGGCCCAAAATTGGGCCTACAGGAATGACTATAACGGCATGATTGCCGATAAGACGGTCACCGATTCCAAAAGTGAATGCGTCTATGCGACCGACAGCATGTGACCTTCCATAGGAGCGTATCAAAAGTTGTCTAGGCCAAAGTCACCTTTTAGCCCATTTTTGGGCATGACTATAACGGCACGGGTTGCCGATAAGACGGTCACCGATTCCAAAAGTGAATGCGTCTATGCGACCGGCAGCATGTGAGCTTCCATAGGAGACCATCAAAAGTTGTCTAGGCCAAAGTGACTTTTGGCCCAAAATTGGGCCTACAGGAATGACTATAACGGCATGATTGCCGATAAGACGGTCACCGATTCCAAAAGTGAATGCGTCTATGCGACCGACAGCATGTGACCTTCCATAGGAGCCTATCAAAAGTTGTCTAGGCCAAAGCCACCTTTTGGCCCATTTTTGGGCATGACTATAACGGCACGGGTTGACGATAACACGGTCACCGATTCCAAAAGTGAATGCGTCTATGCGACCGGCAGCATGTGAGCTTCCTTAGGAGACCATCAAAAGTTGTCTAGGCCAAAGTGACTTTTGGCCCAAAATTGGGCCTACAGGAATGACTATAACGGCATGATTGCCGATAAGACGGTCACCGATTCCAAAAGTGAATGCGTCTATGCGACCGACAGCATGTGACCTTCCATAGGAGCCTATCAAAAGTTGTCTAGGCCAAAGTCACCTTTTGGCCCATTTTTGGGCATGACTATAACGGCATGGGTTGCCGATAAGACCGTCACCGATTCCAAAAGTGAATGCGTCTATGCGACCGGCAGCATGTGAGCTTCCATAGGAGACCATCAAAAGTTGTCTAGGCCAAAGTGACTTTTGGCCCAAAATTGGGCCTACAGGAATGACTATAACGGCATGATTGCCGATAAGACGGTCACCGATTCCAAAAGTGAATGCGTCTATGCGACCGACAGCATGTGACCTTCCATAGGAGCCTATCAAAAGTTGTCTAGGCCAAAGTCACCTTTTAGCCCATTTTTGGGCATGAATATAACGGCACGGGTTGCCGATAAGACGGTCACCGATTCCAAAAGTGAATGCGTCTATGCGACCGGTAGCATGTGAGCTTCCATAGGAGACCATCAAAAGTTGTCTAGGCCAAAGTGACTTTTGGCCCAAAATTGGGCCTACAGGAATGACTATAACGGCATGGTTGCCGATAAGACGGTCACCGATTCCAAAAGTGAATGCGTCTATGCGACCGACAGCATGTGACCTTCCATAGGAGCCTATCAAAAGTTGTCTAGGCCAAAGCCACCTTTTGGCCCATTTTTTGGCATGACTATAACGGCACGGGTTGCCGATAAGACGGTCACCGATTCCAAAAGTGAATGCGTCTATGCGACCGACAGCATGTGACCTTCCATAGGAGCGTATCAAAAGTTGTCTAGGCCAAAGTCACCTTTTAGCCCATTTTTGGGCATGACTATAACGGCACGGGTTGCCGATAAGACGGTCACCGATTCCAAAAGTGAATGCGTCTATGCGACCGGCAGCATGTGAGCTTCCATAGGAGACCATCAAAAGTTGTCTAGGCCAAAGTGACTTTTGGCCCAAAATTGGGCCTACAGGAATGACTATAACGGCATGGTTGCCGATAAGACGGTCACCGATTCCAAAAGTGAATGCGTCTATGCGACCGACAGCATGTGACCTTCCATAGGAGCCTATCAAAAGTTGTCTAGGCCAAAGTCACCTTTTGGCCCATTTTTGGGCATGACTATAACGGCATGGTTGCCGATAAGACGGTCACCGATTCCAAAAGTGAATGCCTCTATGCAACCGACAGCATGTGACCTTCCATAGGAGCCTATCAAAAGTTGTCTAGGCCAAAGTCACCTTTTGGCCCATTTTTGGGCATGACTATAACGGCACGGGTTGCCGATAAGACGGTCACCGATTCCAAAAGTGAATGCGTCTATGCGACCGGCAGCATGTGAACTTCCATAGGAGCCTATCAAAAGTTGTCTAGGCCAAAGTCACCTTTTGGCCCATTTTTGGGCATGACTATAACGGCACGGGTTGCCGATAAGACGGTCACCGATTCCAAAAGTGAATGCGTCTATGCGACCGGCAGCATGTCAGCTTCCATAGGAGACCATCAAAAATTGTCTAGGCCAAAGTGACTTTTGGCCCAAAATTGGGCCTACAGGAATGACTATAACGGCATGGTTGCCGATAAGACGGTCACCGATTCCAAAAGTGAATGCGTCTATGCGACCGGCAGCATGTGAGCTTCCATAGGAGACCATCAAAAGTTGTCTAGGCCAAAGCCACCTTTTGGCCCATTTTTGGGCATGACTATAACGGCACGGGTTGCCGATAAGACGGTCACCGTTTCCAAAAGTGAATGCGTCTATGCGACCGGCAGCATGTGAGCTTCCATAGGAGACCATCAAAAGTTGTCTAGGCCAAAGTGACTTTTGGCCCAAAATTGGGCCTACAGAAATGACTATAACGGCATGGTTGCCGATAAGACGGTCACCGATTCCAAAAGTGAATGCGTCTATGCGACCGACAGCATGTGAACTTCCATAGGAGCCTATCAAAAGTTGTCTAGGCCAAAGTCACCTTTTGGCCCATTTTTGGGCATGACTATAACGGCACGGGTTGCCGATAAGACGGTCACCGATTCCAAAAGTGAATGCGTCTATGCGACCGGCAGCATGTGAGCTTCCATTGGAGACCATCAAAAGTTGTCTAGGCCAAAGTGACTTTTGGCCCAAAATTGGGCCTACAGGAATGACTATAACGGCATGATTGCCGATAAGACGGTCACCGATTCCAAAAGTGAATGCGTCTATGCGACCGACAGCATGTGACCTTCCATAGGAGCCTATCAAAAGTTGTCTAGGCCAAAGTCACCTTTTAGCCCATTTTTGGGCATGACTATAACGGCACGGGTTGCCGATAAGACGGTCACCGATTCCAAAAGTGAATGCGTCTATGCGACCGGCAGCATGTGAGCTTCCATAGGAGACCATCAAAAGTTGTCTAGGCCAAAGTGACTTTTGGCCCAAAATTGGGCCTACAGGAATGACTATAACGGCATGGTTGCCGATAAGACGGTCACCGATTCCAAAAGTGAATGCGTCTATGCAACCGACAGCATGTGACCTTCCATAGGAGCCTATCAAAAGTTGTCTAGGCCAAAGTCACCTTTTGGCCCATTTTTGGGCATGACTATAACGGCATGGTTGCCGATAAGACGGTCACCGATTCCAAAAGTGAATGCCTCTATGCAACCGACAGCATGTGACCTTCCATAGGAGCCTATCAAAAGTTGTCTAGGCCAAAGTCACCTTTTGGCCCATTTTTGGGCATGACTATAACGGCACGGGTTGCCGATAAGACGGTCACCGATTACAAAAGTGAATGCGTCTATGCGACAGGCAGCATGTGAACTTCCATAGGAGCCTATCAAAAGTTGTCTAGGCCAAAGTCACCTTTTGGCCCATTTTTGGGCATGACTATAACGGCACGGGTTGCCGATAAGACGGTCACCGATTCCAAAAGTGAATGCGTCTATGCGACCGGCAGCATGTGACCTTCCATAGGAGCCTATCAAAAGTTGTCTAGGCCAAAGTCACCTTTTAGCCCATTTTTGGGCATGACTATAACGGCACGGGTTGCCGATAAGACGGTCACCGATTCCAAAAGTGAATGCGTCTATGCGACCGGCAGCATGTGAGCTTCCATAGGAGACCATCAAAAGTTGTCTAGGCCAAAGTGACTTTTGGCCCAAAATTGGGCCTACAGGAATGACTATAACGGCATGATTGCCGATAAGACGGTCACCGATTCCAAAAGTGAATGCGTCTATGCGACCGACAGCATGTGACCTTCCATAGGAGCCTATCAAAAGTTGTCTAGGCCAAAGTCACCTTTTAGCCCATTTTTGGGCATGACTATAACGGCACGGGTTGCCGATAAGACGGTCACCGATTCCAAAAGTGAATGCGTCTATGCGACCGGCAGCATGTGAGCTTCCATAGGAGACCATCAAAAGTTGTCTAGGCCAAAGTGACTTTTGGCCCAAAATTGGGCCTACAGGAATGACTATAACGGCATGGTTGCCGATAAGACGGTCACCGATTCCAAAAGTGAATGCGTCTATGCAACCGACAGCATGTGACCTTCCATAGGAGCCTATCAAAAGTTGTCTAGGCCAAAGTCACCTTTTGGCCCATTTTTGGGCATGACTATAACGGCATGGTTGCCGATAAGACGGTCACCGATTCCAAAAGTGAATGCGTCTATGCGACCGGCAGCATGTGAGCTTCCATAGGAGACCATCAAAAGTTGTCTAGGCCAAAGTGACTTTTGGCCCAAAATTGGGCCTACAGGAATGACTATAACGGCATGATTGCCGATAAGACGGTCACCGATTCCAAAAGTGAATGCGTCTATGCGACCGACAGCATGTGACCTTCCATAGGAGCCTATCAAAAGTTGTCTAGGCCAAAGTCACCTTTTAGCCCATTTTTGGGCATGACTATAACGGCACGGGTTGCCGATAAGACGGTCACCGATTCCAAAAGTGAATGCGTCTATGCGACCGGCAGCATGTGAGCTTCCATAGGAGACCATCAAAAGTTGTCTAGGCCAAAGTGACTTTTGGCCCAAAATTGGGCCTACAGGAATGACTATAACGGCATGGTTGCCGATAAGACGGTCACCGATTCCAAAAGTGAATGCGTCTATGCAACCGACAGCATGTGACCTTCCATAGGAGCCTATCAAAAGTTGTCTAGGCCAAAGTCACCTTTTGGCCCATTTTTGGGCATGACTATAACGGCATGGTTGCCGATAAGACGGTCACCGATTCCAAAAGTGAATGCCTCTATGCAACCGACAGCATGTGACCTTCCATAGGAGCCTATCAAAAGTTGTCTAGGCCAAAGTCACCTTTTGGCCCATTTTTGGGCATGACTATAACGGCACGGGTTGCCGATAAGACGGTCACCGATTCCAAAAGTGAATGCGTCTATGCGACCGGCAGCATGTGAGCTTCCATAGGAGACCATCAAAAGTTGTCTAGGCCAAAGTGACTTTTGGCCCAAAATTGGGCCTACAGGAATGACTATAACGGCATGGTTGCCGATAAGACGGTCACCGATTCCAAAAGTGAATGCGTCTATGCGACCGACAGCATGTGACCTTCCATAGGAGCCTATCAAAAGTTTTCTAGGCCAAAGTCACCTTTTGGCCCATTTTTGGGAATGACTATAACGGTACGGGTTGCCGATAAGACGGTCACCGATTCCAAAAGTGAATGCGTCTATGCGACCGGCAGCATGTGAGCTTCCATAGGAGACCATCAAAAGTTGTCTAGGCCAAAGTGACTTTTGGCCCAAAATTGGGCCTACAGGAATGACTATAACGGCATGGTTGCCGATAAGACGGTCACCGATTCCAAAAGTGAATGCGTCTATGCGACCGACAGCATGTGACCTTCCATAGGAGCCTATCAAAAGTTGTCTAGGCCAAAGTCACCTTTTGGCCCATTTTTGGGCATGACTATAACGGCACGGGTTGCCGATAAGACGGTCACCGATTCCAAAAGTGAATGCGTCTATGCGACCGACAGCATGTGAGCTTCCATAGGAGACCATCAAAAGTTGTCTAGGCCAAAGTGACTTTTGGCCCAAAATTGGGCCTACAGGAATGACTATAACGGCATGGTTGCCGATAAGACGGTCACCGATTCCAAAAGTGAATGCGTCTATGCGACCGACAGCATGTGACCTTCCATAGGAGCCTATCAAAAGTTGTCTAGGCCAAAGTCACCTTTTGGCCCATTTTTGGGCATGACTATAATGGCACGGGTTGCCGATAAGACGGTCACCGATTCCAAAAGTGAATGCGTCTATGCGACCGGCAGCATGTCAGCTTCCTTAGGAGACCATCAAAAGTTGTCTAGGCCAAAGTGACTTTTGGCCCAAAATTGGGCCTACAGGAATGACTATAACGGCATGGTTGCCGATAAGACGGTCACCGATTCCAAAAGTGAATGCGTCTATGCGACCGACAGCATGTGACCTTCCATAGGAGCCTATCAAAAGTTGTCTAGGCCAAAGTCACCTTTTGGCCCATTTTTGGGCATGACTATAACGGCACGGGTTGCCGATAAGACGGTCACCGATTCCAAAAGTGAATGCGTCTATGCGACCGGCAGCATGTGAGCTTCCATAGGAGACCATCAAAAGTTGTCTAGGCCAAAGTGACTTTTGGCCCAAAATTGGGCCTACAGGAATGACTATAACGGCATGGTTGCCGATAAGACGGTCACCGATTCCAAAAGTGAATGCGTCTATGCGACCGACAGCATGTGACCTTCCATAGGAGCCTATCAAAAGTTGTCTAGGCCAAAGTCACCTTTTGGCCCATTTTTGGGCATGACTATAACGGCACGGGTTGCCGATAAGACGGTCACCGATTCCAAAAGTGAATGCGTCTATGCGACCGGCAGCATGTGAGCTTCCATAGGAGACCATCAAAAGTTGTCTAGGCCAAAGTGACTTTTGGCCCAAAATTGGGCCTACAGGAATGACTATAACGGCATGGTTGCCGATAAGACGGTCACCGATTCCAAAAGTGAATGCGTCTATGCGACCGGCAGCATGTGACCTTCCATAGGAGCCTATCAAAAGTTGTCTAGGCCAAAGTCACCTTTTGGCCCATTTTTGGGCATGACTATAACGGCACGGGTTGCCGATAAGACGGTCACCGATTCCAAAAGTGAATGCGTCTATGCGACCGGCAGCATGTGAGCTTCCATAGGAGACCATCAAAAGTTCTCTAGGCCAAAGTGACTTTTGGCCCAAAATTGGGCCTACAGGAATGACTATAACGGCATGGTTGCCGATAAGACGGTCACCGATTCCAAAAGTGAATGCGTCTATGCGACCGGCAGCATGTGAGCTTCCATAGGAGACAATCAAAAGTTGTCTAGGCCAAAGTGACTTTTGGCCCAAAATTGGGACTACAGGAATGACTATAACGGCATGGTTGCCGATAAGACGGTCACCGATTCCAAAAGTGAATGCGTCTATGCGACCGACAGCATGTGACCTTCCATAGGAGCCTATCAAAACTTGTCTAGGCCAAAGTCACCTTTTGGCCCATTTTTGGGCATGACTATAACGGCACGGGTTGCCGATAAGACGGTCACCGATTCCAAAAGTGAATGCGTCTATGCGACCGGCAGCATGTGAGCTTCCATAGGAGACCATCAAAAGTTGTCTAGGCCAAAGTGACTTTTGGCCCAAAATTGGGCCTACAGGAATGACTATAACGGCATGGTTGCCGATAAGACGGTCACCGATTCCAAAAGTGAATGCGTCTATGCGACCGACAGCATGTGACCTTCCATAGGAGCCTATCAAAAGTTGTCTAGGCCAAAGTCACCTTTTGGCCCATTTTTGGGCATGACTATAACGGCACGGGTTGCCGATAAGACGGTCACCGATTCCAAAAGTGAATGCGTCTATGCGACCGGCAGCATGTGAGCTTCCATAGGAGACCATCAAAAGTTGTCTAGGCCAAAGTGACTTTTGGCCCAAAATTGGGCCTACAGGAATGACTATAACGGCATGGTTGCCGATAAGACGGTCACCGATTCCAAAAGTGAATGCGTCTATGCGACCGGCAGCATGTGAGCTTCCATAGGAGACCATCAAAAGTTGTCTAGGCCAAAGTGACTTTTGGCCCAAAATTGGGCCTACAGGAATGACTATAACGGAATGGTTGCCGATAAGACGGTCACCGATTCCAAAAGTGAATGCGTCTATGCGACCGACAGCATGTGACCTTCCATAGGAGCCTATCAAAAGTTGTCTAGGCCAAAGTCACCTTTTGGCCCATTTTTGGGCATGACTATAACGGCACGGGTTGCCGATAAGACGGTCACCGATTCCAAAAGTGAATGCGTCTATGCGACCGGCAGCATGTGAGCTTCCATAGGAGACCATCAAAAGTTGTCTAGGCCAAAGTGACTTTTGGCCCATTTTTGGGCATGACTATAACGCCACGGGTTGCCGATAAGACGGTCACCGATTCCAAAAGTGAATGCGTCTATGCGACCGGCAGCATGTGAGCTTCCATAGGAGACCATCAAAAGTTGTCTAGGCCAAAGTCACCTTTTGGCCCATTTTTGGGCATGACTATAACGGCACGGGTTGTCGATAAGACGGTCACCGATTCCAAAAGTGAATGCGTCTATGCGACAGGCAGCATGTGAGCTTCCATAGGAGACCATCAAAAGTTGTCTAGGCCAAAGTGACTTTTGGCCCAAAATTGGGCCTACAGGAATGACTATAACGGCATGGTTGCCGATAAGACGGTCACCGATTCCAAAAATGAATGCGTCTATGCGACCGACAGCATGTGACCTTCCATAGGAGCCTATCAAAAGTTGTCTAGGCCAAAGTCACCTTTTGGCCCATTTTTGGGCATGACTATAACGGCACGGGTTGCCGATAAGACGGTCACCGATTCCAAAAGTGAATGCGTCTATGCGACCGGCAGCATGTGAGCTTCCATAGGAGACCATCAAAAGTTGTCTAGGCCAAAGTGACTTTTGGCCCAAAATTGGGCCTACAGGAATGACTATAACGGCATGGTTGCCGATAAGACGGTCACCGATTCCAAAAGTGAATGCGTCTATGCGACCGACAGCATGTGACCTTCCATAGGAGCCTATCAAAAGTTGTCTAGGCCAAAGTCACCTTTTGGCCCATTTTTGGGCATGACTATAACGGCACGGGTTGCCGATAAGACGGTCACCGATTCCAAAAGTGAATGCGTCTATGCGACCGACAGCATGTGAGCTTCCATAGGAGACCATCAAAAGTTGTCTAGGCCAAAGTGACTTTTGGCCCAAAATTGGGCCTACAGGAATGACTATAACGGCATGGTTGCCGATAAGACGGTCACCGATTCCAAAAGTGAATGCGTCTATGCGACCGACAGCATGTGACCTTCCATAGGAGCCTATCAAAAGTTGTCTAGGCCAAAGTCACCTTTTGGCCCATTTTTGGGCATGACTATAATGGCACGGGTTGCCGATAAGACGGTCACCGATTCCAAAAGTGAATGCGTCTATGCGACCGGCAGCATGTCAGCTTCCTTAGGAGACCATCAAAAGTTGTCTAGGCCAAAGTGACTTTTGGCCCAAAATTGGGCCTACAGGAATGACTATAACGGCATGGTTGCCGATAAGACGGTCACCGATTCCAAAAGTGAATGCGTCTATGCGACTGACAGCATGTGACCTTCCATAGGAGCCTATCAAAAGTTGTCTAGGCCAAAGTCACCTTTTGGCCCATTTTTGGGCATGACTATAACGGCACGGGTTGCCGATAAGACGGTCACCGATTCCAAAAGTGAATGCGTCTATGCGACCGGCAGCATGTGAGCTTCCATAGGAGACCATCAAAAGTTGTCTAGGCCAAAGTGACTTTTGGCCCAAAATTGGGCCTACAGGAATGACTATAACGGCATGGTTGCCGATAAGACGGTCACCGATTCCAAAAGTGAATGCGTCTATGCGACCGGCAGCATGTGACCTTCCATAGGAGCCTATCAAAAGTTGTCTAGGCCAAAGTCACCTTTTGGCCCATTTTTGGGCATGACTATAACGGCACGGGTTGCCGATAAGACGGTCACCGATTCCAAAAGTGAATGCGTCTATGCGACCGGCAGCATGTGAGCTTCCATAGGAGACCATCATAAGTTGTCTAGGCCAAAGTGACTTTTGGCCCAAAATTGGGCCTACAGGAATGACTATAACGGCATGGTTGCCGATAAGACGGTCACCGATTCCAAAAGTGAATGCGTCTATGCGACCGGCAGCATGTGAGCTTCCATAGGAGACAATCAAAAGTTGTCTAGGCCAAAGTGACTTTTGGCCCAAAATTGGGACTACAGGAATGACTATAACGGCATGGTTGCCGATAAGACGGTCACCGATTCCAAAAGTGAATGCGTCTATGCGACCGACAGCATGTGACCTTCCATAGGAGCCTATCAAAACTTGTCTAGGCCAAAGTCACCTTTTGGCCCATTTTTGGGCATGACTATAACGGCACGGGTTGCCGATAAGACGGTCACCGATTCCAAAAGTGAATGCGTCTATGCGACCGGCAGCATGTGAGCTTCCATAGGAGACCATCAAAAGTTGTCTAGGCCAAAGTGACTTTTGGCCCAAAATTGGGCCTACAGGAATGACTATAACGGCATGGTTGCCGATAAGACGGTCACCGATTCCAAAAGTGAATGCGTCTATGCGACCGACAGCATGTGACCTTCCATAGGAGCCTATCAAAAGTTGTCTAGGCCAAAGTCACCTTTTGGCCCATTTTTGGGCATGACTATAACGGCACGGGTTGCCGATAAGACGGTCACCGATTCCAAAAGTGAATGCGTCTATGCGACCGGCAGCATGTGAGCTTCCATAGGAGACCATCAAAAGTTGTCTAGGCCAAAGTGACTTTTGGCCCATTTTTGGGCATGACTATAACGCCACGGGTTGCCGATAAGACGGTCACCGATTCCAAAAGTGAATGCGTCTATGCGACCGGCAGCATGTGAGCTTCCATAGGAGACCATCAAAAGTTGTCTAGGCCAAAGTCACCTTTTGGCCCATTTTTGGGCATGACTATAACGGCACGGGTTGCCGATAAGACGGTCACCGATTCCAAAAGTGAATGCGTCTATGCGACAGGCAGCATGTGAGCTTCCATAGGAGACCATCAAAAGTTGTCTAGGCCAAAGTGACTTTTGGCCCAAAATTGGGCCTACAGGAATGACTATAACGGCATGGTTGCCGATAAGACGGTCACCGATTCCAAAAGTGAATGCGTCTATGCGACCGGCAGCATGTGAGCTTCCATAGGAGACCATCAAAAGTTGTCTAGGCCAAAGTGACTTTTGGCCCAAAATTGGGCCTACAGGAATGACTATAACGGAATGGTTGCCGATAAGACGGTCACCGATTCCAAAAGTGAATGCGTCTATGCGACCGACAGCATGTGACCTTCCATAGGAGCCTATCAAAAGTTGTCTAGGCCAAAGTCACCTTTTGGCCCATTTTTGGGCATGACTATAACGGCACGGGTTGCCGATAAGACGGTCACCGATTCCAAAAGTGAATGCGTCTATGCGACCGGCAGCATGTGAGCTTCCATAGGAGACCATCAAAAGTTGTCTAGGCCAAAGTGACTTTTGGCCCATTTTTGGGCATGACTATAACGCCACGGGTTGCCGATAAGACGGTCACCGATTCCAAAAGTGAATGCGTCTATGCGACCGGCAGCATGTGAGCTTCCATAGGAGACCATCAAAAGTTGTCTAGGCCAAAGTGACTTTTGGCCCAAAATTGGGCCTACAGGAATGACTATAACGGCATGGTTGCCGATAAGACGGTCACCGATTCCAAAAGTGAATGCGTCTATGCGACCGGCAGCATGTGACCTTCCATAGGAGCCTATCAAAAGTTGTCTAGGCCAAAGTCACCTTTTGGCCCATTTTTGGGCATGACTATAACGGCACGGGTTGCCGATAAGACGGTCACCGATTCCAAAAGTGAATGCGTCTATGCGACCGGCAGCATGTGAGCTTCCATAGGAGACCATCATAAGTTGTCTAGGCCAAAGTGACTTTTGGCCCAAAATTGGGCCTACAGGAATGACTATAACGGCATGGTTGCCGATAAGACGGTCACCGATTCCAAAAGTGAATGCGTCTATGCGACCGGCAGCATGTGAGCTTCCATAGGAGACAATCAAAAGTTGTCTAGGCCAAAGTGACTTTTGGCCCAAAATTGGGACTACAGGAATGACTATAACGGCATGGTTGCCGATAAGACGGTCACCGATTCCAAAAGTGAATGCGTCTATGCGACCGACAGCATGTGACCTTCCATAGGAGCCTATCAAAACTTGTCTAGGCCAAAGTCACCTTTTGGCCCATTTTTGGGCATGACTATAACGGCACGGGTTGCCGATAAGACGGTCACCGATTCCAAAAGTGAATGCGTCTATGCGACCGGCAGCATGTGAGCTTCCATAGGAGACCATCAAAAGTTGTCTAGGCCAAAGTGACTTTTGGCCCAAAATTGGGCCTACAGGAATGACTATAACGGCATGGTTGCCGATAAGACGGTCACCGATTCCAAAAGTGAATGCGTCTATGCGACCGACAGCATGTGACCTTCCATAGGAGCCTATCAAAAGTTGTCTAGGCCAAAGTCACCTTTTGGCCCATTTTTGGGCATGACTATAACGGCACGGGTTGCCGATAAGACGGTCACCGATTCCAAAAGTGAATGCGTCTATGCGACCGGCAGCATGTGAGCTTCCATAGGAGACCATCAAAAGTTGTCTAGGCCAAAGTGACTTTTGGCCCAAAATTGGGCCTACAGGAATGACTATAACGGCATGGTTGCCGATAAGACGGTCACCGATTCCAAAAGTGAATGCGTCTATGCGACCGGCAGCATGTGAGCTTCCATAGGAGACCATCAAAAGTTGTCTAGGCCAAAGTGGCTTTTGGCCCAAAATTGGGCCTACAGGAATGACTATAACGGAATGGTTGCCGATAAGACGGTCACCGATTCCAAAAGTGAATGCGTCTATGCGACCGACAGCATGTGACCTTCCATAGGAGCCTATCAAAAGTTGTCTAGGCCAAAGTCACCTTTTGGCCCATTTTTGGGCATGACTATAACGGCACGGGTTGCCGATAAGACGGTCACCGATTCCAAAAGTGAATGCGTCTATGCGACCGGCAGCATGTGAGCTTCCATAGGAGACCATCAAAAGTTGTCTAGGCCAAAGTGACTTTTGGCCCATTTTTGGGCATGACTATAACGCCACGGGT
The DNA here is from genome assembly GCA_936450465.1 of Gibbula magus. Classification (NCBI taxonomy): domain Eukaryota; kingdom Metazoa; phylum Mollusca; class Gastropoda; order Trochida; family Trochidae; genus Gibbula; species Gibbula magus. Next base: position 46,101,177 of record OW388301.1, read on the forward strand.
TGCCGATAAGACGGTCACCGATTCCAAAAGTGAATGCGTCTATGCGACCGGCAGCATGTGTGCTTCCATAGGAGACCATCAAAAGTTGTCTAGGCCAAAGTCACCTTTTGGCCCATTTTTGGGCATGACTATAACGGCACGGGTTGCCGATAAGACGGTCACCGATTCCAAAAGTGAATGCGTCTATGCGACAGGCAGCATGTGAGCTTCCATAGGAGACCATCAAAAGTTGTCTAGGCCAAAGTGACTTTTGGCCCAAAATTGGGCCTACAGGAATGACTATAACGGCATGGTTGCCGATAAGACGGTCACCGATTCCAAAAATGAATGCGTCTATGCGACCGACAGCATGTGACCTTCCATAGGAGCCTATCAAAAGTTGTCTAGGCCAAAGTCACCTTTTGGCCCATTTTTGGGCATGACTATAACGGCACGGGTTGCCGATAAGACGGTCACCGATTCCAAAAGTGAATGCGTCTATGCGACCGGCAGCATGTGAGCTTCCATAGGAGACCATCAAAAGTTGTCTAGGCCAAAGTGACTTTTGGCCCAAAATTGGGCCTACAGGAATGACTATAACGGCATGGTTGCCGATAAGACGGTCACCGATTCCAAAAGTGAATGCGTCTATGCGACCGACAGCATGTGACCTTCCATAGGAGCCTATCAAAAGTTGTCTAGGCCAAAGTCACCTTTTGGCCCATTTTTGGGCATGATAATAACGGCACGGGTTGCCGATAAGACGGTCACCGATTCCAAAAGTGAATGCGTCTATGCGACCGGCAGCATGTGAGCTTCCATAGGAGACCATCAAAAGTTGTCTAGGCCAAAGTGACTTTTGGCCCAAAATTGGGCCTACAGGAATGACTATAACGGCATGGTTGCCGATAAGACGGTCACCGATTTCAAAAGTGAATGCGTCTATGCGACCGACAGCATGTGACCTTCCATAGGAGCCTATCAAAAGTTGTCTAGGCCAAAGTCACCTTTTGGCCCATTTTTGGGCATGACTATAACGGCACGGGTTGCCGATAAGACGGTCACCGATTGCAAAAGTGAATGCGTCTATGCGAGCGGCAGCATGTGAGCTTCCATAGGAGACCATCAAAAGTTGTCTAGGCCAAAGTGACTTTTGGCCCAAAATCGGGCCTACAGGAATGACTTTAACGGCATGGTTGCCGATAAGACGGTCACCGATTCCAAAAGTGAATGCGTCTATGCGACCGACAGCATGTGACCTTCCATAGGAGCCTATCAAAAGTTGTCTAGGCCAAAGTCACCTTTTGGCCCATTTTTGGGCATGACTATAACGGCACGGGTTGCCGATAAGACGGTCACCGATTCCAAAAGTGAATGCGTCTATGCGACCGGCAGCATGTGAGCTTCCATAGGAGACCATCAAAAGTTGTCTAGGCCAAAGTGACTTTTGGCCCAAAATTGGGCCTACAGGAATGACTATAATGGCATGGTTGCCGATAAGACGGTCACCGATTCCAAAAGTGAATGCGTCTATGCGACCGACAGCATGTGACCTTCCATAGGAGCCTATCAAAAGTTGTCTAGGCCAAAGTCACCTTTTGGCCCATTTTTGGGCATGACTATAACGGCATTGGTTGCCGATAAGACGGTCACTGATTCCAAAAGTGAATGCGTCTATGCGACCGGCAGCATGTGAGCTTCCATAGGAGACCATCAAAAGTTGTCTAGGCCGAAGTGACTTTTGGCCCAAAATTGGGCCTACAGGAATGATTATAACGGCATGGTTGCTGATAAGACGGTCACCGATTCCAAAAGTGAATGCGTCTATGCGACCGACAGCATGTGACCTTCCATAGGAGCCTATCAAAAGTTGTCTAGGCCAAAGTCACCTTTTGGCCCATTTTTGGGCTTGACTATAACGGCACGGGTTGCCGATAAGACGGTCACCGATTCCAAAAGTGAATGCGTCTATGCGACCGGCAGCATGTGAGCTTCCATAGGAGACCATCAAAAATTGTCTAGGCCAAAGTGACTTTTGGCCCAAAATTGGGCCTACAGGAATGACTATAACGGCATGGTTGCCGATAAGACGGTCACCGATTCCAAAAGTGAATGCGTCTATGCGACCGACAGCATGTGACCTTCCATAGGAGCCTATCAAAAGTTGTCTAGGCCAAAGTCACCTTTTGGCCCATTTTTGGGCATGACTATAACGGCACGGGTTGCCGATAAGACGGTCACCGATTCCAAAAGTGAATGCGTCTATGCGACCGGCAGCATGTGAGCTTCCATAGGAGACCATCAAAAGTTATCTAGGCCAAAGTGACTTTTGGCCCAAAATTGGGCCTACAGGAATGACTATAACGGCATGGTTGCCGATAAGACGGTCACCGATTCCAAAAGTGAATGCGTCTATGCGACCGACAGCATGTGACCTTCCATAGGAGCCTATCAAAAGTTGTCTAGGCCAAAGTCACCTTTTGGCCCATTTTTGGGCATGATTATAACGGCACGGGTTGCCGATAAGACGGTCACCGATTCCAAAAGTGAATGCGTCTATGCGACCGGCAGCATGTGAGCTTCCATAGGAGACCATCAAAAGTTGTCTAGGCCAAAGTGACTTTTGGCCCAAAATTGGGCCTACAGGAATGACTATAACGGCATGGTTGCCGATAAGACGGTCACCGATTCCAAAAGTGAATGCGTCTATGCGACCGACAGCATGTGAGCTATCATAGGAGCCTATCAAAAGTTGTCTAGGCCAAAGTCACCTTTTGGCCCATTTTTGGGCATGACTATAACGGCACGGGTTGCCGATAAGACGGTCACCGATTCCAAAAGTGAATGCGTCTATGCAACCGGCAGCATGTGAGCTTCCATAGGATACCATCAAAAGTTGTCTAGGCCAAAGTGACTTTTGGGCCAAAATTGGGCCTACAGGAATGACTATAACGGCATGGTTGCTGATAAGACGGTCACCGATTCCAAAAGTGAATGCGTCTATGCGACCGACAGCATGTGACCTTCCATAGGAGCCTATCAAAAGTTGTCTAGGCCAAAGTCACCTTTTGGCCCATTTTTGGGCATGAATATAACGGCACGGGTTGCCGATAAGACGGTCACCGATTCCAAAAGTGAATGCGTCTATGCGACCGACAGCATGTGACCTTCCATAGGAGCCTATCAAAAGTTGTCTAGGCCAAAGTCACCTTTTAGCCCATTTTTGGGCATGACTATAACGGCACGGGTTGCCGATAAGACGGTCACCGATTCCAAAAGTGAATGCGTCTATGCGACCGGCAGCATGTGAGCTTCCATAGGAGCCTATCATAAGTTGTCTAGGCCAAAGTCACCTTTTGGCCCATTTTTGGGCATGACTATAACGGCACGGATTGCCGATAAGACGGTCACCGATTCCAAAAGTGAATGCGTCTATGCGACCGGCAGCATGTGAGCTTCCATAGGAGACCATCAAAAGTTGTCTAGGCCAAAGTGACTTTTGGCCCAAAATTGGGCCTACAGGAATGACTATAACGGCATGGTTGCCGATAAGACGGTCACCGATTCCAAAAGTGAATGCGTCTATGCGACCGACAGCATGTGACCTTCCATAGGAGCCTATCAAAAGTTGTCTAGGCCAAAGTCACCTTTTGGCCCATTTTTGGGCATGACTATAACGGCACGGGTTGCCGATAAGACGGTCACCGATTCCAAAAGTGAATGCGTCTATGCGACCGGCAGCATGTGAGCTTCCATAGGAGCCTATCAAAAGTTGTCTAGGCCAAAGTCACCTTTTGGCCCATTTTTGGGCATGACTATAACGGCACGGGTTGCCGATAAGACGGTCACCGATTCCAAAAGTGACTGCGTCTATGCGACCGACAGCATGTGAGCTTCCATAGGAGACCATCAAAAGTTGTCTAGGCCAAAGTGACTTTTTGCCCAAAATTGGACCTACAGGAATGACTATAACGGCATGGTTGCTGATAAGACGGTCACCGATTCCAAAAGTGAATGCGTCTATGCGACCGACAGCATGTGACCTTCCATAGGAGCCTATCAAAAGTTGTCTAGGCAAAAGTCACCTTTTGGCCCATTTTTGGGCATGACTATAACGGCACGGGTTGCCGATAAGACGGTCACCGATTCCAAAAGTGAATGCGTCTATGCGACCGGCAGCATGTGAGCTTCCATAGGAGACCATCAAAAGTTGTCTAGGCCAAAGTGACTTTTGGCCCAAAATTGGGCCTACAGGAATGACTATAACGGCATGGTTGCCGATAAGACGGTCACCGATTCCAAAAGTGAATGCGTCTATGCGACCGACAGCATGTGACCTTCCATAGGAGCCTATCAAAAGTTGTCTAGGCCAAAGTCACCTTTTGGCCCATTTTTGGGCATGACTATAACGGCACGGATTGCCGATAAGACGGTCACCGATTCCAAAAGTGAATGCGTCTATGCGACCGGCAGCATGTGAGCTTCCATAGGAGACCATCAAAAGTTGTCTAGGCCAAAGTGACTTTTGGCCCAAAATTGGGCCTACAGGAATGACTATAACGGCATGGTTGCCGATAAGACGGTCACCGATTCCAAAAGTGAATGCGTCTATGCGACCGACAGCAAGTGACCTTCCATAGGAGCCTATCAAAAGTTGTCTAGGCCAAAGTCACCTTTTGGCCCATTTTTGGGCATGACTATAACGGCACGGGTTGCCGATAAGACGGTCACCGATTCCAAAAGTGAATGCGTATATGCGACCGGCAGCATGTGAGCTTCCATAGGAGCCTATCAAAAGTTGTCTAGGCCAAAGTCACCTTTTGGCCCATTTTTGGGCATGACTATAACGGCACGGGTTGCCGATAAGACGGTCACCGATTCCAAAAGTGAATGCGTCTATGCGACCGACAGCATGTGAGCTTCCATAGGAGACCATCAAAAGTTGTCTAGGCCAAAGTGACTTTTGGCCCAAAATTGGACCTACAGGAATGACTATAACGGCATGGTTGCTGATAAGACGGTCACCGATTCCAAAAGTGAATGCGTCTATGCGACCGACAGCATGTGACCTTCCATAGGAGCCTATCAAAAGTTGTCTAGGCCAAAGTCACATTTTGGCCCATTTTTGGGCATGACTATAACGGCACGGGTTGCCAATAAGACGGTCACCGATTCCAAAAGTGAATGCGTCTATGCGACCGGCAGCATGTGAGCTTCCATAGGAGACCATCAAAAGTTGTCTAGGCCAAAGTGACTTTTGGCCCAAAATTGGGCCTACAGGAATGACTATAACGGCATGGTTGCCGATAAGACGGTCACCGATTCCAAAAGTGAATGCGTCTATGCGACCGACAGCATGTGACCTTCCATAGGAGCCTATCAAAAGTTGTCTAGGCCAAAGTCACCTTTTGGCCCATTTTTGGGCATGACTATAACGGCACGGATTGCCGATAAGACGGTCACCGATTCCAAAAGTGAATGCGTCTATGCGACCGGCAGCATGTGAGCTTCCATAGGAGACCATCAAAAGTTGTCTAGGCCAAAGTGACTTTTGGCCCAAAATTGGGCCTACAGGAATGACTATAACGGCATGGTTGCCGATAAGACGGTCACCGATTCCAAAAGTGAATGCGTCTATGCGACCGACAGCAAGTGACCTTCCATAGGAGCCTATCAAAAGTTGTCTAGGCCAAAGTCACCTTTTGGCCCATTTTTGGGCATGACTATAACGGCACGGGTTGCCGATAAGACGGTCACCGATTCCAAAAGTGAATGCGTCTATGCGACCGGCAGCATGTGAGCTTCCATAGGAGACCATCAAAAGTTATCTAGGCCAAAGTGACTTTTGGCCCAAAATTGGGCCTACAGGAATGACTATAACGGCATGGTTGCCGATAAGACGGTCACCGATTCCAAAAGTGAATGCGTCTATGCGACCGACAGCATGTGACCTTCCATAGGAGCCTATCAAAAGTTGTCTAATCCAAAGTCACCTTTTGGCCCATTTTTGGGCATGACTATAACGGCACGGGTTGCCGATAAGACGGTCACCGATTCCAAAAGTGAATGCGTCTATGCGACCGGCAGCATGTGAGCTTCCATAGGAGACCATCAAAAGTTGTCTAGGCCAAAGTGACTTTTGGCTCAAAATTGGGCCTACAGGAATGACTATAACGGCATTGTTGCCGATAAGACGGTCACCGATTCCAAAAGTGAATGCGTCTATGCGACCGACAGCATGTGACCTTCCATAGGAGCCTATCAAAAGTTGTCTAGGCCAAAGTCACCTTTTGGCCCATTTTTGGGCATGACTATAACGGCACGGGTTGCCGATAAGACGGTCACCGATTCCAAAAGTGAATGCGTCTATGCGACCGGCAGCATGTCAGCTTCCATAGGAGACATTCAAAAGTTGTCTAGGCCAAAGTGACTTTTGGCCCAAAATTGGGCCTACAGGAATGACTATAACGGCATGGTTGCCGATAAGACGGTCACCGATTCCAAAAGTGAATGCGTCTATGCGACCGACAGCATGTGAGCTTCCATAGGAGCCTATCAAAAGTTGTCTAGGCCAAAGTCACCTTTTGGCCCATTTTTGGGCATGACTATAACGGCACGGGTTGCCGATAAGACGGTCACCGATTCCAAAAGTGAATGCGTCTATGCGACCGGCAGCATGTGAGCTTCCATAGGAGACCATCAAAAGTTGTCTAGGCCAAAGTGACTTTTGGCCCAAAATTGGGCCTACAGGAATGACTATAACGGCATGGTTGCCGATAAGACGGCCACCGATTCCAAAAGTGAATGCGTCTATGCGACCGACAGCATGTGACCTTCCATAGGAGCCTATCAAAAGTTGTCTAGGCCAAAGTCACCTTTTGGCCCATTTTTGGGCATGACTATAACGGCACGGGTTGCCGATAAGACGGTCACCGATTCCAAAAGTGAATGCGTCTATGCGACCGGCAGCATGTGAGCTTCCATAGGAGACCATCAAAAGTTGTCTAGGCCAAAGTGACTTTTGGCCCAAAATTGGGCCTACAGGAATGACTATAACGGCATGGTTGCCGATAAGACGGTCACCGATTCCAAAAGTGAATGCGTCTATGCGACCGACAGCATGTGAGCTTCCATAGGAGCCTATCAAAAGTTGTCTAGGCCAAAGTCACCTTTTGGCCCATTTTTGGGCATGACTATAACGGCACGGGTTGCCGATAAGACGGTCACCGATTCCAAAAGTGAATGCGTCTATGCGACCGGCAGCATGTGAGCTTCCATAGGAGACCATCAAAAGTTGTCTAGGCCAAAGTGACTTTTGGCCCAAAATTGGGCCTACAGGAATGACTATAACGGCATGGTTGCCGATAAGACGGTCACCGATTCCAAAAGTGAATGCGTCTATGCGACCGACAGCATGTGACCTTCCATAGGAGCCTATCAAAAGTTGTCTAGGCCAAAGTCACCTTTTGGCCCATTTTTGGGCATGACTATAACGGCACGGGTTGCCGATAAGACGGTCACCGATTCCAAAAGTGAATGCGTCTATGCGACCGGCAGCATGTGAGCTTCCATAGGAGACCATCAAAAGTTGTCTAGGCCAAAGTGACTTTTGGCCCAAAATTGGGCCTACAGGAATGACTATAACGGCATGGTTGCCGATAAGACGGTCACCGATTCCAAAAGTGAATGCGTCTATGCGACCGACAGCATGTGACCTTCCATAGGAGCCTATCAAAAGTTGTCTAGGCCAAAGTCACCTTTTGGCCCATTTTTGGGCATGACTATAACGGCACGGGTTGCCGATAAGACGGTCACCGATTCCAAAAGTGAATGCGTCTATGCGACCGGCAGCATGTGAGCTTCCATAGGAGACCATCAAAAGTTGTCTAGGCCAAAGTGACTTTTGGCCCAAAATTGGGCCTACAGGAATGACTATAACGGCATGGTTGCCGATAAGACGGTCACCGATTCCAAAAGTGAATGCGTCTATGCGACCGACAGCATGTGACCTTCCATAGGAGCCTATCAAAAGTTGTCTAGGCCAAAGTCACCTTTTGGCCCATTTTTGGGCATGACTATAACGGCACGGATTGCCGATAAGACGGTCACCGATTCCAAAAGTGAATGCGTCTATGCGACCGGCAGCATGTGAGCTTCCATAGGAGACCATCAAAAGTTGTCTAGGCCAAAGTGACTTTTGGCCCAAAATTGGGCCTACAGGAATGACTATAATGGCATGGTTGCCGATAAGACGGTCACCGATTCCAAAAGTGAATGCGTCTATGCGACCGACAGCATGTGACCTTCCATAGGAGCCTATCAAAAGTTGTCTAGGCCAAAGTCACCTTTTGGCCCATTTTTGGGCATGACTATAACGGCACGGGTTGCCGATAAGACGGTCACCGATTCCAAAAGTGAATGCGTCTATGCGACCGGCAGCATGTGAGCTTCCATAGGAGACCATCAAAAGTTGTCTAGGCCAAAGTGACTTTTGGCCCAAAATTGGGCCTACAGGAATGACTATAACGGCATGGTTGCCGATAAGACGGTCACCGATTCCAAAAGTGAATGCGTCTATGCGACCGACAGCATGTGACCTTCCATAGGAGCCTATCAAAAGTTGTCTAGGCCAAAGTCACCTTTTGGCCCATTTTTGGGCATGACTATAACGGCACGGATTGCCGAAAAGACGGTCACCGATTCCAAAAGTGAATGCGTCTATGCGACCGGCAGCATGTGAGCTTCCATAGGAGACCATCAAAAGTTGTCTAGGCCAAAGTGACTTTTGGCCCAAAATTGGGCCTACAGGAATGACTATAACGGCATGGTTGCCGATAAGACGGTCACCGATTCCAAAAGTGAATGCGTCTATGCGACCGACAGCATGTGACCTTCCATAGGAGCCTATCAAAAGTTGTCTAGGCCAAAGTCACCTTTTGGCCCATTTTTGGGCATGACTATAACGGCACGGGTTGCCGATAAGACGGTCACCGATTCCAAAAGTGAATGCGTCTATGCGACCGGCAGCATGTGAGCTTCCATAGGAGACCATCAAAAGTTGTCTAGGCCAAAGTGACTTTTGGCCCAAAATTGGGCCTACAGGAATGACTATAACGGCATGGTTGCCGATAAGACGGTCACCGATTCCAAAAGTGAATGCGTCTATGCGACCGACAGCATGTGACCTTCCATAGGAGCCTATCAAAAGTTGTCTAGGCCAAAGTCACCTTTTGGCCCATTTTTGGGCATGACTATAACGGCACGGGTTGCCGATAAGACGGTCACCGATTCCAAAAGTGAATGCGTCTATGCGACCGGCAGCATGTGAGCTTCCATAGGAGACCATCAAAAGTTGTCTAGGCCAAAGTGACTTTTGGCCCAAAATTGGGCCTACAGGAATGACTATAATGGCATGGTTGCCGATAAGACGGTCACCGATTCCAAAAGTGAATGCGTCTATGCGACCGACAGCATGTGACCTTCCATAGGAGCCTATCAAAAGTTGTCTAGGCCAAAGTCACCTTTTGGCCCATTTTTGGGCATGACTATAACGGCACGGGTTGCCGATAAGACGGTCACCGATTCCTAAAGTGAATGCGTCTATGCGACCGGCAGCATGTGAGCTTCCATAGGAGACCATCAAAAGTTGTCTAGGCCAAAGTGACTTTTGACCCAAAATTGGGCCTACAGGAATGACTATAACGGCATGGTTGCCGATAAGACGGTCACCGATTCCAAAAGTGAATGCGTCTATGCGACCGACAGCATGTGACATTCCATAGGAGCCTATCAAAAGTTGTCTAGGCCAAAGTCACCTTTTGGCCCATTTTTGGGCATGACTATAACGGCACGGGTTGCCGATAAGACGGTCACCGATTCAAAAAGTGAATGCGTCTATTCGACCGGCAGCATGTGAGCTTCCATAGGAGACCATCAAAAGTTGTCTAGGCCAAAGTGACTTTTGGCCCAAAATTGGGCCTACAGGAATGACTATAACGGCATGGTTGCCGATAAGACGGTCACCGATTCCAAAAGTGAATGCGTCTATGCGACCGACAGCATGTGACCTTCCATAGGAGCCTATCAAAAGTTGTCTAGGCCAAAGTCACCTTTTGGCCCATTTTTGGGCATGACTATAACGGCACGGGTTGCCGATAAGACGGTCACCGATTCCAAAAGTGAATGCGTCTATGCGACCGGCAGCATGTGAGCTTCCATAGGAGACCATCAAAAGTTGTCTAGGCCAAAGTGACTTTTGGCCCAAAATTGGGCCTACAGGAATCACTATAACGGCATGGTTGCCGATAAGACGGTCACCGATTCCAAAAGTGAATGCGTCTATGCGACCGACAGCATGTGACCTTCCATAGGAGCCTATCAAAAGTTGTCTAGGCCAAAGTCACCTTTTGGCCCATTTTTGGGCATGACTATAACGGCACGGGTTGCCGATAAGACGGTCACCGATTCCAAAAGTGAATGCGTCTATGCGACCGGCAGCATGTGAGCTTCCATAGGAGACCATCAAAAGTTGTCTAGGCCAAAGTGACTTTTGGCCCAAAATTGGGCCTACAGGAATGACTATAACGGCATGGTTGCCGATAAGACGGTCACCGATTCCAAAAGTGAATGCGTCTATGCGACCGACAGCATGTGACCTTCCATAGGAGCCTATCAAAAGTTGTCTAGGCCAAAGTCACCTTTTGGCCCATTTTTGGGCATGACTATAACGGCACGGGTTGCCGATAAGACGGTCACCGATTCCAAAAGTGAATGCGTCTATGCGACCGGCAGCATGTGAGCTTCCATAGGAGACCATCAAAAGTTGTCTAGGCCAAAGTGACTTTTGGCCCAAAATTGGGCCTACAGGAATGACTATAACGGCATGGTTGCCGATAAGACGGTCACCGATTCCAAAAGTGAATGCGTCTATGCGACCGACAGCATGTGACCTTCCATAGGAGCCTATCAAAAGTTGTCTAGGCCAAAGTCACCTTTTGGCCCATTTTTGGGCATGACTATAACGGCACGGGTTGCCGATAAGACGGTCACCGATTCCAAAAGTGAATGCGTCTATGCGACCGGCAGCATGTGAGCTTCCATAGGAGACCATCAAAAGTTGTCTAGGCCAAAGTGACTTTTGGCCCAAAATTGGGCCTACAGGAATAACTATAATGGCATGGTTGCCGATAAGACGGTCACCGATTCCAAAAGTGAATGCGTCTATGCGACCGACAGCATGTGACCTTCCATAGGAGCCTATCAAAAGTTGTCTAGGCCAAAGTCACCTTTTGGCCCATTTTTGGGCATGACTATAACGGCACGGATTGCCGATAAGACGGTCACCGATTCCAAAAGTGAATGCGTCTATGCGACCGGCAGCATGTGAGCTTCCATAGGAGACCATCAAAAGTTGTCTAGGCCAAAGTGACTTTTGGCCCAAAATTGGGCCTACAGGAATGACTATAACGGCATGGTTGCCGATAAGACGGTCACCGATTCCAAAAGTGAATGCGTCTATGCGACCGACAGCATGTGACCTTCCATAGGAGCCTATCAAAAGTTGTCTAGGCCAAAGTCACCTTTTGGCCCATTTTTGGGCATGACTATAACGGCATGGTTGCCGATAAGACGGTCACCGATTCCAAAAGTGAATGCGTCTGTGCGACCGACAGCATGTGACCTTCCATAGGAGCCTATCAAAAGTTGTCTAGGCCAAAGTCACCTTTTGGCCCATTTTTGGGCATGACTATAACGGCACGGGTTGCCGATAAGACGGTCACCGATTCCAAAAGTGAATGCGTCTATGCGACCGGCAGCATGTGAGCTTCCATAGGAGACCATCAAAAGTTGTCTAGGCCAAAGTGACTTTTGGCCCAAAATTGGGCCTACAGGAATGACTATAACGGCATGGTTGCCGATAAGACGGTCACCGATTCCAAAAGTGAATGCGTCTATGCGACCGACAGCATGTGACCTTCCATAGGAGCCTATCAAAAGTTGTCTAGGCCAAAGTCACCTTTTGGCCCATTTTTGGGCATGACTATAACGGCACGGGTTGCCGATAAGACGGTCACCGATTCCAAAAGTGAATGCGTCTATGCGACCGGCAGCATGTGAGCTTCCATAGGAGACCATCAAAAGTTGTCTAGGCCAAAGTGACTTTTGGCCCAAAATTGGGCCTACAGGAATGACTATAACGGCATGGTTGCCGATAAGACGGTCACCGATTCCAAAAGTGAATGCGTCTATGCGACCGACAGCATGTGACCTTCCATAGGAGCCTATCAAAAGTTGTCTAGGCCAAAGTCACCTTTTGGCCCATTTTTGGGCATGACTATAACGGCACGGGTTGCCGATAAGACGGTCACCGATTCCAAAAGTGAATGCGTCTATGCGACCGGCAGCATGTGAGCTTCCATAGGAGACCATCAAAAGTTGTCTAGGCCAAAGTGACTTTTGGCCCAAAATTGGGCCTACAGGAATGACTATAATGGCATGGTTGCCGATAAGACGGTCACCGATTCCAAAAGTGAATGCGTCTATGCGACCGACAGCATGTGACCTTCCATAGGAGCCTATCAAAAGTTGTCTAGGCCAAAGTCACCTTTTGGCCCATTTTTGGGCATGACTATAACGGCACGGGTTGCCGATAAGACGGTCACCGATTCCTAAAGTGAATGCGTCTATGCGACCGGCAGCATGTGAGCTTCCATAGGAGACCATCAAAAGTTGTCTAGGCCAAAGTGACTTTTGACCCAAAATTGGGCCTACAGGAATGACTATAACGGCATGGTTGCCGATAAGACGGTCACCGATTCCAAAAGTGAATGCATCTATGCGACCGACAGCATGTGACATACCATAGGAGCCTATCAAAAGTTGTCTAGGCCAAAGTCACCTTTTGGCCCATTTTTGGGCATGACTATAACGGCACGGATTGCCGATAAGACGGTCACCGATTCCAAAAGTGAATGCGTCTATGCGACCGGCAGCATGTGAGCTTCCATAGGAGACCATCAAAAGTTGTCTAGGCCAAAGTGACTTTTGGCCCAAAATTGGGCCTACAGGAATGACTATAACGGCATGGTTGCCGATAAGACGGTCACCGATTCCAAAAGTGAATGCGTCTATGCGACCGACAGCATTTGACCTTCCATAGGAGCCTATCAAAAGTTGTCTAGGCCAAAGTCACCTTTTGGCCCATTTTTGGGCATGACTATAACGGCACGGGTTGCCGATAAGACGGTCAACGATTCCAAAAGTGAATGCGTCTATGCGACCGACAGCATGTGAGCTACCATAGGAGCCTATCAAAAGTTGTCTAGGCCAAAGTCACCTTTTGGCCCATTTTTGGGCATGACTATAACGGCACGGGTTGCCGATAAGACGGTCACCGATTCCTAAAGTGAATGCGTCTATGCGACCGGCAGCATGTGAGCTTCCATAGGAGACCATCAAAAGTTGTCTAGGCCAAAGTGACTTTTGACCCAAAATTGGGCCTACAGGAATGACTATAACGGCATGGTTGCCGATAAGACGGTCACCGATTCCAAAAGTGAATGCATCTATGCGACCGACAGCATGTGACATACCATAGGAGCCTATCAAAAGTTGTCTAGGCCAAAGTCACCTTTTGGCCCATTTTTGGGCATGACTATAACGGCACGGATTGCCGTTAAGACGGTCACCGATTCCAAAAGTGAATGCGTCTATGCGACCGGCAGCATGTGAGCTTCCATAGGAGACCATCAAAAGTTGTCTAGGCCAAAGTGACTTTTGGCCCAAAATTGGGCCTACAGGAATGACTATAACGGCATGGTTGCCGATAAGACGGTCACCGATTCCAAAAGTGAATGCGTCTATGCGACCGACAGCATTTGACCTTCCATAGGAGCCTATCAAAAGTTGTCTAGGCCAAAGTCACCTTTTGGCCCATTTTTGGGCATGACTATAACGGCACGGATTGCCGATAAGACGGTCACCGATTCCAAAAGTGAATGCGTCTATGCGACCGGCAGCATGTGAGCTTCCATAGGAGACCATCAAAAGTTGTCTAGGCCAAAGTGACTTTTGGCCCAAAATTGGGCCTACAGGAATGACTATAACGGCATGGTTGCCGATAAGACGGTCACCGATTCCAAAAGTGAATGCGTCTATGCGACCGACAGCATGTGACCTTCCATAGGAGCCTATCAAAAGTTGTCTAGGCCAAAGTCACCTTTTGGCCCATTTTTGGGCATGACTATAACGGCATGGTTGCCGATAAGACGGTCACCGATTCCAAAAGTGAATGCGTCTGTGCGACCGACAGCATGTGACCTTCCATAGGAGCCTATCAAAAGTTGTCTAGGCCAAAGTCACCTTTTGGCCCATTTTTGGGCATGACTATAACGGCACGGGTTGCCGATAAGACGGTCACCGATTCCAAAAGTGAATGCGTCTATGCGACCGGCAGCATGTGAGCTTCCATAGGAGACCATCAAAAGTTGTCTAGGCCAAAGTGACTTTTGGCCCAAAATTGGGCCTACAGGAATGACTATAACGGCATGGTTGCCGATAAGACGGTCACCGATTCCAAAAGTGAATGCGTCTATGCGACCGACAGCATGTGACCTTCCATAGGAGCCTATCAAAAGTTGTCTAGGCCAAAGTCACCTTTTGGCCCATTTTTGGGCATGACTATAACGGCACGGGTTGCCGATAAGACGGTCACCGATTCCAAAAGTGAATGCGTCTATGCGACCGGCAGCATGTGAGCTTCCATAGGAGACCATCAAAAGTTGTCTAGGCCAAAGTGACTTTTGGCCCAAAATTGGGCCTACAGGAATGACTATAACGGCATGGTTGCCGATAAGACGGTCACCGATTCCAAAAGTGAATGCGTCTATGCGACCGACAGCATGTGACCTTCCATAGGAGCCTATCAAAAGTTGTCTAGGCCAAAGTCACCTTTTGGCCCATTTTTGGGCATGACTATAACGGCACGGGTTGCCGATAAGACGGTCACCGATTCCAAAAGTGAATGCGTCTATGCGACCGGCAGCATGTGAGCTTCCATAGGAGACCATCAAAAGTTGTCTAGGCCAAAGTGACTTTTGGCCCAAAATTGGGCCTACAGGAATGACTATAATGGCATGGTTGCCGATAAGACGGTCACCGATTCCAAAAGTGAATGCGTCTATGCGACCGACAGCATGTGACCTTCCATAGGAGCCTATCAAAAGTTGTCTAGGCCAAAGTCACCTTTTGGCCCATTTTTGGGCATGACTATAACGGCACGGGTTGCCGATAAGACGGTCACCGATTCCTAAAGTGAATGCGTCTATGCGACCGGCAGCATGTGAGCTTCCATAGGAGACCATCAAAAGTTGTCTAGGCCAAAGTGACTTTTGACCCAAAATTGGGCCTACAGGAATGACTATAACGGCATGGTTGCCGATAAGACGGTCACCGATTCCAAAAGTGAATGCATCT
The DNA here is from genome assembly GCA_936450465.1 of Gibbula magus. Classification (NCBI taxonomy): domain Eukaryota; kingdom Metazoa; phylum Mollusca; class Gastropoda; order Trochida; family Trochidae; genus Gibbula; species Gibbula magus. Next base: position 46,116,630 of record OW388301.1, read on the forward strand.
ATGCGACCGACAGCATGTGACATACCATAGGAGCCTATCAAAAGTTGTCTAGGCCAAAGTCACCTTTTGGCCCATTTTTGGGCATGACTATAACGGCACGGATTGCCGATAAGACGGTCACCGATTCCAAAAGTGAATGCGTCTATGCGACCGGCAGCATGTGAGCTTCCATAGGAGACCATCAAAAGTTGTCTAGGCCAAAGTGACTTTTGGCCCAAAATTGGGCCTACAGGAATGACTATAACGGCATGGTTGCCGATAAGACGGTCACCGATTCCAAAAGTGAATGCGTCTATGCGACCGACAGCATTTGACCTTCCATAGGAGCCTATCAAAAGTTGTCTAGGCCAAAGTCACCTTTTGGCCCATTTTTGGGCATGACTATAACGGCACGGGTTGCCGATAAGACGGTCAACGATTCCAAAAGTGAATGCGTCTATGCGACCGACAGCATGTGAGCTACCATAGGAGCCTATCAAAAGTTGTCTAGGCCAAAGTCACCTTTTGGCCCATTTTTGGGCATGACTATAACGGCACGGGTTGCCGATAAGACGGTCACCGATTCCTAAAGTGAATGCGTCTATGCGACCGGCAGCATGTGAGCTTCCATAGGAGACCATCAAAAGTTGTCTAGGCCAAAGTGACTTTTGACCCAAAATTGGGCCTACAGGAATGACTATAACGGCATGGTTGCCGATAAGACGGTCACCGATTCCAAAAGTGAATGCATCTATGCGACCGACAGCATGTGACATACCATAGGAGCCTATCAAAAGTTGTCTAGGCCAAAGTCACCTTTTGGCCCATTTTTGGGCATGACTATAACGGCACGGATTGCCGATAAGACGGTCACCGATTCCAAAAGTGAATGCGTCTATGCGACCGGCAGCATGTGAGCTTCCATAGGAGACCATCAAAAGTTGTCTAGGCCAAAGTGACTTTTGGCCCAAAATTGGGCCTACAGGAATGACTATAACGGCATGGTTGCCGATAAGACGGTCACCGATTCCAAAAGTGAATGCGTCTATGCGACCGACAGCATTTGACCTTCCATAGGAGCCTATCAAAAGTTGTCTAGGCCAAAGTCACCTTTTGGCCCATTTTTGGGCATGACTATAACGGCACGGGTTGCCGATAAGACGGTCACCGATTCCAAAAGTGAATGCGTCTATGCGACCGGCAGCATGTGAGCTTCCATAGGAGACCATCAAAAGTTGTCTAGGCCAAAGTGACTTTTGGCCCAAAATTGGGCCTACAGGAATGACTATAACGGCATGGTTGCCGATAAGAAGGTCACCGATTCCAAAAGTGAATGCGTCTATGCGACCGACAGCATGTGACCTTCCATAGGAGCCTATCAAAAGTTGTCTAGGCCAAAGTCACCTTTTGGCCCATTTTTGGGCATGACTATAACGGCACGGATTGCCGATAAGACGGTCACCGATTCCAAAAGTGAATGCGTCTATGCGACCGGCAGCATGTGAGCTTCCATAGGAGACCATCAAAAGTTGTCTAGGCCAAAGTGACTTTTGGCCCAAAATTGGGCCTACAGGAATGACTATAACGGCATGGTTGCCGATAAGACGGTCACCGATTCCAAAAGTGAATGCGTCTATGCGACCGACAGCATGTGACCTTCCATAGGAGCCTATCAAAAGTTGTCTAGGCCAAAGTCACCTTTTGGCCCATTTTGGGCATGACTATAACGGCACGGGTTGCCGATAAGACGGTCACCGATTCCAAAAGTGAATGCGTCTATGCGACCGGCAGCATGTGAGCTTCCATAGGAGACCATCAAAAGTTGTCTAGGCCAAAGTGACTTTTGGCCCAAAATTGGGCCTACAGGAATGACTATAACGGCATGGTTGCCGATAAGACGGTCACCGATTCCAAAAGTGAATGCGTCTATGCGACCGACAGCATGTGACCTTCCATAGGAGCCTATCAAAAGATGTCTAGGCCAAAGTCACCTTTTGGCCCATTTTTTGGCATGACTATAACGGCACGGGTTGCCGATAAGACGGTCACCGATTCCAAAAGTGAATACGTCTATGCGACCGGCAGCATGTGAGCTTCCGTAGGAGACCATAAAAAAATGTCTAGGCCAAAGTGACTTTTGGCCCAAAATTGGGCCTACAGGAATGACTATAACGGCATGGTTGCCGATAAGACGGTCACCGATTCCAAAAGTGAATGCGTCTATGCGACCGACAGCATGTGACCTTCCATAGGAGCCTATCAAAAGTTGTCTAGGCCAAAGTCACCTTTTGGCCCATTTTTGGGCATGACTATAACGGCACGGATTGCCGATAAGACGGTCACCGATTCCAAAAGTGAATGCGTCTATGCGACCGGCAGCATGTGAGCTTCCATAGGAGACCATCAAAAGTTGTCTAGGCCAAAGTGACTTTTGGCCCAAAATTGGGCCTACAGGAATGACTATAACGGCATGGTTGCCGATAAGACGGTCACCGATTCCAAAAGTGAATGCGTCTATGCGACCGACAGCATGTGACCTTCCATAGGAGCCTATCAAAAGTTGTCTAGGCCAAAGTCACCTTTTGGCCCATTTTTGGGCATGACTATAACGGCACGGGTTGCCGATAAGACGGTCACCGATTCCAAAAGTGAATGCGTCTATGCGACTGGCAGCATGTGAGCTTCCATAGGAGACCATCAAAAGTTGTCTAGGCCAAAGTGACTTTTGGCCCAAAATTGGGCCTACAGGAATGACTATAACGGCATGATTGCCGATAAGACGGTCACCGATTCCAAAAGTGAATGCGTCCATGCGACCGGCAGCATGTGAGCTTCCGTAGGAGACCATCAAAAGATGTCTAGGCCAAAGTGACTTTTGGCCCAAAATTGGGCCTACAGGAATGACTATAACGGCATGGTTGCCGATAAGACGGTCACCGATTCCAAAAGTGAATGCGTCTATGCGACCGACAGCATGTGACCTTCCATAGGAGCCTATCAAAAGTTGTCTAGGCCAAAGTCACCTTTTGGCCCATTTTTGGGCATGACTATAACGGCACGGGTTGCCGATAAGACGGTCACCGATTCCAAAAGTGAATGCGTCTATGCGACCGGCAGCATGTGAGCTTCCATAGGAGACCATCAAAAGTTGTCTAGGCCAAAGTCACCTTTTGGCCCATTTTTGGGCATGACTATAACGGCACGGGTTGCCGATAAGACGGTCACCGATTCCAAAAGTGAATGCGTCTATGCGACCGGCAGCATGTGAGCTTCCATAGGAGACCATCAAAAGTTGTCTAGGCCAAAGTGACTTTTGGCCCAAAATTGGGCCTACAGGAATGACTATAACGGCATGGTTGATGATAAGACGGTCACCGATTCCAAAAGTGAATGCGTCTATGCGACCGACAGCATGTGACCTTCCATAGGAGCCTATCAAAAGTTGTCTAGGCCAAAGTCACCTTTTGGCCCATTTTTGGGCATGACTATAACGGCACGGGTTGCCGATAAGACGGTCACCGATTCCAAAAGTGAATGCGTCTATGCGACCGGCAGCATGTGAGCTTCCATAGGAGACCATCAAAAGTTGTCTAGGCCAAAGTGACTTTTGGCCCAAAATTGGGCCTACAGGAATGACTATAACGGCATGGTTGCCGATAAGACGGTCACCGATTCCAAAAGTGAATGCGTCTATGCGACCGACAGCATGTGACCTTCCATAGGAGCCTATCAAAAGTTGTCTAGGCCAAAGTCACCTTTTGGCCCATTTTGGGCATGACTATAACGGCACGGGTTGCCGATAAGACGGTCACCGATTCCAAAAGTGAATGCGTCTATGCGACCGGCAGCATGTGAGCTTCCATAGGAGACCATCAAAAGTTGTCTAGGCCAAAGTGACTTTTGGCCCAAAATTGGGCCTACAGGAATGACTATAACGGCATGGTTGCCGATAAGACGGTCACCGATTCCAAAAGTGAATGCGTCTATGCGACCGACAGCATGTGACCTTCCATAGGAGCCTATCAAAAGATGTCTAGGCCAAAGTCACCTTTTGGCCCATTTTTTGGCATGACTATAACGGCACGGGTTGCCGATAAGACGGTCACCGATTCCAAAAGTGAATACGTCTATGCGACCGGCAGCATGTGAGCTTCCGTAGGAGACCATAAAAAAATGTCTAGGCCAAAGTGACTTTTGGCCCAAAATTGGGCCTACAGGATTGACTATAACGGCATGGTTGCCGATAAGACGGTCACCGATTCCAAAAGTGAATGCGTCTATGCGACCGACAGCATGTGACCTTCCATAGGAGCCTATCAAAAGTTGTCTAGGCCAAAGTCACCTTTTGGCCCATTTTTGGGCATGACTATAACGGCACGGATTGCCGATAAGACGGTCACCGATTCCAAAAGTGAATGCGTCTATGCCACCGGCAGCATGTGAGCTTCCATAGGAGACCATCAAAAGTTGTCTAGGCCAAAGTGACTTTTGGCCCAAAATTGGGCCTACAGGAATGACTATAACGGCATGGTTGCCGATAAGACGGTCACCGATTCCAAAAGTGAATGCGTCTATGCGACCGACAGCATGTGACCTTCCATAGGAGCCTATCAAAAGTTGTCTAGGCCAAAGTCATCTTTTGGCCCATTTTTGGGCATGACTATAACGGCACGGGTTGCCGATAAGACGGTCACCGATTCCAAAAGTGAATGCGTCTATGCGACTGGCAGCATGTGAGCTTCCATAGGAGACCATCAAAAGTTGTCTAGGCCAAAGTGACTTTTGGCCCAAAATTGGGCCTACAGGAATGACTATAACGGCATGATTGCCGATAAGACGGTCACCGATTCCAAAAGTGAATGCGTCCATGCGACCGGCAGCATGTGAGCTTCCGTAGGAGACCATCAAAAGATGTCTAGGCCAAAGTGACTTTTGGCCCAAAATTGGGCCTACAGGAATGACTATAACGGCATGGTTGCCGATAAGACGGTCACCGATTCCAAAAGTGAATGCGTCTATGCGACCGACAGCATGTGACCTTCCATAGGAGCCTATCAAAAGTTGTCTAGGCCAAAGTCACCTTTTGGCCCATTTTTGGGCATGACTATAACGGCACGGGTTGCCGATAAGACGGTCACCGATTCCAAAAGTGAATGCGTCTATGCGACCGGCAGCATGTGAGCTTCCATAGGAGACCATCAAAAGTTGTCTAGGCCAAAGTCACCTTTTGGCCCATTTTTGGGCATGACTATAACGGCACGGGTTGCCGATAAGACGGTCACCGATTCCAAAAGTGAATGCGTCTATGCGACCGGCAGCATGTGAGCTTCCATAGGAGACCATCAAAAGTTGTCTAGGCCAAAGTGACTTTTGGCCCAAAATTGGGCCTACAGGAATGACTATAACGGCATGGTTGATGATAAGACGGTCACCGATTCCAAAAGTGAATGCGTCTATGCGACCGACAGCATGTGACCTTCCATAGGAGCCTATCAAAAGTTGTCTAGGCCAAAGTCACCTTTTGGCCCATTTTTGGGCATGACTATAACGGCACGGGTTGCCGATAAGACGGTCACCGATTCCAAAAGTGAATGCGTCTATGCGACCGGCAGCATGTGAGCTTCCATAGGAGACCATCAAAAGTTGTCTAGGCCAAAGTGACTTTTGGCCCAAAATTGGGCCTACAGGAATGACTATAACGGCATGGTTGCCGATAAGACGGTCACCGATTCCAAAAGTGAATGCGTCTATGCGACCGACAGCATGTGACCTTCCATAGGAGCCTATCAAAAGTTGTCTAGGCCAAAGTCACCTTTTGGCCCATTTTTGGGCATGACTATAACGGCACGGGTTGCCGATAAGACGGTCACCGATTCCAAAAGTGAATACGTCTATGCGACCGGCAGCATGTGAGCTTCCATAGGAGACCATCAAAAGATGTCTAGGCCAAAGTGACTTTTGGCCCAAAATTGGGCCTACAGGAATTACTATAACGGCATGGTTGCCGATAAGACGGTCACCGATTCCAAAAGTGAATGCGTCTATGCGACCGACAGCATGTGACCTTCCATAGGAGCCTATCAAAAGTTGTCTAGGCCAAAGTCACCTTTTGGCCCATTTTTGGGCATGACTATAACGGCACGGGTTGCCGATAAGACGGTCACCGATTCCAAAAGTGAATGCGTCTATGCGACCGGCAGCATGTGAGCTTCCATAGGAGACCATCAAAAGTTGTCTAGGCCAAAGTGACTTTTGGCCCAAAATTGGGCCTACAGGAATGACTATAACGGCATGGTTGCCGATAAGACGGTCACCGATTCCAAAAGTGAATGCGTCTATGCGACCGACAGCATGTGACCTTCCATAGGAGCCTATCAAAAGTTGTCTAGGCCAAAGTCACCTTTTGGCCCATTTTTGGGCATGACTATAACGGCACGGGTTGCCGATAAGACGGTCACCGATTCCAAAAGTGAATGCGTCTATGCGACCGGCAGCATGTGAGCTTCCATAGGAGACCATCAAAAGTTGTCTAGGCCAAAGTGACTTTTGGCCCAAAATTGGGCCTACAGGAATGACTATAACGGCATGGTTGCCGATAAGACGGTCACCGATTCCAAAAGTGAATGCGTCTATGCGACCGACAGCATGTGACCTTCCATAGGAGCCTATCAAAAGTTGTCTAGGCCAAAATCACCTTTTGGCCCAAAATTGGGCCTACAGGAATGACTATAACGGCATGGTTGCCGATAAGACGGTCACCGATTCCAAAAGTGAATGCGTCTATGCGACCGACAGCATGTGACCTTCCATAGGAGCCTATCAAAAGTTGTCTAGGCCAAAGTCACCTTTTGGCCCATTTTTGGGCATGACTATAACGGCACGGGTTGCCGATAAGACGGTCACCGATTCCAAAAGTGAATGCGTCTATGCGACCGGCAGCATGTGAGCTTCCATAGGAGATCATCAAAAGTTGTCTAGGCCAAAGTGACTTTTGGCCCAAAATTGGGCCTACAGGAATGACTATAACGGCATGGTTGCCGATAAGACGGTCACCGATTCCAAAAGTGAATGCGTCTATGCGACCGACAGCATGTGACCTTCCATAGGAGCCTATCAAAAGTTGTCTAGGCCAAAGTCACCTTTTGGCCCATTTTTGGGCATGACTATAACGGCACGGGTTGCCGATAAGACGGTCACCGATTCCAAAAGTGAATGCGTCTATGCGACCGGCAGCATGTGAGCTTCCATAGGAGACCATCAAAAGTTGTCTAGGCCAAAGTGACTTTTGGCCCAAAATTGGGCCTACAGGAATGACTATAACGGCATGGTTGCCGATAAGACGGTCACCGATTCCAAAAGTGAATGCGTCTATGCGACCGACAGCATGTGACCTTCCATAGGAGCCTATCAAAAGTTGTCTAGGCCAAAGTCACCTTTTGGCCCATTTTTGGGCATGACTATAACGGCACGGGTTGCCGATAAGACGGTCACCGATTCCAAAAGTGAATGCGTCTATGCGACCGGCAGCATGTGAGCTTCCATAGGAGACCATCAAAAGTTGTCTAGGCCAAAGTGACTTTTGGCCCAAAATTGGGCCTACAGGAATGACTATAACGGCATGGTTGCCGATAAGACGGTCACCGATTCCAAAAGTGAATGCGTCTATGCGACCGACAGCATGTGACCTTCCATAGGAGCCTATCAAAAGTTGTCTAGGCCAAAGTCACCTTTTGGCCCATTTTTGGGCATGACTATAACGGCACGGGTTGCCGATAAGACGGTCACCGATTCCAAAAGTGAATGCGTCTATGCGACCGGCAGCATGTGAGCTTCCATAGGAGACCATCAAAAGTTGTCTAGGCCAAAGTGACTTTTGGCCCAAAATTGGGCCTACAGGAATGACTATAACGGCATGGTTGCCGATAAGACGGTCACCGATTCCAAAAGTGAATGCGTCTATGCGACCGACAGCATGTGACCTTCCATAGGAGCCTATCAAAAGTTGTCTAGGCCAAAGTCACCTTTTGGCCCATTTTTGGGCATGATTATAACGGCACGGGTTGCCGATAAGACGGTCACCGATTCCAAAAGTGAATGCGTCTATGCGACCGGCAGCATGTGAGCTTCCATAGGAGACCATCAAAAGTTGTCTAGGCCAAAGTGACTTTTGGCCCAAAATTGGGCCTACAGGAATGACTATAACGGCATGGTTGCCGATAAGACGGTCACCGATTCCAAAAGTGAATGCGTCTATGCGACCGACAGCATGTGACCTTCCATAGGAGCCTATCAAAAGTTGTCTAGGCAAAAATCACCTTTTGGCCCAAAATTGGGCCTACAGGAATGACTATAACGGCATGGTTGCCGATAAGACGGTCACCGATTCCAAAAGTGAATGCGTCTATGCGACCGACAGCATGTGACCTTCCATAGGAGACCATCAAAAGTTATCTAGGACAAAGTCACCTTTTGGCCCATTTTTGGGCATGACTATAACGGCAAGGGTTGTCGATAAGACGGTCACCGATTCCAAAAGTGAATGCGTCTATGCGACCGACAGCATGTGACCTTCCATAGGAGCCTATCAAAAGTTTTCTAGGCCAAAGTCACCTTTTGGCCCATTTTTGGGCATGACTATAACGGCACGGGTTGCCGATAAGACGGTCACCGATTCCAAAAGTGAATGCGTCTATGCGACTGGCAGCATGTGAGCTTCCATAGGAGACCATCAAAAGTTGTCTAGGCCATAGTGACTTTTGGCCCAAAATTGGGCCTACAGGAATGACTATAACGGCATGGTTGCCGATAAGACGGTCACCGATTCCAAAAGTGAATGCGTCTATGCGACCGACAGCATGTGACCTTCCATAGGAGCCTATCAAAAGTTGTCTAGGCCAAAGTCACCTTTTGGCCCATTTTTGGGCATGACTATAACGGCACGGGTTGCCGATAAGACGGTCACCGATTCCAAAAGTGAATGCGTCTATGCGACCGGCAGCATGTGAGCTTCCATAGGAGACCATCAAAAGTTGTCTAGGCCAAAGTGACTTTTGGCCCAAAATTGGGCCTACAGGAATGACTATAACGGCATGGTTGCCGATAAGACAGTCACCGATTCCAAAAGTGAATGCGTCTATGCGACCGACAGCATGTGACCTTCCATAGGAGCCTATCAAAAGTTGTCTAGGCCAAAGTCACCTTTTGGCCCATTTTTGGGCATGACTATAACGGCACGGGTTGCCGATAAGACGGTCACCGATTCCAAAAGTGAATGCGTCTATGCGACCGGCAGCATGTGAGCTTCCATAGGAGACCATCAAAAGTTGTCTAGGCCAAAGTGACTTTTGGCCCAAAATTGGGCCTACAGGAATGACTATAACGGCATGGTTGCCGATAAGACGGTTACCGATTCCAAAAGTGAATGCGTCTATGCGACCGACAGCATGTGACCTTCCATAGGAGCCTATCAAAAGTTGTCTAGGCCAAAGTCACCTTTTGGCCCATTTTTGGGCATGACTATAACGGCACGGGTTGCCGATAAGACGGTCACCGATTCCAAAAGTGAATGCGTCTATGCGACCGGCAGCATGTGAGCTTCCATAGGAGACCATCAAAAGTTGTCTAGGCCAAAGTGACTTTTGGCCCAAAATTGGGCCTACAGGAATGACTATAAGGGCATGGTTGCCGATAAGACGGTCACCGATTCCAAAAGTGAATGCGTCTATGCGACCGACACAGCATGTGACCTTCCATAGGAGCCTATCAAAAGTTGTCTAGGCCAAAGTCACCTTTTGGCCCATTTTTGGGCATGACTATAACGGCACGGGTTGCCGATAAGACGGTCACCGATTCCAAAAGTGAATGCGTCTATGCGACCGGCAGCATGTGAGCTTCCATAGGAGACCATCAAAAGTTGTCTAGGCCAAAGTGACTTTTGGCCCAAAATTGGGCCTACAGGAATGACTATAACGGCACGGGTTGCCGATAAGACGGTCACCGATTCCAAAAGTGAATGCGTCTATGCGACCGACAGCATGTGACCTTCCATAGGAGCCTATCAAAAGTTGTCTAGGCCAAAGTCACCTTTTGGCCCATTTTTGGGCATGACTATAACGGCACGGGTTGCCGATAAGACGGTCACCGATTCCAAAAGTGATTGCGTCTATGCGACCGGCAGCATGTGAGCTTCCATAGGAGACCATCAAAAGTTGTCTAGGCCAAAGTGACTTTTGGCCCAAAATTGGGCCTACAGGAATGACTATAACGGCATGGTTGCCGATAAGACGGTCACCGATTCCAAAAGTGAATGCGTCTATGCGACCGACAGCATGTGACCTTCCATAGGAGCCTATCAAAAGTTGTCTAGGCCAAAGTCACCTTTTGGCCCATTTTTGGGCATGACTATAACGGCACGGGTTGCCGATAAGACGGTCACCGATTCCAAAAGTGAATGCGTCTATGCGACCGGCAGCATGTGAGCTTCCATAGGAGACCATCAAAAGTTGTCTAGGCCAAAGTGACTTTTGGCCCAAAATTGGGCCTACAGGAATGACTATAACGGCATGGTTGCCGATAAGACAGTTACCGATTCCAAAAGTGAATGCGTCTATGCGACCGACAGCATGTGACCTTCCATAGGATCCTATCAAAAGTTGTCTCGGCCAAAGTCACCTTTTGGCCCATTTTTGGGCATGACTATAACGGCACGGGTTGCCGATAAGACGGTCACCGATTCCAAAAGTGAATGCGTCTATGCGACCGGCAGCATGTGAGCTTCCATAGGAGACCATCAAAAGTTGTCTAGGCCAAAGTGACTTTTGGCCCAAAATTGGGCCTACAGGAATGACTATAACGGCATGGTTGCCGATAAGACGGTCACCGATTCCAAAAGTGAATGCGTCTATGCGACCGACACAGCATGTGACCTTCCATAGGAGCCTATCAAAAGTTGTCTAGGCCAAAGTCACCTTTTGGCCCATTTTTGGGCATGACTATAACGGCACGGGTTGCCGATAAGACGGTCACCGATTCCAAAAGTGAATGCGTCTATGCGACCGGCAGCATGTGAGCTTCCATAGGAGACCATCAAAAGTTGTCTAGGCCAAAGTGACTTTTGGCCCAAAATTGGGCCTACAGGAATGACTATAACGGCATGGTTGCCGATAAGACGGTCACCGATTCCAAAAGTGAATGCGTCTATGCGACCGACAGCATGTGACCTTCCATAGGAGCCTATCAAAAGTTGTCTAGGCCAAAGTCACCTTTTGGCCCATTTTTGGGCATGACTATAACGGCACGGGTTGCCGATAAGACGGTCACCGATTCCAAAAGTGAATGCGTCTATGCGACCGGCAGCATGTGAGCTTCCATAGGAGACCATCAAAAGTTGTCTAGGCCAAAGTGACTTTTGGCCCAAAATTGGGCCTACAGGAATGACTATAACGGCACAGGTTGCCGATAAGACGGTCACCGATTCCAAAAGTGAATGCGTCTATGCGACCGACAGCATGTGACCTTCCATAGGAGCCTATCAAAAGTTGTCTAGGCCAAAGCCACCTTTTGGCCCATTTTTGGGCATGACTATAACGGCACGGGTTGCCGATAAGACGGTCACCGATTCCAAAAGTGAATGCGTCTATGCGACCGGCAGCATGTGAGCTTCCATAGGAGACCATCAAAAGTTGTCTAGGCCAAAGTGACTTTTGGCCCAAAATTGGGCCTACAGGAATGACTATAACGGCATGGTTGCCGATAAGACGGTCACCGATTCCAAAAGTGAATGCGTCTATGCGACCGACAGAATGTGACCTTCCATAGGAGCCTATCAAAAGTTGTCTAGGCCAAAGTCACCTTTTGGCCCATTTTTGGGCATGACTATAACGGCACGGGTTGCCGATAAGACGGTCACCGATTCCAAAAGTGAATGCGTCTATGCGACCGGCAGCATGTGAGCTTCCATAGGAGACCATCAAAAGTTGTCTAGGCCAAAGTGACTTTTGGCCCAAAATTGGGCCTACAGGAATGACTATAACGGCATGGTTGCCGATAAGACGGTCACCGATTCCAAAAGTGAATACGTCTATGCGACCGACAGCATGTGAGCTTCCATAGGAGCCTATCAAAAGTTGTCTAGGCCAAAGTCACCTTTTGGCCCATTTTTGGGCATGACTATAACGGCACGGGTTGCCGATAAGACGGTCACCGATTCCAAAAGTGAATGCGTCTATGCGACCGGCAGCATGTGAGCTTCCATAGGAGACCATCAAAAGTTGTCTAGGCCAAAGTGACTTTTGGCCCAAAATTGGGCCTACAGGAATGACTATAACGGCATGGTTGCCGATAAGACGGTCACCGATTCCAAAAGTGAATGCGTCTATGCGACCGACAGCATGTGACCTTCCATAGGAGCCTATCAAAAGTTGTCTAGGCCAAAGTCACCTTTTGGCCCATTTTTGGGCATGACTATAACGGCACGGGTTGCCGATAAGACGGTCACCGATTCCAAAAGTGAATGCGTCTATGCGACCGGCAGCATGTGAGCTTCCATAGGAGACCATCAAAAGTTGTCTAGGCCAAAGTGACTTTTGGCCCAAAATTGGGCCTACAGGAATGACTATAACGGCATGGTTGCCGATAAGACAGTTACCGATTCCAAAAGTGAATGCGTCTATGCGACCGACAGCATGTGACCTTCCATAGGATCCTATCAAAAGTTGTCTCGGCCAAAGTCACCTTTTGGCCCATTTTTGGGCATGACTATAACGGCACGGGTTGCCGATAAGACGGTCACCGATTCCAAAAGTGAATGCGTCTATGCGACCGGCAGCATGTGAGCTTCCATAGGAGACCATCAAAAGTTGTCTAGGCCAAAGTGACTTTTGGCCCAAAATTGGGCCTACAGGAATGACTATAACGGCATGGTTGCCGATAAGACGGTCACCGATTCCAAAAGTGAATGCGTCTATGCGACCGACACAGCATGTGACCTTCCATAGGAGCCTATCAAAAGTTGTCTAGGCCAAAGTCACCTTTTGGCCCATTTTTGGGCATGACTATAACGGCACGGGTTGCCGATAAGACGGTCACCGATTCCAAAAGTGAATGCGTCTATGCGACCGGCAGCATGTGAGCTTCCATAGGAGACCATCAAAAGTTGTCTAGGCCAAAGTGACTTTTGGCCCAAAATTGGGCCTACAGGAATGACTATAACGGCATGGTTGCCGATAAGACAGTTACCGATTCCAAAAGTGAATGCGTCTATGCGACCGACAGCATGTGACCTTCCATAGGATCCTATCAAAAGTTGTCTCGGCCAAAGTCACCTTTTGGCCCATTTTTGGGCATGACTATAACGGCACGGGTTGCCGATAAGACGGTCACCGATTCCAAAAGTGAATGCGTCTATGCGACCGGCAGCATGTGAGCTTCCATAGGAGACCATCAAAAGTTGTCTAGGCCAAAGTGACTTTTGGCCCAAAATTGGGCCTACAGGAATGACTATAACGGCATGGTTGCCGATAAGACGGTCACCGATTCCAAAAGTGAATGCGTCTATGCGACCGACACAGCATGTGACCTTCCATAGGAGCCTATCAAAAGTTGTCTAGGCCAAAGTCACCTTTTGGCCCATTTTTGGGCATGACTATAACGGCACGGGTTGCCGATAAGACGGTCACCGATTCCAAAAGTGAATGCGTCTATGCGACCGGCAGCATGTGAGCTTCCATAGGAGACCATCAAAAGTTGTCTAGGCCAAAGTGACTTTTGGCCCAAAATTGGGCCTACAGGAATGACTATAACGGCATGGTTGCCGATAAGACGGTCACCGATTCCAAAAGTGAATGCGTCTATGCGACCGACAGCATGTGACCTTCCATAGGAGCCTATCAAAAGTTGTCTAGGCCAAAGTCACCTTTTGGCCCATTTTTGGGCATGACTATAACGGCACGGGTTGCCGATAAGACGGTCACCGATTCCAAAAGTGAATGCGTCTATGCGACCGGCAGCATGTGAGCTTCCATAGGAGACCATCAAAAGTTGTCTAGGCCAAAGTGACTTTTGGCCCAAAATTGGGCCTACAGGAATGACTATAACGGCACAGGTTGCCGATAAGACGGTCACCGATTCCAAAAGTGAATGCGTCTATGCGACCGACAGCATGTGACCTTCCATAGGAGCCTATCAAAAGTTGTCTAGGCCAAAGCCACCTTTTGGCCCATTTTTGGGCATGACTATAACGGCACGGGTTGCCGATAAGACGGTCACCGATTCCAAAAGTGAATGAGTCTATGCGACCGGCAGCATGTGAGCTTCCATAGGAGACCATCAAAAGTTGTCTAGGCCAAAGTGACTTTTGGCCCAAAATTGGGCCTACAGGAATGACTATAACGGCATGGTTGCCGATAAGACGGTCACCGATTCCAAAAGTGAATGCGTCTATGCGACCGACAGAATGTGACCTTCCATAGGAGCCTATCAAAAGTTGTCTAGGCCAAAGTCACCTTTTGGCCCATTTTTGGGCATGACTATAACGGCACGGGTTGCCGATAAGACGGTCACCGATTCCAAAAGTGAATGCGTCTATGCGACCGGCAGCATGTGAGCTTCCATAGGAGACCATCAAAAGTTGTCTAGGCCAAAGTGACTTTTGGCGAAAAATTGGTCCTACAGGAATGACTATAACGGCATGGTTGCCGATAAGACGGTCACCGATTCCAAAAGTGAATACGTCTATGCGACCGACAGCATGTGAGCTTCCATAGGAGCCTATCAAAAGTTGTCTAGGCAAAAGTCACCTTTTGGCCCATTTTTGGGCATGACTATAACGGCACGGGTTGCCGATAAGACGGTCACCGATTCCAAAAGTGAATGTGTCTATGCGACCGGCAGCATGTGAGCTTCCATAGGAGACCATCAAAAGTTGTCTAGGCCAAAGTGACTTTTGGCCCAAAATTGGGCCTACAGGAATGACTATAACGGCATGGTTGCCGATAAGACGGTCACCGATTCCAAAAGTGAATGCGTCTATGCGACCGACAGCATGTGACCTTCCATAGGAGCCTATCAAAAGTTGTCTAGGCCAAAGTCACCTTTTGGCCCATTTTTGGGCATGACTATAACGGCACGGGTTGCCGATAAGACGGTCACCGATTCCAAAAGTGAATGCGTCTATGCGACCGGCAGCATGTGAGCTTCCATAGGAGACCATCAAAAGTTGTCTAGGCCAAAGTGACTTTTGGCCCAAAATTGGGCCTACAGGAATGACTATAACGGCATGGTTGCCGATAAGACGGTCACCGATTCCAAAAGTGAATGCGTCTATGCGACCGACAGCATGTGACCTTCCATAGGAGCCTATCAAAAGTTGTCTAGGCCAAAGTCACCTTTTGGCCCATTTTTGGGCATGACTATAACGGCACGGGTTGCCGATAAGACGGTCACCGATTCCAAAAGTGAATGCGTCTATGCGACCGGCAGCATGTGAGCTTCCATAGGAGACCATCAAAAGTTGTCTAGGCCAAAGTGACTTTTGGCCCAAAATTGGGCCTACAGGAATGACTATAACGGCATGGTTGCCGATAAGACGGTCACCGATTCCAAAAGTGAATGCGTCTATGCGACCGACAGCATGTGACCTTCCATAGGAGCCTATCAAAAGTTGTCTCGGCCAAAGTCACCTTTTGGCCCATTTTTGGGCATGACTATAACGGCACGGGTTGCCGATAAGACGGTCACCGATTCCAAAAGTGAATGCGTCTATGCGACCGGCAGCATGTGAGCTTCCATAGGAGACCATCAAAAGTTGTCTAGGCCAAAGTGACTTTTGGCCCAAAATTGGGCCTACAGGAATGACTATAACGGCATGGTTGCCGATAAGACGGTCACCGATTCCAAAAGTGAATGCGTCTATGCGACCGACAGAATGTGACCTTCCATAGGAGCCTATCAAAAGTTGTCTGGGCCAAAGTCACCTTTTGGCCCATTTTTGGGCATGACTATAACGGCACGGGTTGCCGATAAGACGGTCACCGATTCCAAAAGTGAATGCGTCTATGCGACCGGCAGCATGTGAGCTTCCATAGGAGACCATCAAAAGTTGTCTAGGCCAAAGTGACTTTTGGCCCAAAATTGGGCCTACAGGAATGACTATAACGGCAAGGTTGCCGATAAGACGGTCACCGATTCCAAAAGTGAATACGTCTATGCGACCGACAGCATGTGAGCTTCCATAGGAGCCTATCAAAAGTTGTCTAGGCCAAAGTCACCTTTTGGCCCATTTTTGGGCATGACTATAACGGCACGGGTTGCCAATAAGACGGTCACCGATTCCAAAAGTGAATGCGTCTATGCGACCGGCAGCATGTGAGCTTCCATAGGAGACCATCAAAAGTTGTCTAGGCCAAAGTGACTTTTGGCCCAAAATTGGGCCTACAGGAATGACTGTAACGGCATGGTTGCCGATAAGACGGTTACCGATTCCAAAAGTGAATGCGTCTATGCGACCGACAGCATGTGACCTTCCATGGGAGCCTATCAAAAGTTGTCTCGGCCAAAGTCACCTTTTGGCCCATTTTTGGGCATGACTATAACGGCACGGGTTGCCGATAAGACGGTCACCGATTCCAAAAGTGAATGCGTCTATGCGACCGGCAGCATGTGAGCTTCCATAGGAGACCATCAAAAGTTGTCTAGGCCAAAGTGACTTTTGGCCCAAAATTGGGCCTACAGGAATGACTATAACGGCATGGTTGCCGATAAGACGGTCACCGATTCCAAAAGTGAATGCGTCTATGCGACCGACACAGCATGTGACCTTCCATAGGAGCCTATCAAAAGTTGTCTAGGCCAAAGTCACCTTTTGGCCCATTTTTGGGCATGACTATAACGGCACGGGTTGCCGATAAGACGGTCACCGATTCCAAAAGTGAATGCGTCTATGCGACCGGCAGCATGTGAGCTTCCATAGGAGACCATCAAAAGTTGTCTAGGCCAAAGTGACTTTTGGCCCAAAATTGGGCCTACAGGAATGACTATAACGGCATGGTTGCCGATAAGACGGTCACCGATTCCAAAAGTGAATGCGTCTATGCGACCGACAGCATGTGACCTTCCATAGGAGCCTATCAAAAGTTGTCTAGGCCAAAGTCACCTTTTGGCCCATTTTTGGGCATGACTATAACGGCACGGGTTGCCGATAAGACGGTCACCGATTCCAAAAGTGAATGCGTCTATGCGACCGGCAGCATGTGAGCTTCCATAGGAGACCATCAAAAGTTGTCTAGGCCAAAGTGACTTTTGGCCCAAAATTGGGCCTACAGGAATGACTATAACGGCACAGGTTGCCGATAAGACGGTCACCGATTCCAAAAGTGAATGCGTCTATGCGACCGACAGCATGTGACCTTCCATAGGAGCCTATCAAAAGTTGTCTAGGCCAAAGCCACCTTTTGGCCCATTTTTGGGCATGACTATAACGGCACGGGTTGCCGATAAGACGGTCACCGATTCCAAAAGTGAATGCGTCTATGCGACCGGCAGCATGTGAGCTTCCATAGGAGACCATCAAAAGTTGTCTAGGCCAAAGTGACTTTTGGCCCAAAATTGGGCCTACAGGAATGACTATAACGGCATGGTTGCCGATAAGACGGTCACCGATTCCAAAAGTGAATGCGTCTATGCGACCGACAGAAAGTGACCTTCCATAGGAGCCTATCAAAAGTTGTCTAGGCCAAAGTCACCTTTTGGCCCATTTTTGGGCATGACTATAACGGCACGGGTTGCCGATAAGACGGTCACCGATTCCAAAAGTGAATGCGTCTATGCGACCGGCAGCATGTGAGCTTCCATAGGAGACCATCAAAAGTTGTCTAGGCCAAAGTGACTTTTGGCGAAAAATTGGGCCTACAGGAATGACTATAACGGCATGGTTGCCGATAAGACGGTCACCGATTCCAAAAGTGAATACGTCTATGCGACCGACAGCATGTGAGCTTCCATAGGAGCCTATCAAAAGTTGTCTAGGCAAAAGTCACCTTTTGGCCCATTTTTGGGCATGACTATAACGGCACGGGTTGCCGATAAGACGGTCACCGATTCCAAAAGTGAATGTGTCTATGCGACCGGCAGCATGTGAGCTTCCATAGGAGACCATCAAAAGTTGTCTAGGCCAAAGTGACTTTTGGCCCAAAATTGGGCCTACAGGAATGACTATAACGGCATGGTTGCCGATAAGACGGTCACCGATTCCAAAAGTGAATGCGTCTATGCGACCGACAGCATGTGACCTTCCATAGGAGCCTATCAAAAGTTGTCTAGGCCAAAGTCACCTTTTGGCCCATTTTTGGGCATGACTATAACGGCACGGGTTGCCGATAAGACGGTCACCGATTCCAAAAGTGAATGCGTCTATGCGACCGGCAGCATGTGAGCTTCCATAGGAGACCATCAAAAGTTGTCTAGGCCAAAGTGACTTTTGGCCCAAAATTGGGCCTACAGGAATGACTATAACGGCATGGTTGCCGATAAGACGGTCACCGATTCCAAAAGTGAATGCGTCTATGCGACCGACAGCATGTGACCTTCCATAGGAGCCTATCAAAAGTTGTCTAGGCCAAAGTCACCTTTTGGCCCATTTTTGGGCATGACTATAACGGCACGGGTTGCCGATAAGACGGTCACCGATTCCAAAAGTGAATGCGTCTATGCGACCGGCAGCATGTGAGCTTCCATAGGAGACCATCAAAAGTTGTCTAGGCCAAAGTGACTTTTGGCCCAAAATTGGGCCTACAGGAATGACTATAACGGCATGGTTGCCGATAAGACGGTCACCGATTCCAAAAGTGAATGCGTCTATGCGACCGACAGCATGTGACCTTCCATAGGAGCCTATCAAAAGTTGTCTCGGCCAAAGTCACCTTTTGGCCCATTTTTGGGCATGACTATAACGGCACGGGTTGCCGATAAGACGGTCACCGATTCCAAAAGTGAATGCGTCTATGCGACCGGCAGCATGTGAGCTTCCATAGGAGACCATCAAAAGTTGTCTAGGCCAAAGTGACTTTTGGCCCAAAATTGGGCCTACAGGAATGACTATAACGGCATGGTTGCCGATAAGACGGTCACCGATTCCAAAAGTGAATGCGTCTATGCGACCGACAGAATGTGACCTTCCATAGGAGCCTATCAAAAGTTGTCTAGGCCAAAGTCACCTTTTGGCCCATTTTTGGGCATGACTATAACGGCACGGGTTGCCGATAAGACGGTCACCGATTCCAAAAGTGAATGCGTCTATGCGACCGGCAGCATGTGAGCTTCCATAGGAGACCATCAAAAGTTGTCTAGGCCAAAGTGACTTTTGGCCCAAAATTGGGCCTACAGGAATGACTATAACGGCATGGTTGCCGATAAGACGGTCACCGATTCCAAAAGTGAATACGTCTATGCGACCGACAGCATGTGAGCTTCCATAGGAGCCTATCAAAAGTTGTCTAGGCCAAAGTCACCTTTTGGCCCATTTTTGGGCATGACTATAACGGCACGGGTTGCCAATAAGACGGTCACCGATTCCAAAAGTGAATGCGTCTATGCGACCGGCAGCATGTGAGCTTCCATAGGAGACCATCAAAAGTTGTCTAGGCCAAAGTGACTTTTGGCCCAAAATTGGGCCTACAGGAATGACTGTAACGGCATGGTTGCCGATAAGACGGTTACCGATTCCAAAAGTGAATGCGTCTATGCGACCGACAGCATGTGACCTTCCATAGGAGCCTATCAAAAGTTGTCTCGGCCAAAGTCACCTTTTGGCCCATTTTTGGGCATGACTATAACGGCACGGGTTGCCGATAAGACGGTCACCGATTCCAAAAGTGAATGCGTCTATGCGACCGGCAGCATGTGAGCTTCCATAGGAGACCATCAAAAGTTGTCTAGGCCAAAGTGACTTTTGGCCCAAAATTGGGCCTACAGGAATGACTATAACGGCATGGTTGCCGATAAGACGGTCACCGATTCCAAAAGTGAATGCGTCTATGCGACCGACACAGCATGTGACCTTCCATAGGAGCCTATCAAAAGTTGTCTAGGCCAAAGTCACCTTTTGGCCCATTTTTGGGCATGACTATAACGGCACGGGTTGCCGATAAGACGGTCACCGATTCCAAAAGTGAATGTGTCTATGCGACCGGCAGCATGTGAGCTTCCATAGGAGACCATCAAAAGTTGTCTAGGCCAAAGTGACTTTTGGCCCAAAATTGGGCCTACAGGAATGACTATAACGGCATGGTTGCCGATAAGACGGTCACCGATTCCAAAAGTGAATGCGTCTATGCGACCGACAGCATGTGACCTTCCATAGGAGCCTATCAAAAGTTGTCTAGGCCAAAGTCACCTTTTGGCCCATTTTTGGGCATGACTATAACGGCACGGGTTGCCGATAAGACGGTCACCGATTCCAAAAGTGAATGCGTCTATGCGACCGGCAGCATGTGAGCTTCCATAGGAGACCATCAAAAGTTGTCTAGGCCAAAGTGACTTTTGGCCCAAAATTGGGCCTACAGGAATGACTATAACGGCATGGTTGCCGATAAGACGGTCACCGATTCCAAAAGTGAATGCGTCTATGCGACCGACAGCATGTGACCTTCCATAGGAGCCTATCAAAAGTTGTCTAGGCCAAAGTCACCTTTTGGCCCATTTTTGGGCATGACTATAACGGCACGGGTTGCCGATAAGACGGTCACCGATTCCAAAAGTGAATGCGTCTATGCGACCGGCAGCATGTGAGCTTCCATAGGAGACCATCAAAAGTTGTCTAGGCCAAAGTGACTTTTGGCCCAAAATTGGGCCTACAGGAATGACTATAACGGCATGGTTGCCGATAAGACGGTCACCGATTCCAAAAGTGAATGCGTCTATGCGACCGACAGCATGTGACCTTCCATAGGAGCCTATCAAAAGTTGTCTAGGCCAAAGTCACCTTTTGGCCCATTTTTGGGCATGACTATAACGGCACGGGTTGCCGATAAGACGGTCACCGATTCCAAAAGTGAATGCGTCTATGCGACTGGCAGCATGTGAGCTTCCATAGGAGACCATCAAAAGTTGTCTAGGCCAAAGTGACTTTTGGCCCAAAATTGGGCCTACAGGAATGACTATAACGGCATGGTTGCCGATAAGACGGTCACCGATTCCAAAAGTGAATGCGTCTATGCGACCGACACAGCATGTGACCTTCCATAGGAGCCTATCAAAAGTTGTCTAGGCCAAAGTCACCTTTTGGCCCATTTTTGGGCATGACTATAACGGCACGGGTTGCCGATAAGACGGTCACCGATTCCAAAAGTGAATGCGTCTATGCGACCGGCAGCATGTGAGCTTCCATAGGAGACCATCAAAAGTTGTCTAGGCCAAAGTGACTTTTGGCCCAAAATTGGGCCTACAGGAATGACTATAACGGCATGGTTGCCGATAAGACGGTCACCGATTCCAAAAGTGAATGCGTCTATGCGACCGACAGCATGTGACCTTCCATAGGAGCCTATCAAAAGTTGTCTAGGCCAAAGTCACCTTTTGGCCCATTTTTGGGCATGACTATAACGGCACGGGTTGCCGATAAGACGGTCACCGATTCCAAAAGTGAATGCGTCTATGCGACCGGCAGCATGTGAGCTTCCATAGGAGACCATCAAAAGTTGTCTAGGCCAAAGTGACTTTTGGCCCAAAATTGGGCCTACAGGAATGACTATAACGGCATGGTTGCCGATAAGACGGTCACCGATTCCAAAAGTGAATGCGTCTATGCGACCGACAGCATGTGACCTTCCATAGGAGCCTATCAAAAGTTGTCTAGGCCAAAGTCACCTTTTGGCCCATTTTTGGGCATGACTATAACGGCACGGGTTGCCGATAAGACGGTCACCGATTCCAAAAGTGAATGCGTCTATGCGACCGGCAGCATGTGAGCTTCCATAGGAGACCATCAAAAGTTGTCTAGGCCAAAGTGACTTTTGGCCCAAAATTGGGCCTACAGGAATGACTATAACGGCATGGTTGCCGATAAGACGGTCACCGATTACAAAAGAGAATGCGTCTATGCGACCGACAGCATGTGACCTTCCATAGGAGCCTATCAAAAGTTGTCTAGGCCAAAGTCACCTTTTGGCCCATTTTTGGGCATGACTATAACGGCACGGGTTGCCGATAAGACGGTCACCGATTCCAAAAGTGAATGCGTCTATGCGACCGGCAGCATGTGAGCTTCCATAGGAGACCATCAAAAGTTGTCTAGGCCAAAGTGACTTTTGGCCCAAAATTGGGCCTACAGGAATGACTATAACGGCATGGTTGCCGATAAGACGGTCACCGATTCCAAAAGTGAATGCGTCTATGCGACCGACAGCATGTGACCTTCCATAGGAGCCTATCAAAAGTTGTCTAGGCCAAAGTCACCTTTTGGCCCATTTTTGGGCATGACTATAACGGCACGGGTTGCCGATAAGACGGTCACCGATTCCAAAAGTGAATGCGTCTATGCGACCGGCAGCATGTGAGCTTCCATAGGAGACCATCAAAAGTTGTCTAGACCAAAGTGACTTTTGGCCCAAAATTGGGCCTACAGGAATGACTATAACGGCATGGTTGCCGATAAGACGGTCACCGATTCCAAAAGTGAATGCGTCTATGCGACCGACACAGCATGTGACCTTCCATAGGAGCCTATCAAAAGTTGTCTAGGCCAAAGTCACCTTTTGGCCCATTTTTGGGCATGACTATAACGGCACGGGTTGCCGATAAGACGGTCACCGATTCCAAAAGTGAATGCGTCTATGCGACCGGCAGCATGTGAGCTTCCATAGGAGACCATCAAAAGTTGTCTAGGCCAAAGTGACTTTTGGCCCAAAATTGGGCCTACAGGAATGACTATAACGGCATGGTTGCCGATAAGACGGTCACCGATTCCAAAAGTGAATTCGTCTATGCGACCGACAGCATGTGACCTTCCATAGGAGCCTATCAAAAGTTGTCTAGGCCAAAGTCACCTTTTGGCCCATTTTTGGGCATGACTATAACGGCACGGGTTGCCGATAAGACGGTCACCGATTCCAAAAGTGAATGCGTCTATGCGACCGGCAGCATGTGAGCTTCCATAGGAGACCATCAAAAGTTGTCTAGGCCAAAGTGACTTTTGGCCCAAAATTGGGCCTACAGGAATCACTATAACGGCATGGTTGCCGATAAGACGGTCACCGATTCCAAAAGTGAATGCGTCTATGCGACCGACAGCATGTGACCTTCCATAGGAGCCTATCAAAAGTTGTCTAGGCCAAAGTCACCTTTTGGCCCATTTTTGGGCATGACTATAACGGCACAGGTTGCCGATAAGACGGTCACCGATTCCAAAAGTGAATGCGTCTATGCGACCGGCAGCATGTGAGCTTCCATAGGAGACCATCAAAAGTTGTCTAGGCCAAAGTGACTTTTGGCCCAAAATTGGCCCTACAGGAATGACTATAACGGCATGGTTGCCGATAAGACGGTCACCGATTCCAAAAGTGAATGCGTCTATGCGACCGACAGCATGTGACCTTCCATAGGAGCCTATCAAAAGTTGTCTAGGCCAAAGTCACCTTTTGGCCCATTTTTGGGCATGACTATAACGGCACGGGTTGCCGATAAGACGGTCAACGATTCCAAAAGTGAATGCGTCTATGCGACCGGCAGCATGTGAGCTTCCATAGGAGACCATCAAAAGTTGTCTAGGCCAAAGTGACTTTTGGCCCAAAATTGGGCCTACAGGAATGACTATAACGGCATGGTTGCCGATAAGACGGTCACCGATTCCCAAAGTGAATGTGTCTATGCGACCGACACAGCATGTGACCTTCCATAGGAGCCTATCAAAAGTTGTCTAGGCCAAAGTCACCTTTTGGCCCATTTTTGGGCATGACTATAACGGCACGGGTTGCCGATAAGACGGTCACCGATTCCAAAAGTGAATGCGTCTATGCGACCGGCAGCATGTGAGCTTCCATAGGAGACCATCAAAAGTTGTCTAGGCCAAAGTGACTTTTGGCCCAAAATTGGGCCTACAGGAATGACTATAACGGCATGGTTGCCGATAAGACGGTCACCGATTCCAAAAGTGAATGCGTCTATGCGACCGACAGCATGTGACCTTCCATAGGAGCCTATCAAAAGTTGTCTAGGCCAAAGTCACCTTTTGGCCCATTTTTGGGCATGACTATAACGGCACGGGTTGCCGATAAGACGGTCACCGATTCCAAAAGTGAATGCGTCTATGCGACCGGCAGCATGTGAGCTTCCATAGGAGACCATCAAAAGTTGTCTAGGCCAAAGTGACTTTTGGCCCAAAATTGGGCCTACAGGAATCACTATAACGGCATGGTTGCCGAAAAGACGGTCACCGATTCCAAAAGTGAATGCGTCTATGCGACCGACAGCATGTGACCTTCCATAGGAGCCTATCAAAAGTTGTCTAGGCCAAAGTCACCTTTTGGCCCATTTTTGGGCATGACTATAACGGCACGGGTTGCCGATAAGACGGTCACCGATTCCAAAAGTGAATGCGTCTATGCGACCGGCAGCATGTGAGCTTCCATAGGAGACCATCAAAAGTTGTCTAGGCCAAAGTGACTTTTGGCCCAAAATTGGGCCTACAGGAATCACTATAACGGCATGGTTGCCGATAAGACGGTCACCGATTCCAAAAGTGAATGCGTCTATGCGACCGACAGCATGTGACCTTCCATAGGAGCCTATCAAAAGTTGTCTAGGCCAAAGTCACCTTTTGGCCCATTTTTGGGCATGACTATAACGGCACAGGTTGCCGATAAGACGGTCACCGATTCCAAAAGTGAATGCGTCTATGCGACCGGCAGCATGTGAGCTTCCATAGGAGACCATCAAAAGTTGTCTAGGCCAAAGTGACTTTTGGCCCAAAATTGGGCCTACAGGAATCACTATAACGGCATGGTTGCCGAAAAGACGGTCACCGATTCCAAAAGTGAATGCGTCTATGCGACCGACAGCATGTGACCTTCCATAGGAGCCTATCAAAAGTTGTCTAGGCCAAAGTCACCTTTTGGCCCATTTTTGGGCATGACTATAACGGCACGGGTTGCCGATAAGACGGTCACCGATTCCAAAAGTGAATGCGTCTATGCGACCGGCAGCATGTGAGCTTCCATAGGAGACCATCAAAAGTTGTCTAGGCCAAAGTGACTTTTGGCCCAAAATTGGGCCTACAGGAATCACTATAACGGCATGGTTGCCGATAAGACGGTCACCGATTCCAAAAGTGAATGCGTCTATGCGACCGACAGCATGTGACCTTCCATAGGAGCCTATCAAAAGTTGTCTAGGCCAAAGTCACCTTTTGGCCCATTTTTGGGCATGACTATAACGGCACAGGTTGCCGATAAGACGGTCACCGATTCCAAAAGTGAATGCGTCTATGCGACCGGCAGCATGTGAGCTTCCATAGGAGACCATCAAAAGTTGTCTAGGCCAAAGTGACTTTTGGCCCAAAATTGGGCCTACAGGAATGACTATAACGGCATGGTTGCCGATAAGACGGTCACCGATTCCAAAAGTGAATGCGTCTATGCGACCGACAGCATGTGACCTTCCATAGGAGCCTATCAAAAGTTGTCTAGGCCAAAGTCACCTTTTGGCCCATTTTTGGGCATGACTATAACGGCACGGGTTGCCGATAAGACGGTCAACGATTCCAAAAGTGAATGCGTCTATGCGACCGGCAGCATGTGAGCTTCCATAGGAGACCATCAAAAGTTGTCTAGGCCAAAGTGACTTTTGGCCCAAAATTGGGCCTACAGGAATGACTATAACGGCATGGTTGCCGATAAGACGGTCACCGATTCCCAAAGTGAATGTGTCTTTGCGACCGACACAGCATGTGACCTTCCATAGGAGCCTATCAAAAGTTGTCTAGGCCAAAGTCACCTTTTGGCCCATTTTTGGGCATGACTATAACGGCACGGGTTGCCGATAAGACGGTCACCGATTCCAAAAGTGAATGCGTCTATGCGACCGGCAGCATGTGAGCTTCCATAGGAGACCATCAAAAGTTGTCTAGGCCAAAGTGACTTTTGGCCCAAAATTGGGCCTACAGGAATCACTATAACGGCATGGTTGCCGATAAGACGGTCACCGATTCCAAAAGTGAATGCGTCTATGCGACCGACAGCATGTGACCTTCCATAGGAGCCTATCAAAAGTTGTCTAGGCCAAAGTCACCTTTTGGCCCATTTTTGGGCATGACTATAACGGCACGGGTTGCCGATAAGACGGTCACCGATTCCAAAAGTGAATGCGTCTATGCGACTGGCAGCATGTGAGCTTCCATAGGAGACCATCAAAAGTTGTCTAGGCCAAAGTGACTTTTGGCCCAAAATTGGGCCTACAGGAATTACTATAACGGCATGGTTGCCGATAAGACGGTCACCGATTCCAAAAGTGAATGCGTCTATGCGACCGACAGCATGTGACCTTCCATAGGAGCCTATCAAAAGTTGTCTAGGCCAAAGTCACCTTTTGGCCCATTTTTGGGCATGACTATAACGGCACGGGTTGCCGATAAGACGGTCACCGATTCCAAAAGTGAATGCGTCTATGCGACTGGCAGCATGTGAGCTTCCATAGGAGACCATCAAAAGTTGTCTAGGCCAAAGTGACTTTTGGCCCAAAATTGGGCCTACAGGAATGACTATAACGGCATGGTTGCCGATAAGACGGTCACCGATTCCAAAAGTGAATGCGTCTATGCGACCGACAGCATGTGACCTTCCATAGGAGCCTATCAAAAGTTGTCTAGGCCAAAGTCACCTTTTGGCCCATTTTTGGGCATGACTATAACGGCACGGGTTGCCGATAAGACGGTCACCGATTCCAAAAGTGAATGCGTCTATGCGACCGGCAGCATGTGAGCTTCCATAGGAGACCATCAAAAGTTGTCTAGGCCAAAGTGACTTTTGGCTCATTTTTGGGCATGACTATAACGGCACGGGTTGCCGATAAGACGGTCACCGATTCCAAAAGTGAATGCGTCTATGCGACCGGCAGCATGTGAGCTTCCATAGGAGACCATCAAAAGTTGTCTAGGCCAAAGTGACTTTTGGCCCAAAATTGGGCCTACAGGAATGACTATAACGGCATTGTTGCCGATAAGACGGTCACCGATTCGAAAAGTGAATGCGTCTATGCGACCGACAGCATGTGACCTTCCATAGGAGCCTATCAAAAGTTGTCTAGGCCAAAGTCACCTTTTGGCCCATTTTTGGGCATGACTATAACGGCACGGGTTGCCGATAAGACGGTCAACGATTCCAAAAGTGAATGCGTCTATGCGACCGGCAGCATGTGAGCTTCCATAGGAGACCATCAAAAGTTGTCTAGGCCAAAGTGACTTTTGGCCCAAAATTGGGCCTACAGGAATGACTATAACGGCATGGTTGCCGATAAGACGGTCACCGATTCCAAAAGTGAATGTGTCTATGCGACCGACACAGCATGTGACCTTCCATAGGAGCCTATCAAAAGTTGTCTAGGCCAAAGTCACCTTTTGGCCCATTTTTGGTCATGACTATAACGGCACGGGTTGCCGATAAGACGGTCACCGATTCCAAAAGTGAATGCGTCTATGCGACCGGCAGCATGTGAGCTTCCATAGGAGACCATCAAAAGTTGTCTAGGCCAAAGTGACTTTTGGCCCAAAATTGGGCCTACAGGAATGACTATAACGGCATGGTTGCCGATAAGACGGTCACCGATTCCAAAAGTGAATGCGTCTATGCGACCGACAGCATGTGACCTTCCATAGGAGCCTATCAAAAGTTGTCTAGGCCAAAGTCACCTTTTGGCCCATTTTTGGGCATGACTATAACGGCACGGGTTGCCGATAAGACTGTCACCGATTCCAAAAGTGAATGCGTCTATGCGACCGGCAGCATGTGAGCTTCCATAGGAGACCATCAAAAGTTGTCTAGGCCAAAGTGACTTTTGGCCCAAAATTGGGCCTACAGGAATCACTATAACGGCATGGTTGCCGATAAGACGGTCACCGATTCCAAAAGTGAATGCGTCTATGCGACCGACAGCATGTGACCTTCCATAGGAGCCTATCAAAAGTTGTCTAGGCCAAAGTCACCTTTTGGCCCATTTTTGGGCATGACTATAACGGCACGGGTTGCCGATAAGACGGTCACCGATTCCAAAAGTGAATGCGTCTATGCGACCGGCAGCATGTGAGCTTCCATAGGAGACCATCAAAAGTTGTCTAGGCCAAAGTGACTTTTGGCCCAAAATTGGGCCTACAGGAATCACTATAACGGCATGGTTGCCGATAAGACGGTCACCGATTCCAAAAGTGAATGCGTCTATGCGACCGACAGCATGTGACCTTCCATAGGAGCCTATCAAAAGTTGTCTAGGCCAAAGTCACCTTTTGGCCCATTTTTGGGCATGACTATAACGGCACAGGTTGCCGATAAGACGGTCACCGATTCCAAAAGTGAATGCGTCTATGCGACCGGCAGCATGTGAGCTTCCATAGGAGACCATCAAAAGTTGTCTAGGCCAAAGTGACTTTTGGCCCAAAATTGGGCCTACAGGAATGACTATAACGGCATGGTTGCCGATAAGACGGTCACCGATTCCAAAAGTGAATGCGTCTATGCGACTGACAGCATGTGACCTTCCATAGGAGCCTATCAAAAGTTGTCTAGGCCAAAGTCACCTTTTGGCCCATTTTTGGGCATGACTATAACGGCACGGGTTGCCGATAAGACGGTCAACGATTCCAAAAGTGAATGCGTCTATGCGACCGGCAGCATGTGAGCTTCCATAGGAGACCATCAAAAGTTGTCTAGGCCAAAGTGACTTTTGGCCCAAAATTGGGCCTACAGGAATGACTATAACGGCATGGTTGCCGATAAGACGGTCACCGATTCCCAAAGTGAATGTGTCTATGCGACCGACACAGCATGTGACCTTCCATAGGAGCCTATCAAAAGTTGTCTAGGCCAAAGTCACCTTTTGGCCCATTTTTGGGCATGACTATAACGGCACGGGTTGCCGATAAGACGGTCACCGATTCCAAAAGTGAATGCGTCTATGCGACCGGCAGCATGTGAGCTTCCATAGGAGACCATCAAAAGTTGTCTAGGCCAAAGTGACTTTTGGCCCAAAATTGGGCCTACAGGAATCACTATAACGGCATGGTTGCCGATAAGACGGTCACCGATTCCAAAAGTGAATGCGTCTATGCGACCGACAGCATGTGACCTTCCATAGGAGCCTATCAAAAGTTGTCTAGGCCAAAGTCACCTTTTGGCCCATTTTTGGGCATGACTATAACGGCACGGGTTGCCGATAAGACGGTCACCGATTCCAAAAGTGAATGCGTCTATGCGACTGGCAGCATGTGAGCTTCCATAGGAGACCATCAAAAGTTGTCTAGGCCAAAGTGACTTTTGGCCCACAATTGGGCCTACAGGAATGACTATTACGGCATGGTTGCCGATAAGACGGTCACCGATTCCAAAAGTGAATGCGTCTATGCGACCGACAGCATGTGACCTTCCATAGGAGCCTATCAAAAGTTGTCTAGGCCAAAGTCACCTTTTGGCCCATTTTTGGGCATGACTATAACGGCACGGGTTGCCGATAAGACGGTCACCGATTCCAAAAGTGAATGCGTCTATGCGACCGGCAGCATGTGAGCTTCCATAGGAGACCATCAAAAGTTGTCTAGGCCAAAGTGACTTTTGGCTCATTTTTGGGCATGACTATAACGGCACGGGTTGCCGATAAGACGGTCACCGATTCCAAAAGTGAATGCGTCTATGCGACCGGCAGCATGTGAGCTTCCATAGGAGACCATCAAAAGTTGTCTAGGCCAAAGTGACTTTTGGCCCAAAATTGGGCCTACAGGAATGACTATAACGGCATTGTTGCCGATAAGACGGTCACCGATTCGAAAAGTGAATGCGTCTATGCGACCGACAGCATGTGACCTTCCATAGGAGCCTATCAAAAGTTGTCTAGGCCAAAGTCACCTTTTGGCCCATTTTTGGGCATGACTATAACGGCACGGGTTGCCGATAAGACGGTCAACGATTCCAAAAGTGAATGCGTCTATGCGACCGGCAGCATGTGAGCTTCCATAGGAGACCATCAAAAGTTGTCTAGGCCAAAGTGACTTTTGGCCCAAAATTGGGCCTACAGGAATGACTATAACGGCATGGTTGCCGATAAGACGGTCACCGATTCCAAAAGTGAATGTGTCTATGCGACCGACACAGCATGTGACCTTCCATAGGAGCCTATCAAAAGTTGTCTAGGCCAAAGTCACCTTTTGGCCCATTTTTGGGCATGACTATAACGGCACGGGTTGCCGATAAGACGGTCACCGATTCCAAAAGTGAATGCGTCTATGCGACCGGCAGCATGTGAGCTTCCATAGGAGACCATCAAAAGTTGTCTAGGCCAAAGTGACTTTTGGCCCAAAATTGGGCCTACAGGAATGACTATAACGGCATGGTTGCCGATAAGACGGTCACCGATTCCAAAAGTGAATGCGTCTATGCGACCGACAGCATGTGACCTTCCATAGGAGCCTATCAAAAGTTGTCTAGGCCAAAGTCACCTTTTGGCCCATTTTTGGGCATGACTATAACGGCACGGGTTGCCGATAAGACGGTCACCGATTCCAAAAGTGAATGCGTCTATGCGACCGGCAGCATGTGAGCTTCCATAGGAGACCATCAAAAGTTGTCTAGGCCAAAGTGACTTTTGGCCCAAAATTGGGCCTACAGGAATGACTATAACGGCATGGTTGCCGATAAGACGGTTACCGATTCCAAAAGTGAATACGTCTATGCGACCGACAGCATGTGACCTTCCATAGGAGCCTATCAAAAGTTGTCTAGGCCAAAGTCACCTTTTGGCCCATTTTTGGGCATGACTATAACGGCACGGGTTGCCGATAAGACGGTCACCGATTCCAAAAGTGAATGCGTCTATGCGACCGGCAGCATGTGAGCTTCCATAGGAGACCATCAAAAGTTGTCTAGGCCAAAGTGACTTTTGGCCCAAAATTGGGCCTACAGGAATGACTATAACGGCATGGTTGCCGATAAGACGGTCACCGATTCCAAAAGTGAATGCGTCTATGCGACCGACAGCATGTGACCTTCCATAGGAGCCTATCAAAAGTTGTCTAGGCCAAAGTCACCTTTTGGCCCATTTTTGGGCATGACTATAACGGCACGGGTTGCCGATAAGACGGTCACCGATTCCAAAAGTGAATGCGTCTATGCGACCGGCAGCATGTGAGCTTCCATAGGAGACCATCAAAAGTTGTCTAGGCCAAAGTGACTTTTGGCCCAAAATTGGGCCTACAGGAATGACTATAACGGCATGGTTGCCGATAAGACGGTCACCGATTCCAAAAGTGAATGCGTCTATGCGACCGACAGCATGTGACCTTCCATAGGAGCCTATCAAAAGTTGTCTAGGCCAAAGTCACCTTTTGGCAAATTTTTGGGCATGACTATAACGGCACGGGTTGCCGATAAGACGGTCACCGATTCCAAAAGTGAATGCGTCTATGCGACCGGCAGCATGTGAGCTTCCATAGGAGACCATAAAAAGTTGTCTAGGCCAAAGTAACTTTTGGCCCAAAATTGGGCCTACAGGAATGACTATAACGGCATGGTTGCCGATAAGACGGTCACCGATTCCAAAAGTGAATGCGTCTATGCGACCGGCAGCATGTGAGCTTCCATAGGAGCCTATCAAAAGTTGTCTAGGCCAAAGTCACCTTTTGGCCCATTTTTGGGCATGACTATAACGGCATGGTTGCCGATAAGACGGTCACCGATTCCAAAAGTGAATGCGTCTATGCGACCGACAGCATGTGACCTTCCATAGGAGCCTATCAAAAGTTGTCTAGGCCAAAGTCACCTTTTGGCCCATTTTTGGGCATGACTATAACGGCACGGGTTGCCGATAAGACGGTCACCGATTCCAAAAGGGAATGCGTCTATGCGACCGGCAGCATGTGAGCTTCCATAGGAGACCATCAAAAGTTGTCTAGGCCAAAGTGACTTTTGGCCCAAAATTGGGCCTACAGGAATGACTATAACGGCATGGTTGCCGATAAGACGGTCACCGATTCCAAAAGTGAATGCGTCTATGCGACCGACACAGCATGTGACCTTCCATAGGAGCCTATCAAAAGTTGTCTAGGCCAAAGTCACCTTTTGGCCCATTTTTGGGCATGACTATAACGGCACGGGTTGCCGATAAGACGGTCACCGATTCCAAAAGTGAATGCGTCTATGCGACCGCCAGCATGTGAGCTTCCATAGGAGACCATCAAAAGTTGTCTAGGCCAAAGTGACTTTTGGCCCAAAATTGGGCCTACAGGAATGACTATAACGGCATGGTTGCCGATAAGACGGTCACCGATTCCAAAAGTGAATGCGTCTATGCGACCGACAGCATGTGACCTTCCATAGGAGCCTATCAAAAGTTGTCTAGGCCAAAGTCACCTTTTGGCCCATTTTTGGGCATGACTATAACGGCACGGGTTGCCGATAAGACGGTCACCGATTCCAAAAGTGAATGCGTCTATGCGACCGGCAGCATGTGAGCTTCCATAAGAGACCATCAAAAGTTGTCTAGGCCAAAGTGACTTTTGGCCCAAAATTGGGCCTACAGGAATCACTATAACGGCATGGTTGCCGATAAGACGGTCACCGATTCCAAAAGTGAATGCGTCTATGCGACCGACAGCATGTGACCTTCCATAGGAGCCTATCAAAAGTTGTCTAGGCCAAAGTCACCTTTTGGCCCATTTTTGGGCATGACTATAACGGCACGGGTTGCCGATAAGACGGTCACCGATTCCAAAAGTGAATGCGTCTATGCGACCGGCAGCATGTGAGCTTCCATAGGAGACCATCAAAAGTTGTCTAGGCCAAAGTGACTTTTGGCCCAAAATTGGGCCTACAGGAATCACTATAACGGCATGGTTGCCGATAAGACGGTCACCGATTCCAAAAGTGAATGCGTCTATGCGACCGACAGCATGTGACCTTCCATAGGAGCCTATCAAAAGTTGTCTAGGCCAAAGTCACCTTTTGGCCCATTTTTGGGCATGACTATAACGGCACGGGTTGCCGATAAGACGGTCACCGATTCCAAAAGTGAATGCGTCTATGCGACCGGCAGCATGTGAGCTTCCATAGGAGACCATCAAAAGTTGTCTAGGCCAAAGTGACTTTTGGCCCAAAATTGGGCCTACAGGAATGACTATAACGGCATGGTTGCCGATAAGACGGTCACCGATTCCAAAAGTGAATGCGTCTATGCGACCGACAGCATGTGACCTTCCATAGGAGCCTATCAAAAGTTGTCTAGGCCAAAGTCACCTTTTGGCCCATTTTTGGGCATGACTATAACGGCACGGGTTGCCGATAAGACGGTCACCGATTCCAAAAGTGAATGCGTCTATGCGACCGGCAGCATGTGAGCTTCCATAGGAGACCATCAAAAGTTGTCTAGGCCAAAGTGACTTTTGGCTCATTTTTGGGCATGACTATAACGGCACGGGTTGCCGATAAGACGGTCACCGATTCCAAAAGTGAATGCGTCTATGCGACCGGCAGCATGTGAGCTTCCATAGGAGACCATCAAAAGTTGTCTAGGCCAAAGTGACTTTTGGCCCAAAATTGGGCCTACAGGAATGACTATAACGGCATTGTTGCCGATAAGACGGTCACCGATTCGAAAAGTGAATGCGTCTATGCGACCGACAGCATGTGACCTTCCATAGGAGCCTATCAAAAGTTGTCTAGGCCAAAGTCACCTTTTGGCCCATTTTTGGGCATGACTATAACGGCACGGGTTGCCGATAAGACGGTCAACGATTCCAAAAGTGAATGCGTCTATGCGACCGGCAGCATGTGAGCTTCCATAGGAGACCATCAAAAGTTGTCTAGGCCAAAGTGACTTTTGGCCCAAAATTGGGCCTACAGGAATGACTATAACGGCATGGTTGCCGATAAGACGGTCACCGATTCCAAAAGTGAATGTGTCTATGCGACCGACACAGCATGTGACCTTCCATAGGAGCCTATCAAAAGTTGTCTAGGCCAAAGTCACCTTTTGGCCCATTTTTGGGCATGACTATAACGGCACGGGTTGCCGATAAGACGGTCACCGATTCCAAAAGTGAATGCGTCTATGCGACCGGCAGCATGTGAGCTTCCATAGGAGACCATCAAAAGTTGTCTAGGCCAAAGTGACTTTTGGCCCAAAATTGGGCCTACAGGAATGACTATAACGGCATGGTTGCCGATAAGACGGTCACCGATTCCAAAAGTGAATGCGTCTATGCGACCGACAGCATGTGACCTTCCATAGGAGCCTATCAAAAGTTGTCTAGGCCAAAGTCACCTTTTGGCCCATTTTTGGGCATGACTATAACGGCACGGGTTGCCGATAAGACGGTCACCGATTCCAAAAGTGAATGCGTCTATGCGACCGGCAGCATGTGAGCTTCCATAGGAGACCATCAAAAGTTGTCTAGGCCAAAGTGACTTTTGGCCCAAAATTGGGCCTACAGGAATGACTATAACGGCATGGTTGCCGATAAGACGGTTACCGATTCCAAAAGTGAATGCGTCTATGCGACCGACAGCATGTGACCTTCCATAGGAGCCTATCAAAAGTTGTCTAGGCCAAAGTCACCTTTTGGCCCATTTTTGGGCATGACTATAACGGCACGGGTTGCCGATAAGACGGTCACCGATTCCAAAAGTGAATGCGTCTATGCGACCGGCAGCATGTGAGCTTCCATAGGAGACCATCAAAAGTTGTCTAGGCCAAAGTGACTTTTGGCCCAAACTTGGGCCTACAGGAATGACTATAACGGCATGGTTGCCGATAAGACGGTCACCGATTCCAAAAGTGAATGCGTCTATGCGACCGACAGCATGTGACCTTCCATAGGAGCCTATCAAAAGTTGTCTAGGCCAAAGTCACCTTTTGGCCCATTTTTGGGCATGACTATAACGGCACGGGTTGCCGATAAGACGGTCACCGATTCCAAAAGTGAATGCGTCTATGCGACCGGCAGCATGTGAGCTTCCATAGGAGACCATCAAAAGTTGTCTAGGCCAAAGTGACTTTTGGCCCAAAATTGGGCCTACAGGAATGACTATAACGGCATGGTTGCCGATAAGACGGTCACCGATTCCAAAAGTGAATGCGTCTATGCGACCGACAGCATGTGACCTTCCATAGGAGCCTATCAAAAGTTGTCTAGGCCAAAGTCACCTTTTGGCAAATTTTTGGGCATGACTATAACGGCACGGGTTGCCGATAAGACGGTCACCGATTCCAAAAGTGAATGCGTCTATGCGACCGGCAGCATGTGAGCTTCCATAGGAGACCATAAAAAGTTGTCTAGGCCAAAGTAACTTTTGGCCCAAAATTGGGCCTACAGGAATGACTATAACGGCATGGTTGCCGATAAGACGGTCACCGATTCCAAAAGTGAATGCGTCTATGCGACCGGCAGCATGTGAGCTTCCATAGGAGCCTATCAAAAGTTGTCTAGGCCAAAGTCACCTTTTGGCCCATTTTTGGGCATGACTATAACGGCATGGTTGCCGATAAGACGGTCACCGATTCCAAAAGTGAATGCGTCTATGCGACCGACAGCATGTGACCTTCCATAGGAGCCTATCAAAAGTTGTCTAGGCCAAAGTCACCTTTTGGCCCATTTTTGGGCATGACTATAACGGCACGGGTTGCCGATAAGACGGTCACCGATTCCAAAAGTGAATGCGTCTATGCGACCGGCAGCATGTGAGCTTCCATAGGAGACCATCAAAAGTTGTCTAGGCCAAAGTGACTTTTGGCCCAAAATTGGGCCTACCGGAATGACTATAACGGCATGGTTGCCGATAAGACGGTCACCGATTCCAAAAGTGAATGCGTCTATGCGACCGACACAGCATGTGACCTTCCATAGGAGCCTATCAAAAGTTGTCTAGGCCAAAGTCACCTTTTGGCCCATTTTTGGGCATGACTATAACGGCACGGGTTGCCGATAAGACGGTCACCGATTCCAAAAGTGAATGCGTCTATGCGACCGCCAGCATGTGAGCTTCCATAGGAGACCATCAAAAGATGTCTAGGCCAAAGTGACTTTTGGCCCAAAATTGGGCCTACAGGAATGACTATAACGGCATGGTTGCCGATAAGACGGTCACCGATTCCAAAAGTGAATGCGTCTATGCGACCGACAGCATGTGACCTTCCATAGGAGCCTATCAAAAGTTGTCTAGGCCAAAGTCACCTTTTGGCCCATTTTTGGGCATGACTATAACGGCACGGGTTGCCGATAAGACGGTCACCGATTCCAAAAGTGAATGCGTCTATGCGACCGGCAGCATGTGAGCTTCCATAAGAGACCATCAAAAGTTGTCTAGGCCAAAGTGACTTTTGGCCCAAAATTGGGCCTACAGGAATCACTATAACGGCATGGTTGCCGATAAGACGGTCACCGATTCCAAAAGTGAATGCGTCTATGCGACCGACAGCATGTGACCTTCCATAGGAGCCTATCAAAAGTTGTCTAGGCCAAAGTCACCTTTTGGCCCATTTTTGGGCATGACT
The DNA here is from genome assembly GCA_936450465.1 of Gibbula magus. Lineage (NCBI taxonomy): Eukaryota > Metazoa > Mollusca > Gastropoda > Trochida > Trochidae > Gibbula > Gibbula magus. The sequence continues at coordinate 46,153,338 of OW388301.1, forward strand.
ATAACGGCACGGGTTGCCGATAAGACGGTCACCGATTCCAAAAGTGAATGCGTCTATGCGACCGGCAGCATGTGAGCTTCCATAGGAGACCATCAAAAGTTGTCTAGGCCAAAGTGACTTTTGGCCCAAAATTCTGCCTACAGGAATCACTATAACGGCATGGTTGCCGATAAGACGGTCACCGATTCCAAAAGTGAATGCGTCTATGCGACCGACAGCATGTGACCTTCCATAGGAGCCTATCAAAAGTTGTCTAGGCCAAAGTCACCTTTTGGCCCATTTTTGGGCATGACTATAACGGCACGGGTTGCCGATAAGACGGTCACCGATTCCAAAAGTGAATGCGTCTATGCGACCGGCAGCATGTGAGCTTCCATAGGAGACCATCAAAAGTTGTCTAGGCCAAAGTGACTTTTGGCCCAAAATTGGGCCTACAGGAATGACTATAACGGCATGGTTGCCGATAAGACGGTCACCGATTCCAAAAGTGAATGCGTCTATGCGACCGACAGCATGTGACCTTCCATAGGAGCCTATCAAAAGTTGTCTAGGCCAAAGTCACCTTTTGGCAAATTTTTGGGCATGACTATAACGGCACGGGTTGCCGATAAGACGGTCACCGATTCCAAAAGTGAATGCGTCTATGCGACCGGCAGCATGTGAGCTTCCATAGGAGACCATCAAAAGTTGTCTAGGCCAAAGTGACTTTTGGCCCAAAATTGGGCCTACAGGAATGACTATAACGGCATGGTTGCCGATAAGACGGTCACCGATTCCAAAAGTGAATGCGTCTATGCGACCGACACAGCATGTGACCTTCCATAGGAGCCTATCAAAAGTTGTCTAGGCCAAAGTCACCTTTTGGCCCATTTTTGGGCATGACTATAACGGCACGGGTTGCCGATAAGACGGTCACCGATTCCAAAAGTGAATGCGTCTATGCGACCGCCAGCATGTGAGCTTCCATAGGAGACCATCAAAAGTTGTCTAGGCCAAAGTGACTTTTGGCCCAAAATTGGGCCTACAGGAATGACTATAACGGCATGGTTGCCGACAAGACGGTCACCGATTCCAAAAGTGAATGCGTCTATGCGACCGACAGCATGTGACCTTCCATAGGAGCCTATCAAAAGTTGTCTAGGCCAAAGTCACCTTTTGGCCCATTTTTGGGCATGACTATAACGGCACGGGTTGCCGATAAGACGGTCACCGATTCCAAAAGTGAATGCGTCTATGCGACCGGCAGCATGTGAGCTTCCATAAGAGACCATCAAAAGTTGTCTAGGCCAAAGTGACTTTTGGCCCAAAATTGGGCCTACAGGAATGACTATAACGGCATGGTTGCCGATAAGACGGTCACCGATTCCAAAAGTGAATGCGTCTATGCGACCGACAGCATGTGACCTTCCATAGGAGCCTATCAAAAGTTGTCTAGGCCAAAGTCACCTTTTGGCCCATTTTTGGGCATGACTATAACGGCACGGGTTGCCGATAAGACGGTCACCGATTCCAAAAGTGAATGCGTCTATGCGACCGGCAGCATGTGAGCTTCCATAGGAGACCATCAAAAGTTGTCTAGGCCAAAGTGACTTTTGGCCCAATTTTGGGCCTAGAGGAATGACTATAACGGCATGGTTGCCGATAAGACGGTCACCGATTCCAAAAGTGAATGCGTCTATGCGACCGACAGCATGTGACCTTCCATAGGAGCCTATCAAAAGTTGTCTAGGCCAAAGTCAGCTTTTGGCCCATTTTTGGGCATGACTATAACGGCACGGGTTGCCGATAAGACGGTCACCGATTCCAAAAGTGAATGCGTCTATGCGACCGACAGCATGTGACCTTCCATAGGAGCCAATCAAAAGTTGTCTAGGCCAAAGTCACCTTTTGGCCCATTTTTGGGCATGACTATAACGGCACGGGTTGCCGATAAGACGGTCACCGATTCCAAAAGTGAATGCGTCTATGCGACCGGCAGCATGTGAGCTTCCATAGGAGACCATCAAAAGTTGTCTAGGCCAAAGTGACTTTTGGCCCAAAATTGGGCCTACAGGAATGACTATAACGACATGGTTGCCGATAAGACGGTCACCGATTCCAAAAGTGAATGCGTCTATGCGACCGACAGCATGTGACCTTCCATAGGAGCCTATCAAAAGTTGTCTAGGCCAAAGTCACCTTTTGGCCCATTTTTGGGCATGACTATAACGGCACGGGTTGCCGATAAGACGGTCACCGATTCCAAAAGTGAATGCGTCTATGCGACCGGCAGCATGTGAGCTTCCATAGGAGACCATCAAAAGTTGTCTAGGCCAAAGTGACTTTTGGCCCAAAATTGGGCCTACAGGAATGACTATAACGGCATGGTTGCCGATAAGACGGTCACCGATTCCAACAGTGAACGCGTCTATGCGACCGACAGCATGTGACCTTCCATAGGAGCCTATCAAAAGTTGTCTAGGCCAAAGTCACCTTTTGGCCCATTTTTGGGCATGACTATAACGGCACGGGTTGCCGATAAGACGGTCACCGATTCCAAAAGTGAATGCGTCTATGCGACCGGCAGCATGTGAGCTTCCATAGGAGACCATCAAAAGTTGTCTAGGCCAAAGTCACCTTTTGGCCCATTTTTGGGCATGACTATAACGGCATGGTTGCCGATAAGACGGTCACCGATTCCAAAAGTGAATGCGTCTATGCGACCGACAGCATGTGACCTTCCATAGGAGCCTATCAAAAGTTGTCTAGGCCAAAGTCACCTTTTGGCCCATTTTTGGGCATGACTATAACGGCACGGGTTGCCGATAAGACGGTCACCGATTCCAAAAGTGAATGCGTCTATGCGACCGGCAGCATGTGAGCTTCCATAGGAGACTATCAAAAGTTGTCTAGGCCAAAGTGACTTTTGGCCCAAAATTGGGCCTACAGGAATGACTATAACGGCATGGTTGCCGATAAGACGGTCACCGATTCCAAAAGTGAATGCGTCTCTGCGACCGACAGCATGTGACCTTCCATAGGAGCCTATCAAAAGTTGTCTAGGCCAAAGTCACCTTTTGGCCCATTTTTGGGCATGACTATAACGGCACGGGTTGCCGATAAGACGGTCACCGATTCCAAAAGTGAATGCGTCTATGCGACAGGCACCATGTGACCTTCCATAGGAGACTATCAAAAGTTGTCTAGGCCCAAGTCACCTTTTGGCCCATTTTTGGGCATGACTATAACGGCATGGTTGCCGATAAGACGGTCACCGATTCCAAAAGTGAATGCGTCTATGCGACCGACAGCATGTGACCTTCCATAGGAGCCTATCAAAAGTTGTCTAGGCCAAAGTCACCTTTTGGCCCATTTTTGGGCATGACTATAACGGCACGGGTTGCCGATAAGACGGTCACCGATTCCAAAAGTGAATGCGTCTATGCGACCGGCAGCATGTGAGCTTCCATAGGAGACCATCAAAAGTTGTCTAGGCCAAAGTGACTTTTGGCCCAAAATTGGGCCTACAGGAATGACTATAACGGCATGGTTGCCGATAAGACGGTCACCGATTCCAACAGTGAATGCGTCTATGCGACCGACAGCATGTGACCTTCCATAGGAGCCTATCAAAAGTTGTCTAGGCCAAAGTCACCTTTTGGCCCATTTTTGGGCATGTCTATAACGGCACGGGTTGCCGATAAGACGGTCACCGATTCCAAAAGTGAATGCGTCTATGCGACCGGCAGCATGTGAGCTTCCATAGGAGACCATCAAAAGTTGTCTAGGCCAAAGTGACTTTTGGCCCAAAATTGGGCCTACAGGAATGACTATTAGGCATGGTTGCCGATAAGACGGTCACCGATTCCAAAAGTGAATGCGTCTATGCGACCGACAGCATGTGACCTTCCATAGGAGCCTATCAAAAGTTGTCTAGGCCAAAGTCACCTTTTGGCCCATTTTTGGGCATGACTATAACGGCACGGGTTGCCGATAAGACGGTCACCGATTCCAAAAGTGAATGCGTCTATGCGACCGGCAGCATGTGAGCTTCCATAGGAGACCATCAAAAGTTGTCTAGGCCAAAGTGACTTTTGGCCCAAAATTGGGCCTACAGGAATGACTATTAGGCATGGTTGCCGATAAGACGGTCACCGATTCCAAAAGTGAATGCGTCTATGCGACCGACAGCATGTGACCTTCCATAGGAGCCTATCAAAAGTTGTCTAGGCCAAAGTCACCTTTTGGCCCATTTTTGGGCATGACTATAACGGCACGGGTTGCCGATAAGACGGTCACCGATTCCAAAAGTGAATGCGTCTATGCGACCGGCAGCATGTGAGCTTCCATAGGAGACTATCAAAAGTTGTCTAGGCCAAAGTGACTTTTGGCCCAAAATTGGGCCTACAGGAATGACTATAACGGCATGGTTGCCGATAAGACGGTCACCGATTCCAACAGTGAATGCGTCTATGCGACCGACAGCATGTGACCTTCCATAGGAGCCTATCAAAAGTTGTCTAGGCCAAAGTCACCTTTTGGCCCATTTTTGGGCATGACTATAACGGCACGGGTTGCCGATAAGACGGTCACCGATTCCAAAAGTGAATGCGTCTATGCGACCGGCAGCATGTGAGCTTCCATAGGAGACCATCAAAAGTTGTCTAGGCCAAAGTCACCTTTTGGCCCATTTTTGGGCATGACTATAACGGCACGGGTTGCCGATAAGACGGTCACCGATTCCAAAAGTGAATGCGTCTATGCGACCGGCAGCATGTGAGCTTCCATAGGAGACTATCAAAAGTTGTCTAGGCCAAAGTGACTTTTGGCCCAAAATTGGGCCTACAGGAATGACTATAACGGCATGGTTGCCGATAAGACGGTCACCGATTCCAAAAGTGAATGCGTCTCTGCGACCGACAGCATGTGACCTTCCATAGGAGCCTATCAAAAGTTGTCTAGGCCAAAGTCACCTTTTGGCCCATTTTTGGGCATGACTATAACGGCACGGGTTGCCGATAAGACGGTCACCGATTCCAAAAGTGAATGCGTCTATGCGACAGGCACCATGTGACCTTCCATAGGAGACTATCAAAAGTTGTCTAGGCCCAAGTCACCTTTTGGCCCATTTTTGGGCATGACTATAACGGCATGGTTGCCGATAAGACGGTCACCGATTCCAAAAGTGAATGCGTCTATGCGACCGACAGCATGTGACCTTCCATAGGAGCCTATCAAAAGTTGTCTAGGCCAAAGTCACCTTTTGGCCCATTTTTGGGCATGACTATAACGGCACGGGTTGCCGATAAGACGGTCACCGATTCCAAAAGTGAATGCGTCTATGCGACCGGCAGCATGTGAGCTTCCATAGGAGACCATCAAAAGTTGTCTAGGCCAAAGTGACTTTTGGCCCAAAATTGGGCCTACAGGAATGACTATAACGGCATGGTTGCCGATAAGACGGTCACCGATTCCAACAGTGAATGCGTCTATGCGACCGACAGCATGTGACCTTCCATAGGAGCCTATCAAAAGTTGTCTAGGCCAAAGTCACCTTTTGGCCCATTTTTGGGCATGACTATAACGGCACGGGTTGCCGATAAGACGGTCACCGATTCCAAAAGTGAATGCGTCTATGCGACCGGCAGCATGTGAGCTTCCATAGGAGACCATCAAAAGTTGTCTAGGCCAAAGTGACTTTTGGCCCAAAATTGGGCCTACAGGAATGACTATTAGGCATGGTTGCCGATAAGACGGTCACCGATTCCAAAAGTGAATGCGTCTATGCGACCGACAGCATGTGACCTTCCATAGGAGCCTATCAAAAGTTGTCTAGGCCAAAGTCACCTTTTGGCCCATTTTTGGGCATGACTATAACGGCACGGGTTGCCGATAAGACGGTCACCGATTCCAAAAGTGAATGCGTCTATGCGACCGGCAGCATGTGAGCTTCCATAGGAGACCATCAAAAGTTGTCTAGGCCAAAGTGACTTTTGGCCCAAAATTGGGCCTACAGGAATGACTATTAGGCATGGTTGCCGATAAGACGGTCACCGATTCCAAAAGTGAATGCGTCTATGCGACCGACAGCATGTGACCTTCCATAGGAGCCTATCAAAAGTTGTCTAGGCCAAAGTCACCTTTTGGCCCATTTTTGGGCATGACTATAACGGCACGGGTTGCCGATAAGACGGTCACCGATTCCAAAAGTGAATGCGTCTATGCGACCGGCAGCATGTGAGCTTCCATAGGAGACTATCAAAAGTTGTCTAGGCCAAAGTGACTTTTGGCCCAAAATTGGGCCTACAGGAATGACTATAACGGCATGGTTGCCGATAAGACGGTCACCGATTCCAACAGTGAATGCGTCTATGCGACCGACAGCATGTGACCTTCCATAGGAGCCTATCAAAAGTTGTCTAGGCCAAAGTCACCTTTTGGCCCATTTTTGGGCATGACTATAACGGCACGGGTTGCCGATAAGACGGTCACCGATTCCAAAAGTGAATGCGTCTATGCGACCGGCAGCATGTGAGCTTCCATAGGAGACCATCAAAAGTTGTCTAGGCCAAAGTGACTTTTGGCCCAAAATTGGGCCTACAGGAATGACTATTAGGCATGGTTGCCGATAAGACGGTCACCGATTCCAAAAGTGAATGCGTCTATGCGACCGACAGCATGTGACCTTCCATAGGAGCCTATCAAAAGTTGTCTAGGCCAAAGTCACCTTTTGGCCCATTTTTGGGCATGACTATAACGGCACGGGTTGCCGATAAGACGGTCACCGATTCCAAAAGTGAATGCGTCTATGCGACCGGCAGCATGTGAGCTTCCATAGGAGACTATCAAAAGTTGTCTAGGCCAAAGTGACTTTTGGCCCAAAATTGGGCCTACAGGAATGACTATAACGGCATGGTTGCCGATAAGACGGTCACCGATTCCAAAAGTGAATGCGTCTCTGCGACCGACAGCATGTGACCTTCCATAGGAGCCTATCAAAAGTTGTCTAGGCCAAAGTCACCTTTTGGCCCATTTTTGGGCATGACTATAACGGCACGGGTTGCCGATAAGACGGTCACCGATTCCAAAAGTGAATGCGTCTATGCGACAGGCACCATGTGACCTTCCATAGGAGACTATCAAAAGTTGTCTAGGCCCAAGTCACCTTTTGGCCCATTTTTGGGCATGACTATAACGGCACGGGTTGCCGATAAGACGGTCACCGATTCCAAAAGTGAATGCGTCTATGCGACCGGCAGCATGTGAGCTTCCATTGGAGACCATCAAAAGTTGTCTAGGCCAAAGTGACTTTTGGCCCAAAATTGGGCCTACAGGAATGACTATAACGGCATGGTTGCCGATAAGACGGTCACCGATTCCAAAAGTGAATGCGTCTATGCGACCGACAGCATGAGAGCTTCCATAGGAGACCATCAAAAGTTGTCTAGGCCAAAGTCACCTTTTGGCCCATTTTTGGGCATGACTATAACGGCACGGGTTGCCGATAAGACGGTCACCGATTCCAAAAGTGAATGCGTCTATGCGACTGGCAGCATGTGAGCTTCCATAGGAGACCATCAAAAGTTGTCTAGGCCAAAGTGACTTTTGGCCCAAAATTGGGCCTACAGGAATGACTATAACGGCATGGTTGCCGATAAGACGGTCACCGATTCCAAAAGTGAATGCGTCTATGCGACCGACAGCATGTGACCTTCCATAGGAGACCATCAAAAGTTGTCTAGGCCAAAGTCACCTTTTGGCCCATTTTTGGGCATGACTATAACGGCACGGGTTGCCGATAAGACGGTCACCGATTCCAAAAGTGAATGCGTCTATGCGACCGGCAGCATGTGAGCTTCCATAGGAGACCATCAAAAGTTGTCTAGGCCAAAGTGACTTTTGGCCCAAAATTGGGCCTACAGGAATGACTATAACGGCATGGTTGCCGATAAGACGGTCACCGATTCCAAAAGTGAATGCGTCTATGAGACCGACAGCATGTGACCTTCCATAGGAGCCTATCAAAAGTTGTCTAGGCCAAAGTCACCTTTTGGCCCATTTTTGGGCATGACTATAACGGCACGGGTTGCCAATAGACGGTCACCGATTCCAAAAGTGAATGCGTCTATGCGACCGACAGCATGTGAGCTTCCATAGGAGACCATCAAAAGTTGTCTAGGCCAAAGTCACCTTTTGGCCCATTTTTGGGCATGACTATAACGGCACGGGTTGCCGATAAGACGGTCACCGATTCCAAAAGTGAATGCGTCTATGCGACCGGCAGCATGTGAGCTTCCATAGGAGACCATCAAAAGTTGTCTAGGCCAAAGTCACCTTTTGGCCCATTTTTGGGCATGACTATAACGGCACGGGTTGCCGATAAGACGGTCACCGATTCCAAAAGTGAATGCGTCTATGCGACCGACAGCATGTGAGCTTCCATAGGAGACCATCAAAAGTTGTCTAGGCCAAAGTCACCTTTTGGCCCATTTTTGGGCATGACTATAACGGCACGGGTTGCCGATAAGACGGTCACCGATTCCAAAAGTGAATGCGTCTATGCGACCGGCAGCATGTGAGCTTCCATAGGAGACCATCAAAAGTTGTCTAGGCCAAAGTGACTTTTGGCCCAAAATTGGGCCTACAGGAATGACTATAACGGCATGGTTGCCGATAAGACGGTCACCGATTCCAAAAGTGAATGCGTCTATGAGACCGACAGCATGTGACCTTCCATAGGAGCCTATCAAAAGTTGTCTAGGCCAAAGTCACCTTTTGGCCCATTTTTGGGCATGACTATAACGGCACGGGTTGCCGATAGACGGTCACCGATTCCAAAAGTGAATGCGTCTATGCGACCGACAGCATGTGAGCTTCCATAGGAGACCATCAAAAGTTGTCTAGGCCAAAGTCACCTTTTGGCCCATTTTTGGGCATGACTATAACGGCACGGGTTGCCGATAAGACGGTCACCGATTCCAAAAGTGAATGCGTCTATGCGACCGGCAGCATGTGAGCTTCCATAGGAGACCATCAAAAGTTGTCTAGGCCAAAGTCACCTTTTGGCCCATTTTTGGGCATGACTATAACGGCACGGGTTGCCGATAAGACGGTCACCGATTCCAAAAGTGAATGCGTCTATGCGACCGGCAGCATGTGAGCTTCCATAGGAGACCATCAAAAGTTGTCTAGGCCAAAGTGACTTTTGGCCCAAAATTGGGCCTACAGGAATGACTATAACGGCATGGTTGCCGATAAGATTGTCACCGATTCCAAAAGTGAATGCGTCTATGCGACCGGCAGCATGTGAGCTTCCATAGGAGACCATCAAAAGTTGTCTAGGCCAAAGTGACTTTTGGCCCAAAATTGGGCCTACAGGAATGACTATAACGGCATGGTTGCCGATAAGACGGTCACCGATTCCAAAAGTGAATGCGTCTATGCGACCGACAGCATGTGACCTTCCATAGGAGCCTATCAAAAGTTGTCTAGGCCAAAGTCACCTTTTGGCCCATTTTTGGGCATGACTATAACGGCACGGGTTGCCGATAAGACGGTCACCGATTCCAAAAGTGAATGCGTCTATGCGACCGGCAGCATGTGAGCTTCCATAGGAGACCATCAAAAGTTGTCTAGGCCAAAGTGACTTTTGGCCCAAAATTGGGCCTAGAGGAATGACTATAACGGCATGGTTGCCGATAAGACGGTCACCGATTCCAAAAGTGAATGCGTCTATGCGACCGACAGCATGTGACCTTCCATAGGAGCCTATCAAAAGTTGTCTAGGCCAAAGTCAGCTTTTGGCCCATTTTTGGGCATGACTATAACGGCACGGGTTGCCGATAAGACGGTCACCGATTCCAAAAGTGAATGCGTCTATGCGACCGACAGCATGTGACCTTCCATAGGAGCCTATCAAAAGTTGTCTAGGCCAAAGTCACCTTTTGGCCCATTTTTGGGCATGACTATAACGGCACGGGTTGCCGATAAGACGGTCACCGATTCCAAAAGTGAATGCGTCTATGCGACAGGCACCATGTGACCTTCCATAGGAGACTATCAAAAGTTGTCTAGGCCCAAGTCACCTTTTGGCCCATTTTTGGGCATGACTATAACGGCACGGGTTGCCGATAAGACGGTCACCGATTCCAAAAGTGAATGCGTCTATGCGACCGGCAGCATGTGAGCTTCCATTGGAGACCATCAAAAGTTGTCTAGGCCAAAGTGACTTTTGGCCCAAAATTGGGCCTACAGGAATGACTATAACGGCATGGTTGCCGATAAGACGGTCACCGATTCCAAAAGTGAATGCGTCTATGCGACCGACAGCATGAGAGCTTCCATAGGAGACCATCAAAAGTTGTCTAGGCCAAAGTCACCTTTTGGCCCATTTTTGGGCATGACTATAACGGCACGGGTTGCCGATAAGACGGTCACCGATTCCAAAAGTGAATGCGTCTATGCGACTGGCAGCATGTGAGCTTCCATAGGAGACCATCAAAAGTTGTCTAGGCCAAAGTGACTTTTGGCCCAAAATTGGGCCTACAGGAATGACTATAACGGCATGGTTGCCGATAAGACGGTCACCGATTCCAAAAGTGAATGCGTCTATGCGACCGACAGCATGTGAGCTTCCATAGGAGACCATCAAAAGTTGTCTAGGCCAAAGTCACCTTTTGGCCCATTTTTGGGCATGACTATAACGGCACGGGTTGCCGATAAGACGGTCACCGATTCCAAAAGTGAATGCGTCTATGCGACCGGCAGCATGTGAGCTTCCATAGGAGACCATCAAAAGTTGTCTAGGCCAAAGTGACTTTTGGCCCAAAATTGGGCCTACAGGAATGACTATAACGGCATGGTTGCCGATAAGACGGTCACCGATTCCAAAAGTGAATGCGTCTATGAGACCGACAGCATGTGACCTTCCATAGGAGCCTATCAAAAGTTGTCTAGGCCAAAGTCACCTTTTGGCCCATTTTTGGGCATGACTATAACGGCACGGGTTGCCGATAGACGGTCACCGATTCCAAAAGTGAATGCGTCTATGCGACCGACAGCATGTGAGCTTCCATAGGAGACCATCAAAAGTTGTCTAGGCCAAAGTCACCTTTTGGCCCATTTTTGGGCATGAATATAACGGCACGGGTTGCCGATAAGACGGTCACCGATTCCAAAAGTGAATGCGTCTATGCGACCGGCAGCATGTGAGCTTCCATAGGAGACCATCAAAAGTTGTCTAGGCCAAAGTCACCTTTTGGCCCATTTTTGGGCATGACTATAACGGCACGGGTTGCCGATAAGACGGTCACCGATTCCAAAAGTGAATGCGTCTATGCGACCGGCAGCATGTGAGCTTCCATAGGAGACCATCAAAAGTTGTCTAGGCCAAAGTGACTTTTGGCCCAAAATTGGGCCTACAGGAATGACTATAACGGCATGGTTGCCGATAAGACGGTCACCGATTCCAAAAGTGAATGCGTCTATGCGACCGGCAGCATGTGAGCTTCCATAGGAGACCATCAAAAGTTGTCTAGGCCAAAGTGACTTTTGGCCCAAAATTGGGCCTACAGGAATGACTATAACGGCATGGTTGCCGATAAGACGGTCACCGATTCCAAAAGTGAATGCGTCTATGCGACCGACAGCATGTGACCTTCCATAGGAGCCTATCAAAAGTTGTCTAGGCCAAAGTCACCTTTTGGCCCATTTTTGGGCATGACTATAACGGCACGGGTTGCCGATAAGACGGTCACCGATTCCAAAAGTGAATGCGTCTATGCGACCGGCAGCATGTGAGCTTCCATAGGAGACCATCAAAAGTTGTCTAGGCCAAAGTGACTTTTGGCCCAAAATTGGGCCTAGAGGAATGACTATAACGGCATGGTTGCCGATAAGACGGTCACCGATTCCAAAAGTGAATGCGTCTATGCGACCGACAGCATGTGACCTTCCATAGGAGCCTATCAAAAGTTGTCTAGGCCAAAGTCAGCTTTTGGCCCATTTTTGGGCATGACTATAACGGCACGGGTTGCCGATAAGACGGTCACCGATTCCAAAAGTGAATGCGTCTATGCGACCGACAGCATGTGACCTTCCATAGGAGCCTATCAAAAGTTGTCTAGGCCAAAGTCACCTTTTGGCCCATTTTTGGGCATGACTATAACGGCACGGGTTGCCGATAAGACGGTCACCGATTCCAAAAGTGAATGCGTCTATGCGACCGGCAGCATGTGAGCTTCCATAGGAGACCATCAAAAGTTGTCTAGGCCAAAGTGACTTTTGGCCCAAAATTGGGCCTACAGGAATGACTATAACGGCATGGTTGCCGATAAGACGGTCACCGATTCCAAAAGTGAATGCGTCTATGCGACCGACAGCATGTGACCTTCCATAGGAGCCTATCAAAAGTTGTCTAGGCCAAAGTCACCTTTTGGCCCATTTTTGGGCATGACTATAACGGCACGGGTTGCCGATAAGACGGTCACCGATTCCAAAAGTGAATGCGTCTATGCGACCGGCAACATGTGAGCTTCCATAGGAGACCATCAAAAGTTGTCTAGGCCAAAGTGACTTTTGGCCCAAAATTGGGCCTACAGGAATGATTATAACGGCATGGTTGCCGATAAGACGGTCACCGATTCCAACAGTGAATGCGTCTATGCGACCGACAGCATGTGACCTTCCATAGGAGCCTATCAAAAGTTGTCTAGGCCAAAGTCACCTTTTGGCCCATTTTTGGGCATGACTATAACGGCACGGGTTGCCGATAAGACGGTCACCGATTCCAAAAGTGAATGCGTCTATGCGACCGGCAGCATGTGAGCTTCCATAGGAGACCATCAAAAGTTGTCTAGGCCAAAGTGACTTTTGGCCCAAAATTGGGCCTACAGGAATGACTATTAGGCATGGTTGCCGATAAGACGGTCACCGATTCCAAAAGTGAATGCGTCTATGCGACCGACAGCATGTGACCTTCCATAGGAGCCTATCAAAAGTTGTCTAGGCCAAAGTCACCTTTTGGCCCATTTTTGGGCATGACTATAACGGCACGGGTTGCCGATAAGACGGTCACCGATTCCAAAAGTGAATGCGTCTATGCGACCGGCAGCATGTGAGCTTCCATAGGAGACTATCAAAAGTTGTCTAGGCCAAAGTGACTTTTGGCCCAAAATTGGGCCTACAGGAATGACTATAACGGCATGGTTGCCGATAAGACGGTCACCGATTCCAAAAGTGAATGCGTCTCTGCGACCGACAGCATGTGACCTTCCATAGGAGCCTATCAAAAGTTGTCTAGGCCAAAGTCACCTTTTGGCCCATTTTTGGGCATGACTATAACGGCACGGGTTGCCGATAAGACGGTCACCGATTCCAAAAGTGAATGCGTCTATGCGACAGGCACCATGTGACCTTCCATAGGAGACTATCAAAAGTTGTCTAGGCCCAAGTCACCTTTTGGCCCATTTTTGGGCATGACTATAACGGCACGGGTTGCCGATAAGACGGTCACCGATTCCAAAAGTGAATGCGTCTATGCGACCGGCAGCATGTGAGCTTCCATTGGAGACCATCAAAAGTTGTCTAGGCCAAAGTGACTTTTGGCCCAAAATTGGGCCTACAGGAATGACTATAACGGCATGGTTGCCGATAAGACGGTCACCAATTCCAAAAGTGAATGCGTCTATGCGACCGACAGCATGTGAGCTTCCATAGGAGACCATCAAAAGTTGTCTAGGCCAAAGTCACCTTTTGGCCCATTTTTGGGCATGACTATAACGGCACGGGTTGCCGATAAGACGGTCACCGATTCCAAAAGTGAATGCGTCTATGCGACCGGCAGCATGTGAGCTTCCATAGGAGACCATCAAAAGTTGTCTAGGCCAAAGTGACTTTTGGCCCAAAATTGGGGCTACAGGAATGACTATAACGGCATGGTTGCCGATAAGACGGTCACCGATTCCAAAAGTGAATGCGTCTATGCGACCGACAGCATGTGAGCTTCCATAGGAGACCATCAAAAGTTGTCTAGGCCAAAGTCACCTTTTGGCCCATTTTTGGGCATGACTATAACGGCACGGGTTGCCGATAAGACGGTCACCGATTCCAAAAGTGAATGCGTCTATGCGACCGGCAGCATGTGAGCTTCCATAGGAGACCATCAAAAGTTGTCTAGGCCAAAGTGACTTTTGGCCCAAAATTGGGCCTACAGGAATGACTATAACGGCATGGTTGCCGATAAGACGGTCACCGATTCCAAAAGTGAATGCGTCTATGAGACCGACAGCATGTGACCTTCCATAGGAGCCTATCAAAAGTTGTCTAGGCCAAAGTCACCTTTTGGCCCATTTTTGGGCATGACTATAACGGCACGGGTTGCCGATAGACGGTCACCGATTCCAAAAGTGAATGCGTCTATGCGACCGACAGCATGTGAGCTTCCATAGGAGACCATCAAAAGTTGTCTAGGCCAAAGTCACCTTTTGGCCCATTTTTGGGCATGACTATAACGGCACGGGTTGCCGATAAGACGGTCACCGATTCCAAAAGTGAATGCGTCTATGCGACCGGCAGCATGTGAGCTTCCATAGGAGACCATCAAAAGTTGTCTAGGCCAAAGTGACTTTTGGCCCAAAATTGGGCCTACAGGAATGACTATAACGGCATGGTTGCCGATAAGACGGTCACCGATTCCAAAAGTGAATGCGTCTATGCGACCGACAGCATGTGACCTTCCATAGGAGCCTATCAAAAGTTGTCTAGGCCAAAGTCACCTTTTGGCCCATTTTTGGGCATGACTATAACGGCACGGGTTGCCGATAAGACGGTCACCGATTCCAAAAGTGAATGCGTCTATGCGACCGGCAGCATGTGAGCTTCCATAGGAGACCATCAAAAGTTGTCTAGGCCAAAGTGACTTTTGGCCCAAAATTGGGCCTACAGGAATGACTATAACGGCATGGTTGCCGATAAGACGGTCACCGATTCCAACAGTGAATGCGTCTATGCGACCGACAGCATGTGACCTTCCATAGGAGCCTATCAAAAGTTGTCTAGGCCAAAGTCACCTTTTGGCCCATTTTTGGGCATGACTATAACGGCACGGGTTGCCGATAAGACGGTCACCGATTCCAAAAGTGAATGCGTCTATGCGACCGGCAGCATGTGAGCTTCCATAGGAGACCATCAAAAGTTGTCTAGGCCAAAGTGACTTTTGGCCCAAAATTGGGCCTACAGGAATGACTATTAGGCATGGTTGCCGATAAGACGGTCACCGATTCCAAAAGTGAATGCGTCTATGCGACCGACAGCATGTGACCTTCCATAGGAGCCTATCAAAAGTTGTCTAGGCCAAAGTCACCTTTTGGCCCATTTTTGGGCATGACTATAACGGCACGGGTTGCCGATAAGACGGTCACCGATTCCAAAAGTGAATGCGTCTATGCGACCGGCAGCATGTGAGCTTCCATAGGAGACTATCAAAAGTTGTCTAGGCCAAAGTGACTTTTGGCCCAAAATTGGGCCTACAGGAATGACTATAACGGCATGGTTGCCGATAAGACGGTCACCGATTCCAAAAGTGAATGCGTCTCTGCGACCGACAGCATGTGACCTTCCATAGGAGCCTATCAAAAGTTGTCTAGGCCAAAGTCACCTTTTGGCCCATTTTTGGGCATGACTATAACGGCACGGGTTGCCGATAAGACGGTCACCGATTCCAAAAGTGAATGCGTCTATGCGACAGGCACCATGTGACCTTCCATAGGAGACTATCAAAAGTTGTCTAGGCCCAAGTCACCTTTTGGCCCATTTTTGGGCATGACTATAACGGCACGGGTTGCCGATAAGACGGTCACCGATTCCAAAAGTGAATGCGTCTATGCGACCGGCAGCATGTGAGCTTCCATTGGAGACCATCAAAAGTTGTCTAGGCCAAAGTGACTTTTGGCCCAAAATTGGGCCTACAGGAATGACTATAACGGCATGGTTGCCGATAAGACGGTCACCGATTCCAAAAGTGAATGCGTCTATGCGACCGACAGCATGTGAGCTTCCATAGGAGACCATCAAAAGTTGTCTAGGCCAAAGTCACCTTTTGGCCCATTTTTGGGCATGACTATAACGGCACGGGTTGCCGATAAGACGGTCACCGATTCCAAAAGTGAATGCGTCTATGCGACCGGCAGCATGTGAGCTTCCATAGGAGACCATCAAAAGTTGTCTAGGCCAAAGTGACTTTTGGCCCAAAATTGGGCCTACAGGAATGACTATAACGGCATGGTTGCCGATAAGACGGTCACCGATTCCAAAAGTGAATGCGTCTATGCGACCGACAGCATGTGAGCTTCCATAGGAGACCATCAAAAGTTGTCTAGGCCAAAGTCACCTTTTGGCCCATTTTTGGGCATGACTATAACGGCACGGGTTGCCGATAAGACGGTCACCGATTCCAAAAGTGAATGCGTCTATGCGACCGGCAGCATGTGAGCTTCCATAGGAGACCATCAAAAGTTGTCTAGGCCAAAGTGACTTTTGGCTCAAAATTGGGCCTACAGGAATGACTATAACGGCATGGTTGCCAATAAGACGGTCACCGATTCCAAAAGTGAATGCGTCTATGAGACCGACAGCATGTGACCTTCCATAGGAGCCTATCAAAAGTTGTCTAGGCCAAAGTCACCTTTTGGCCCATTTTTGGGCATGACTATAACGGCACGGGTTGCCGATAGACGGTCACCGATTCCAAAAGTGAATGCGTCTATGCGACCGACAGCATGTGAGCTTCCATAGGAGACCATCAAAAGTTGTCTAGGCCAAAGTCACCTTTTGGCCCATTTTTGGGCATGACTATAACGGCACGGGTTGCCGATAAGACGGTCACCGATTCCAAAAGTGAATGCGTCTATGCGACCGGCAGCATGTGAGCTTCCATAGGAGACCATCAAAAGTTGTCTAGGCCAAAGTGACTTTTGGCCCAAAATTGGGCCTACAGGAATGACTATAACGGCATGGTTGCCGATAAGACGGTCACCGATTCCAAAAGTGAATGCGTCTATGAGACCGACAGCATGTGACCTTCCATAGGAGCCTATCAAAAGTTGTCTAGGCCAAAGTCACCTTTTGGCTCATTTTTGGGCATGACTATAACGGCACGGGTTGCCGATAGACGGTCACCGATTCCAAAAGTGAATGCGTCTATGCGACCGACAGCATGTGAGCTTCCATAGGAGCCTATCAAAAGTTGTCTAGGCCAAAGTCACCTTTTGGCTCATTTTTGGGCATGACTATAACGGCACGGGTTGCCGATAAGACGGTCACCGATTCCAAAAGTGAATGTGTCTATGCGACCGGCAGCATGTGAGCTTCCATAGGAGACCATCAAAAGTTGTCTAGGCCAAAGTGACGTTTGGCCCAAAATTGGGCCTACAGGAATGACTATAACGGCATGGTTGCCGATAAGACGGTCACCGATTCCAAAAGTGAATGCGTCTATGAGACCGACAGCATGTGACCTTCCATAGGAGCCTATCAAAAGTTGTCTAGGCCAAAGTCACCTTTTGGCCCATTTTTGGGCATGATTATAACGGCACGGGTTGCCGATAGACGGTCACTGATTCCAAAAGTGAATGCGTCTATGCGACCGGCAGCATGTGAGCTTCCATAGGAGACCATCAAAAGTTGTCTAGGCCAAAGTGACTTTTGGCCCAAAATTGGGCCTACAGGAATGACTATAACGGCATGGTTGCCGATAAGACGGTCACCGATTCCAAATGTGAATGCGTCTATGCGACCGACAGCATGTGACCTTCCATAGGAGCCTATCAAAAGTTGTCTAGGCCAAAGTCACCTTTTGGCCCATTTTTGGGCATGACTATAACGGCACGGGTTGCCGATAAGACGGTCACCGATTCCAAAAGTGAATGCGTCTATGCGACCGGCAGCATGTGAGCTTCCATAGGAGACCATCAAAAGTTGTCTAGGCCAAAGTGACTTTTGGCCCAAAATTGGGCCTACAGGAATGACTATAACGGCATGGTTGCCGATAAGACGGTCACCGATTCCAAAAGTGAATGCGTCTATGCGACCGACAGCATGTGACCTTCCATAGGAGCCTATCAAAAGTTGTCTAGGCCAAAGTCACCTTTTGGCCCATTTTTGGGCATGAATATAACGGCACGGGTTGCCGATAAGACGGTCACCGATTCCAAAAGTGAATGCGTCTATGCGACCGACAGCATGTGACCTTCCATAGGAGACTATCAAAAGTTGTCTAGGCCCAAGTCACCTTTTGGCCCATTTTTGGGCATGACTATAACGGCACGGGTTGCCGATAAGACGGTCACCGATTCCAAAAGTGAATGCGTCTATGCGACCGGCAGCATGTGAGCTTCCATAGGAGACCATCAAAAGTTGTCTAGGCCAAAGTGACTTTTGGCCCAAAATTGGGCCTACAGGAATGACTATAACGGCATGGTTGCCGATAAGACGGTCACCGATTCCAAAAGTGAATGCGTCTATGCGACCGACAGCATGTGAGCTTCCATAGGAGACCATCAAAAGTTGTCTAGGCCAAAGTGACTTTTGGCCCAAAATTGGGCCTACTGGAATGACTATAACGGCATGGTTGCCGATAAGACGGTCACCGATTCCAAAAGTGAATGCGTCTATGCGACCGGCAGCATGTGAGCTTCCATAGGAGACCATCAAAAGTTGTCTAGGCCAAAGTGACTTTTGGCCCAAAATTGGGCCTACAGGAATGACTATAACGGCATGGTTGCCGATAAGACGGTCACCGATTCCAAAAGTGAATGCGTCTATGAGACCGACAGCATGTGACCTTCCATAGGAGCCTATCAAAAGTTGTCTAGGCCAAAGTCACCTTTTGGCCCATTTTTGGGCATGACTATAACGGCACGGGTTGCCGATAAGACGGTCACCGATTCCAAAAGTGAATGCGTCTATGCGACCGGCAGCATGTGAGCTTCCATAGGAGACTATCAAAAGTTGTCTAGGCCAAAGTGACTTTTGGCCCAAAATTGGGCCTACAGGAATGACTATAACGGCATGGTTGCCGATAAGACGGTCACCAATTCCAAAAGTGAATGCGTCTTTGCGACCGACAGCATGTGACCTTCCATAGGAGCCTATCAAAAGTTGTCTAGGCCAAAGTCACCTTTTCGCCCATTTTTGGGCATGACTATAACGGCACGGGTTGCCGATAAGACGGTCACCGATTCCAAAAGTGAATGCGTCTGTGCGACCGGCAGCATGTGAGCTTCCATAGGAGACCATCAAAAGTTGTCTAGGCCAAAGTGACTTTTGGCCCAAAATTGGGCCTACAGGAATGACTATAACGGCATGGTTGCCGATAAGACGGTCACCGATTCCAAAAGTGAATGCGTCTATGCGACCGACAGCATGTGACCTTCCATAGGAGCCTATCAAAAGTTGTCTAGGCCAAAGTCACCTTTTGGCCCATTTTTGGGCATGACTATAACGGCACGGGTTGCCGATAAGACGGTCACCGATTCCAAAAGTGAATGCGTCTATGCGACCGCAGCATGTGAGCTTCCATAGGAGACCATCAAAAGTTGTCTAGGCCAAAGTGACTTTTGGCCCAAAATTGGGCCTACAGGAATGACTATAACGGCATGGTTGCCGATAAGACGGTCACCGATTCCAAAAGTGAATGCGTCTATGCGACCGGCAGCATATGAGCTTCCATAGGAGACCATCAAAAGTTGTCTAGGCCAAAGTGACTTTTGGCCCAAAATTGGGCCTACAGGAATGACTATAACGGCATGGTTGCCGATAAGACGGTCACCGATTCCAAAAGTGAATGCGTCTATGAGACCGACAGCATGTGACCTTCCATAGGAGCCTATCAAAAGTTGTCTAGGCCAAAGTCACCT
This sequence comes from Gibbula magus, assembly GCA_936450465.1. Classification (NCBI taxonomy): domain Eukaryota; kingdom Metazoa; phylum Mollusca; class Gastropoda; order Trochida; family Trochidae; genus Gibbula; species Gibbula magus. The sequence continues at coordinate 46,173,230 of OW388301.1, forward strand.
TTTGGCCCATTTTTGGGCATGACTATAACGGCACGGGTTGCCGATAAGACGGTCACCGATTCCAAAAGTGAATGCGTCTATGCGACCGGCAGCATGTGAGCTTCCATAGGAGACTATCAAAAGTTGTCTAGGCCAAAGTGACTTTTGGCCCAAAATTGGGCCTACAGGAATGACTATAACGGCATGGTTGCCGATAAGACGGTCACCGATTCCAAAAGTGAATGCGTCTATGAGACCGACAGCATGTGACCTTCCATAGGAGCCTATCAAAAGTTGTCTAGGCCAAAGTCACCTTTTGGCCCATTTTTGGGCATGATTATAACGGCACGGGTTGCCGATAGACGGTCACTGATTCCAAAAGTGAATGCGTCTATGCGACCGGCAGCATGTGAGCTTCCATAGGAGACCATCAAAAGTTGTCTAGGCCAAAGTGACTTTTGGCCCAAAATTGGGCCTACAGGAATGACTATAACGGCATGGTTGCCGATAAGACGGTCACCGATTCCAAATGTGAATGCGTCTATGCGACCGACAGCATGTGACCTTCCATAGGAGCCTATCAAAAGTTGTCTAGGCCAAAGTCACCTTTTGGCCCATTTTTGGGCATGACTATAACGGCACGGGTTGCCGATAAGACGGTCACCGATTCCAAAAGTGAATGCGTCTATGCGACCGGCAGCATGTGAGCTTCCATAGGAGACCATCAAAAGTTGTCTAGGCCAAAGTGACTTTTGGCCCAAAATTGGGCCTACAGGAATGACTATAACGGCATGGTTGCCGATAAGACGGTCACCGATTCCAAAAGTGAATGCGTCTATGCGACCGACAGCATGTGACCTTCCATAGGAGCCTATCAAAAGTTGTCTAGGCCAAAGTCACCTTTTGGCCCATTTTTGGGCATGTATATAACGGCACGGGTTGCCGATAAGACGGTCACCGATTCCAAAAGTGAATGCGTCTATGCGACCGACAGCATGTGACCTTCCATAGGAGACTATCAAAAGTTGTCTAGGCCCAAGTCACCTTTTGGCCCATTTTTGGGCATGACTATAACGGCACGGGTTGCCGATAAGACGGTCACCGATTCCAAAAGTGAATGCGTCTATGCGACCGGCAGCATGTGAGCTTCCATAGGAGACCATCAAAAGTTGTCTAGGCCAAAGTGACTTTTGGCCCAAAATTGGGCCTACAGGAATGACTATAACGGCATGGTTGCCGATAAGACGGTCACCGATTCCAAAAGTGAATGCGTCTATGCGACCGACAGCATGTGAGCTTCCATAGGAGACCATCAAAAGTTGTCTAGGCCAAAGTGACTTTTGGCCCAAAATTGGGCCTACAGGAATGACTATAACGGCATGGTTGCCGATAAGACGGTCACCGATTCCAAAAGTGAATGCGTCTATGCGACCGGCAGCATGTGAGCTTCCATAGGAGACCATCAAAAGTTGTCTAGGCCAAAGTGACTTTTGGCCCAAAATTGGGCCTACAGGAATGACTATAACGGCATGGTTGCCGATAAGACGGTCACCGATTCCAAAAGTGAATGCGTCTATGAGACCGACAGCATGTGACCTTCCATAGGAGCCTATCAAAAGTTGTCTAGGCCAAAGTCACCTTTTGGCCCATTTTTGGGCATGACTATAACGGCACGGGTTGCCGATAAGACGGTCACCGATTCCAAAAGTGAATGCGTCTATGCGACCGGCAGCATGTGAGCTTCCATAGGAGACTATCAAAAGTTGTCTAGGCCAAAGTGACTTTTGGCCCAAAATTGGGCCTACAGGAATGACTATAACGGCATGGTTGCCGATAAGACGGTCACCAATTCCAAAAGTGAATGCGTCTTTGCGACCGACAGCATGTGACCTTCCATAGGAGCCTATCAAAAGTTGTCTAGGCCAAAGTCACCTTTTTGCCCATTTTTGGGCATGACTATAACGGCACGGGTTGCCGATAAGACGGTCACCGATTCCAAAAGTGAATGCGTCTATGCGACCGGCAGCATGTGAGCTTCCATAGGAGACCATCAAAAGTTGTCTAGGCCAAAGTGACTTTTGGCCCAAAATTGGGCCTACAGGAATGACTATAACGGCATGGTTGCCGATAAGACGGTCACCGATTCCAAAAGTGAATGCGTCTATGCGACCGACAGCATGTGACCTTCCATAGGAGCCTATCAAAAGTTGTCTAGGCCAAAGTCACCTTTTGGCCCATTTTTGGGCATGACTATAACGGCACGGGTTGCCGATAAGACGGTCACCGATTCCAAAAGTGAATGCGTCTATGCGACCGCAGAATGTGAGCTTCCATAGGAGACCATCAAAAGTTGTCTAGGCCAAAGTGACTTTTGGCCCAAAATTGGGCCTACAGGAATGACTATAACGGCATGGTTGCCGATAATACGGTCACCGATTCCAAAAGTGAATGCGTCTATGCGACCGGCAGCATATGAGCTTCCATAGGAGACCATCAAAAGTTGTCTAGGCCAAAGTGACTTTTGGCCCAAAATTGGGCCTACAGGAATGACTATAACGGCATGGTTGCCGATAAGACGGTCACCGATTCCAAAAGTGAATGCGTCTATGAGACCGACAGCATGTGACCTTCCATAGGAGCCTATCAAAAGTTGTCTAGGCCAAAGTCACCTTTTGGCCCATTTTTGGGCATGACTATAACGGCACGGGTTGCCGATAAGACGGTCACCGATTCCAAAAGTGAATGCGTCTATGCGACCGGCAGCATGTGAGCTTCCATAGGAGACTATCAAAAGTTGTCTAGGCCAAAGTGACTTTTGGCCCAAAATTGGGCCTACAGGAATGACTATAACGGCATGGTTGCCGATAAGACGGTCACCGATTCCAAAAGTGAATGCGTCTTTGCGACCGACAGCATGTGACCTTCAATAGGAGCCTATCAAAAGTTGTCTAGGCCAAAGTCACCTTTTCGCCCATTTTTGGGCATGACTATAACGGCACGGGTTGCCGATAAGACGGTCACCGATTCCAAAAGTGAATGCGTCTATGCGACCGGCAACATGTGAGCTTCCATAGGAGACCATCAAAAGTTGTCTAGGCCAAAGTGACTTTTGGCCCAAAATTGGGCCTACAGGAATGACTATAACGGCATGGTTGCCGATAAGACGGTCACCGATTCCAAAAGTGAATGCGTCTATGCGACCGACAGCATGTGACCTTCCATAGGAGCCTATCAAAAGTTGTCTAGGCCAAAGTCACCTTTTGGCCCATTTTTGGGCATGACTATAACGGCACGGGCTGCCGATAAGACGGTCACCGATTCCAAAAGTGAATGCGTCTATGCGACCGGCAGCATGTGAGCTTCCATAGGAGACCATCAAAAGTTGTCTAGGCCAAAGTGACTTTTGGCCCAAAATTGGGCCTACAGGAATGACTATAATGGCATGGTTGCCGATAAGACGGTCACCGATTCCAAAAGTGAATGCGTCTATGCGACCGGCAGCATGTGAGCTTCCATAGGAGACCATCAAAAGTTGTCTAGGCCAAAGTGACTTTTGGCCCAAAATTGGGCCTACAGGAATGACTATAACGGCATGGTTGCCGATAAGACGGTCACCGATTCCAAAAGTGAATGCGTCTATGAGACCGACAGCATGTGACCTTCCATAGGAGCCTATCAAAAGTTGTCTAGGCCAAAGTCACCTTTTGGCCCATTTTTGGGCATGACTATAACGGCACGGGTTGCCGATAAGACGGTCACCGATTCCAAAAGTGAATGCGTCTATGCGACCGGCAGCATGTGACCTTCCATAGGAGACTATCAAAAGTTGTCTAGGCCAAAGTGACTTTTGGCCCAAAATTGGGCCTACAGGAATGACTATAACGGCATGGTTGCCGATAAGACGGTCACCGATTCCAAAAGTGAATGCGTCTTTGCGACCGACAGCATGTGACCTTCCATAGGAGCTTATCAAAAGTTGTCTAGGCCAAAGTCACCTTTTGGCCCATTTTTGGGCATGACTATAACGGCACGGGTTGCCGATAAGACGGTCACCGATTCCAAAAGTGAATGCGTCTATGCGACCGGCAGCATGTGAGCTTCCATAGGAGACCATCAAAAGTTGTCTAGGCCAAAGTGACTTTTGGCCCAAAATTGGGCCTACAGGAATGACTATAACGGCATGGTTGCCGATAAGACGGTCACCGATTCCAAAAGTGAATGCGTCTATGCGACCGACAGCATGTGACCTTCCATAGGAGACCATCAAAAGTTGTCTAGGACAAAGTCACCTTTTGGCCCATTTTTGGGCATGACTATAACGGCAAGGGTTGTCGATAAGACGGTCACCGATTCCAAAAGTGAATGCGTCTATGCGACCGACAGCATGTGACCTTCCATAGGAGCCTATCAAAAGTTTTCTAGGCCAAAGTCACCTTTTGGCCCATTTTTGGGCATGACTATAACGGCACGGGTTGCCGATAAGACGGTCACCGATTCCAAAAGTGAATGCGTCTATGCGACTGGCAGCATGTGAGCTTCCATAGGAGACCATCAAAAGTTGTCTAGGCCAAAGTGACTTTTGGCCAAAAATTGGGCCTACAGGAATGACTATAACGGCATGGTTGCCGATAAGACGGTCACCGATTCCAAAAGTGAATGCGTCTTTGCGACCGACAGCATGTGACCTTCCATAGGAGCCTATCAAAAGTTGTCTAGGCCAAAGTCACCTTTTGGCCCATTTTTGGGCATGACTATAACGGCACGGGTTGCCGATAAGACGGTCACCGATTCCAAAAGTGAATGCGTCTATGCGACCGGCAGCATGTGAGCTTCCACAGGAGACCATCAAAAGTTGTCTAGGCCAAAGTGACTTTTGGCCCAAAATTGGGCCTACAGGAATGACTATAACGGCATGGTTGACGATAAGACGGTCACCGATTCCAAAAGTGAATGCGTCTATGCGACCGACAGCATGTCACCTTCCATAGGAGCCTATCAAAAGTTGTCTAGGCCAAAGTCAGCTTTTGGCCCATTTTTGGGCATGACTATAACGGCACGGGTTGCCGATAAGACGGTCACCGATTCCAAAAGTGAATGCGTCTATGCGACCCGCAACATGTGAGCTTCCATAGGAGACCATCAAAAGTTGTCTAGGCCAAAGTGACTTTTGGCCCAAAATTGGGCCTACAGGAATGACTATAACGGCATGGTTGCCGATAAGACGGTCACCGATTCCAAAAGTGAATGCGTCTATGCGACCGGCAGCATATGAGCTTCCATAGGAGCCTATCAAAAGTTGTCTAGGCCAAAGTCACCTTTTGGCCCATTTTTGGGCATGACTATAACGGCACGGGTTGCCGATAAGACGGTCACCGATTCCAAAAGTGAATGCGTCTATGCGACCGGCAGCATGTGAGCTTCCATAGGAGACCATCAAAAGTTGTCTAGGCCAAAGTGACTTTTGGCCCAAAATTGGGCCTACAGGAATGACTATAACGGCATGGTTGCCGATAAGACGGTCACCGATTCCAAAAGTGAATGCGTCTATGCGACCGGCAGCATATGAGCTTCCATAGGAGACCATCAAAAGTTGTCTAGGCCAAAGTGACTTTTGGCCCAAAATTGGGCCTACAGGAATGACTATAACGGCATGGTTGCCGATAAGACGGTCACCGATTCCAAAAGTGAATGCGTCTATGAGACCGACAGCATGTGACCTTCCATAGGAGCCTATCAAAAGTTGTCTAGGCCAAAGTCACCTTTTGGCCCATTTTTGGGCATGACTATAACGGCACGGGTTGCCGATAAGACGGTCACCGATTCCAAAAGTGAATGCGTCTATGCGACCGGCAGCATGTGAGCTTCCATAGGAGACCATCAAAAGTTGTCTAGGCCAAAGTGACTTTTGGCCCAAAATTGGGCCTACAGGAATGACTATAATGGCATGGTTGCCGATAAGACGGTCACCGATTCCAAAAGTGAATGCGTCTATGCGACCGGCAGCATGTGAGCTTCCATAGGAGACCATCAAAAGTTGTCTAGGCCAAAGTGACTTTTGGCCCAAAATTGGGCCTACAGGAATGACTATAACGGCATGGTTGCCGATAAGACGGTCACCGATTCCAAAAGTGAATGCGTCTATGAGACCGACAGCATGTGACCTTCCATAGGAGCCTATCAAAAGTTGTCTAGGCCAAAGTCACCTTTTGGCCCATTTTTGGGCATGACTATAACGGCACGGGTTGCCGATAAGACGGTCACCGATTCCAAAAGTGAATGCGTCTATGCGACCGGCAGCATGTGAGCTTCCATAGGAGACTATCAAAAGTTGTCTAGGCCAAAGTGACTTTTGGCCCAAAATTGGGCCTACAGGAATGACTATAACGGCATGGTTGCCGATAAGACGGTCACCGATTCCAAAAGTGAATGCGTCTATGCGACCGACAGCATGTGACCTTCCATAGGAGACCATCAAAAGTTGTCTAGGACAAAGTCACCTTTTGGCCCATTTTTGGGCATGACTATAACGGCAAGGGTTGTCGATAAGACGGTCACCGATTCCAAAAGTGAATGCGTCTATGCGACCGACAGCATGTGACCTTCCATAGGAGCCTATCAAAAGTTTTCTAGGCCAAAGTCACCTTTTGGCCCATTTTTGGGCATGACTATAACGGCACGGGTTGCCGATAAGACGGTCACCGATTCCAAAAGTGAATGCGTCTATGCGACTGGCAGCATGTGAGCTTCCATAGGAGACCATCAAAAGTTGTCTAGGCCAAAGTGACTTTTGGCCCAAAATTGGGCCTACAGGAATGACTATAACGGCATGGTTGCCGATAAGACGGTCACCGATTCCAAAAGTGAATGCGTCTTTGCGACCGACAGCATGTGACCTTCCATAGGAGCCTATCAAAAGTTGTCTAGGCCAAAGTCACCTTTTGGCCCATTTTTGGGCATGACTATAACGGCACGGGTTGCCGATAAGACGGTCACCGATTCCAAAAGTGAATGCGTCTATGCGACCGGCAGCATGTGAGCTTCCATAGGAGACCATCAAAAGTTGTCTAGGCCAAAGTGACTTTTGGCCCAAAATTGGGCCTACAGGAATGACTATAACGGCATGGTTGCCGATAAGACGGTCACCGATTCCAAAAGTGAATGCGTCTATGCGACCGACAGCATGTGACCTTCCATAGGAGCCTATCAAAAGTTGTCTAGGCCAAAGTCAGCTTTTGGCCCATTTTTGGGCATGACTATAACGGCACGGGTTGCCGATAAGACGGTCACCGATTCCAAAAGTGAATGCGTCTATGCGACCCGCAGCATGTGAGCTTCCATAGGAGACCATCAAAAGTTGTCTAGGCCAAAGTGACTTTTGGCCCAAAATTGGGCCTACAGGAATGACTATAACGGCATGGTTGCCGATAAGACGGTCACCGATTCCAAAAGTGAATGCGTCTTTGCGACCGACAGCATGTGACCTTCCATAGGAGCCTATCAAAAGTTGTCTAGGCCAAAGTCACCTTTTGGCCCATTTTTGGGCATGACTATAACGGCACGGGTTGCCGATAAGACGGTCACCGATTCCAAAAGTGAATGCGTCTATGCGACCGGCAGCATGTGAGCTTCCATAGGAGACCATCAAAAGTTGTCTAGGCCAAAGTGACTTTTGGCCCAAAATTGGGCCTACAGGAATGACTATAACGGCATGGTTGCCGATAAGACGGTCACCGATTCCAAAAGTGAATGCGTCTATGCGACCGACAGCATGTGACCTTCCATAGGAGCCTATCAAAAGTTGTCTAGGCCAAAGTCACCTTTTGGCCCATTTTTGGGCATGACTATAACGGCACGGGTTGCCGATAAGACGGTCACCGATTCCAAAAGTGAATGCGTCTATGCGACCCGCAGCATGTGAGCTTCCATAGGAGACCATCAAAAGTTGTCTAGGCCAAAGTGACTTTTGGCCCAAAATTGGGCCTACAGGAATGACTATAACGGCATGGTTGCCGATAAGACGGTCACCGATTCCAAAAGTGAATGCGTCTATGCGACCGGCAGCATATGAGCTTCCACAGGAGACCATCAAAAGTTGTCTAGGCCAAAGTGACTTTTGGCCCAAAATTGGGCCTACAGGAATGACTATAACGGCATGGTTGCCGATAAGACGGTCACCGATTCCAAAAGTGAATGCGTCTATGAGACCGACAGCATGTGACCTTCCATAGGAGCCTATCAAAAGTTGTCTAGGCCAAAGTCACCTTTTGGCCCATTTTTGGGCATGACTATAACGGCACGGGTTGCCGATAAGACGGTCACCGATTCCAAAAGTGAATGCGTCTATGCGACCGGCAGCATGTGAGCTTCCATAGGAGACTATCAAAAGTTGTCTAGGCCAAAGTGACTTTTGGCCCAAAATTGGGCCTACAGGAATGACTATAACGGCATGGTTGCCGATAAGACGGTCACCGATTCCAAAAGTGAATGCGTCTATGCGACCGACAGCATGTGACCTTCCATAGGAGCCTATCAAAAGTTGTCTAGGCCAAAGTCACCTTTTCGCCCATTTTTGGGCATGACTATAACGGCACGGGTTGCCGATAAGACGGTCACCGATTCCAAAAGTGAATGCGTCTATGCGACCGGCAGCATGTGAGCTTCCATAGGAGACCATCAAAAGTTGTCTAGGCCAAAGTGACTTTTGGCCCAAAATTGGGCCTACAGGAATGACTATAACGGCATGGTTGCCGATAAGACGGTCACCGATTCCAAAAGTGAATGCGTCTATGCGACCGACAGCATGTGACCTTCCATAGGAGCCTATCAAAAGTTGTCTAGGCCAAAGTCACCTTTTGGCCCATTTTTGGGCATGACTATAACGGCACGGGTTGCCGATAAGACGGTCACCGATTCCAAAAGTGAATGCGTCTATGCGACCCGCAGCATGTGAGCTTCCATAGGAGACCATCAAAAGTTGTCTAGGCCAAAGTGACTTTTGGCCCAAAATTGGGCCTACAGGAATGACTATAACGGCATGGTTGCCGATAAGACGGTCACCGATTCCAAAAGTGAATGCGTCTATGCGACCGGCAGCATGTGAGCTTCCATAGGAGACCATCAAAAGTTGTCTAGGCCAAAGTGACTTTTGGCCCAAAATTGGGCCTACAGGAATGACTATAACGGCATGGTTGCCGATAAGACGGTCACCGATTCCAAAAGTGAATGCGTCTATGAGACCGACAGCATGTGACCTTCCATAGGAGCCTATCAAAAGTTGTCTAGGCCAAAGTCACCTTTTGGCCCATTTTTGGGCATGACTATAACGGCACGGGTTGCCGATAAGACGGTCACCGATTCCAAAAGTGAATGCGTCTATGCGACCGGCAGCATGTGAGCTTCCATAGGAGACTATCAAAAGTTGTCTAGGCCAAAGTGACTTTTGGCCCAAAATTGGGCCTACAGGAATGACTATAACGGCATGGTTGCCGATAAGACGGTCACCGATTCCAAAAGTGAATGCGTCTATGCGACCGACAGCATGTGACCTTCCATAGGAGCCTATCAAAAGTTGTCTAGGCCAAAGTCACCTTTTCGCCCATTTTTGGGCATGACTATAACGGCACGGGTTGCCGATAAGACGGTCACCGATTCCAAAAGTGAATGCGTCTATGCGACCGGCAGCATGTGAGCTTCCATAGGAGACCATCAAAAGTTGTCTAGGCCAAAGTGACTTTTGGCCCAAAATTGGGCCTACAGGAATGACTATAACGGCATGGTTGCCGATAAGACGGTCACCGATTCCAAAAGTGAATGCGTCTATGCGACCGAAAGCATGTGACCTTCCATAGGAGCCTATCAAAAGTTGTCTAGGCCAAAGTCACCTTTTGGCCCATTTTTGGGCATGACTATAACGGCACGGGTTGCCGATAAGACGGTCACCGATTCCAAAAGTGAATGCGTCTATGCGACCGGCAGCATGTGAGCTTCCATAGGAGACCATCAAAAGTTGTCTAGGCCAAAGTGACTTTTGGCCCAAAATTGGGCCTACAGGAATGACTATAACGGCATGGTTGCCGATAAGACGGTCACCGATTCCAAAAGTGAATGCGTCTATGCGACCGGCAGCATGTGAGCTTCCATAGGAGACCATCAAAAGTTGTCTAGGCCAAAGTGACTTTTGGCCCAAAATTGGGCCTACAGGAATGACTATAACGGCATGGTTGCCGATAAGACGGTCACCGATTCCAAAAGTGAATGCGTCTATGAGACCGACAGCATGTGACCTTCCATAGGAGCCTATCAAAAGTTGTCTAGGCCAAAGTCACCTTTTGGCCCATTTTTGGGCATGACTATAACGGCACGGGTTGCCGATAAGACGGTCACCGATTCCAAAAGTGAATGCGTCTATGCGACCGGCAGCATGTGACCTTCCATAGGAGACTATCAAAAGTTGTCTAGGCCAAAGTGACTTTTGGCCCAAAATTGGGCCTACAGGAATGACTATAACGGCATGGTTGCCGATAAGACGGTCACCGATTCCAAAAGTGAATGCGTCTTTGCGACCGACAGCATGTGACCTTCCATAGGAGCTTATCAAAAGTTGTGTAGGCCAAAGTCACCTTTTGGCCCATTTTTGGGCATGACTATAACGGCACGGGTTGCCGATAAGACGGTCACCGATTCCAAAAGTGAATGCGTCTATGCGACCGGCAGCATGTGAGCTTCCATAGGAGACCATCAAAAGTTGTCTAGGCCAAAGTCACCTTTTGGCCCATTTTTGGGCATGACTATAACGGCACGGGTTGCCGATAAGACGGTCACCGATTCCAAAAGTGAATGCGTCTATGCGACCGGCAGCATGTGAGCTTCCATAGGAGACCATCAAAAGTTGTCTAGGCCAAAGTGACTTTTGGCCCAAAATTGGGCCTACAGGAATGACTATAACGGCATGGTTGCCGATAAGACGGTCACCGATTCCAAAAGTGAATGCGTCTATGCGACCGACAGCATGTGACCTTCCATAGGAGCCTATCAAAAGTTGTCTAGGCCAAAGTCAGCTTTTGGCCCATTTTTGGGCATGACTATAACGGCACGGGTTGCCGATAAGACGGTCACCGATTCCAAAAGTGTATGCGTCTATGCGACCCGCAGCATGTGAGCTTCCATAGGAGACCATCAAAAGTTGTCTAGGCCAAAGTGACTTTTGGCCCAAAATTGGGCCTACAGGAATGACTATAACGGCATGGTTGCCGATAAGACGGTCACCGATTCCAAAAGTGAATGCGTCTTTGCGACCGACAGCATGTGACCTTCCATAGGAGCCTATCAAAAGTTGTCTAGGCCAAAGTCACCTTTTGGCCCATTTTTGGGCATGACTATAACGGCACGGGTTGCCGATAAGACGGTCACCGATTCCAAAAGTGAATGCGTCTATGCGACCGGCAGCATGTGAGCTTCCATAGGAGACCATCAAAAGTTGTCTAGGCCAAAGTGACTTTTGGCCCAAAATTGGGCCTACAGGAATGACTATAACGGCATGGTTGCCGATAAGACGGTCACCGATTCCAAAAGTGAATGCGTCTATGCGACCGACAGCATGTGACCTTCCATAGGAGCCTATCAAAAGTTGTCTAGGCCCGACTATAACGGCACGGGTTGCCGATAAGACGGTCACCGATTCCAAAAGTGAATGCGTCTATGCGACCCGCAGCATGTGAGCTTCCATAGGAGACCATCAAAAGTTGTCTAGGCCAAAGTGACTTTTGGCCCAAAATTGGGCCTACAGGAATGACTATAACGGCATGGTTGCCGATAAGACGGTCACCGATTCCAAAAGTGAATGCGTCTATGCGACCGGCAGCATATGAGCTTCCATAGGAGACCATCAAAAGTTGTCTAGGCCAAAGTGACTTTTGGCCCAAAATTGGGCCTACAGGAATGACTATAACGGCATGGTTGCCGATAAGACGGTCACCGATTCCAAAAGTGAATGCGTCTATGAGACCGACAGCATGTGACCTTCCATAGGAGCCTATCAAAAGTTGTCTAGGCCAAAGTCACCTTTTGGCCCATTTTTGGGCATGACTATAACGGCACGGGTTGCCGATAAGACGGTCACCGATTCCAAAAGTGAATGCGTCTATGCGACCGGCAGCATGTGAGCTTCCATAGGAGACTATCAAAAGTTGTCTAGGCCAAAGTGACTTTTGGCCCAAAATTGGGCCTACAGGAATGACTATAACGGCATGGTTGCCGATAAGACGGTCACCGATTCCAAAAGTGAATGCGTCTTTGCGACCGACAGCATGTGACCTTCCATAGGAGCCTATCAAAAGTTGTCTAGGCCAAAGTCACCTTTTCGCCCATTTTTGGGCATGACTATAACGGCACGGGTTGCCGATAAGACGGTCACCGATTCCAAAAGTGAATGCGTCTATGCGACCGGCAGCATGTGAGCTTCCATAGGAGACCATCAAAAGTTGTCTAGGCCAAAGTGACTTTTGGCCCAAAATTGGGCCTACAGGAATGACTATAACGGCATGGTTGCCGATAAGACGGTCACCGATTCCAAAAGTGAATGCGTCTATGCGACCGACAGCATGTGACCTTCCATAGGAGCCTATCAAAAGTTGTCTAGGCCAAAGTCACCTTTTGGCCCATTTTTGGGCATGACTATAACGGCACGGGTTGCCGATAAGACGGTCACCGATTCCAAAAGTGAATGCGTCTATGCGACCGGCAGCATGTGAGCTTCCATAGGAGACCATCAAAAGTTGTCTAGGCCAAAGTGACTTTTGGCCCAAAATTGGGCCTACAGGAATGACTATAACGGCATGGTTGCCGATAAGACGGTCACCGATTCCAAAAGTGAATGCGTCTATGCGACCGGCAGCATGTGAGCTTCCATAGGAGACCATCAAAAGTTGTCTAGGCCAAAGTGACTTTTGGCCCAAAATTGGGCCTACAGGAATTACTATAACGGCATGGTTGCCGATAAGACGGTCACCGATTCCAAAAGTGAATGCGTCTATGAGACCGACAGCATGTGACCTTCCATAGGAGCCTATCAAAAGTTGTCTAGGCCAAAGTCACCTTTTGGCCCATTTTTGGGCATGACTATAACGGCACGGGTTGCCGATAAGACGGTCACCGATTCCAAAAGTGAATGCGTCTATGCGACCGGCAGCATGTGAGCTTCCATAGGAGACTATCAAAAGTTGTCTAGGCCAAAGTGACTTTTGGCCCAAAATTGGGCCTACAGGAATGACTATAACGGCATGGTTGCCGATAAGACGGTCACCGATTCCAAAAGTGAATGCGTCTTTGCGACCGACAGCATGTGACCTTCCATAGGAGCTTATCAAAAGTTGTCTAGGCCAAAGTCACCTTTTGGCCCATTTTTGGGCATGACTATAACGGCACGGGTTGCCGATAAGACGGTCACCGATTCCAAAAGTGAATGCGTCTATGCGACCGGCAGCATGTGAGCTTCCATAGGAGACCATCAAAAGTTGTCTAGGCCAAAGTGACTTTTGGCCCAAAATTGGGCCTACAGGAATGACTATAACGGCATGGTTGCCGATAAGACGGTCACCGATTCCAAAAGTGAATGCGTCTATGCGACCGACAGCATGTGACCTTCCATAGGAGACCATCAAAAGTTGTCTAGGACAAAGTCACCTTTTGGCCCATTTTTGGGCATGACTATAACGGCAAGGGTTGTCGATAAGACGGTCATCGATTCCAAAAGTGAATGCGTCTATGCGACCGACAGCATGTGACCTTCCATAGGAGCCTATCAAAATTTTTCTAGGCCAAAGTCACCTTTTGGCCCATTTTTGGGCATGACTATAACGGCACGGGTTGCCGATAAGACGGTCACCGATTCCAAAAGTGAATGCGTCTATGCGACTGGCAGCATGTGAGCTTCCATAGGAGACCATCAAAAGTTGTCTAGGCCAAAGTGACTTTTGGCCCAAAATTGGGCCTACAGGAATGACTATAACGGCATGGTTGCCGATAAGACGGTCACCGATTCCAAAAGTGAATGCGTCTATGCGACCGACAGCATGTGACCTTCCATAGGAGCCTATCAAAAGTTGTCTAGGCCAAAGTCACCTTTTGGCCCATTTTTGGGCATGACTATAACGGCACGGGTTGCCGATAAGACGGTCACCGATTCCAAAAGTGAATGCGTCTATGCGACCGGCAGCATGTGAGCTTCCATAGGAGACCATCAAAAGTTGTCTAGGCCAAAGTGACTTTTGGCCCAAAATTGGGCCTACAGGAATGACTATAACGGCATGGTTGCCGATAAGACGGTCACCGATTCCAAAAGTGAATGCGTCTATGCGACCGACAGCATGTGACCTTCCATAGGAGCCTATCAAAAGTTGTCTAGGCCAAAGTCAGCTTTTGGCCCATTTTTGGGCATGACTATAACGGCACGGGTTGCCGATAAGACGGTCACCGATTCCAAAAGTGAATGCGTCTATGCGACCCGCAGCATGTGAGCTTCCATAGGAGACCATCAAAAGTTGTCTAGGCCAAAGTGACTTTTGGCCCAAAATTGGGCCTACAGGAATGACTATAACGGCATGGTTGCCGATAAGACGGTCACCGATTCCAAAAGTGAATGCGTCTATGCGACCGACAGCATGTGACCTTCCATAGGAGCCTATCAAAAGTTGTCTAGGCCAAAGTCACCTTTTGGCCCATTTTTGGGCATGACTATAACGGCACGGGTTGCCGATAAGACGGTCACCGATTCCAAAAGTGAATGCGTCTATGCGACTGGCAGCATGTGAGCTTCCATAGGAGACCATCAAAAGTTGTCTAGGCCAAAGTGACTTTTGGCCCAAAATTGGGCCTACAGGAATGACTATAACGGCATGGTTGCCGATAAGACGGTCACCGATTCCAAAAGTGAATGCGTCTATGCGACCGACAGCATGTGACCTTCCATAGGAGCCTATCAAAAGTTGTCTAGGCCAAAGTCACCTTTTGGCCCATTTTTGGGCATGACTATAACGGCACGGGTTGCCGATAAGACGGTCACCGATTCCAAAAGTGAATGCGTCTATGCGACCGGCAGCATGTGAGCTTCCATAGGAGACCATCAAAAGTTGTCTAGGCCAAAGTGACTTTTGGCCCAAAATTGGGCCTACAGGAATGACTATAACGGCATGGTTGCCGATAAGACGGTCACCGATTCCAAAAGTGAATGCGTCTATGCGACCGACAGCATGTGACCTTCCATAGGAGCCTATCAAAAGTTGTCTAGGCCAAAGTCACCTTTTGGCCCATTTTTGGGCATGACTATAACGGCACGGGTTGCCGATAAGACGGTCACCGATTCCAAAAGTGAATGCGTCTATGCGACCGGCAGCATGTGAGCTTCCATAGGAGACCATCAAAAGTTGTCTAGGCCAAAGTGACTTTTGGCCCAAAATTGGGCCTACAGGAATGACTATAACGGCATGGTTGCCGATAAGACGGTCACCGATTCCAAAAGTGAATGCGTCTATGAGACCGACAGCATGTGACCTTCCATAGGAGCCTATCAAAAGTTGTCTAGGCCAAAGTCACATTTTGGCCCATTTTTGGGCATGACTATAACGGCACGGGTTGCCGATAAGACGGTCACCGATTCCAAAAGTGAATGCGTCTGTGCGACCGGCAGCATGTGACCTTCCATAGGAGACTATCAAAAGTTGTCTAGACCAAAGTGACTTTTCGCCCAAAATTGGGCCTACAGGAATGACTATAACGGCATGGTTGCCGATAAGACGGTCACCGATTCCAAAAGTGAATGCGTCTTTGCGACCGACAGCATGTGACCTTCCATAGGAGCTTATCAAAAGTTGTCTAGGCCAAAGTCACCTTTTGGCCCATTTTTGGGCATGACTATAACGGCACGGGTTGCCGATAAGACGGTCACCGATTCCAAAAGTGAATGCGTCTATGCGACCGGCAGCATGTGAGCTTCCATAGGAGACCATCAAAAGTTGTCTAGGCCAAAGTGACTTTTGGCCCAAAATTGGGCCTACAGGAATGACTATAACGGCATGGTTGCCGATAAGACGGTCACCGATTCCAAAAGTGAATGCGTCTATGCGACCGACAGCATGTGACCTTCCATAGGAGACCATCAAAAGTTGTATAGGACAAAGTCACCTTTTGGCCCATTTTTGGGCATGACTATAACGGCAAGGGTTGTCGATAAGACGGTCACCGATTCCAAAAGTGAATGCGTCTATGCGACCGACAGCATGTGAGCTTCCATAGGAGCCTATCAAAAGTTTTCTAGGCCAAAGTCACCTTTTGGCCCATTTTTGGGCATGACTATAACGGCACGGGTTGCCGATAAGACGGTCACCGATTCCAAAAGTGAATGCGTCTATGCGACTGGCAGCATGTGAGCTTCCATAGGAGACCATCAAAAGTTGTCTAGGCCAAAGTGACTTTTGGCCCAAAATTGGGCCTACAGGAATGACTATAACGGCATGGTTGCCGATAAGACGGTCACCGATTCCAAAAGTGAATGCGTCTTTGCGACCGACAGCATGTGACCTTCCATAGGAGCCTATCAAAAGTTGTCTAGGCCAAAGTCACCTTTTCGCCCATTTTTGGGCATGAATATAACGGCACGGGTTGCCGATAAGACGGTCACCGATTCCAAAAGTGAATGCGTCTATGCGACCGGCAGCATGTGAGCTTCCATAGGAGACCATCAAAAGTTGTCTAGGCCAAAGTGACTTTTGGCCCAAAATTGGGCCTACAGGAATGACTATAACGGCATGGTTGCCGATAAGACGGTCACCGATTCCAAAAGTGAATGCGTCTATGCGACCGACAGCATGTGACCTTCCATAGGAGCCTATCAAAAGTTGTCTAGGCCAAAGTCACCTTTTGGCCCATTTTTGGGCATGACTATAACGGCACGGGTTGCCGATAAGACGGTCACCGATTCCAAAAGTGAATGCGTCTATGCGACCGGCAGCATGTGAGCTTCCATAGGAGACCATCAAAAGTTGTCTAGGCCAAAGTGACTTTTGGCCCAAAATTGGGCCTACAGCAATGACTATAACGGCATGGTTGCCGATAAGACGGTCACCGATTCCAAAAGTGAATGCGTCTATGCGACCGACAGCATGTGACCTTCCATAGGAGCCTATCAAAAGTTGTCTAGGCCAAAGTCACCTTTTGGCCCATTTTTGGGCATGACTATAACGGCACGGGTTGCCGATAAGACGGTCACCGATTCCAAAAGTGAATGCGTCTATGCGACCCGCAGCATGTGAGCTTCCATAGGAGACCATCAAAAGTTGTCTAGGCCAAAGTGACTTTTGGCCCAAAATTGGGCCTACAGGAATGACTATAACGGCATGGTTGCCGATAAGACGGTCACCGATTCCAAAAGTGAATGCGTCTATGCGACCGGCAGCATGTGAGCTTCCATAGGTGACCATCAAAAGTTGTCTAGGCCAAAGTGACTTTTGGCCCAAAATTGGGCCTACAGGAATGACTATAACGGCATGGTTGCCGATAAGACGGTCACCAATTCCAAAAGTGAATGCGTCTATGAGACCGACAGCATGTGACCTTCCATAGGAGCCTATCAAAAGTTTTCTAGGCCAAAGTCACCTTTTGGCCCATTTTTGGGCATGACTATAACGGCACGGGTTGCCGATAAGACGGTCACCGATTCCAAAAGTGAATGCGTCTATGCGACTGGCAGCATGTGAGCTTCCATAGGAGACCATCAAAAGTTGTCTAGGCCAAAGTGACTTTTGGCCCAAAATTGGGCCTACAGGAATGACTATAACGGCATGGTTGCCGATAAGACGGTCACCGATTCCAAAAGTGAATGCGTCTATGCGACCGACAGCATGTGACCTTCCATAGGAGCCTATCAAAAGTTGTCTAGGCCAAAGTCACCTTTTGGCCCATTTTTGGGCATGACTATAACGGCACGGGTTGCCGATAAGACGGTCACCGATTCCAAAAGTGAATGCGTCTATGCGACCGGCAGCATGTGAGCTTCCATAGGAGACCATCAAAAGTTGTCTAGGCCAAAGTGACTTTTGGCCCAAAATTGGGCCTACAGGAATGACTATAACGGCATGGTTGCCGATAAGACGGTCACCGATTCCAAAAGTGAATGCGTCTATGCGACCGACAGCATGTGACCTTCCATAGGAGCCTATCAAAAGTTGTCTAGGCCAAAGTCACCTTTTGGCCCATTTTTGGGCATGACTATAACGGCACGGGTTGCCGATAAGACGGTCACCGATTCCAAAAGTGAATGCGTCTATGCGACCGGCAGCATGTGAGCTTCCATAGGAGACTATCAAAAGTTGTCTAGGCCAAAGTGACTTTTGGCCCAAAATTGGGCCTACAGGAATGACTATAACGGCATGGTTGCCGATAAGACGGTCACCGATTCCAAAAGTGAATGCGTCTTTGCGACCGACAGCATGTGACCTTCCATAGGAGCCTATCAAAAGTTGTCTAGGCCAAAGTCACCTTTTGGCCCATTTTTGGGCATGACTATAACGGCACGGGTTGCCGATAAGACGGTCACCGATTCCAAAAGTGAATGCGTCTATGCGACCGGCAGCATGTGAGCTTCCATAGGAGACCATCAAAAGTTGTCTAGGCCAAAGTGACTTTTGGCCCAAAATTGGGCCTACAGGAATGACTATAACGGCATGGTTGCCGATAAGACGGTCACCGATTCCAAAAGTGAATGCTTCTATGCGACCGACAGCATGTGACCTTCCATAGGAGCCTATCAAAAGTTGTCTAGGCCAAAGTCACCTTTTGGCCCATTTTTGGGCATGACTATAACGGCACGGGTTGCCGATAAGACGGTCACCGATTCCAAAAGTGAATGCGTCTATGCGACCGGCAGCATGTGAGCTTCCATAGGAGACCATCAAAAGTTGTCTAGGCCAAAGTGACTTTTGGCCCAAAATTGGGCCTACAGGAATGACTATAACGGCATGGTTGCCGATAAGACGGTCACCGATTCCAAAAGTGAATGCGTCTATGCGACCGGCAGCATGTGAGCTTCCATAGGAGACCATCAAAAGTTGTCTAGGCCAAAGTGACTTTTGGCCCAAAATTGGGCCTACAGGAATGACTATAACGGCATGGTTGCCGATAAGACGGTCACCGATTCCAAAAGTGAATGCGTCTATGCGACCGGCAGCATGTGAGCTTCCATAGGAGACCATCAAAAGTTGTCTAGGCCAAAGTGACTTTTGGCCCAAAATTGGGCCTACAGGAATGACTATAACGGCATGGTTGCCGATAAGACGGTCACCGATTCCAAAAGTGAATGCGTCTATGCGACCGGCAGCATGTGAGCTTCCATAGGTGACCATCAAAAGTTGTCTAGGCCAAAGTGACTTTTGGCCCAAAATTGGGCCTACAGGAATGACTATAACGGCATGGTTGCCGATAAGACGGTCACCGATTCCAAAAGTGAATGCGTCTATGAGACCGACAGCATGTGACCTTCCATAGGAGCCTATCAAAAGTTGTCTAGGCCAAAGTCACCTTTTGGCCCATTTTTGGGCATGACTATAACGGCACGGGTTGCCGATAAGACGGTCACCGATTCCAAAAGTGAATGCGTCTATGCGACTGGCAGCATGTGAGCTTCCATAGGAGACCATCAAAAGTTGTCTAGGCCAAAGTGACTTTTGGCCCAAAATTGGGCCTACAGGAATGACTATAAAGGCATGGTTGCCGATAAGACGGTCACCGATTCCAAAAGTGAATGCGTCTATGCGACCGACAGCATGTGACCTTCCATAGGAGCCTATCAAAAGTTGTCTAGGCCAAAGTCACCTTTTGGCCCATTTTTGGGCATGACTATAACGGCACGGGTTGCCGATAAGACGGTCACCGATTCCAAAAGTGAATGCGTCTATGCGACCCGCAGCATGTGAGCTTCCATAGGAGACCATCAAAAGTTGTCTAGGCCAAAGTGACTTTTGGCCCAAAATTGGGCCTACAGGAATGACTATAACGGCATGGTTGCCGATAAGACGGTCACCGATTCCAAAAGTGAATGCGTCTATGCGACCGGCAGCATATGAGCTTCCATAGGAGACCATCAAAAGTTGTCTAGGCCAAAGTCACCTTTTGGCCCATTTTTGGGCATGACTATAACGGCACGGGTTGCCGATAAGACGGTCACCGATTCCAAAAGTGAATGCGTCTATGCGACCGGCAGCATGTGAGCTTCCATAGGAGACTATCAAAAGTTGTCTAGGCCAAAGTGACTTTTGGCCCAAAATTGGGCCTACAGGAATGACTATAACGGCATGGTTGCCGATAAGACGGTCACCGATTCCAAAAGTGAATGCGTCTTTGCGACCGACAGCATGTGACCTTCCATAGGAGCCTATCAAAAGTTGTCTAGGCCAAAGTCACCTTTTCGCCCATTTTTGGGCATGACTATAACGGCACGGGTTGCCGATAAGACGGTCACCGATTCCAAAAGTGAATGCGTCTATGCGACCGGCAGCATGTGAGCTTCCATAGGAGACCATCAAAAGTTGTCTAGGCCAAAGTGACTTTTGGCCCAAAATTGGGCCTACAGGAATGACTATAATGGCATGGTTGCCGATAAGACGGTCACCGATTCCAAAAGTGAATGCGTCTATGCGACCGACAGCATGTGACCTTCCATAGGAGCCTATCAAAAGTTGTCTAGGCCAAAGTCACCTTTTGGCCCATTTTTGGGCATGACTATAACGGCACGGGTTGCCGATAAGACGGTCACCGATTCCAAAAGTGAATGCGTCTATGCGACCGGCAGCATGTGAGCTTCCATAGGAGACCATCAAAAGTTGTCTAGGCCAAAGTGACTTTTGGCCCAAAATTGGGCCTACAGGAATGACTATAACGGCATGGTTGCCGATAAGACGGTCACCGATTCCAAAAGTGAATGCGTCTATGCGACCGGCAGCATGTGAGCTTCCATAGGAGACCATCAAAAGTTGTCTAGGCCAAAGTGACTTTTGGCCCAAAATTGGGCCTACAGGAATGACTATAACGGCATGGTTGCCGATAAGACGGTCACCGATTCCAAAAGTGAATGCGTCTATGAGACCGACAGCATGTGACCTTCCATAGGAGCCTATCAAAAGTTGTCTAGGCCAAAGTCACCTTTTGGCCCATTTTTGGGCATGACTATAACGGCACGGGTTGCCGATAAGACGGTCACCGATTCCAAAAGTGAATGCGTCTATGCGACCGGCAGCATGTGACCTTCCATAGGAGACTATCAAAAGTTGTCTAGGCCAAAGTGACTTTTGGCCCAAAATTGGGCCTACAGGAATGACTATAACGGCATGGTTGCCGATAAGACGGTCACCGATTCCAAAAGTGAATGCGTCTTTGCGACCGACAGCATGTGACCTTCCATAGGAGCTTATCAAAAGTTGTCCAGGCCAAAGTCACCTTTTGGCCCATTTTTGGGCATGACTATAACGGCACGGGTTGCCGATAAGACGGTCACCGATTCCAAAAGTGAATGCGTCTATGCGACCGGCAGCATGTGAGCTTCCATAGGAGACCATCAAAAGTTGTCTAGGCCAAAGTGACTTTTGGCCCAAAATTGGGCCTACAGGAATGACTATAACGGCATGGTTGCCGATAAGACGGTCACCGATTCCAAAAGTGAATGCGTCTATGCGACCGACAGCATGTGACCTTCCATAGGAGACCATCAAAAGTTGTATAGGACAAAGTCACCTTTTGGCCCATTTTTGGGCATGACTATAACGGCAAGGGTTGTCGATAAGACGGTCACCGATTCCAAAAGTGAATGCGTCTATGCGACCGACAGCATGTGACCTTCCATAGGAGCCTATCAAAAGTTTTCTAGGACAAAGTCACCTTTTGGCCCATTTTTGGGCATGACTATAACGGCACGGGTTGCCGATAAGACGGTCACCGATTCCAAAAGTGAATGCGTCTATGCGACTGGCAGCATGTGAGCTTCCATAGGAGACCATCAAAAGTTGTCTAGGCCAAAGTGACTTTTGGCCCAAAATTGGGCCTACAGGAATGACTATAACGGCATGGTTGCCGATAAGACGGTCACCGATTCCAAAAGTGAATGCGTCTTTGCGACCGACAGCATGTGACCTTCCATAGGAGCCTATCAAAAGTTGTCTAGGCCAAAGTCACCTTTTCGCCCATTTTTGGGCATGAATATAACGGCACGGGTTGCCGATAAGACGGTCACCGATTCCAAAAGTGAATGCGTCTATGCGACCGGCAGCATGTGAGCTTCCATAGGAGACCATCAAAAGTTGTCTAGGCCAAAGTGACTTTTGGCCCAAAATTGGGCCTACAGGAATGACTATAACGGCATGGTTGCCGATAAGACGGTCACCGATTCCAAAAGTGAATGCGTCTATGCGACCGACAGCATGTGACCTTCCATAGGAGCCTATCAAAAGTTGTCTAGGCCAAAGTCAGCTTTTGGCCCATTTTTGGGCATGACTATAACGGCACGGGTTGCCGATAAGACGGTCACCGATTCCAAAAGTGAATGCGTCTATGCGACCCGCAGCATGTGAGCTTCCATAGGAGACCATCAAAAGTTGTCTAGGCCAAAGTGACTTTTGGCCCAAAATTGGGCCTACAGGAATGACTATAACGGCATGGTTGCCGATAAGACGGTCACCGATTCCAAAAGTGAATGCGTCTATGCGACCGGCAGCATGTGAGCTTCCATAGGTGACCATCAAAAGTTGTCTAGGCCAAAGTGACTTTTGGCCCAAAATTGGGCCTACAGGAATGACTATAACGGCATGGTTGCCGATAAGACGGTCACCGATTCCAAAAGTGAATGCGTCTATGAGACCGACAGCATGTGACCTTCCATAGGAGCCTATCAAAAGTTGTCTAGGCCAAAGTCACCTTTTGGCCCATTTTTGGGCATGACTATAACGGCACGGGTTGCCGATAAGACGGTCACCGATTCCAAAAGTGAATGCGTCTATGCGACCGGCAGCATGTGAGCTTCCATAGGAGACTATCAAAAGTTGTCTAGGCCAAAGTGACTTTTGGCCCAAAATTGGGCCTACAGGAATGACTATAACGGCATGGTTGCCGATAAGACGGTCACCGATTCCAAAAGTGAATGCGTCTTTGCGACCGACAGCATGTGACCTTCCATAGGAGCTTATCAAAAGTTGTCTAGGCCAAAGTCACCTTTTGGCCCATTTTTGGGCATGACTATAACGGCACGGGTTGCCGATAAGACGGTCACCGATTCCAAAAGTGAATGCGTCTATGCGACCGGCAGCATGTGACCTTCCATAGGAGCCTATCAAAAGTTGTCTAGGCCAAAGTCACCTTTTGGCCCATTTTTGGGCATGACTATAACGGCACGGGTTGCCGATAAGACGGTCACCGATTCCAAAAGTGAATGCGTCTATGAGACCGACAGCATGTGACCTTCCATAGGAGCCTATCAAAAGTTGTCTAGGCCAAAGTCACCTTTTGGCCCATTTTTGGGCATGACTATAACGGCACGGGTTGCCGATAAGACGGTCACCGATTCCAAAAGTGAATGCGTCTATGCGACCGGCAGCATGTGAGCTTCCATAGGAGACTATCAAAAGTTGTCTAGGCCAAAGTGACTTTTGGCCCAAAATTGGGCCTACAGGAATGACTATAACGGCATGGTTGCCGATAAGACGGTCACCGATTCCAAAAGTGAATGCGTCTTTGCGACCGACAGCATGTGACCTTCCATAGGAGCTTATCAAAAGTTGTCTAGGCCAAAGTCACCTTTTGGCCCATTTTTGGGCATGACTATAACGGCACGGGTTGCCGATAAGACGGTCACCGATTCCAAAAGTGAATGCGTCTATGCGACCGGCAGCATGTGAGCTTCCATAGGAGACCATCAAAAGTTGTCTAGGCCAAAGTGACTTTTGGCCCAAAATTGGGCCTACAGGAATGACTATAACGGCATGGTTGCCGATAAGACGGTCACCGATTCCAAAAGTGAATGCGTCTATGCGACCGACAGCATGTGACCTTCCATAGGAGACCATCAAAAGTTGTCTAGGACAAAGTCACCTTTTGGCCCATTTTTGGGCATGACTATAACGGCAAGGGTTGTCGATAAGACGGTCACCGATTCCAAAAGTGAATGCATCTATGCGACCGACAGCATGTGACCTTCCATAGGAGCCTATCAAAAGTTTTCTAGGCCAAAGTCACCTTTTGGCCCATTTTTGGGCATGACTATAACGGCACGGGTTGCCGATAAGACGGTCACCGATTCCAAAAGTGAATGCGTCTATGCGACTGGCAGCATGTGAGCTTCCATAGGAGACCATCAAAAGTTGTCTAGGCCAAAGTCACCTTTTGGCCCATTTTTCGGCATGACTATAACGGCACGGGTTGCCGATAACACGGTCACCGATTCCAAAAGTGAATGCGTCTATGCGACCGGCAGCATGTGAGCTTCCATAGGAGACTATCAAAAGTTGTCTAGGCCAAAGTGACTTTTGGCCCAAAATTGGGCCTACAGGAATGACTATAACGGCATGGTTGCCGATAAGACGGTCACCGATTCCAAAAGTGAATGCGTCTTTGCGACCGACAGCATGTGACCTTCCATAGGATCTTATCAAAAGTTGTCTAGGCCAAAGTCACCTTTTGGCCCATTTTTGGGCATGACTATAACGGCACGGGTTGCCGATAAGACGGTCACCGATTCCAAAAGTGAATGCGTCTATGCGACCGGCAGCATGTGAGCTTCCATAGGAGACCATCAAAAGTTGTCTAGGCCAAAGTGACTTTTGGCCCAAAATTGGGCCTACAGGAATGACTATAACGGCATGGTTGCCGATAAGACGGTCACCGATTCCAAAAGTGAATGCGTCTATGCGACCGACAGCATGTGACCTTCCATAGGAGACCATCAAAAGTTGTCTAGGACAAAGTCACCTTTTGGCCCATTTTTGGGCATGACTATAACGGCAAGGGTTGTCGATAAGACGGTCACCGATTCCAAAAGTGAATGCGTCTATGCGACCGACAGCATGTGAACTTCCATAGGAGCCTATCAAAAGTTTTCTAGGCCAAAGTCACCTTTTGGCCCATTTTTGGGCATGACTATAACGGCACGGGTTGCCGATAAGACGGTCACCGATTCCAAAAGTGAATG
This sequence comes from Gibbula magus, assembly GCA_936450465.1. Taxonomy (NCBI): domain Eukaryota; kingdom Metazoa; phylum Mollusca; class Gastropoda; order Trochida; family Trochidae; genus Gibbula; species Gibbula magus. Next base: position 46,198,425 of record OW388301.1, read on the forward strand.
CGTCTATGCGACCGGCAGCATGTGAGCTTCCATAGGAGACCATCAAAAGTTGTCTAGGCCAAAGTGACTTTTGGCCCAAAATTGGGCCTACAGGAAAGACTATAACGGCATGGTTGCCGATAAGACGGTCACCGATTCCAAAAGTGAATGCGTCTATGCGACCGACAGCATGTGACCTTCCATAGGAGCCTATCAAAAGTTGTCTAGGCCAAAGTCACCTTTTGGCCCATTTTTCGGCATGACTATAACGGCACGGGTTGCCGATAACACGGTCACCGATTCCAAAAGTGAATGCGTCTAAGCGACCGGCAGCATGTGAGCTTCCATAGGAGACCATCAAAAGTTTTCTAGGCCAAAGTCACCTTTTGGCCCATTTTTGGGCATGACTATAACGGCACGGGTTGCCGATAAGACGGTCACCGATTCCAAAAGTGAATGCGTCTATGCGACTGGCAGCATGTGAGCTTCCATAGGAGACCATCAAAAGTTGTCTAGGCCAAAGTGACTTTTGGCCCAAAATTGGGCCTACAGGAATGACTATAACGGCATGGTTGCCGATAAGACGGTCACCGATTCCAAAAGTGAATGCGTCTATGCGACCGACAGCATGTGACCTTCCATAGGAGCCTATCAAAAGTTGTCTAGGCCAAAGTCACCTTTTGGCCCATTTTTCGGCATGACTATAACGGCACGGGTTGCCGATAACACGGTCACCGATTCCAAAAGTGAATGCGTCTATGCGACCGGCAGCATGTGAGCTTCCATAGGAGACCATCAAAAGTTGTCTAGGCCAAAGTGACTTTTGGCCCAAAATTGGGCCTACAGGAATGACTATAACGGCATGGTTGCCGATAAGACGGTCACCGATTCCAAAAGTGAATGCGTCTATGCGACCGACAGCATGTGACCTTCCATAGGAGACCATCAAAAGTTGTCTAGGACAAAGTCACCTTTTGGCCCATTTTTGGGCATGACTATAACGGCAAGGGTTGTCGATAAGACGGTCACCGATTCCAAAAGTGAATGCATCTATGCGACCGACAGCATGTGACCTTCCATAGGAGCCTATCAAAAGTTTTCTAGGCCAAAGTCACCTTTTGGCCCATTTTTGGGCATGACTATAACGGCACGGGTTGCCGATAAGACGGTCACCGATTCCAAAAGTGAATGCGTCTATGCGACTGGCAGCATGTGAGCTTCCATAGGAGACCATCAAAAGTTGTCTAGGCCAAAGTCACCTTTTGGCCCATTTTTCGGCATGACTATAACGGCACGGGTTGCCGATAACACGGTCACCGATTCCAAAAGTGAATGCGTCTATGCGACCGGCAGCATGTGAGCTTCCATAGGAGACTATCAAAAGTTGTCTAGGCCAAAGTGACTTTTGGCCCAAAATTGGGCCTACAGGAATGACTATAACGGCATGGTTGCCGATAAGACGGTCACCGATTCCAAAAGTGAATGCGTCTTTGCGACCGACAGCATGTGACCTTCCATAGGATCTTATCAAAAGTTGTCTAGGCCAAAGTCACCTTTTGGCCCATTTTTGGGCATGACTATAACGGCACGGGTTGCCGATAAGACGGTCACCGATTCCAAAAGTGAATGCGTCTATGCGACCGGCAGCATGTGAGCTTCCATAGGAGACCATCAAAAGTTGTCTAGGCCAAAGTGACTTTTGGCCCAAAATTGGGCCTACAGGAATGACTATAACGGCATGGTTGCCGATAAGACGGTCACCGATTCCAAAAGTGAATGCGTCTATGCGACCGACAGCATGTGACCTTCCATAGGAGACCATCAAAAGTTGTCTAGGACAAAGTCACCTTTTGGCCCATTTTTGGGCATGACTATAACGGCAAGGGTTGTCGATAAGACGGTCACCGATTCCAAAAGTGAATGCGTCTATGCGACCGACAGCATGTGAACTTCCATAGGAGCCTATCAAAAGTTTTCTAGGCCAAAGTCACCTTTTGGCCCATTTTTGGGCATGACTATAACGGCACGGGTTGCCGATAAGACGGTCACCGATTCCAAAAGTGAATGCGTCTATGCGACTGGCAGCATGTGAGCTTCCATAGGAGACCATCAAAAGTTGTCTAGGCCAAAGTGACTTTTGGCCCAAAATTGGGCCTACAGGAAAGACTATAACGGCATGGTTGCCGATAAGACGGTCACCGATTCCAAAAGTGAATGCGTCTATGCGACCGACAGCATGTGACCTTCCATAGGAGCCTATCAAAAGTTGTCTAGGCCAAAGTCACCTTTTGGCCCATTTTTCGGCATGACTATAACGGCACGGGTTGCCGATAACACGGTCACCGATTCCAAAAGTGAATGCGTCTAAGCGACCGGCAGCATGTGAGCTTCCATAGGAGACCATCAAAAGTTTTCTAGGCCAAAGTCACCTTTTGGCCCATTTTTGGGCATGACTATAACGGCACGGGTTGCCGATAAGACGGTCACCGATTCCAAAAGTGAATGCGTCTATGCGACTGGCAGCATGTGAGCTTCCATAGGAGACCATCAAAAGTTGTCTAGGCCAAAGTGACTTTTGGCCCAAAATTGGGCCTACAGGAATGACTATAACGGCATGGTTGCCGATAAGACGGTCACCGATTCCAAAAGTGAATGCGTCTATGCGACCGACAGCATGTGACCTTCCATAGGAGCCTATCAAAAGTTGTCTAGGCCAAAGTCACCTTTTGGCCCATTTTTCGGCATGACTATAACGGCACGGGTTGCCGATAACACGGTCACCGATTCCAAAAGTGAATGCGTCTATGCGACCGGCAGCATGTGAGCTTCCATAGGAGACTATCAAAAGTTGTCTAGGCCAAAGTGACTTTTGGCCCAAAATTGGGCCTACAGGAATGACTATAACGGCATGGTTGCCGATAAGACGGTCACCGATTCCAAAAGTGAATGCGTCTTTGCGACCGACAGCATGTGACCTTCCATAGGAGCTTATCAAAAGTTGTCTAGGCCAAAGTCACCTTTTGGCCCATTTTTGGGCATGACTATAACGGCACGGGTTGCCGATAAGACGGTCACCGATTCCAAAAGTGAATGCGTCTATGCGACCGGCAGCATGTGAGCTTCCATAGGAGACCATCAAAAGTTGTCTAGGCCAAAGTGACTTTTGGCCCAAAATTGGGCCTACAGGAATGACTATAACGGCATGGTTGCCGATAAGACGGTCACCGATTCCAAAAGTGAATGCGTCTATGCGACCGACAGCATGTGACCTTCCATAGGAGACCATCAAAAGTTGTCTAGGACAAAGTCACCTTTTGGCCCATTTTTGGGCATGACTATAACGGCATGGTTGCCGATAAGACGGTCACCGATTCCAAAAGTGAATGCGTCTTTGCGACCGACAGCATGTGACCTTCCATAGGAGCTTATCAAAAGTTGTCTAGGCCAAAGTCACCTTTTGGCCCATTTTTGGGCATGACTATAACGGCACGGGTTGCCGATAAGACGGTCACCGATTCCAAAAGTGAATGCGTCTATGCGACCGGCAGCATGTGAGCTTCCATAGGAGACCATCAAAAGTTGTCTAGGCCAAAGTGACTTTTGGCCCAAAATTGGGCCTACAGGAATGACTATAACGGCATGGTTGCCGATAAGACGGTCACCGATTCCAAAAGTGAATGCGTCTATGCGACCGACAGCATGTGACCTTCCATAGGAGACCATCAAAAGTTGTCTAGGACAAAGTCACCTTTTGGCCCATTTTTGGGCATGACTATAACGGCAAGGGTTGTCGATAAGACGGTCACCGATTCCAAAAGTGAATGCGTCTATGCGACCGACAGCATGTGACCTTCCATAGGAGCCTATCAAAAGTTTTCTAGGCCAAAGTCACCTTTTGGCCCATTTTTGGGCATGACTATAACGGCACGGGTTGCCGATAAGACGGTCACCGATTCCAAAAGTGAATGCGTCTATGCGACTGGCAGCATGTGAGCTTCCATAGGAGACCATCAAAAGTTGTCTAGGCCAAAGTGACTTTTGGCCCAAAATTGGGCCTACAGGAATGACTATAACGGCATGGTTGCCGATAAGACGGTCACCGATTCCAAAAGTGAATGCGTCTTTGCGACCGACAGCATGTGACCTTCCATAGGAGCCTATCAAAAGTTGTCTAGGCCAAAGTCACCTTTTGGCCCATTTTTCGGCATGACTATAACGGCACGGGTTGCCGATAAGACGGTCACCGATTCCAAAAGTGAATGCGTCTATGCGACCGGCAGCATGTGAGCTTCCATAGGAGACCATCAAAAGTTGTCTAGGCCAAAGTGACTTTTGGCCCAAAATTGGGCCTACAGGAATGACTATAACGGCATGGTTGCCGATAAGACGGTCACCGATTCCAAAAGTGAATGCGTCTATGCGACCGACAGCATGTGACCTTCCATAGGAGCCTATCAAAAGTTGTCTAGGCCAAAGTCAGCTTTTGGCCCATTTTTGGGCATGACTATAACGGCACGGGTTGCCGATAAGACGGTCACCGATTCCAAAAGTGAATGCGTCTATGCGACCGACAGCATGTGACCTTCCATAGGAGCCTATCAAGAGTTGTCTAGGCCAAAGTCACCTTTTGGCCCATTTTTCGGCATGACTATAACGGCACGGGTTGCCGATAACACGGTCACCGATTCCAAAAGTGAATGCGTCTATGCGACCGGCAGCATGTGAGCTTCCATAGGAGACCATCAAAAGTTGTCTAGGCCAAAGTGACTTTTGGCCCAAAATTGGGCCTACAGGAATGACTATAACGGCATGGTTGCCGATAAGACGGTCACCGATTCCAAAAGTGAATGCGTCTATGCGACCGACAGCATGTGACCTTCCATAGGAGCCTATCAAAAGTTGTCTAGGCCAAAGTCAGCTTTTGGCCCATTTTTGGGCATGACTATAACGGCACGGGTTGCCGATAAGACGGTCACCGATTCCAAAAGTGAATGCGTCTATGCGACCCGCAGCATGTGAGCTTCCATAGGAGACCATCAAAAGTTGTCTAGGCCAAAGTGACTTTTGGCCCAAAATTGGGCCTACAGGAATGACTATAACGGCATGGTTGCCGATAAGACGGTCACCGATTCCAAAAGTGAATGCGTCTATGCGACCGACAGCATGTGACCTTCCATAGGAGCCTATCAAAAGTTGTCTAGGCCAAAGTCACCTTTTGGCCCATTTTTGGGCATGACTATAACGGCACGGGTTGCCGATAAGACGGTCACCGATTCCAAAAGTGAATGCGTCTATGCGACTGGCAGCATGTGAGCTTCCATAGGAGACCATCAAAAGTTGTCTAGGCCAAAGTGACTTTTGGCCCAAAATTGGGCCAACAGGAATGACTATAACGGCATGGTTGCCGATAAGACGGTCACCGATTCCAAAAGTGAATGCGTCTATGCGACAGACAGCATGTGACCTTCCATAGGAGCCTATCAAAAGTTGTCTAGGCCAAAGTCACCTTTTGGCCCATTTTTGGGCATGACTATAACGGCACGGGTTGCCGATAAGACGGTCACCGATTCCAAAAGTGAATGCGTCTATGCGACCGGCAGCATGTGAGCTTACATAGGAGACCATCAAAAGTTGTCTAGGCCAAAGTGACTTTTGGCCCAAAATTGGGCCTACAGGAATGACTATAACGGCATGGTTGCCGATAAGACGGTCACCGATTCCAAAAGTGAATGCGTCTATGCGACCGACAGCATGTGACCTTCCATAGGAGCCTATCAAAAGTTGTCTAGGCCAAAGTCACCTTTTGGCCCATTTTTGGGCATGACTATAACGGCACGGGTTGTCGATAAGACGGTCACCGATTCCAAAAGTGAATGCGTCTATGCGACCGGCAGCATGTGAGCTTCCATAGGAGACCATCAAAAGTTGTCTAGGCCAAAGTGACTTTTGGCCCAAAATTGGGCCTACAGGAATGACTATAACGGCATGGTTGCCGATAAGACGGTCACCGATTCCAAAAGTGAATGCGTCTATGCGACCGACAGAATGTGACCTTCCATAGGAGCCTATCAAAAGTTGTCTAGGCCAAAGTCACCTTTTGGCCCATTTTTGGGCATGAATATAACGGCACGGGTTGCCGATAAGACGGACACCGATTCCAAAAGTGAATGCGACTATGCGACCGGCAGCATGTGAGCTTCCATAGGAGACCATCAAAAGTTGTCTAGGCCAAAGTGACTTTTGGCCCAAAATTGGGCCTACAGGAATGACTATAACGGCATGGTTGCCGATAAGACGGTCACCGATTCCAAAAGTGAATGCGTCTATGCGACCGACAGCATGTGACCTTCCATAGGAGCCTATCAAAAGTTGTCTAGGCCAAAGTCACCTTTTGGCCCATTTTTGGGCATGACTATAACGGCACGGGTTGCCGATAAGACGGTCACCGATTCCAAAAGTGAATGCGTCTATGCGACCGGCAGCATGTGAGCTTCCATAGGAGACCATCAAAAGTTGTCTAGGCCAAAGTGACTTTTGGCCCAAAATTGGGCCTACAGGAATGACTATAACGGCATGGTTGCCGATAAGACGGTCACCAGTTCCAAAAGTGAATGCGTCTATGCAACCGACAGCATGTGACCTTCCATAGGAGCCTATCAAAAGTTGTCTAGGCCAAAGTCACCTTTTGGCCCATTTTTGGGCATGACTATAACGGCACGGGTTGCCGATAAGACGGTCACCGATTCCAAAAGTGAATGCGTCTATGCGACCGGCAGCATGTGAGCTTCCATAGGAGACCATCAAAAGTTGTCTAGGCCAAAGTGACTTTTGGCCCAAAATTGGGCCTACAGGAATGACTATAACGGCATGGTTGCCGATAAGACGGTCACCGGTTCCAAAAGTGAATGCGTCTATGCGACCGACAGCATGTGACCTTCCATAGGAGCCTATCAAAAGTTGTCTAGGCCAAAGTCACCTTTTGGCCCATTTTTGGGCATGACTATAACGGCACGGGTTGCCGCTAAGACGGTCACCGATTCCAAAAGTGAATGCGTCTATGCGACCGGCAGCATGTGAGCTTCCATAGGAGACCATCAAAAGTTGTCTAGGCCAAAGTGACTTTTGGCCCAAAATTGGGCCTACAGGAATGACTATAACGGCATGGTTGCCGATAAGACGGTCACCGATTCCAAAAGTGAATGCGTCTATGCGACCGACAGCATGTGACCTTCCATAGGAGCCTATCAAAAGTTGTCTAGGCCAAAGTCACCTTTTGGCCCATTTTTGGGCATGACTATAACGGCACGGGTTGTCGATAAGACGGTCACCGATTCCAAAAGTGAATGCGTCTATGCGACCGGCAGCATGTGAGCTTCCATAGGAGACCATCAAAAGTTGTCTAGGCCAAAGTGACTTTTGGCCCAAAATTGGGCCTACAGGAATGACTATAACGGCATGGTTGCCGATAAGACGGTCACCGATTCCAAAAGTGAATGCGTCTATGCGACCGACAGCATGTGACCTTCCATAGGAGCCTATCAAAAGTTGTCTAGGCCAAAGTCACCTTTTGGCCCATTTTTGGGCATGACTATAACGGCACGGGTTGCCGATAAGACGGTCACCGATTCCAAAAGTGAATGCGTCTATGCGACCGGCAGCATGTGAGCTTCCATAGGAGACCATCAAACGTTGTCTAGGCCAAAGTGACTTTTGGCCCAAAATTGGGCCTACAGGAATGACTATAACTGCATGGTTGCCTATAAGACTGTCACCGATTCCAAAAGTGAATGCGTCTATGCGACCGACAGCATGTGACCTTCCATAGGAGCCTATCAAAAGTTGTCTAGGCCAAAGTCACCTTTTGGCCCATTTTTGGGCATGAATATAACGGCACGGGTTGCCGATAAGACGGACACCGATTCCAAAAGTGAATGCGACTATGCGACCGGCAGCATGTGAGCTTCCATAGGAGACCATCAAAAGTTGTCTAGGCCAAAGTGACTTTTGGCCCAAAATTGGGCCTACAGGAATGACTATAACGGCATGGTTGCCGATAAGACGGTCACCGATTCCAAAAGTGAATGCGTCTATGCGACCGACAGCATGTGACCTTCCATAGGAGCCTATCAAAAGTTGTCTAGGCCAAAGTCACCTTTTGGCCCATTTTTGGGCATGACTATAACGGCACGGGTTGCCGATAAGACGGTCACCGATTCCAAAAGTGAATGCGTCTATGCGACCGGCAGCATGTGAGCTTCCATAGGAGACCATCAAAAGTTGTCTAGGCCAAAGTGACTTTTGGCCCAAAATTGGGCCTACAGGAATGACTATAACGGCATGGTTGCCGATAAGACGGTCACCGATTCCAAAAGTGAATGCGTCTATGCGACCGACAGCATGTGACCTTCCATAGGAGCCTATCAAAAGTTGTCTAGGCCAAAGTCACCTTTTGGCCCATTTTTGGGCATGACTATAACGGCACGGGTTGCCGATAAGACGGTCACCGATTCCAAAAGTGAATGCGTCTATGCGACCGGCAGCATGTGAGCTTCCATAGGAGACCATCAAAAGTTGTCTAGGCCAAAGTGACTTTTGGCCCAAAATTGGGCCTACAGGAATGACTATAACGGCATGGTTGCCGATAAGACGGTCACCGGTTCCAAAAGTGAATGCGTCTATGCAACCGACAGCATGTGACCTTCCATAGGAGCCTATCAAAAGTTGTCTAGGCCAAAGTCACCTTTTGGCCCATTTTTGGGCATGACTATAACGGCACGGGTTGCCGATAAGACGGTCACCGATTCCAAAAGTGAATGCGTCTATGCGACCGGCAGCATGTGAGCTTCCATAGGAGACCATCAAAAGTTGTCTAGGCCAAAGTGACTTTTGGCCCAAAATTGGGCCTACAGGAATGACTATAACGGCATGGTTGCCGATAAGACGGTCACCGGTTCCAAAAGTGAATGCGTCTATGCGACCGACAGCATGTGACCTTCCATAGGAGCCTATAAAAAGTTGTCTAGGCCAAAGTCACCTTTTGGCCCATTTTTGGGCATGACTATAACGGCACGGGTTGCCGCTAAGACGGTCACCGATTCCAAAAGTGAATGCGTCTATGCGACCGGCAGCATGTGAGCTTCCATAGGAGACCATCAAAAGTTGTCTAGGCCAAAGTGACTTTTGGCCCAAAATTGGGCCTACAGGAATGACTATAACGGCATGGTTGCCGATAAGACGGTCACCGATTCCAAAAGTGAATGCGTCTATGCGACCGACAGCATGTGACCTTCCATAGGAGCCTATCAAAAGTGTCTAGGCCAAAGTCACCTTTTGGCCCATTTTTGGGCATGACTATAACGGCACGGGTTGCCGATAAGACGGTCACCGATTCCAAAAGTGAATGCGTCTATGTGACCGGCAGCATGTGAGCTTCCATAGGAGACCATCAAAAGTTGTCTAGGCCAAAGTGACTTTTGGCCCAAAATTGGGCCTACAGGAATGACTATAACGGCATGGTTGCCAATAAGACGGTCACCGATTCCAAAAGTGAATGCGTCTATGCGACCGACAGCATGTGACCTTCCATAGGAGCCTATCAAAAGTTGTCTAGGCCAAAGTCACCTTTTGGCCCATTTTTGGGCATGACTATAACGGCACGGGTTGCCGATAAGACGGTCACCGATTCCAAAAGTGAATGCGTCTATGCGACCGGCAGCATGTGAGCTTCCATAGGAGACCATCAAAAGTTGTCTAGGCCAAAGTGACTTTTGGCCCAAAATTGGGCCTACAGGAATGACTATAACGGCATGGTTGCCGATAAGACGGTCACCGATTCCAAAAGTGAATGCGTCTATGCGACCGACAGCATGTGACCTTCCATAGGAGCCTATCAAAAGTTGTCTAGGCCAAAGTCACCTTTTGGCCGATTTTTGGGCATGACTATAACGGTACGGGTTGCCGATAAGACGGTCACCGATTCCAAAAGTGAATGCGTCTATGCGACCGGCAGCATGTGAGCTTCCATAGGAGACCATCAAAAGTTGTCTAGGCCAAAGTGACTTTTGGCCCAAAATTGGGCCTACAGGAATGACTATAACGGCATGGTTGCCGATAAGACGGTCACCGATTCCAAAAGTGAATGCGTCTATGCGACCGACAGCATGTGACCTTCCATAGGAGCCTATCAAAAGTTGTCTAGGCCAAAGTCACCTTTTGGCCCATTTTTGGGCATGACTATAACGGCACGGGTTGCCGATAAGACGGTCACCGATTCCAAAAGTGAATGCGTCTATGCGACCGGCAGCATGTGAGCTTCCATAGGAGACCATCAAAAGTTGTCTAGGCCAAAGTGACTTTTGGCCCAAAATTGGGCCTACAGGAATGACTATAACGGCATGGTTGCCGATAAGACGGTCACCGATTCCAAAAGTGAATGCGTCTATGCGACCGACAGCATGTGACCTTCCATAGGAGCCTATCAAAAGTTGTCTAGGCCAAAGTCACCTTTTGGCCCATTTTTGGGCATGACTATAACGGCACGGGTTGCCGATAAGACGGTCACCGATTCCAAAAGTGAATGCGTCTATGCGACCGGCAGCATGTGAGCTTCCATAGGAGACCATCAAAAGTTGTCTAGGCCAAAGTGACTTTTGGCCCAAAATTGAGCCTACAGGAATGACTATAACGGCACGGGTTGCCGATAAGACGGTCACCGATTCCAAAAGTGAATGCGTCTATGCGACCGGCAGCATGTGACCTTCCATAGGAGCCTATCAAAAGTTGTCTAGGCCAAAGTCACCTTTTGGCCCATTTTTGGGCATGACTATAACGGCACGGGTTGCCGATAAGACGGTCACCGATTCCAAAAGTGAATGCGTCTATGTGACCGGCAGCATGTGATCTTCCATAGGAGACCATCAAAAGTTGTCTAGGCCAAAGTGACTTTTGGCCCAAAATTGGGCCTACAGGAATGACTATAACGGCATGGTTGCCGATAAGACGGTCACCGATTCCAAAAGTGAATGCGTCTATGCGACCGACAGCATGTGACCTTCCATAGGAGCCTATCAAAAGTTGTCTAGGCCAAAGTCACCTTTTGGCCCATTTTTGGGCATGACTATAACGGCACGGGTTGCCGATAAGACGGTCACCGATTCCAAAAGTGAATGCGTCTATGCGACCGGCAGCATGTGAGCTTCCATAGGAGACCATCAAAAGTTGTCTAGGCCAAAGTGACTTTTGGCCCAAAATTGGGCCTACAGGAATGACTATAACGGCATGGTTGCCGATAAGACGGTCACCGATTCCAAAAGTGAATGCGTCTATGCGACCGACAGCATGTGACCTTCCATAGGAGCCTATCAAAAGTTGTCTAGGCCAAAGTCACCTTTTGGCCGATTTTTGGGCATGACTATAACGGTACGGGTTGCCGATAAGACGGTCACCGATTCCAAAAGTGAATGCGTCTATGCGACCGGCAGCATGTGAGCTTCCATAGGAGACCATCAAAAGTTGTCTAGGCCAAAGTGACTTTTGGCCCAAAATTGGGCCTACAGGAATGACTATAACGGCATGGTTGCCGATAAGACGGTCACCGATTCCAAAAGTGAATGCGTCTATGCGACCGACAGCATGTGACCTTCCATAGGAGCCTATCAAAAGTTGTCTAGGCCAAAGTCACCTTTTGGCCCATTTTTGGGCATGACTATAACGGCACGGGTTGCCGATAAGACGGTCACCGATTCCAAAAGTGAATGCGTCTATGCGACCGGCAGCATGTGAGCTTCCATAGGAGACCATCAAAAGTTGTCTAGGCCAAAGTGACTTTTGGCCCAAAATTGGGCCTACAGGAATGACTATAACGGCATGGTTGCCGATAAGACGGTCACCGATTCCAAAAGTGAATGCGTCTATGCGACCGACAGCATGTGACCTTCCATAGGAGCCTATCAAAAGTTGTCTAGGCCAAAGTCACCTTTTGGCCCATTTTTGGGCATGACTATAACGGCACGGGTTGCCGATAAGACGGTCACCGATTCCAAAAGTGAATGCGTCTATGCGACCGGCAGCATGTGAGCTTCCATAGGAGACCATCAAAAGTTGTCTAGGCCAAAGTGACTTTTGGCCCAAAGTTGAGCCTACAGGAATGACTATAACGGCACGGGTTGCCGATAAGACGGTCACCGATTCCAAAAGTGAATGCGTCTATGCGACCGGCAGCATGTGAGCTTCCATAGGAGACCATCAAAAGTTGTCTAGGCCAAAGTGACTTTTGGCCCAAAATTGGGCCTACAGGAATGACTATAACGGCATGGTTGCCGATAAGACGGTCACCGATTCCAAAAGTGAATGCGTCTATGCGACCGACAGCATGTGACCTTCCATAGGAGCCTATCAAAAGTTGTCTAGGCCAAAGTCACCTTTTGGCCCATTTTTGGGCATGACTATAACGGCACGGGTTGCCGATAAGACGGTCACCGATTCCAAAAGTGAATGCGTCTATGCGACCGGCAGCATGTGAGCTTCCATAGGAGACCATCAAAAGTTGTCTAGGCCAAAGTGACTTTTGGCCCAAAATTGGGCCTACAGGAATGACTATAACGGCATGGTTGCCGATAAGACGGTCACCGATTCCAAAAGTGAATGCGTCTATGCGACCGACAGCATGTGACCTTCCATAGGAGCCTATCAAAAGTTGTCTAGGCCAAAGTCACCTTTTGGCCCATTTTTGGGCATGACTATAACGGCACGGGTTGCCGATAAGACGGTCACCGATTCCAAAAGTGAATGCGTCTATGCGACCGGCAGCATGTGAGCTTCCATAGGAGACCATCAAAAGTTGTCTAGGCCAAAGTGACTTTTGGCCCAAAATTGGGCCTACAGGAATGACTATAACGGCATGGTTGCCGATAAGACGGTCACCGATTCCAAAAGTGAATGCGTCTATGCGACCGACAGCATGTGACCTTCCATAGGAGCCTATCAAAAGTTGTCTTGGCCAAAGTCACATTTTGGCCCATTTTTGGGCATGACTATAACGGCACGGGTTGCCGATAAGACGGTCACCGATTCCAAAAGTGAATGCGTCTATGCGACCGGAAGCATGTGAGCTTCCATAGGAGACCATCAAAAGTTGTCTAGGCCAAAGTCACCTTTTGGCCCATTTTTGGGCATGACTATAACGGCACGGGTTGCCGATAAGACGGTCACCGATTCCAAAAGTGAATGCGTCTATGCGACCGGCAGCATGTGAGCTTCTATAGGAGACCATCAAAAGTTGTCTAGGCCAAAGTGACTTTTAGCCCAAAATTGGGCCTACAGGAATGACTATAACGGCATGGTTGCCGATAAGACGGTCAAAGATTCCAAAAGTGAATGCGTCTATGCGACCGACAGCATGTGACCTTCCATAGGAGCCTATCAAAAGTTGTCTAGGCCAAAGTCACCTTTTGGCCCATTTTTGGGCATGACTATAACGGCACGGGTTGCCGATAAGACGGTCACCGATTCCAAAAGTGAATGCGTCTACGCGACCGGCAGCATGTGAGCTTCCATAGGAGACCATCAAAAGTTGTCTAGGCCAAAGTGACTTTTGGCCTAAAATTGGGCCTACAGGAATGACTATAACGGCATGGTTGCCGATAAGACGGTCACCGATTCCAAAAGTGAATGCGTCTATGCGACCGACAGCATGTGACCTTCCATAGGAGCCTATCAAAAGTTGTCTAGGCCAAAGTCACCTTTTGGCCCATTTTTGGGCATGACTATAACGGCACGGGTTGCCGATAAGACGGTCACCGATTCCAAAAGTGAATGCGTCTATGCGACCGGCAGCATGTGAGCTTCCATAGGAGACCATCAAAAGTTGTCTAGGCCAAAGTCACCTTTTGGCCCATTTTTGGGCATGACTATAACGGCACGGGTTGCCGATAAGACGGTCACCGATTCCAAAAGTGAATGCGTCTATGCGACGGGCAGCATGTGAGCTTCCATAGGAGACCATCAAAAGTTGTCTAGGCCAAAGTGACTTTTAGCCCAAAATTGGGCCTACAGGAATGACTATAACGGCATGGTTGCCGATAAGACGGTCAAAGATTCCAAAAGTGAATGCGTCTATGCGACCGACAGCATGTGACCTTCCATAGGAGCCTATCAAAAGTTGTCTAGGCCAAAGTCACCTTTTGGCCCATTTTTGGGCATGACTATAACGGCACGGGTTGCCGATAAGACGGTCACCGATTCCAAAATTGAATGCGTCTATGCGACCAACAGCATGTGACCTTCCATAGGAGCCTATCAAAAGTTGTCTAGGCCAAAGTCACCTTTTGGCCCATTTTTGGGCATGACTATAACGGCACGGGTTGCCGATAAGACGGTCACCGATTCCAAAAGTGAATGCGTCTATGCGACCGGCTGCATGTGAGCTTCCATAGGAGACCATCAAAAGTTGTCTAGGCCAAAGTGACTTTTGGCACAAAATTGGGCCTACAGGAATGACTATAACGGCATAGTTGCCGATAAGACGGTCACCGATTCCAAAAGTGAATGCGTCTATGCGACCGACAGCATGTGACCTTCCATAGGAGCCTATCAAAAGTTGTCTAGGCCAAAGTCACCTTTTGGCCCATTTTTGGGCATGACTATAACGGCACGGGTTGCCGATAAGACGGTCACCGATTCCAAAAGTGAATGCATCTATGCGACCGGCAGCATGTGAGCTTCCATAGGAGACCATCAAAAGTTGTCTAGGCCAATTTGACTTTTGGCCCAAAATTGGGCCTACAGGAATGACTATAACGGCATGGTTGCCGATAAGACGGTCACCGATTCCAAAAGTGAATGCGTCAATGCGACCGACAGCATGTGACCTTCCATAGGAGCCTATCAAAAGTTGTCTAGGCCAAAGTCACCTTTTGGCCCATTTTTGGGCATGACTATAACGGCACGGGTTGCCGATAAGACGGTCACCGATTCCAAAAGTGAATGCGTCTATGCGACCGGCAGCATGTGAGCTTCCATAGGAGACCATCAAAAGTTGTCTAGGCCAAAGTAACTTTTGGCCCAAAATTGGGCCTACAGGAATGACTATAACGGCATGGTTGCCGATTAGACGGTCACCGATTCCAAAAGTGAATGCGTCTATGCGACCGACAGCATGTGACCTTCCATAGGAGCCTATCAAAAGTTGTCTAGGCCAAAGTCACCTTTTGGCCCATTTTTGGGCATGACTATAACGGCACGGGTTGCCGATAAGACGGTCACCGATTCCAAAAGTGAATGCGTCTATGCGACCGGCAGCATGTGAGCTTCCATAGGAGACCATCAAAAGTTGTCTAGGCCAAAGTGACTTTTGGCCCAAAATTGGGCCTACAGGAATGACTATAACGGCATGGTTGCCGATAAGACGGTCACCGATTCCAAAAGTGAATGCGTCTATGCGACCGACAGCATGTGACCTTCCATAGGAGCCTATCAAAAGTTGTCTAGGCCAAAGTCACCTTTTGGCCCATTTTTGGGCATGACTATAACGGCACGGGTTGCCGATAAGACGGTCACCGATTCCAAAAGTGAATGCGTCTATGCGACCGGCAGCATGTGAGCTTCCATAGGAGACCATCAAAAGTTGTCTAGGCCAAAGTGACTTTTGGCCCAAAATTGGGCCTACAGGAATGACTATAACGGCATGGTTGCCGATAAGACGGTCACCGATTCCAAAAGTGAATGCGTCTATGCGACCGACAGCATGTGACCTTCCATAGGAGCCTATCAAAAGTTGTCTAGGCCAAAGTCACCTTTTGGACCATTTTTGGGCATGACTATAACGGCACGGGTTGCCGATAAGACGGTCACCGATTCCAAAAGTGAATGCGTCTATGCGACCGGCAGCATGTGAGCTTCCATAGGAGACCATCAAAAGTTGTCTAGGCCAAAGTGACTTTTGGCCCAAAATTGGGCCTACAGGAATGACTATAACGGCATGGTTGCCGATAAGACGGTCACCGATTCCAAAAGTGAATGCGTCTATGCGACCGACAGAATGTGACCTTCCATAGGAGCCTATCAAAAGTTGTCTAGGCCAAAGTCACCTTTTGGCCCATTTTTGGGCATGACTATAACGGCACGGGTGGCCGATAAGACGGTCACCGATTCCAAAAGTGAATGCGTCTATGCGACCGGCAGCATGTGAGCTTCCATAGGAGACCATCAAAAGTTGTCTAGGCCAAAGTGACTTTTGGCCCAAAATTGGGCCTACAGGAATGACTATAACGGCATGGTTGCCGATAAGACGGTCACCGATTCCAAAAGTGAATGCGTCTATGCGACCGACAGCATGTGACCTTCCATAGGAGCCTATCAAAAGTTGTCTAGGCCAAAGTCACCTTTTGGACCATTTTTGGGCATGACTATAACGGCACGGGTTGCCGATAAGACGGTCACCGATTCCAAAAGTGAATGCGTCTATGCGACCGGCAGCATGTGAGCTTCCATAGGAGACCATCAAAAGTTGTCTAGGCCAAAGTGACTTTTGGCCCAAAATTGGGCCTACAGGAATGACTATAACGGCATGGTTGCCGATAAGACGGTCACCGATTCCAAAAGTGAATGCGTCTATGCGACCGACAGAATGTGACCTTCCATAGGAGCCTATCAAAAGTTGTCTAGGCCAAAGTCTCCTTTTGGCCCATTTTTGGGCATGACTATAACGGCACGGGTTGCCGATAAGACGGTCACCGATTCCAAAAGTGAATGCGTCTATGCGACCGGCAGCATGTGAGCTTCCATAGGAGACCATCAAAAGTTGTCTAGGCCAAAGTGACTTTTGGCCCAAAATTGGGCCTACAGGAATGACTATAACGGCATGGTTGCCGATAAGACGGTCACCGATTCCAAAAGTGAATGCGTCTATGCGACCGACAGCATTTGACCTTCCATAGGAGCCTATCAAAAGTTGTCTAGGCCAAAGTCACCTTTTGGCCCATTTTTGGGCATGACTATAACGGCACGGGTTGCCGATAAGACGGTCACCGATTCCAAAAGTGAATGCGTCTATGCGACCGGCAGCATGTGAGCTTCCATAGGAGACCATCAAAAGTTGTCAAGGCCAAAGTGACTTTTGGCCCAAAATTGGGCCTACAGGAATGACTATAACGGCATGGTTGCCGATAAGACGGTCACCGATTCCAAAAGTGAATGCGTCTATGCGACCGACAGCATGTGACCTTCCATAGGAGCCTATCAAAAGTTGTCTAGGCCAAAGTCACCTTTTGGCCCATTTTTGGGCATGACTATAACGGCACGGGTTGCCGATAAGACGGTCACCGATTCCAAAAGTGAATGCGTCTATGCGACCGGCAGCATGTGAGCTTCCATAGGAGACCATCAAAAGTTGTCTAGGCCGAAGTGACTTTTGGCCCAAAATTGGGCCTACAGGAATGACTATAACGGCATGGTTGCCGATAAGACGGTCACCGATTCCAAAAGTGAATGCGTCTATGCGACCGACAGCATGTGACCTTCCATAGGAGACCATCAAAAGTTGTATAGGACAAAGTCACCTTTTGGCCCATTTTTGGGCATGACTATAACGGCAAGGGTTGTCGATAAGACGGTCACCGATTCCAAAAGTGAATGCGTCTATGCGACCGACAGCATGTGACCTTCCATAGGAGCCTATCAAAAGTTGTCTAGGCCAAAGTCACCTTTTGGCCCATTTTTGGGCATGACTATAACGGCACGGGTTGCCGATAAGACGGTCACCGATTCCAAAAGTGAATGCGTCTATGCGACCGGCAGCATGTGAGCTTCCATAGGAGACCATCAAAAGTTGTCTAGGCCAAAGTGACTTTTGGCCCAAAATTGGGCCTACAGGAATGACTATAACGGCATGGTTGCCGATAAGACGGTCACCGATTCCAAAAGTGAATGCGTCTTTGCGACCGACAGCATGTGACCTTCCATAGGAGCCTATCAAAAGTTGTCTAGGCCAAAGTCACCTTTTCGCCCATTTTTGGGCATGAATATAACGGCACGGGTTGCCGATAAGACGGTCACCGATTCCAAAAGTGAATGCGTCTATGCGACCGGCAGCATGTGAGCTTCCATAGGAGACCATCAAAAGTTGTCTAGGCCAAAGTGACTTTTGGCCCAAAATTGGGCCTACAGGAATGACTATAACGGCATGGTTGCCGATAAGACGGTCACCGATTCCAAAAGTGAATGCGTCTATGCGACCGACAGCATGTGACCTTCCATAGGAGCCTATCAAAAGTTGTCTAGGCCAAAGTCAGCTTTTGGCCCATTTTTGGGCATGACTATAACGGCACGGGTTGCCGATAAGACGGTCACCGATTCCAAAAGTGAATGCGTCTATGCGACCCGCAGCATGTGAGCTTCCATAGGAGACCATCAAAAGTTGTCTAGGCCAAAGTGACTTTTGGCCCAAAATTGGGCCTACAGGAATGACTATAACGGCATGGTTGCCGATAAGACGGTCACCGATTCCAAAAGTGAATGCGTCTATGCGACCGGCAGCATGTGAGCTTCCATAGGTGACCATCAAAAGTTGTCTAGGCCAAAGTGACTTTTGGCCCAAAATTGGGCCTACAGGAATGACTATAACGGCATGGTTGCCGATAAGACGGTCACCGATTCCAAAAGTGAATGCGTCTATGAGACCGACAGCATGTGACCTTCCATAGGAGCCTATCAAAAGTTGTCTAGGCCAAAGTCACCTTTTGGCCCATTTTTGGGCATGACTATAACGGCACGGGTTGCCGATAAGACGGTCACCGATTCCAAAAGTGAATGCGTCTATGCGACCGGCAGCATGTGAGCTTCCATAGGAGACTATCAAAAGTTGTCTAGGCCAAAGTGACTTTTGGCCCAAAATTGGGCCTACAGGAATGACTATAACGGCATGGTTGCCGATAAGACGGTCACCGATTCCAAAAGTGAATGCGTCTTTGCGACCGACAGCATGTGACCTTCCATAGGAGCTTATCAAAAGTTGTCTAGGCCAAAGTCACCTTTTGGCCCATTTTTGGGCATGAATATAACGGCACGGGTTGCCGATAAGACGGTCACCGATTCCAAAAGTGAATGCGTCTATGCGACCGGCAGCATGTGAGCTTCCATAGGAGACCATCAAAAGTTGTCTAGGCCAAAGTGACGTTTGGCCCAAAATTGGGCCTACAGGAATGACTATAACGGCATGGTTGCCGATAAGACGGTCACCGATTCCAAAAGTGAATGCGTCTATGCGACCGACAGCATGTGACCTTCCATAGGAGACCATCAAAAGTTGTCTAGGACAAAGTCACCTTTTGGCCCATTTTTGGGCATGACTATAACGGCAAGGGTTGTCGATAAGACGGTCACCGATTCCAAAAGTGAATGCATCTATGCGACCGACAGCATGTGACCTTCCATAGGAGCCTATCAAAAGTTTTCTAGGCCAAAGTCACCTTTTGGCCCATTTTTGGGCATGACTATAACGGCACGGGTTGCCGATAAGACGGTCACCGATTCCAAAAGTGAATGCGTCTATGCGACTGGCAGCATGTGAGCTTCCATAGGAGACCATCAAAAGTTGTCTAGGCCAAAGTGACTTTTGGCCCAAAATTGGGCCTACAGGAATGACTATAACGGCATGGTTGCCGATAAGACGGTCACCGATTCCAAAAGTGAATGCGTCTATGCGACCGACAGCATGTGACCTTCCATAGGAGCCTATCAAAAGTTGTCTAGGCCAAAGTCACCTTTTGGCCCATTTTTCGGCATGACTATAACGGCACGGGTTGCCGATAACACGGTCACCGATTCCAAAAGTGAATGCGTCTATGCGACCGGCAGCATGTGAGCTTCAGTAGGAGACTATCAAAAGTTGTCTAGGCCAAAGTGACTTTTGGCCCAAAATTGGGCCTACAGGAATGACTATAACGGCATGGTTGCCGATAAGACGGTCACCGATTCCAAAAGTGAATGCGTCTTTGCGACCGACAGCATGTGACCTTCCATAGGAGCTTATCAAAAGTTGTCTAGGCCAAAGTCACCTTTTGGCCCATTTTTGGGCATGACTATAACGGCACGGGTTGCCGATAAGACGGTCACCGATTCCAAAAGTGAATGCGTCTATGCGACCGGCAGCATGTGAGCTTCCATAGGAGACCATCAAAAGTTGTCTAGGACAAAGTCACCTTTTGGCCCATTTTTGGGCATGACTATAACGGCAAGGGTTGTCGATAAGACGGTCACCGATTCCAAAAGTGAATGCGTCTATGCGACCGACAGCATGTGACCTTCCATAGGAGCCTATCAAAAGTTTTCTAGGCCAAAGTCACCTTTTGGCCCATTTTTGGGCATGACTATAACGGCACGGGTTGCCGATAAGACGGTCACCGATTCCAAAAGTGAATGCGTCTATGCGACCGACAGCATGTGACCTTCCATAGGAGCCTATCAAAAGTTTTCTAGGCCAAAGTCACCTTTTGGCCCATTTTTGGGCATGACTATAACGGCACGGGTTGCCGATAAGACGGTCACCGATTCCAAAAGTGAATGCGTCTATGCGACCGACAGCATGTGACCTTCCATAGGAGACCATCAAAAGTTGTCTAGGACAAAGTCACCTTTTGGCCCATTTTTGGGCATGACTATAACGGCAAGGGTTGTCGATAAGACGGTCACCGATTCCAAAAGTGAATGCGTCTATGCGACCGACAGCATGTGACCTTCCATAGGAGCCTATCAAAAGTTTTCCAGGCCAAAGTCACCTTTTGGCCCATTTTTGGGCATGACTATAACGGCACGGGTTGCCGATAAGACGGTCACCGATTCCAAAAGTGAATGCGTCTATGCGACTGGCAGCATGTGAGCTTCCATAGGAGACCATCAAAAGTTGTCTAGGCCAAAGTGACTTTTGGCCCAAAATTGGGCCTACAGGAATGACTATAACGGCATGGTTGCCGATAAGACGGTCACCGATTCCAAAAGTGAATGCGTCTATGCGACCGACAGCATGTGACCTTCCATAGGAGCCTATCAAAAGTTGTCTAGGCCAAAGTCACCTTTTGGCCCATTTTTCGGCATGACTATAACGGCACGGGTTGCCGATAACACGGTCACCGATTCCAAAAGTGAATGCGTCTATGCGACCGGCAGCATGTGAGCTTCCATAGGAGACCATCAAAAGTTTTCTAGGCCAAAGTCACCTTTTGGCCCATTTTTGGGCATGACTATAACGGCACGGGTTGCCGATAAGACGGTCACCGATTCCAAAAGTGAATGCGTCTATGCGACTGGCAGCATGTGAGCTTCCATAGGAGACCATCAAAAGTTGTCTAGGCCAAAGTGACTTTTGGCCCAAAATTGGGCCTACAGGAATGACTATAACGGCATGGTTGCCGATAAGAAGGTCACCGATTCCAAAAGTGAATGCGTCTATGCGACCGACAGCATGTGACCTTCCATAGGAGCCTATCAAAAGTTGTCTAGGCCAAAGTCACCTTTTGGCCCATTTTTCGGCATGACTATAACGGCACGGGTTGCCGATAACACGGTCACCGATTCCAAAAGTGAATGCGTCTATGCGACCGGCAGCATGTGAGCTTCCATAGGAGACTATCAAAAGTTGTCTAGGCCAAAGTGACTTTTGGCCCAAAATTGGGCCTACAGGAATGACTATAACGGCATGGTTGCCGATAAGACGGTCACCGATTCCAAAAGTGAATGCGTCTTTGCGACCGACAGCATGTGACCTTCCATAGGAGCTTATCAAAAGTTGTCTAGGCCAAAGTCACCTTTTGGCCCATTTTTGGGCATGACTATAACGGCACGGGTTGCCGATAAGACGGTCACCGATTCCAAAAGTGAATGCGTCTATGCGACCGGCAGCATGTGAGCTTCCATAGGAGACCATCAAAAGTTGTCTAGGCCAAAGTGACTTTTGGCCCAAAATTGGGCCTACAGGAATGACTATAACGGCATGGTTGCCGATAAGACGGTCACCGATTCCAAAAGTGAATGCGTCTATGCGACCGACAGCATGTGACCTTCCATAGGAGACCATCAAAAGTTGTCTAGGACAAAGTCACCTTTTGGCCCATTTTTGGGCATGACTATAACGGCAAGGGTTGTCGATAAGACGGTCACCGATTCCAAAAGTGAATGCGTCTATGCGACCGACAGCATGTGACCTTCCATAGGAGCCTATCAAAAGTTTTCTAGGCCAAAGTCACCTTTTGGCCCATTTTTCGGCATGACTATAACGGCACGGGTTGCCGATAAGACGGTCACCGATTCGAAAAGTGAATGCGTCTATGCGACCGGCAGCATGTGAGCTTCCATAGGAGACCATCAAAAGTTGTCTAGGCCAAAGTGACTTTTGGCCCAAAATTGGGCCTACAGGAATGACTATAACGGCATGGTTGCCGATAAGACGGTCACCGATTCCAAAAGTGAATGCGTCTATGCGACCGACAGCATGTGACCTTCCATAGGAGCCTATCAAAAGTTGTCTAGGCCAAAGTCAGCTTTTGGCCCATTTTTGGGCATGACTATAACGGCACGGGTTGCCGATAAGACGGTCACCGATTCCAAAAGTGAATGCGTCTATGCGACCGACAGCATGTGACCTTCCATAGGAGCCTATCAAGAGTTGTCTAGGCCAAAGTCACCTTTTGGCCCATTTTTCGGCATGACTATAACGGCACGGGTTGCCGATAACACGGTCACCGATTCCAAAAGTGAATGCGTCTATGCGACCGGCAGCATGTGAGCTTCCATAGGAGACCATCAAAAGTTGTCTAGGCCAAAGTGACTTTTGGCCCAAAATTGGGCCTACAGGAATGACTATAACGGCATGGTTGCCGATAAGACGGTCACCGATTCCAAAAGTGAATGCGTCTATGCGACCGACAGCATGTGACCTTCCATAGGAGCCTATCAAAAGTTGTCTAGGCCAAAGTCAGCTTTTGGCCCATTTTTGGGCATGACTATAACGGCACGGGTTGCCGATAAGACGGTCACCGATTCCAAAAGTGAATGCGTCTATGCGACCCGCAGCATGTGAGCTTCCATAGGAGACCATCAAAAGTTGTCTAGGCCAAAGTGACTTTTGGCCCAAAATTGGGCCTACAGGAATGACTATAACGGCATGGTTGCCGATAAGACGGTCACCGATTCCAAAAGTGAATGCGTCTATGCGACCGACAGCATGTGACCTTCCATAGGAGCCTATCAAAAGTTGTCTAGGCCAAAGTCACCTTTTGGCCCATTTTTGGGCATGACTATAACGGCACGGGTTGCCGATAAGACGGTCACCGATTCCAAAAGTGAATGCGTCTATGCGACTGGCAGCATGTGAGCTTCCATAGGAGACCATCAAAAGTTGTCTAGGCCAAAGTGACTTTTGGCCCAAAATTGGGCCTACAGGAATGACTATAACGGCATGGTTGCCGATAAGACGGTCACCGATTCCAAAAGTGAATGCGTCTATGCGACTGACAGCATGTGACCTTCCATAGGAGCCTATCAAAAGTTGTCTAGGCCAAAGTCACCTTTTGGCCCATTTTTGGGCATGACTATAACGGCACGGGTTGCCGATAAGACGGTCACCGATTCCAAAAGTGAATGCGTCTATGCGACCGGCAGCATGTGAGCTTACATAGGAGACCATCAAAAGTTGTCTAGGCCAAAGTGACTTTTGGCCCAAAATTGGGCCTACAGGAATGACTATAACGGCATGGTTGCCGATAAGACGGTCACCGATTCCAAAAGTGAATGCGTCTATGCGACCGACAGCATGTGACCTTCCATAGGAGCCTATCAAAAGTTGTCTAGGCCCATTTTTGGGCATGACTATAACGGCACGGGTTGTCTATAAGACGGTCACCGATTCCAAAAGTGAATGCGTCTATGCGACCGGCAGCATGTGAGCTTCCATAGGAGACCATCAAAAGTTGTCTAGGCCAAAGTGACTTTTGGCCCAAAATTGGGCCTACAGGAATGACTATAACGGCATGGTTGCCGATAAGACGGTCACCGATTCCAAAAGTGAATGCGTCTATGCGACCGACAGAATGTGACCTTCCATAGGAGCCTATCAAAAGTTGTCTAGGCCAAAGTCACCTTTTGGCCCATTTTTGGGCATGAATATAACGGCACGGGTTGCCGATAAGACGGACACCGATTCCAAAAGTGAATGCGACTATGCGACCGGCAGCATGTGAGCTTCCATAGGAGACCATCAAAAGTTGTCTAGGCCAAAGTGACTTTTGGCCCAAAATTGGGCCTACAGGAATGACTATAACGGCATGGTTGCCGATAAGACGGTCACCGATTCCAAAAGTGAATGCGTCTATGCGACCGACAGCATGTGACCTTCCATAGGAGCCTATCAAAAGTTGTCTAGGCCAAAGTCACCTTTTGGCCCATTTTTGGGCATGACTATAACGGCACGGGTTGCCGATAAGACGGTCACCGATTCCAAAAGTGAATGCGTCTATGCGACCGGCAGCATGTGAGCTTCCATAGGAGACCATCAAAAGTTGTCTAGGCCAAAGTGACTTTTGGCCCAAAATTGGGCCTACAGGAATGACTATAACGGCATGGTTGCCGATAAGAAGGTCACCGATTCCAAAAGTGAATGCGTCTATGCGACCGACAGCATGTGACCTTCCATAGGAGCCTATCAAAAGTTGTCTAGGCCAAAGTCACCTTTTGGCCCATTTTTCGGCATGACTATAACGGCACGGGTTGCCGATAACACGGTCACCGATTCCAAAAGTGAATGCGTCTATGCGACCGGCAGCATGTGAGCTTCCATAGGAGACTATCAAAAGTTGTCTAGGCCAAAGTGACTTTTGGCCCAAAATTGGGCCTACAGGAATGACTATAACGGCATGGTTGCCGATAAGACGGTCACCGATTCCAAAAGTGAATGCGTCTTTGCGACCGACAGCATGTGACCTTCCATAGGAGCTTATCAAAAGTTGTCTAGGCCAAAGTCACCTTTTGGCCCATTTTTGGGCATGACTATAACGGCACGGGTTGCCGATAAGACGGTCACCGATTCCAAAAGTGAATGCGTCTATGCGACCGGCAGCATGTGAGCTTCCATAGGAGACCATCAAAAGTTGTCTAGGCCAAAGTGACTTTTGGCCCAAAATTGGGCCTACAGGAATGACTATAACGGCATGGTTGCCGATAAGACGGTCACCGATTCCAAAAGTGAATGCGTCTATGCGACCGACAGCATGTGACCTTCCATAGGAGACCATCAAAAGTTGTCTAGGACAAAGTCACCTTTTGGCCCATTTTTGGGCATGACTATAACGGCAAGGGTTGTCGATAAGACGGTCACCGATTCCAAAAGTGAATGCGTCTATGCGACCGACAGCATGTGACCTTCCATAGGAGCCTATCAAAAGTTTTCTAGGCCAAAGTCACCTTTTGGCCCATTTTTCGGCATGACTATAACGGCACGGGTTGCCGATAAGACGGTCACCGATTCCAAAAGTGAATGCGTCTATGCGACCGGCAGCATGTGAGCTTCCATAGGAGACCATCAAAAGTTGTCTAGGCCAAAGTGACTTTTGGCCCAAAATTGGGCCTACAGGAATGACTATAACGGCATGGTTGCCGATAAGACGGTCACCGATTCCAAAAGTGAATGCGTCTATGCGACCGACAGCATGTGACCTTCCATAGGAGCCTATCAAAAGTTGTCTAGGCCAAAGTCAGCTTTTGGCCCATTTTTGGGCATGACTATAACGGCACGGGTTGCCGATAAGACGGTCACCGATTCCAAAAGTGAATGCGTCTATGCGACCGACAGCATGTGACCTTCCATAGGAGCCTATCAAGAGTTGTCTAGGCCAAAGTCACCTTTTGGCCCATTTTTCGGCATGACTATAACGGCACGGGTTGCCGATAACACGGTCACCGATTCCAAAAGTGAATGCGTCTATGCGACCGGCAGCATGTGAGCTTCCATAGGAGACCATCAAAAGTTGTCTAGGCCAAAGTGACTTTTGGCCCAAAATTGGGCCTACAGGAATGACTATAACGGCATGGTTGCCGATAAGACGGTCACCGATTCCAAAAGTGAATGCGTCTATGCGACCGACAGCATGTGACCTTCCATAGGAGCCTATCAAAAGTTGTCTAGGCCAAAGTCAGCTTTTGGCCCATTTTTGGGCATGACTATAACGGCACGGGTTGCCGATAAGACGGTCACCGATTCCAAAAGTGAATGCGTCTATGCGACCCGCAGCATGTGAGCTTCCATAGGAGACCATCAAAAGTTGTCTAGGCCAAAGTGACTTTTGGCCCAAAATTGGGCCTACAGGAATGACTATAACGGCATGGTTGCCGATAAGACGGTCACCGATTCCAAAAGTGAATGCGTCTATGCGACCGACAGCATGTGACCTTCCATAGGAGCCTATCAAAAGTTGTCTAGGCCAAAGTCACCTTTTGGCCCATTTTTGGGCATGACTATAACGGCACGGGTTGCCGATAAGACGGTCACCGATTCCAAAAGTGAATGCGTCTATGCGACTGGCAGCATGTGAGCTTCCATAGGAGACCATCAAAAGTTGTCTAGGCCAAAGTGACTTTTGGCCCAAAATTGGGCCTACAGGAATGACTATAACGGCATGGTTGCCGATAAGACGGTCACCGATTCCAAAAGTGAATGCGTCTATGCGACTGACAGCATGTGACCTTCCATAGGAGCCTATCAAAAGTTGTCTAGGCCAAAGTCACCTTTTGGCCCATTTTTGGGCATGACTATAACGGCACGGGTTGCCGATAAGACGGTCACCGATTCCAAAAGTGAATGCGTCTATGCGACCGGCAGCATGTGAGCTAACATAGGAGACCATCAAAAGTTGTCTAGGCCAAAGTGACTTTTGGCCCAAAATTGGGCCTACAGGAATGACTATAACGGCATGGTTGCCGATAAGACGGTCACCGATTCCAAAAGTGAATGCGTCTATGCGACCGACAGCATGTGACCTTCCATAGGAGCCTATCATTTTGGCCCATTTTTGGGCATGACTATAACGGCACGGGTTGTCGATAAGACGGTCACCGATTCCAAAAGTGAATGCGTCTATGCGACCGGCAGCATGTGAGCTTCCATAGGAGACCATCAAAAGTTGTCTAGGCCAAAGTGACTTTTGGCCCAAAATTGGGCCTACAGGAATGACTATAACGGCATGGTTGCCGATAAGACGGTCACCGATTCCAAAAGTGAATGCGTCTATGCGACCGACAGAATGTGACCTTCCATAGGAGCCTATCAAAAGTTGTCTAGGCCAAAGTCACCTTTTGGCCCATTTTTGGGCATGAATATAACGGCACTGGTTGCCGATAAGACGGACACCGATTCCAAAAGTGAATGCGACTATGCGACCGGCAGCATGTGAGCTTCCATAGGAGACCATCAAAAGTTGTCTAGGCCAAAGTGACTTTTGGCCCAAAATTGGGCCTACAGGAATGACTATAACGGCATGGTTGCCGATAAGACGGTCACCGATTCCAAAAGTGAATGCGTCTATGCGACCGACAGCATGTGACCTTCCATAGGAGCCTATCAAAAGTTGTCTAGGCCAAAGTCACCTTTTGGCCCATTTTTGGGCATGACTATAACGGCACGGGTTGCCGATAAGACGGTCACCGATTCCAAAAGTGAATGCGTCTATGCGACCGGCAGCATGTGAGCTTCCATAGGAGACCATCAAAAGTTGTCTAGGCCAAAGTGACTTTTGGCCCAAAATTGGGCCTACAGGAATGACTATAACGGCATGGTTGCCGATAAGACGGTCACCAGTTCCAAAAGTGAATGCGTCTATGCAACCGACAGCATGTGACCTTCCATAGGAGCCTATCAAAAGTTGTCTAGGCCAAAGTCACCTTTTGGCCCATTTTTGGGCATGACTATAACGGCACGGGTTGCCGATAAGACGGTCACCGATTCCAAAAGTGAATGCGTCTATGCGACCGGCAGCATGTGAGCTTCCATAGGAGACCATCAAAAGTTGTCTAGGCCAAAGTGACTTTTGGCCCAAAATTGGGCCTACAGGAATGACTATAACGGCATGGTTGCCGATAAGACGGTCACCGGTTCCAAAAGTGAATGCGTCTATGCGACCGACAGCATGTGACCTTCCATAGGAGCCTATCAAAAGTTGTCTAGGCCAAAGTCACCTTTTGGCCCATTTTTGGGCATGACTATAACGGCACGGGTTGCCGCTAAGACGGTCACCGATTCCAAAAGTGAATGCGTCTATGCGACCGGCAGCATGTGAGCTTCCATAGGAGACCATCAAAAGTTGTCTAGGCCAAAGTGACTTTTGGCCCAAAATTGGGCCTACAGGAATGACTATAACGGCATGGTTGCCGATAAGACGGTCACCGATTCCAAAAGTGAATGCGTCTATGCGACCGACAGCATGTGACCTTCCATAGGAGCCTATCAAAAGTTGTCTAGGCCAAAGTCACCTTTTGGCCCATTTTTGGGCATGACTATAACGGCACGGGTTGTCGATAAGACGGTCACCGATTCCAAAAGTGAATGCGTCTATGCGACCGGCAGCATGTGAGCTTCCATAGGAGACCATCAAAAGTTGTCTAGGCCAAAGTGACTTTTGGCCCAAAATTGGGCCTACAGGAATGACTATAACGGCATGGTTGCATATAAGACGGTCACCGATTCCAAAAGTGAATGCGTCTATGCGACCGACAGCATGTGACCTTCCATAGGAGCCTATCAAAAGTTGTCTAGGCCAAAGTCACCTTTTGGCCCATTTTTGGGCATGACTATAACGGCACGGGTTGCCGATAAGACGGTCACCGATTCCAAAAGTGAATGCGTCTATGCGACCGGCAGCATGTGAGCTTCCATAGGAGACCATCAAACGTTGTCTAGGCCAAAGTGACTTTTGGCCCAAAATTGGGCCTACAGGAATGACTATAACTGCATGGTTGCCTATAAGACTGTCACCGATTCCAAAAGTGAATGCGTCTATGCGACCGACAGCATGTGACCTTCCATAGGAGCCTATCAAAAGTTGTCTAGGCCAAAGTCACCTTTTGGCCCATTTTTGGGCATGAATATAACGGCACGGGTTGCCGATAAGACGGACACCGATTCCAAAAGTGAATGCGACTATGCGACCGGCAGCATGTGAGCTTCCATAGGAGACCATCAAAAGTTGTCTAGGCCAAAGTGACTTTTGGCCCAAAATTGGGCCTACAGGAATGACTATAACGGCATGGTTGCCGATAAGACGGTCACCGATTCCAAAAGTGAATGCGTCTATGCGACCGACAGCATGTGACCTTCCATAGGAGCCTATCAAAAGTTGTCTAGGCCAAAGTCACCTTTTGGCCCATTTTTGGGCATGACTATAACGGCACGGGTTGCCGATAAGACGGTCACCGATTCCAAAAGTGAATGCGTCTATGCGACCGGCAGCATGTGAGCTTCCATAGGAGACCATCAAAAGTTGTCTAGGCCAAAGTGACTTTTGGCCCAAAATTGGGCCTACAGGAATGACTATAACGGCATGGTTGCCGATAAGACGGTCACCGATTCCAAAAGTGAATGCGTCTATGCGACCGACAGCATGTGACCTTCCATAGGAGCCTATCAAAAGTTGTCTAGGCCAAAGTCACCTTTTGGCCCATTTTTGGGCATGACTATAACGGCACGGGTTGCCGATAAGACGGTCACCGATTCCAAAAGTGAATGCGTCTATGCGACCGGCAGCATGTGAGCTTCCATAGGAGACCATCAAAAGTTGTCTAGGCCAAAGTGACTTTTGGCCCAAAATTGGGCCTACAGGAATGACTATAACGGCATGGTTGCCGATAAGACGGTCACCGGTTCCAAAAGTGAATGCGTCTATGCAACCGACAGCATGTGACCTTCCATAGGAGCCTATCAAAAGTTGTCTAGGCCAAAGTCACCTTTTGGCCCATTTTTGGGCATGACTATAACGGCACGGGTTGCCGATAAGACGGTCACCGATTCCAAAAGTGAATGCGTCTATGCGACCGGCAGCATGTGAGCTTCCATAGGAGACCATCAAAAGTTGTCTAGGCCAAAGTGACTTTTGGCCCAAAATTGGGCCTACAGGAATGACTATAACGGCATGGTTGCCGATAAGACGGTCACCGGTTCCAAAAGTGAATGCGTCTATGCGACCGACAGCATGTGACCTTCCATAGGAGCCTATAAAAAGTTGTCTAGGCCAAAGTCACCTTTTGGCCCATTTTTGGGCATGACTATAACGGCACGGGTTGCCGCTAAGACGGTCACCGATTCCAAAAGTGAATGCGTCTATGCGACCGGCAGCATGTGAGCTTCCATAGGAGACCATCAAAAGTTGTCTAGGCCAAAGTGACTTTTGGCCCAAAATTGGGCCTACAGGAATTACTATAACGGCATGGTTGCCGATAAGACGGTCACCGATTCCAAAAGTGAATGCGTCTATGCGACCGACAGCATGTGACCTTCCATAGGAGCCTATCAAAAGTTGTCTAGGCCAAAGTCACCTTTTGGCCCATTTTTGGGCATGACTATAACGGCACGGGTTGCCGATAAGACGGTCACCGATTCCAAAAGTGAATGCGTCTATGTGACCGGCAGCATGTGAGCTTCCATAGGAGACCATCAAAAGTTGTCTAGGCCAAAGTGACTTTTGGCCCAAAATTGGGCCTACAGGAATGACTATAACGGCATGGTTGCCGATAAGACGGTCACCGATTCCAAAAGTGAATGCGTCTATGCGACCGACAGCATGTGACCTTCCATAGGAGCCTATCAAAAGTTGTCTAGGCCAAAGTCACCTTTTGGCCCATTTTTGGGCATGACTATAACGGCACGGGTTGCCGATAAGACGGTCACCGATTCCAAAAGTGAATGCGTCTATGCGACCGGCAGCATGTGAGCTTCCATAGGAGACCATCAAAAGTTGTCTAGGCCAAAGTGACTTTTGGCCCAAAATTGGGCCTACAGGAATGACTATAACGGCATGGTTGCCGATAAGACGGTCACCGATTCCAAAAGTGAATGCGTCTATGCGACCGACAGCATGTGACCTTCCATAGGAGCCTATCAAAAGTTGTCTAGGCCAAAGTCACCTTTTGGCCGATTTTTGGGCATGACTATAACGGTACGGGTTGCCGATAAGACGGTCACCGATTCCAAAAGTGAATGCGTCTATGCGACCGGCAGCATGTGAGCTTCCATAGGAGACCATCAAAAGTTGTCTAGGCCAAAGTGACTTTTGGCCCAAAATTGGGCCTACAGGAATGACTATAACGGCATGGTTGCCGATAAGACGGTCACCGATTCCAAAAGTGAATGCGTCTATGCGACCGACAGCATGTGACCTTCCATAGGAGCCTATCAAAAGTTGTCTAGGCCAAAGTCACCTTTTGGCCCATTTTTGGGCATGACTATAACGGCACGGGTTGCCGATAAGACGGTCACCGATTCCAAAAGTGAATGCGTCTATGCGACCGGCAGCATGTGAGCTTCCATAGGAGACCATCAAAAGTTGTCTAGGCCAAAGTGACTTTTGGCCCAAAATTGGGCCTACAGGAATGACTATAACGGCATGGTTGCCGATAAGACGGTCACCGATTCCAAAAGTGAATGCGTCTATGCGACCGACAGCATGTGACCTTCCATAGGAGCCTATCAAAAGTTGTCTAGGCCAAAGTCACCTTTTGGCCCATTTTTGGGCATGACTATAACGGCACGGGTTGCCGATAAGACGGTCACCGATTCCAAAAGTGAATGCGTCTATGCGACCGGCAGCATGTGAGCTTCCATAGGAGACCATCAAAAGTTGTCTAGGCCAAAGTGACTTTTGGCCCAAAATTGGGCCTACAGGAATGACTATAACGGCACGGGTTGCCGATAAGACGGTCACCGATTCCAAAAGTGAATGCGTCTATGCGACCGGCAGCATGTGAGCTTCCATAGGAGACCATCAAAAGTTGTCTAGGCCAAAGTGACTTTTGGCCCAAAATTGGGCCTACAGGAATGACTATAACGGCATGGTTGCCGATAAGACGGTCACCGATTCCAAAAGTGAATGCGTCTATGCGACCGACAGCATGTGACCTTCCATAGGAGCCTATCAAAAGTTGTCTAGGCCAAAGTCACCTTTTGGCCCATTTTTGGGCATGACTATAACGGCACGGGTTGCCGATAAGACGGTCACCGATTCCAAAAGTGAATGCGTCTATGCGACCGGCAGCATGTGAGCTTCCATAGGAGACCATCAAAAGTTGTCTAGGCCAAAGTGACTTTTGGCCCAAAATTGGGCCTACAGGAATGACTATAACGGCATGGTTGCCGATAAGACGGTCACCGATTCCAAAAGTGAATGCGTCTATGCGACCGACAGCATGTGACCTTCCATAGGAGCCTATCAAAAGTTGTCTTGGCCAAAGTCACATTTTGGCCCATTTTTGGGCATGACTATAACGGCACGGGTTGCCGATAAGACGGTCACCGATTCCAAAAGTGAATGCGTCTATGCGACCGGAAGCATGTGAGCTTCCATAGGAGACCATCAAAAGTTGTCTAGGCCAAAGTCACCTTTTGGCCCATTTTTGGGCATGACTATAACGGCACGGGTTGCCGATAAGACGGTCACCGATTCCAAAAGTGAATGCGTCTATGCGACCGGCAGCATGTGAGCTTCTATAGGAGACCATCAAAAGTTGTCTAGGCCAAAGTGACTTTTAGCCCAAAATTGGGCCTACAGGAATGACTATAACGGCATGGTTGCCGATAAGACGGTCAAAGATTCCAAAAGTGAATGCGTCTATGCGACCGACAGCATGTGACCTTCCATAGGAGCCTATCAAAAGTTGTCTAGGCCAAAGTCACCTTTTGGCCCATTTTTGGGCATGACTATAACGGCACGGGTTGCCGATAAGACGGTCACCGATTCCAAAAGTGAATGCGTCTACGCGACCGGCAGCATGTGAGCTTCCATAGGAGACCATCAAAAGTTGTCTAGGCCAAAGTGACTTTTGGCCTAAAATTGGGCCTACAGGAATGACTATAACGGCATGGTTGCCGATAAGACGGTCACCGATTCCAAAAGTGAATGCGTCTATGCGACCGACAGCATGTGACCTTCCATAGGAGCCTATCAAAAGTTGTCTAGGCCAAAGTCACCTTTTGGCCCATTTTTGGGCATGACTATAACGGCACGGGTTGCCGATAAGACGGTCACCGATTCCAAAAGTGAATGCGTCTATGCGACCGGCAGCATGTGAGCTTCCATAGGAGACCATCAAAAGTTGTCTAGGCCAAAGTCACCTTTTGGCCCATTTTTGGGCATGACTATAACGGCACGGGTTGCCGATAAGACGGTCACCGATTCCAAAAGTGAATGCGTCTATGCGACGGGCAGCATGTGAGCTTCCATAGGAGACCATCAAAAGTTGTCTAGGCCAAAGTGACTTTTAGCCCAAAATTGGGCCTACAGGAATGACTATAACGGCATGGTTGCCGATAAGACGGTCAAAGATTCCAAAAGTGAATGCGTCTATGCGACCGACAGCATGTGAGCTTCCATAGGAGCCTATCAAAAGTTGTCTAGGCCAAAGTCACCTTTTGGCCCATTTTTGGGCATGACTATAACGGCACGGGTTGCCGATAAGACGGTCACCGATTCCAAAATTGAATGCGTCTATGCGACCAACAGCATGTGACCTTCCATAGGAGCCTATCAAAAGTTGTCTAGGCCAAAGTCACCTTTTGGCCCATTTTTGGGCATGACTATAACGGCACGGGTTGCCGATAAGACGGTCACCGATTCCAAAAGTGAATGCGTCTATGCGACCGGCTGCATGTGAGCTTCCATAGGAGACCATCAAAAGTTGTCTAGGCCAAAGTGACTTTTGGCACAAAATTGGGCCTACAGGAATGACTATAACGGCATAGTTGCCGATAAGACGGTCACCGATTCCAAAAGTGAATGCGTCAATGCGACCGACAGCATGTGACCTTCCATAGGAGCCTATCAAAAGTTGTCTAGGCCAAAGTCACCTTTTGGCCCATTTTTGGGCATGACTATAACGGCACGGGTTGCCGATAAGACGGTCACCGATTCCAAAAGTGAATGCGTCTATGCGACCGGCAGCATGTGAGCTTCCATAGGAGACCATCAAAAGTTGTCTAGGCCAAAGTAACTTTTGGCCCAAAATTGGGCCTACAGGAATGACTATAACGGCATGGTTGCCGATTAGACGGTCACCGATTCCAAAAGTGAATGCGTCTATGCGACCGACAGCATGTGACCTTCCATAGGAGCCTATCAAAAGTTGTCTAGGCCAAAGTCACCTTTTGGCCCATTTTTGGGCATGACTATAACGGCACGGGTTGCCGATAAGACGGTCACCGATTCCAAAAGTGAATGCGTCTATGCGACCGGCAGCATGTGAGCTTCCATAGGAGACCATCAAAAGTTGTCTAGGCCAAAGTGACTTTTGGCCCAAAATTGGGCCTACAGGAATGACTATAACGGCATGGTTGCCGATAAGACGGTCACCGATTCCAAAAGTGAATGCGTCTATGCGACCGACAGCATGTGACCTTCCATAGGAGCCTATCAAAAGTTGTCTAGGCCAAAGTCACCTTTTGGCCCATTTTTGGGCATGACTATAACGGCACGGGTTGCCGATAAGACGGTCACCGATTCCAAAAGTGAATGCGTCTATGCGACCGGCAGCATGTGAGCTTCCATAGGAGACCATCAAAAGTTGTCTAGGCCAAAGTGACTTTTGGCCCAAAATTGGGCCTACAGGAATGACTATAACGGCATGGTTGCCGATAAGACGGTCACCGATTCCAAAAGTGAATGCGTCTATGCGACCGACAGCATGTGACCTTCCATAGGAGCCTATCAAAAGTTGTCTAGGCCAAAGTCACCTTTTGGACCATTTTTGGGCATGACTATAACGGCACGGGTTGCCGATAAGACGGTCACCGATTCCAAAAGTGAATGCGTCTATGCGACCGGCAGCATGTGAGCTTCCATAGGAGACCATCAAAAGTTGTCTAGGCCAAAGTGACTTTTGGCCCAAAATTGGGCCTACAGGAATGACTATAACGGCATGGTTGCCGATAAGACGGTCACCGATTCCAAAAGTGAATGCGTCTATGCGACCGACAGAATGTTACCTTCCATAGGAGCCTATCAAAAGTTGTCTAGGCCAAAGTCACCTTTTGGCCCATTTTTGGGCATGACTATAACGGCACGGGTTGCCGATAAGACGGTCACCGATTCCAAAAGTGAATGCGTCTATGCGACCGGCAGCATGTGAGCTTCCATAGGAGACCATCAAAAGTTGTCTAGGCCAAAGTGACTTTTGGCCCAAAATTGGGCCTACAGGAATGACTATAACGGCATGGTTGCCGATAAGACGGTCACCGATTCCAAAAGTGAATGCGTCTATGCGACCGACAGCATTTGACCTTCCATAGGAGCCTATCAAAAGTTGTCTAGGCCAAAGTCACCTTTTGGCCCATTTTTGGGCATGACTATAACGGCACGGGTTGCCGATAAGACGGTCACCGATTCCAAAAGTGAATGCGTCTATGCGACCGGCAGCATGTGAGCTTCCATAGGAGACCATCAAAAGTTGTCAAGGCCAAAGTGACTTTTGGCCCAAAATTGGGCCTACAGGAATGACTATAACGGCATGGTTGCCGATAAGACGGTCACCGATTCCAAAAGTGAATGCGTCTATGCGACCGACAGCATGTGACCTTCCATAGGAGCCTATCAAAAGTTGTCTAGGCCAAAGTCACCTTTTGGCCCATTTTTGGGCATGATTATAACGGCACGGGTTGCCGATAAGACTGTCACCGATTCCAAAAGTGAATGCGTCTATGCGACCGGCAGCATGTGAGCTTCCATAGGAGACCATCAAAAGTTGTCTAGGCCAAAGTGACTTTTGGCCCAAAATTGGGCCTACAGGAATGACTATAACGGCATGGTTGCCGATAAGACGGTCACCGATTCCAAAAGTGAATGCGTCTATGCGACCGACAGCATGTGACCTTCCATAGGAGCCTATCAAAAGTTGTCTAGGCCAAAGTCACCTTTTGGCCCATTTTTGGGCATGACTATAACGGCACGGGTTGCCGATAAGACGGTCACCGATTCCAAAAGTGAATGCGTCTATGCGACCGGCAGCATGTGAGCTTCCATAGGAGACCATCAAAAGTTGTCTAGGCCAAAGTGACTTTTGGCCCAAAATTGGGCCTACAGGAATGACTATAACGGCATGGTTGCCGATAAGACGGTCACCGATTCCAAAAGTGAATGCGTCTATGCGACCGACAGCATGTGACCTTCCATAGGAGCCTATCAAAAGTTGTCTAGGCCAAAGTCACCTTTTGGCCCATTTTTGGGCATGACTATAACGGCACGGGTTGCCGATAAGACGGTCACCGATTCCAAAAGTGAATGCGTCTATGCGACCGGCAGCATGTGAGCTTCCATAGGAGACCATCAAAAGTTGTCTAGGCCAAAGATGAGTTTTGGCCCAAAATTGGGCCTACAGGAATGACTATAACGGCATGGTTGCCGATAAGACGGTCACCGATTCCAAAAGTGAATGCGTCTATGCGACCGACAGCATGTGACCTTCCATAGGAGCCTATCAAAAGTTGTCTAGGCCAAAGTCACCTTTTGGCCCATTTTTGGGCATGACTATAACGGCACGGGTTGCCGATAAGACGGTCACCGATTCCAAAAGTGAATGCGTCTATGCGACCGGCAGCATGTGAGCTTCCATAGGAGACCATCAAAAGTTGTCTAGGCCAAAGTGACTTTTGGCCCAAAATTGGGCCTACAGGAATGACTATAACGGCATGGTTGCCGATAAGACGGTCACCGATTCCAAAAGTGAATGCGTCTATGCGACCGACAGCATGTGACCTTCCATAGGAGCCTATAAAAAGTTGTCTAGGCCAAAGTCACCTTTTGGCCCATTTTTGGGCATGACTAT
This sequence comes from Gibbula magus, assembly GCA_936450465.1. Taxonomy (NCBI): domain Eukaryota; kingdom Metazoa; phylum Mollusca; class Gastropoda; order Trochida; family Trochidae; genus Gibbula; species Gibbula magus. Next base: position 46,235,460 of record OW388301.1, read on the forward strand.
AACGGCACGGGTTGCCGATAAGACTGTCACCGATTCCAAAAGTGAATGCGTCTATGCGACCGGCAGCATGTGAGCTTCCATAGGAGACCATCAAAAGTTGTCTAGGCCAAAGTGACTTTTGGCCCAAAATTGGGCCTACAGGAATGACTATAACGGCATGGTTGCCGATAAGACGGTCACCGATTCCAAAAGTGAATGCGTCTATGCGACCGACAGCATGTGACCTTCCATAGGAGCCTATCAAAAGTTGTCTAGGCCAAAGTCACCTTTTGGCCCATTTTTGGGCATGACTATAACGGCACGGGTTGCCGATAAGACGGTCACCGATTCCAAAAGTGAATGCGTCTATGCGACCGGCAGCATGTGAGCTTCCATAGGAGACCATCAAAAGTTGTCTAGGCCAAAGTGACTTTTGGCCCAAAATTGGGCCTACAGGAATGACTATAACGGCATGGTTGCCGATAAGACGGTCAGCGATTCCAAAAGTGAATGCGTCTATGCGACCGACAGCATGTGACCTTCCATAGGAGCCTATCAAAAGTTGTCTAGGCCAAAGTCACCTTTTGGCCCATTTTTGGGCATGACTATAACGGCACGGGTTGCCGATAAGACGGTCACCGATTCCAAAAGTGAATGCGTCTATGCGACCGGCAGCATGTGAGCTTCCATAGGAGACCATCAAAAGTTGTCTAGGCCAAAGATGAGTTTTGGCCCAAAATTGGGCCTACAGGAATGACTATAACGGCATGGTTGCCGATAAGACGGTCACCGATTCCAAAAGTGAATGCGTCTATGCGACCGACAGCATGTGACCTTCCATAGGAGCCTATCAAAAGTTGTCTAGGCCAAAGTCACCTTTTGGCCCATTTTTGGGCATGACTATAACGGAACGGGTTGCCGATAAGACGGTCACCGATTCCAAAAGTGAATGCGTCTATGCGACCGGCAGCATGTGAGCTTCCATAGGAGACCATCAAAAGTTGTCTAGGCCAAAGTGACTTTTGGCCCAAAATTGGGCCTACAGGAATGACTATAACGGCATGGTTGCCGATAAGACGGTCACCGATTCCAAAAGTGAATGCGTCTATGCGACCGACAGCATGTGACCTTCCATAGGAGCCTATAAAAAGTTGTCTAGGCCAAAGTCACCTTTTGGCCCATTTTTGGGCATGACTATAACGGCACGGGTTGCCGATGAGACGGTCACCGATTCCAAAAGTGAATGCGTCTATGCGACCGGCAGCATGTGAGCTTCCATAGGAGACCATCAAAAGTTGTCTAGGCCAAAGTGACTTTTGGCCCAAAATTGGGCCTACAGGAATGACTATAACGGCATGGTTGCCGATAAGACGGTCACCGATTCCAAAAGTGAATGCGTCTATGCGACCGACAGCATGTGACCTTCCATAGGAGCCTATCAAAAGTTGTCTAGGCCAAAGTCACCTTTTGGCCCATTTTTGGGCATGACTATAACGGCACGGGTTGCCGATAAGACGGTCACCGATTCCAAAAGTGAATGCGTCTATGCGACCGGCAGCATGTGAGCTTCCATAGGAGACCATCAAAAGTTGTCTAGGCCAAAGTGACTTTTGGCCCAAAATTGGGCCTACAGGAATGACTATAACGGCATGGTTGCCGATAAGACGGTCACCGATTCCAAAAGTGAATGCGTCTATGCGACCGACAGCATGTGACCTTCCATATGAGCCTATCAAAAGTTGTCTAGGCCAAAGTCACCTTTTGGCCCATTTTTGGGCATGACTATAACGGCACGGGTTGCCGATAAGACGGTCACCGATTCCAAAAGTGAATGCGTCTATGCGACCGGCAGCATGTGAGCTTCCATAGGAGACCATCAAAAGTTGTCAAGGCCAAAGTGACTTTTGGCCCAAAATTGGGCCTACAGGAATGACTATAACGGCATGGTTGCCGATAAGACGGTCACCGATTCCAAAAGTGAATGCGTCTATGCGACCGACAGCATGTGACCTTCCATAGGAGCCTATCAAAAGTTGTCTAGGCCAAAGTCACCTTTTGGCCCATTTTTGGGCATGACTATAACGGCACGGGTTGCCGATAAGACTGTCACCGATTCCAAAAGTGAATGCGTCTATGCAACCGGCAGCATGTGAGCTTCCATAGGAGACCATCAAAAGTTGTCTAGGCCAAAGTGAGTTTTGGCCCAAAATTGGGCCTACAGGAATGACTATAACGGCATGGTTGCCGATAAGACGGTCACCGATTCCAAAAGTGAATGCGTCTATGCGACCGACAGCATGTGACCTTCCATAGGAGCCTATCAAAAGTTGTCTAGGCCAAAGTCACCTTTTGGCCCATTTTTGGGCATGACTATAACGGCACGGGTTGCCGATAAGACGGTCACCGATTCCAAAAGTGAATGCGTCTATGCGACCGGCAGCATGTGAGCTTCCATAGGAGACCATCAAAAGTTGTCTAGGCCAAAGTGAGTTTTGGCCCAAAATTGGGCCTACAGGAATGACTATAACGGCATGGTTGCCGATAAGACGGTCACCGATTCCAAAAGTGAATGCGTCTATGCGACCGACAGCATGTGACCTTCCATAGGAGCCTATCAAAAGTTGTCTAGGCCAAAGTCACCTTTTGGCCCATTTTTGGGCATGACTATAACGGCACGGGTTGCCGATAAGACGGTCACCGATTCCAAAAGTGAATGCGTCTATGCGACCCGCAGCATGTGAGCTTCCATAGGAGACCATCAAAAGTTGTCTAGGCCAAAGTGACTTTTGGCCCAAAATTGGGCCTACAGGAATGACTATAACGGCATGGTTGCCGATAAGACGGTCACCGATTCCAAAAGTGAATGCGTCTATGCGACCGACAGCATGTGACCTTCCATAGGAGCCTATAAAAAGTTGTCTAGGCCAAAGTCACCTTTTGGCCCATTTTTGGGCATGACTATAACGGCACGGGTTGCCGATAAGACGGTCACCGATTCCAAAAGTGAATGCGTCTATGCGACCGGCAGCATGTGAGCTTCCATAGGAGACCATCAAAAGTTGTCTAGGCCAAAGTGACTTTTGGCCCAAAATTGGGCCTACAGGAATGACTATAACGGCATGGTTGCCGATAAGACGGTCACCGATTCCAAAAGTGAATGCGTCTATGCGACCGACAGCATGTGACCTTCCATAGGAGCCTATCAAAAGTTGTCTAGGCCAAAGTCACCTTTTGGCCCATTTTTGGGCATGACTATAACGGCACGGGTTGCCGATAAGACAGTCACCGATTCCAAAAGTGAATGCGTCTATGCGACCGGCAGCATGTGAGCTTCCAAAGGAGACCATCAAAAGTTGTCTAGGCCAAAGTGACTTTTGGCCCAAAATTGGGCCTACAGGAATGACTATAACGGCATGGTTGCCGATAAGACGGTCACCGATTCCAAAAGTGAATGCGTCTATGCGACCGACAGCATGTGACCTTCCATAGGAGCCTATCAAAAGTTGTCCAGGCCAAAGTCACCTTTTGGCCCATTTTTGGGCATGACTATAACGGCACGGGTTGCCGATAAGACGGTCACCGATTCCAAAAGTGAATGCGTCTATGCGACCGGCAGCATGTGAGCTTCCATAGGAGACCATCAAAAGTTGTCTAGGCCAAAGTCACCTTTTGGCCCATTTTTGGGCATGACTATAACGGCACGGGTTGCCGATAAGACGGTCACCGATTCCAAAAGTGAATGCGTCTATGCGACGGGCAGCATGTGAGCTTCCATAGGAGACCATCAAAAGTTGTCTAGGCCAAAGTGACTTTTAGCCCAAAATTGGGCCTACAGGAATGACTATAACGGCATGGTTGCCGATAAGACGGTCAAAGATTCCAAAAGTGAATGCGTCTATGCGACCGACAGCATGTGACCTTCCATAGGAGCCTATCAAAAGTTGTCTAGGCCAAAGTCACCTTTTGGCCCATTTTTGGGCATGACTATAACGGCACGGGTTGCCGATAAGACGGTCACCGATTCCAAAAGTGAATGCGTCTATGCGACCAACAGCATGTGACCTTCCATAGGAGCCTATCAAAAGTTGTCTAGGCCAAAGTCACCTTTTGGCCCATTTTTGGGCATGACTATAACGGCACGGGTTGCCGATAAGACTGTCACCGATTCCAAAAGTGAATGCGTCTATGCGACCAACAGCATGTGACCTTCCATAGGAGCCTATCAAAAGTTGTCTAGGCCAAAGTCACCTTTTGGCCCATTTTTGGGCATGACTATAACGGCACGGGTTGCCGATAAGACGGTCACCGATTCCAAAATTGAATGCGTCTATGCGACCAACAGCATGTGACCTTCCATAGGAGCCTATCAAAAGTTGTCTAGGCCAAAGTCACCTTTTGGCCCATTTTTGGGCATGACTATAACGGCACGGGTTGCCGATAAGACGGTCACCGATTCCAAAAGTTAATGCGTCTATGCGACCGGCTGCATGTGAGCTTCCATAGGAGACCATCAAAAGTTGTCTAGGCCAAAGTGACTTTTGGCACAAAATTGGGCCTACAGGAATGACTATAACGGCATAGTTGCCGATAAGACGGTCACCGATTCCAAAAGTGAATGCGTCTATGCGACCGACAGCATGTGACCTTCCATAGGAGCCTATCAAAAGTTGTCTAGGCCAAAGTCACCTTTTGGCCCATTTTTGGGCATGACTATAACGGCACGGGTTGCCGATAAGACGGTCACCGATTCCAAAAGTGAATGCATCTATGCGACCGGCAGCATGTGAGCTTCCATAGGAGACCATCAAAAGTTGTCTAGGCCAAAGTGACTTTTGGCCCAAAATTGGGCCTACAGGAATGACTATAACGGCATGGTTGCCGATAAGACGGTCACCGATTCCAAAAGTGAATGCGTCTATGCGACCGACAGCATGTGACCTTCCATAGGAGCCTATCAAAAGTTGTCTAGGCCAAAGTCACCTTTTGGCCCATTTTTGGGCATGACTATAACGGCACGGGTTGCCGATAAGACGGTCACCGATTCCAAAAGTGAATGCGTCTATGCGACCGGCAGCATGTGAGCTTCCATAGGAGACCATCAAAAGTTGTCTAGGCCAAAGTGACTTTTGGCCCAAAATTGGGCCTACAGGAATGACTATAACGGCATGGTTGCCGATAAGACGGTCACCGATTCCAAAAGTGAATGCGTCTATGCGACCGACAGCATGTGACCTTCCATAGGAGCCTATCAAAAGTTGTCTAGGCCAAAGTCACCTTTTGGACCATTTTTGGGCATGACTATAACGGCACGGGTTGCCGATAAGACGGTCACCGATTCCAAAAGTGAATGCGTCTATGCGACCGGCAGCATGTGAGCTTCCATAGGAGACCATCAAAAGTTGTCTAGGCCAAAGTGACTTTTGGCCCAAAATTGGGCCTACAGGAATGACTATAACGGCATGGTTGCCGATAAGACGGTCACCGATTCCAAAAGTGAATGTGTCTATGCGACCGACAGAATGTGACCTTCCATAGGAGCCTATCAAAAGTTGTCTAGGCCAAAGTCACCTTTTGGCCCATTTTTGGGCATGACTATAACGGCACGGGTTGCCGATAAGACGGTCACCGATTCCAAAAGTGAATGCGTCTATGCGACCGGCAGCATGTGAGCTTCCATAGGAGACCATCAAAAGTTGTCTAGGCCAAAGTGTATTTTGGCCCAAAATTGGGCCTACAGGAATGACTATAACGGCATGGTTGCCGATAAGACGGTCACCGATTCCAAAAGTGAATGCGTCTATGCGACCGACAGCATGTGACCTTCCATAGGAGCCTATCAAAAGTTGTCTAGGCCAAAGTCACCTTTTGGCCCATTTTTGGGCATGACTATAACGGCACTGGTTGCCGATAAGACGGTCACCGATTCCAAAAGTGAATGCGTCTATGCGACCGGCAGCATGTGAGCTTCCATAGGAGACCATCAAAAGTTGTCTAGGCCAAAGTGACTTTTGGCCCAAAATTGGGCCTACAGGAATGACTATAACGGCATGGTTGCCGATAAGACGGTCACCGATTCCAAAAGTGAATGCGTCTATGCGACCGACAGCATGTGACCTTCCATAGGAGCCTATCAAAAGTTGTCTAGGCCAAAGTCACCTTTTGGCCCATTTTTGGGCATGACTATAACGGCACGGGTTGCCGATAAGACGGTCACCGATTCCAAAAGTGAATGCGTCTATGCGACCGGCAGCATGTGAGCTTCCATAGGAGACCATCAAAAGTTGTCTAGGCCAAAGATGAGATTTGGCCCAAAATTGGGCCTACAGGAATGACTATAACGGCATGGTTGCCGATAAGACGGTCACCGATTCCAAAAGTGAATGCGTCTATGCGACCGACAGCATGTGACCTTCCATAGGAGCCTATCAAAAGTTGTCTAGGCCAAAGTCACCTTTTGGCCCATTTTTGGGCATGACTATAACGGCACGGGTTGCCGATAAGACGGTCACCGATTCCAAAAGTGAATGCGTCTATGCGACCGGCAGCATGTGAGCTTCCATAGGAGACCATCAAAAGTTGTCTAGGCCAAAGTGACTTTTGGCCCAAAATTGGGCCTACAGGAATGACTATAACGGCATGGTTGCCGATAAGACGGTCACCGATTCCAAAAGTGAATGCGTCTATGCGACCGACAGCATGTGACCTTCCATAGGAGCCTATAAAAAGTTGTCTAGGCCAAAGTCACCTTTTGGCCCATTTTTGGGCATGACTATAACGGCACGGGTTGCCGATAAGACGGTCACCGATTCCAAAAGTGAATGCGTCTATGCGACCGGCAGCATGTGAGCTTCCATAGGAGACCATCAAAAGTTGTCTAGGCCAAAGTGACTTTTGGCCCAAAATTGGGCCTACAGGAATGACTATAACGGCATGGTTGCCGATAAGACGGTCACCGATTCCAAAAGTGAATGCGTCTATGCGACCGACAGCATGTGACCTTCCATAGGAGCCTATCAAAAGTTGTCTAGGCCAAAGTCACCTTTTGGCCCATTTTTGGGCATGACTATAACGGCACGGGTTGCCGATAAGACGGTCACCGATTCCAAAAGTGAATGCGTCTATGCGACCGGCAGCATGTGAGCTTCCATAGGAGACCATCAAAAGTTGTCTAGGCCAAAGTGACTTTTGGCCCAAAATTGGGCCTACAGGAATGACTATAACGGCATGGTTGCCGATAAGACGGTCACCGATTCCAAAAGTGAATGCGTCTATGCGACCGACAGCATGTGACCTTCCATATGAGCCTATCAAAAGTTGTCTAGGCCAAAGTCACCTTTTGGCCCATTTTTGGGCATGACTATAACGGCACGGGTTGCCGATAAGACGGTCACCGATTCCAAAAGTGAATGCGTCTATGCGACCGGCAGCATGTGAGCTTCCATAGGAGACCATCAAAAGTTGTCAAGGCCAAAGTGACTTTTGGCCCAAAATTGGGCCTACAGGAATGACTATAACGGCATGGTTGCCGATAAGACGGTCACCGATTCCAAAAGTGAATGCGTCTATGCGACCGACAGCATGTGACCTTCCATAGGAGCCTATCAAAAGTTGTCTAGGCCAAAGTCACCTTTTGGCCCATTTTTGGGCATGACTATAACGGCACGGGTTGCCGATAAGACTGTCACCGATTCCAAAAGTGAATGCGTCTATGCAACCGGCAGCATGTGAGCTTCCATAGGAGACCATCAAAAGTTGTCTAGGCCAAAGTGAGTTTTGGCCCAAAATTGGGCCTACAGGAATGACTATAACGGCATGGTTGCCGATAAGACGGTCACCGATTCCAAAAGTGAATGCGTCTATGCGACCGACAGCATGTGACCTTCCATAGGAGCCTATCAAAAGTTGTCTAGGCCAAAGTCACCTTTTGGCCCATTTTTGGGCATGATTATAACGGCACGGGTTGCCGATAAGACGGTCACCGATTCCAAAAGTGAATGCGTCTATGCGACCGGCAGCATGTGAGCTTCCATAGGAGACCATCAAAAGTTGTCTAGGCCAAAGTGAGTTTTGGCCCAAAATTGGGCCTACAGGAATGACTATAACGGCATGGTTGCCGATAAGACGGTCACCGATTCCAAAAGTGAATGCGTCTATGCGACCGACAGCATGTGACCTTCCATAGGAGCCTATCAAAAGTTGTCTAGGCCAAAGTCACCTTTTGGCCCATTTTTGGGCATGACTATAACGGCACGGGTTGCCGATAAGACGGTCACCGATTCCAAAAGTGAATGCGTCTATGCGACCGGCAGCATGTGAGCTTCCATAGGAGACCATCAAAAGTTGTCTAGGCCAAAGTGACTTTTGGCCCAAAATTGGGCCTACAGGAATGACTATAACGGCATGGTTGCCGATAAGACGGTCACCGATTCCAAAAGTGAATGCGTCTATGCGACCGACAGCATGTGACCTTCCATAGGAGCCTATCAAAAGTTGTCTAGGCCAAAGTCACCTTTTGGCCCATTTTTGGGCATGACTATAACGGCACGGGTTGCCGATAAGACGGTCACCGATTCCAAAAGTGAATGCGTCTATGCGACCGGCAGCATGTGAGCTTCCATAGGAGACCATCAAAAGTTGTCTAGGCCAAAGTGACTTTTGGCCCAAAATTGGGCCTACAGGAATGACTATAACGGCATGGTTGCCGATAAGACGGTCACCGATTCCAAAAGTGAATGCGTCTATGCGACCGACAGCATGTGACCTTCCATATGAGCCTATCAAAAGTTGTCTAGGCCAAAGTCACCTTTTGGCCCATTTTTGGGCATGACTATAACGGCACGGGTTGCCGATAAGACGGTCACCGATTCCAAAAGTGAATGCGTCTATGCGACCGGCAGCATGTGAGCTTCCATAGGAGACCATCAAAAGTTGTCAAGGCCAAAGTGACTTTTGGCCCAAAATTGGGCCTACAGGAATGACTATAACGGCATGGTTGCCGATAAGACGGTCACCGATTCCAAAAGTGAATGCGTCTATGCGACCGACAGCATGTGACCTTCCATAGGAGCCTATCAAAAGTTGTCTAGGCCAAAGTCACCTTTTGGCCCATTTTTGGGCATGACTATAACGGCACGGGTTGCCGATAAGACTGTCACCGATTCCAAAAGTGAATGCGTCTATGCAACCGGCAGCATGTGAGCTTCCATAGGAGACCATCAAAAGTTGTCTAGGCCAAAGTGAGTTTTGGCCCAAAATTGGGCCTACAGGAATGACTATAACGGCATGGTTGCCGATAAGACGGTCACCGATTCCAAAAGTGAATGCGTCTATGCGACCGACAGCATGTGACCTTCCATAGGAGCCTATCAAAAGTTGTCTAGGCCAAAGTCACCTTTTGGCCCATTTTTGGGCATGATTATAACGGCACGGGTTGCCGATAAGACGGTCACCGATTCCAAAAGTGAATGCGTCTATGCGACCGGCAGCATGTGAGCTTCCATAGGAGACCATCAAAAGTAGTCTAGGCCAAAGTGAGTTTTGGCCCAAAATTGGGCCTACAGGAATGACTATAACGGCATGGTTGCCGATAAGACGGTCACCGATTCCAAAAGTGAATGCGTCTATGCGACCGACAGCATGTGACCTTCCATAGGAGCCTATCAAAAGTTGTCTAGGCCAAAGTCACCTTTTGGCCCATTTTTGGGCATGACTATAACGGCACGGGTTGCCGATAAGACGGTCACCGATTCCAAAAGTGAATGCGTCTATGCGACCGGCAGCATGTGAGCTTCCATAGGAGACCATCAAAAGTTGTCTAGGCCAAAGTGACTTTTGGCCCAAAATTGGGCCTACAGGAATGACTATAACGGCATGGTTGCCGATAAGACGGTCACCGATTCCAAAAGTGAATGCGTCTATGCGACCGACAGCATGTGACCTTCCATAGGAGCCTATAAAAAGTTGTCTAGGCCAAAGTCACCTTTTGGCCCATTTTTGGGCATGACTATAACGGCACGGGTTGCCGCTAAGACGGTCACCGATTCCAAAAGTGAATGCGTCTATGCGACCGGCAGCATGTGAGCTTCCATAGGAGACCATCAAAAGTTGTCTAGGCCAAAGTGACTTTTGGCCCAAAATTGGGCCTACAGGAATGACTATAACGGCATGGTTGCCGATAAGACGGTCACCGATTCCAAAAGTGAATGCGTCTATGCGACCGACAGCATGTGACCTTCCATAGGAGCCTATCAAAAGTTGTCTAGGCCAAAGTCACCTTTTGGCCCATTTTTGGGCATGACTATAACGGCACGGGTTGCCGATAAGACGGTCACCGATTCCAAAAGTGAATGCGTCTATGCGACCGGCAGCATGTGAGCTTCCAAAGGAGACCATCAAAAGTTGTCTAGGCCAAAGTGACTTTTGGCCCAAAATTGGGCCTACAGGAATGACTATAACGGCATGGTTGCCGATAAGACGGTCACCGATTCCAAAAGTGAATGCGTCTATGCGACCGACAGCATGTGAGCTTCCATAGGAGACCATCAAAAGTTGTCAAGGCCAAAGTGACTTTTGGCCCAAAATTGGGCCTACAGGAATGACTATAACGGCATGGTTGCCGATAAGACGGTCACCGATTCCAAAAGTGAATGCGTCTATGCGACCGACAGCATGTGACCTTCCATAGGAGCCTATCAAAAGTTGTCTAGGCCAAAGTCACCTTTTGGCCCATTTTTGGGCATGACTATAACGGCACGGGTTGCCGATAAGACTGTCACCGATTCCAAAAGTGAATGCGTCTATGCAACCGGCAGCATGTGAGCTTCCATAGGAGACCATCAAAAGTTGTCTAGGCCAAAGTGAGTTTTGGCCCAAAATTGGGCCTACAGGAATGACTATAACGGCATGGTTGCCGATAAGACGGTCACCGATTCCAAAAGTGAATGCGTCTATGCGACCGACAGCATGTGACCTTCCATAGGAGCCTATCAAAAGTTGTCTAGGCCAAAGTCACCTTTTGGCCCATTTTTGGGCATGACTATAACGGCACAGGTTGCCGATAAGACGGTCACCGATTCCAAAAGTGAATGCGTCTATGCGACCGGCAGCATGTGAGCTTCCATAGGAGACCATCAAAAGTTGTCTAGGCCAAAGTGAGTTTTGGCCCAAAATTGGGCCTACAGGAATGACTATAACGGCATGGTTGCCGATAAGACGGTCACCGATTCCAAAAGTGAATGCGTCTATGCGACCGACAGCATGTGACCGTCCATAGGAGCCTATCAAAAGTTGTCTAGGCCAAAGTCACCTTTTGGCCCATTTTTGGGCATGACTATAACAGCACGGGTTGCCGATAAGACGGTCACCGATTCCAAAAGTGAATGCGTCTATGCGACCGGCAGCATGTGAGCTTCCATAGGAGACCATCAAAAGTTGTCTAGGCCAAAGTGACTTTTGGCCCAAAATTGGGCCTACAGGAATGACTATAACGGCATGGTTGCCGATAAGACGGTCACCGATTCCAAAAGTGAATGCGTCTATGCGACCGACAGCATGTGACCTTCCATAGGAGCCTATCAAAAGTTGTCTAGGCCAAAGTCACCTTTTGGCCCATTTTTGGGCATGACTATAACGGCACGGGTTGCCGATAAGACGGTCACCGATTCCAAAAGTGAATGCGTCTATGCGACCGGCAGCATGTGAGCTTCCATAGGAGACCATCAAAAGTTGTCTAGGCCAAAGTGACTTTTGGCCCAAAATTGGGCCTACAGGAATGACTATAACGGCATGGTTGCCGATAAGACGGTCACCGATTCCAAAAGTGAATGCGTCTATGCGACCGACAGCATGTGACCTTCCATAGGAGCCTATCAAAAGTTGTCTAGGCCAAAGTCACCTTTTGGCCCATTTTTGGGCATGACTATAACGGCACGGGTTGCCGATAAGACGGTCACCGATTCCAAAAGTGAATGCGTCTATGCGACCGGCAGCATGTGAGCTTCCATAGGAGACCATCAAAAGTTGTCTAGGCCAAAGATGAGATTTGGCCCAAAATTGGGCCTACAGGAATGACTATAACGGCATGGTTGCCGATAAGACGGTCACCGATTCCAAAAGTGAATGCGTCTATGCGACCGACAGCATGTGACCTTCCATAGGAGCCTATCAAAAGTTGTCTAGGCCAAAGTCACCTTTTGGCCCATTTTTGGGCATGACTATAACGGCACGGGTTGCCGATAAGACGGTCACCGATTCCAAAAGTGAATGCGTCTATGCGACCGGCAGCATGTGAGCTTCCATAGGAGACCATCAAAAGTTGTCTAGGCCAAAGTGACTTTTGGCCCAAAATTGGGCCTACAGGAATGACTATAACGGCATGGTTGCCGATAAGACGGTCACCGATTCCAAAAGTGAATGCGTCTATGCGACCGACAGCATGTGACCTTCCATAGGAGCCTATAAAAAGTTGTCTAGGCCAAAGTCACCTTTTGGCCCATTTTTGGGCATGACTATAACGGCACGGGTTGCCGATAAGACGGTCACCGATTCCAAAAGTGAATGCGTCTATGCGACCGGCAGCATGTGAGCTTCCATAGGAGACCATCAAAAGTTGTCTAGGCCAAAGTGACTTTTGGCCCAAAATTGGGCCTACAGGAATGACTATAACGGCATGGTTGCCGATAAGACGGTCACCGATTCCAAAAGTGAATGCGTCTATGCGACCGACAGCATGTGACCTTCCATAGGAGCCTATCAAAAGTTGTCTAGGCCAAAGTCACCTTTTGGCCCATTTTTGGGCATGACTATAACGGCACGGGTTGCCGATAAGACGGTCACCGATTCCAAAAGTGAATGCGTCTATGCGACCGGCAGCATGTGAGCTTCCATAGGAGACCATCAAAAGTTGTCTAGGCCAAAGTGACTTTTGGCCCAAAATTGGGCCTACAGGAATGACTATAACGGCATGGTTGCCGATAAGACGGTCACCGATTCCAAAAGTGAATGCGTCTATGCGACCGACAGCATGTGACCTTCCATATGAGCCTATCAAAAGTTGTCTAGGCCAAAGTCACCTTTTGGCCCATTTTTGGGCATGACTATAACGGCACGGGTTGCCGATAAGACGGTCACCGATTCCAAAAGTGAATGCGTCTATGCGACCGACAGCATGTGAGTTTCCATAGGAGACCATCAAAAGTTGTCAAGGCCAAAGTGACTTTTGGCCCAAAATTGGGCCTACAGGAATGACTATAACGGCATGGTTGCCGATAAGACGGTCACCGATTCCAAAAGTGAATGCGTCTATGCGACCGACAGCATGTGACCTTCCATAGGAGCCTATCAAAAGTTGTCTAGGCCAAAGTCACCTTTTGGCCCATTTTTGGGCATGACTATAACGGCACGGGTTGCCGATAAGACTGTCACCGATTCCAAAAGTGAATGCGTCTATGCAACCGGCAGCATGTGAGCTTCCATAGGAGACCATCAAAAGTTGTCTAGGCCAAAGTGAGTTTTGGCCCAAAATTGGGCCTACAGGAATGACTATAACGGCATGGTTGCCGATAAGACGGTCACCGATTCCAAAAGTGAATGCGTCTATGCGACCGACAGCATGTGACCTTCCATAGGAGCCTATCAAAAGTTGTCTAGGCCAAAGTCAACTTTTGGCCCATTTTTGGGCATGATTATAACGGCACGGGTTGCCGATAAGACGGTCACCGATTCCAAAAGTGAATGCGTCTATGTGACCGGCAGCATGTGAGCTTCCATAGGAGACCATCAAAAGTTGTCTAGGCCAAAGTGAGTTTTGGCCCAAAATTGGGCCTACAGGAATGACTATAACGGCATGGTTGCCGATAAGACGGTCACCGATTCCAAAAGTGAATGCGTCTATGCGACCGACAGCATGTGACCTTCCATAGGAGCCTATCAAAAGTTGTCTAGGCCAAAGTCACCTTTTGGCCCATTTTTGGGCATGACTATAACGGCACGGGTTGCCGATAAGACGGTCACCGATTCCAAAAGTGAATGCGTCTATGCGACCGGCAGCATGTGAGCTTCCATAGGAGACCATCAAAAGTTGTCTAGGCCAAAGTGACTTTTGGCCCAAAATTGGGCCTACAGGAATGACTATAACGGCATGGTTGCCGATAAGACGGTCACCGATTCCAAAAGTGAATGCGTCTATGCGACCGACAGCATGTGACCTTCCATAGGAGCCTATAAAAAGTTGTCTAGGCCAAAGTCACCTTTTGGCCCATTTTTGGGCATGACTATAACGGCACGGGTTGCCGATAAGACGGTCACCGATTCCAAAAGTGAATGCGTCTATGCGACCGGCAGCATGTGAGCTTCCATAGGAGACCATCAAAAGTTGTCTAGGCCAAAGTGACTTTTGGCCCAAAATTGGGCCTACAGGAATGACTATAACGGCATGGTTGCCGATAAGACGGTCACCGATTCCAAAAGTGAATGCGTCTATGCGACCGACAGCATGTGACCTTCCATAGGAGCCTATCAAAAGTTGTCTAGGCCAAAGTCACCTTTTGGCCCATTTTTGGGCATGACTATAACGGCACGGGTTGCCGATAAGACGGTCACCGATTCCAAAAGTGAATGCGTCTATGCGACCGGCAGCATGTGAGCTTCCAAAGGAGACCATCAAAAGTTGTCTAGGCCAAAGTGACTTTTGGCCCAAAATTGGGCCTACAGGAATGACTATAACGGCATGGTTGCCGATAAGACGGTCACCGATTCCAAAAGTGAATGCGTCTATGCGACCGACAGCATGTGAGCTTCCATAGGAGACCATCAAAAGTTGTCAAGGCCAAAGTGACTTTTGGCCCAAAATTGGGCCTACAGGAATGACTATAACGGCATGGTTGCCGATAAGACGGTCACCGATTCCAAAAGTGAATGCGTCTATGCGACCGACAGCATGTGACCTTCCATAGGAGCCTATCAAAAGTTGTCTAGGCCAAAGTCACCTTTTGGCCCATTTTTGGGCATGACTATAACGGCACGGGTTGCCGATAAGACTGTCACCGATTCCAAAAGTGAATGCGTCTATGCAACCGGCAGCATGTGAGCTTCCATAGGAGACCATCAAAAGTTGTCTAGGCCAAAGTGAGTTTTGGCCCAAAATTGGGCCTACAGGAATGACTATAACGGCATGGTTGCCGATAAGACGATCACCGATTCCAAAAGTGAATGCGTCTATGCGACCGACAGCATGTGACCTTCCATAGGAGCCTATCAAAAGTTGTCTAGGCCAAAGTCACCTTTTGGCCCATTTTTGGGCATGACTATAACGGCACGGGTTGCCGATAAGACGGTCACCGATTCCAAAAGTGAATGCGTCTATGCGACCGACAGCATGTGAGTTTCCATAGGAGACCATCAAAAGTTGTCAAGGCCAAAGTGACTTTTGGCCCAAAATTGGGCCTACAGGAATGACTATAACGGCATGGTTGCCGATAAGACGGTCACCGATTCCAAAAGTGAATGCGTCTATGCGACCGACAGCATGTGACCTTCCATAGGAGCCTATCAAAAGTTGTCTAGGCCAAAGTCACCTTTTGGCCCATTTTTGGGCATGACTATAACGGCACGGGTTGCCGATAAGACTGTCACCGATTCCAAAAGTGAATGCGTCTATGCAACCGGCAGCATGTGAGCTTCCATAGGAGACCATCAAAAGTTGTCTAGGCCAAAGAGAGTTTTGGCCCAAAATTGGGCCTACAGGATGACTATAACGGCATGGTTGCCGATAAGACGGTCACCGATTCCAAAAGTGAATGCGTCTATGCGACCGACAGCATGTGACCTTCCATAGGAGCCTATCAAAAGTTGTCTAGGCCAAAGTCAACTTTTGGCCCATTTTTGGGCATGATTATAACGGCACGGGTTGCCGATAAGACGGTCACCGATTCCAAAAGTGAATGCGTCTATGTGACCGGCAGCATGTGAGCTTCCATAGGAGACCATCAAAAGTTGTCTAGGCCAAAGTGAGTTTTGGCCCAAAATTGGGCCTACAGGAATGACTATAACGGCATGGTTGCCGATAAGACGGTCACCGATTCCAAAAGTGAATGCGTCTATGCGACCGACAGCATGTGACCTTCCATAGGAGCCTATCAAAAGTTGTCTAGGCCAAAGTCACCTTTTGGCCCATTTTTGGGCATGACTATAACGGCACGGGTTGCCGATAAGACGGTCACCGATTCCAAAAGTGAATGCGTCTATGCGACCGGCAGCATGTGAGCTTCCATAGGAGACCATCAAAAGTTGTCTAGGCCAAAGTGACTTTTGGCCCAAAATTGGGCCTACAGGAATGACTATAACGGCATGGTTGCCGATAAGACGGTCACCGATTCCAAAAGTGAATGCGTCTATGCGACCGACAGCATGTGACCTTCCATAGGAGCCTATAAAAAGTTGTCTAGGCCAAAGTCACCTTTTGGCCCATTTTTGGGCATGACTATAACGGCACGGGTTGCCGATAAGACGGTCACCGATTCCAAAAGTGAATGCGTCTATGCGACCGGCAGCATGTGAGCTTCCATAGGAGACCATCAAAAGTTGTCTAGGCCAAAGTGACTTTTGGCCCAAAATTGGGCCTACAGGAATGACTATAACGGCATGGTTGCCGATAAGACGGTCACCGATTCCAAAAGTGAATGCGTCTATGCGACCGACAGCATGTGACCTTCCATAGGAGCCTATCAAAAGTTGTCTAGGCCAAAGTCACCTTTTGGCCCATTTTTGGGCATGACTATAACGGCACGGGTTGCCGATAAGACGGTCACCGATTCCAAAAGTGAATGCGTCTATGCGACCGGCAGCATGTGAGCTTCCATAGGAGACCATCAAAAGTTGTCTAGGCCAAAGTGACTTTTGGCCCAAAATTGGGCCTACAGGAATGACTATAACGGCATGGTTGCCGATAAGACGGTCACCGATTCCAAAAGTGAATGCGTCTATGCGACCGACAGCATGTGAGCTTCCATAGGAGACCATCAAAAGTTGTCAAGGCCAAAGTGACTTTTGGCCCAAAATTGGGCCTACAGGAATGACTATAACGGCATGGTTGCCGATAAGACGGTCACCGATTCCAAAAGTGAATGCGTCTATGCGACCGACAGCATGTGACCTTCCATAGGAGCCTATCAAAAGTTGTCTAGGCCAAAGTCACCTTTTGGCCCATTTTTGGGCATGACTATAACGGCACGGGTTGCCGATAAGACTGTCACCGATTCCAAAAGTGAATGCGTCTATGCAACCGGCAGCATGTGAGCTTCCATAGGAGACCATCAAAAGTTGTCTAGGCCAAAGTGAGTTTTGGCCCAAAATTGGGCCTACAGGAATGACTATAACGGCATGGTTGCCGATAAGACGGTCACCGATTCCAAAAGTGAATGCGTCTATGCGACCGACAGCATGTGACCTTCCATAGGAGCCTATCAAAAGTTGTCTAGGCCAAAGTCACCTTTTGGCCCATTTTTGGGCATGACTATAACGGCACAGGTTGCCGATAAGACGGTCACCGATTCCAAAAGTGAATGCGTCTATGCGACCGGCAGCATGTGAGCTTCCATAGGAGACCATCAAAAGTTGTCTAGGCCAAAGTGAGTTTTGGCCCAAAATTGGGCCTACAGGAATGACTATAACGGCATGGTTGCCGATAAGACGGTCACCGATTCCAAAAGTGAATGCGTCTATGCGACCGACAGCATGTGACCGTCCATAGGAGCCTATCAAAAGTTGTCTAGGCCAAAGTCACCTTTTGGCCCATTTTTGGGCATGACTATAACAGCACGGGTTGCCGATAAGACGGTCACCGATTCCAAAAGTGAATGCGTCTATGCGACCGGCAGCATGTGAGCTTCCATAGGAGACCATCAAAAGTTGTCTAGGCCAAAGTGACTTTTGGCCCAAAATTGGGCCTACAGGAATGACTTTAACGGCATGGTTGCCGATAAGACGGTCACCGATTCCAAAAGTGAATGCGTCTATGCGACCGACAGCATGTGACCTTCCATAGGAGCCTATCAAAAGTTGTCTAGGCCAAAGTCACCTTTTGGCCCATTTTTGGGCATGACTATAACGGCACGGGTTGCCGATAAGACGGTCACCGATTCCAAAAGTGAATGCGTCTATGCGACCGGCAGCATGTGAGCTTCCATAGGAGACCATCAAAAGTTGTCAAGGCCAAAGTGACTTTTGGCCCAAAATTGGGCCTACAGGAATGACTATAACGGCATGGTTGCCGATAAGACGGTCACCGATTCCAAAAGTGAATGCGTCTATGCGACCGACAGCATGTGACCTTCCATAGGAGCCTATCAAAAGTTGTCTAGGCCAAAGTCACCTTTTGGCCCATTTTTGGGCATGACTATAACGGCACGGGTTGCCGATAAGACTGTCACCGATTCCAAAAGTGAATGCGTCTATGCAACCGGCAGCATGTGAGCTTCCATAGGAGACCATCAAAAGTTGTCTAGGCCAAAGTGAGTTTTGGCCCAAAATTGGGCCTACAGGAATGACAATAACGGCATGGTTGCCGATAAGACGGTCACCGATTCCAAAAGTGAATGCGTCTATGCGACCGACAGCATGTGACCTTCCATAGGAGACTATCAAAAGTTGTCTAGGCCAAAGTCACCTTTTGGCCCATTTTTGGGCATGACTATAACGGCACGGGTTGCCGATAAGACGGTCACCGATTCCAAAAGTGAATGCGTCTATGCGACCGGCAGCATGTGAGCTTCCATAGGAGACCATCAAAAGTTGTCTAGGCCAAAGTGACTTTTGGCCCAAAATTGGGCCTACAGGAATGACTATAACGGCATGGTTGCCGATAAGACGGTCACCGATTCCAAAAGTGAATGCGTCTATGCGACCGACAGCATGTGACCTTCCATAGGAGCCTATCAAAAGTTGTCTAGGCCAAAGTCACCTTTTGGCCCATTTTTGGGCATGACTATAACGGCACGGGTTGCCGATAAGACGGTCACCGATTCCAAAAGTGAATGCGTCTATGCGACCGGCAGCATGTGAGCTTCCATAGGAGACCATTAAAAGTTGTCTAGGCCAAAGTGACTTTTGGCCCAAAATTGGGCCTACAGGAATGACTATAACGGCATGGTTGCCGATAAGACGGTCACCGATTCCAAAAGTGAATGCGTCTATGCGACCGACAGCATGTGACCTTCCATAGGAGCCTATCAAAAGTTGTCTAGGCCAAAGTCACCTTTTGGCCCATTTTTGGGCATGACTATAACGGCACGGGTTGCCGATAAGACGGTCACCGATTCCAAAAGTGAATGCGTCTATGCGACCGGCAGCATGTGAGCTTCCATAGGAGACCATCAAAAGTTGTCAAGGCCAAAGTGACTTTTGGCCCAAAATTGGGCCTACAGGAATGACTATAACGGCATGGTTGCCGATAAGACGATCACCGATTCCAAAAGTGAATGCGTCTATGCGACCGACAGCATGTGACCTTCCATAGGAGCCTATCAAAAGTTGTCTAGGCCAAAGTCACCTTTTGGCCCATTTTTGGGCATGACTATAACGGCACGGGTTGCCGATAAGACGGTCACCGATTCCAAAAGTGAATGCGTCTATGCGACCGGCAGCATGTGAGCTTCCATAGGAGACCATCAAAAGTTGTCTAGGCCAAAGTGAGTTTTGGCCCAAAATTGGGCCTACAGGAATGACTATAACGGCATGGTTGCCGATAAGACGGTCACCGATTCCAAAAGTGAATGCGTCTATGCGACCGACAGCATGTGACCTTCCATAGGAGCCTATCAAAAGTTGTCTAGGCCAAAGTCACCTTTTGGCCCATTTTTGGGCATGACTATAACGGCACGGGTTGCCGATAAGACGGTCACCGATTCCAAAAGTGAATGCGTCTATGTGACCGGCAGCATGTGAGCTTCCATAGGAGACCATCAAAAGTTGTCTAGGCCAAAGTGACTTTTGGCCCAAAATTGGGCCTACAGGAATGACTATAACGGCATGGTTGCCGATAAGACGGTCACCGATTCCAAAAGTGAATGCGTCTATGCGACCGACAGCATGTGACCTTCCATAGGAGCCTATCAAAAGTTGTCTAGGCCAAAGTCACCTTTTGGCCCATTTTTGGGCATGACTATAACGACACGGGTTGCCGATAAGACGGTCACCGATTCCAAAAGTGAATGCGTCTATGCGACCGGCAGCATGTGAGCTTCCATAGGAGACCATCAAAAGTTGTCAAGGCCAAAGTGACTTTTGGCCCAAAATTGGGCCTACAGGAATGACTATAACGGCATGGTTGCCGATAAGACGGTCACCGATTCCAAAAGTGAATGCGTCTATGCGACCGACAGCATGTGACCTTCCATAGGAGCCTATCAAAAGTTGTCTAGGCCAAAGTCACCTTTTGGCCCATTTTTGGGCATGACTATAACGGCACGGGTTGCCGATAAGACTGTCACCGATTCCAAAAGTGAATGCGTCTATGCAACCGGCAGCATGTGAGCTTCCATAGGAGACCATCAAAAGTTGTCTAGGCCAAAGTGAGTTTTGGCCCAAAATTGGGCCTACAGGAATGACAATAACGGCATGGTTGCCGATAAGACGGTCACCGATTCCAAAAGTGAATGCGTCTATGCGACCGACAGCATGTGACCTTCCATAGGAGCCTATCAAAAGTTGTCTAGGCCAAAGTCACCTTTTGGCCCATTTTTGGGCATGACTATAACGGCACGGGTTGCCGATAAGACGGTCACCGATTCCAAAAGTGAATGCGTCTATGCGACCGGCAGCATGTGAGCTTCCATAGGAGACCATCAAAAGTTGTCTAGGCCAAAGTGACTTTTGGCCCAAAATTGGGCCTACAGGAATGACTATAACGGCATGGTTGCCGATAAGACGGTCACCGATTCCAAAAGTGAATGCGTCTATGCGACCGACAGCATGTGACCTTCCATAGGAGCCTATCAAAAGTTGTCTAGGCCAAAGTCACCTTTTGGCCCATTTTTGGGCATGACTATAACGGCACGGGTTGCCGATAAGACGGTCACCGATTCCAAAAGTGAATGCGTCTATGCGACCGGCAGCATGTGAGCTTCCATAGGAGACCATTAAAAGTTGTCTAGGCCAAAGTGACTTTTGGCCCAAAATTGGGCCTACAGGAATGACTATAACGGCATGGTTGCCGATAAGACGGTCACCGATTCCAAAAGTGAATGCGTCTATGCGACCGACAGCATGTGACCTTCCATAGGAGCCTATCAAAAGTTGTCTAGGCCAAAGTCACCTTTTGGCCCATTTTTGGGCATGACTATAACGGCACGGGTTGCCGATAAGACGGTCACCGATTCCAAAAGTGAATGCGTCTATGCGACCGGCAGCATGTGAGCTTCCATAGGAGACCAGCAAAAGTTGTCAAGGCCAAAGTGACTTTTGGCCCAAAATTGGGCCTACAGGAATGACTATAACGGCATGGTTGCCGATAAGACGATCACCGATTCCAAAAGTGAATGCGTCTATGCGACCGACAGCATGTGACCTTCCATAGGAGCCTATCAAAAGTTGTCTAGGCCAAAGTCACCTTTTGGCCCATTTTTGGGCATGACTATAACGGCACGGGTTGCCGATAAGACGGTCACCGATTCCAAAAGTGAATGCGTCTATGCGACCGGCAGCATGTGAGCTTCCATAGGAGACCATCAAAAGTTGTCTAGGCCAAAGTGAGTTTTGGCCCAAAATTGGGCCTACAGGAATGACTATAACGGCATGGTTGCCGATAAGACGGTCACCGATTCCAAAAGTGAATGCGTCTATGCGACCGACAGCATGTGACCTTCCATAGGAGCCTATCAAAAGTTGTCTAGGCCAAAGTCACCTTTTGGCCCATTTTTGGGCATGACTATAACGGCACGGGTTGCCGATAAGACGGTCACCGATTCCAAAAGTGAATGCGTCTATGTGACCGGCAGCATGTGAGCTTCCATAGGAGACCATCAAAAGTTGTCTAGGCCAAAGTGACTTTTGGCCCAAAATTGGGCCTACAGGAATGACTATAACGGCATGGTTGCCGATAAGACGGTCACCGATTCCAAAAGTGAATGCGTCTATGCGACCGACAGCATGTGACCTTCCATAGGAGCCTATCAAAAGTTGTCTAGGCCAAAGTCACCTTTTGGCCCATTTTTGGGCATGAATATAACGACACGGGTTGCCGATAAGACGGTCACCGATTCCAAAAGTGAATGCGTCTATGCGACCGGCAGCATGTGAGCTTCCATAGGAGACCATCAAAAGTTGTCAAGGCCAAAGTGACTTTTGGCCCAAAATTGGGCCTACAGGAATGACTATAACGGCATGGTTGCCGATAAGACGGTCACCGATTCCAAAAGTGAATGCGTCTATGCGACCGACAGCATGTGACCTTCCATAGGATCCTATCAAAAGTTGTCTAGGCCAAAGTCACCTTTTGGCCCATTTTTGGGCATGACTATAACGGCACGGGTTGCCGATAAGACTGTCACCGATTCCAAAAGTGAATGCGTCTATTCGACCGGCAGCATGTGAGCTTCCATAGGAGACCATCAAAAGTTGTCTAGGCCAAAGTGAGTTTTGGCCCAAAATTGGGCCTACAGGAATGACTATAACGGCATGGTTGCCGATAAGACGGTCACCGATTCCAAAAGTGAATGCGTCTATGCGACCGACAGCATGTGACCTTCCATAGGAGCCTATCAAAAGTTGTCTAGGCCAAAGTCACCTTTTGGCCCATTTTTGGGCATGACTATAACGGCACGGGTTGCCGATAAGACGGTCACCGATTCCAAAAGTGAATGCGTCTATGCGACCGGCAGCATGTGAGCTTCCATAGGAGACCATCAAAAGTTGTCTAGGCCAAAGTGACTTTTGGCCCAAAATTGGGCCTACAGGAATGACTATAACGGCATGGTTGCCGATAAGACGGTCACCGATTCCAAAAGTGAATGCGTCTATGCGACCGACAGCATGTGACCTTCCATAGGAGCCTATCAAAAGTTGTCTAGGCCAAAGTCACCTTTTTGCCCATTTTTGGGCATGACTATAACGGCACGGGTTGCCGATAAGACGGTCACCGATTCCAAAAGTGAATGCGTCTATGCGACCGGCAGCATGTGAGCTTCCATAGGAGACCATCAAAAGTTGTCTAGGCCAAAGTGACTTTTGGCCCAAAATTGGGCCTACAGGAATGACTATAACGGCATGGTTGCCGATAAGACGGTCACCGATTCCAAAAGTGAATGCGTCTATGCGACCGACAGCATGTGACCTTCCATAGGAGCCTATCAAAAGTTGTCTAGGCCAAAGTCACCTTTTGGCCCATTTTTGGGCATTACTATAACGGCACGGGTTGCCGATAAGACGGTCACCGATTCCAAAAGTGAATGCGTCTATGCGACCGGCAGCATGTGAGCTTCCATAGGAGACCATCAAAAGTTGTCTAGGCCAAAGATGAGATTTGGCCCAAAATTGGGCCTACAGGAATGACTATAACGGCATGGTTGCCGATAAGACGGTCACCGATTCCAAAAGTGAATGCGTCTATGCGACCGACAGCATGTGACCTTCCATAGGAGCCTATCAAAAGTTGTCTAGGCCAAAGTCACCTTTTGGCCCATTTTTGGGCATGACTATAACGGCACGGGTTGCCGATAAGACGGTCACCGATTCCAAAAGTGAATGCGTCTATGCGACCGGCAGCATGTGAGCTTCCATAGGAGACCATCAAAAGTTGTCTAGGCCAAAGTGACTTTTGGCCCAAAATTGGGCCTACAGGAATGACTATAACGGCATGGTTGCCGATAAGACGGTCACCGATTCCAAAAGTGAATGCGTCTATGCGACCGACAGCATGTGACCTTCCATAGGAGCCTATCAAAAGTTGTCTAGGCCAAAGTCACCTTTTGGCCCATTTTTGGGCATGACTATAACGGCACAGGTTGCCGATAAGACGGTCACCGATTCCAAAAGTGAATGCGTCTATGCGACCGGCAGCATGTGAGCTTCCATAGGAGACCATCAAAAGTTGTCTAGGCCAAAGTGACTTTTGGCCCAAAATTGGGCCTACAGGAATGACTATAACGGCATAGTTGCCGATAAGACGGTCACCGATTCCAAAAGTGAATGCGTCTATGCGACCAACAGCATGTGACCTTCCATAGGAGCCTATCAAAAGTTGTCTAGGCCAAAGTCACCTTTTGGCCCATTTTTGGGCATGACTATAACGGCACGGGTTGCCGATAAGACGGTCACCGATTCCAAAAGTGAATGCGTCTATGCGACCGGCAGCATGTGAGCTTCCATAGGAGACCATCAAAAGTTGTCTAGGCCAAAGTGACTTTTGGCCCAAAATTGGGCCTACTGGAATGAATATAACGGCATGGTTGCCGATAAGACGGTCACCGATTCCAAAAGTGAATGCGTCTATGCGACCGACAGCATGTGAGCTTCCATAGGAGACCATCAAAAGTTGTCTAGGCCAAAGTGACTTTTGGCCCAAAATTGAGCCTACAGGAATGACTATAACGGCATGGTTGCCGATAAGACGGTCACCGATTCCAAAAGTGAATGCGTCTATGTGACCGACAGCATGTGACCTTCCATAGGAGCCTATCAAAAGTTGTCTAGGCCAAAGTCACCTTTTGGCCCATTTTTGGGCATGACTATAACGGCACAGGTTGCCGATAAGACGGTCACCGATTCCAAAAGTGAATGCGTCTATGCGACCGGCAGCATGTGAGCTTCCATAGGAGACCATCAAAAGTTGTCTAGGCCAAAGTGACTTTTGGCCCAAAATTGGGCCTACTGGAATGAATATAACGGCATGGTTGCCGATAAGACGGTCACCGATTCCAAAAGTGAATGCGTCTATGCGACCGACAGCATGTGAGCTTCCATAGGAGACCATCAAAAGTTGTCTAGGCCAAAGTGACTTTTGGCCCAAAATTGAGCCTACAGGAATGACTATAACGGCATGGTTGCCGATAAGACGGTCACCGATTCCAAAAGTGAATGCGTCTATGTGACCGACAGCATGTGACCTTCCATAGGAGCCTATCAAAAGTTGTCTAGGCCAAAGTCACCTTTTGGCCCATTTTTGGGCATGACTATAACGGCACAGGTTGCCGATAAGACGGTCACCGATTCCAAAAGTGAATGCGTCTATGCGACCGGCAGCATGTGAGCTTCCATAGGAGACCATCAAAAGTTGTCTAGGCCAAAGTCACCTTTTGGCCCATTTTTGGGCATGACTATAACGGCACAGGTTGCCGATAAGACGGTCACCGATTCCAAAAGTGAATGCGTCTATGCGACCGGCAGCATGTGAGCTTCCATAGGAGACCATCAAAAGTTGTCTAGGCCAAAGTGACTTTTGGCCCAAAATTGGGCCTACAGGAATGACTATAACGGCATGGTTGCCGATAAGACGTCACCGATTCCAAAAGTGAATGCGTCTATGCGACCGACAGCATGTGACCTTCCATAGGAGCCTATCAAAAGTTGTCTAGGCCAAAGTCACCTTTTGGCCCATTTTTGGGCATGATTATAACGGCACGGGTTGCCGATAAGACGGTCACCGATTCCAAAAGTGAATGCGTCTATGTGACCGACAGCATGTGACCTTCCATAGGAGCCTATCAAAAGTTGTCTAGGCCAAAGTCACCTTTTGGCCCATTTTTGGGCATGACTATAACGGCACAGGTTGGCGATAAGACGGTCACCGATTCCAAAAGTGAATGCGTCTATGCGACCGGCAGCATGTGAGCTTCCATAGGAGACCATCAAAAGTTGTCTAGGCCAAAGTGACTTTTGGCCTAAAATTGGGCCTACTGGAATGAATATAACGGCATGGTTGCCGATAAGACGGTCACCGATTCCAAAAGTGAATGCGTCTATGCGACCGACAGCATGTGAGCTTCCATAGGAGACCATCAAAAGTTGTCTAGGCCAAAGTGACTTTTGGCCCAAAATTGAGCCTACAGGAATGACTATAACGGCATGGTTGCCGATAAGACGGTCACCGATTCCAAAAGTGAATGCGTCTATGTGACCGACAGCATGTGACCTTCCATAGGAGCCTATCAAAAGTTGTCTAGGCCAAAGTCACCTTTTGGCCCATTTTTGGGCATGACTATAACGGCACAGGTTGCCGATAAGACGGTCACCGATTCCAAAAGTGAATGCGTCTATGCGACCGGCAGCATGTGAGCTTCCAATGGAGACCATCAAAAGTTGTCTAGGCCAAAGTCACCTTTTGGCCCATTTTTGGGCATGACTATAACGGCACGGGTTGCCGATAAGACGGTCACCGATTCCAAAAGTGAATGCGTCTATGCGACCGGCAGCATGTGAGCTTCCATAGGAGACCATCAAAAGTTGTCTAGGCCAAAGTGACTTTTGGCCCAAAATTGGGCCTACAGGAATGACTATAACGGCATGGTTGCCGATAAGACGTCACCGATTCCAAAAGTGAATGCGTCTATGCGACCGACAGCATGTGACCTTCCATAGGAGCCTATCAAAAGTTGTCTAGGCCAAAGTCACCTTTTGGCCCATTTTTGGGCATGACTATAACGGCACGGGTTGCCGATAAGACGGTCACCGATTCCAAAAGTGAATGCGTCTATGCGACCGGCAGCATGTGAGCTTCCATAGGAGACCATCAAAAGTTGTCTAGGCCAAAGTGACTTTTGGCCCAAAATTGGGCCTACAGGAATGACTATAACGGCATGGTTGCCGATAAGACGGTCACCGATTCCAAAAGTGAATGCGTCTATGCGACCGACAGCATGTGACCTTCCATAGGGGCCTATCAAAAGTTGTCTAGGCCAAAGTCACCTTTTGGCCCATTTTTGGGCATGACTATAACGGCACGTGTTTCCGATCTAAGACGGTCACCGATTCCAAAAGTGAATGCGTCTATGCGACCGGCAGCATGTGAGCTTCCATAGGAGACCATCAAAAGTTGTCTAGGCCAAAGTGACTTTTGGCCCAAAATTGGGCCTACAGGAATGACTATAACGGCATGGTTGCCGATAAGACGGTCACCGATTCCAAAAGTGAATGCGTCTATGCGACCGACAGCATGTGACCTTCCATAGGAGCCTATCAAAAGTTGTCTAGGCCAAAGTCACCTTTTGGCCAATTTTTGGGCATGACTATAACGGCACGGGTTGCCGATAAGACGGTCACCGATTCCAAAAGTGAATGCGTCTATGCGACCGGCAGCATGTGAGCTTCCATAGGAGACCATCAAAAGTTGTCTAGGCCAAAGTGACTTTTGGCCCAAAATTGGGCCTACAGGAATGACTATAACGGCATGGTTGCCGATAAGACGGTCACCGATTCCAAAAGTGAATGCGTCTATGCGACCGACAGCATGTGACCTTCCATAGGAGCCTATCAAAAGTTGTCTAGGCCAAAGTCACCTTTTGGCCCATTTTTGGGCATGACTATAACGGCACGGGTTGCCGATAAGACGGTCACCGATTCAAAAAGTGAATGCGTCTATGCGACCGGCAGCATGTGAGCTTCCATAAGAGACCATCAAAAGTTGTCTAGGCCAAAGTGACTTTTGGCCTAAAATTGGGCCTACTGGAATGAATATAACGGCATGGTTGCCGATAAGACGGTCACCGATTCCAAAAGTGAATGCGTCTATGCGACCGACAGCATGTGAGCTTCCATAGGAGACCATCAAAAGTTGTCTAGGCCAAAGTGACTTTTGGCCCAAAATTGAGCCTACAGGAATGACTATAACGGCATGGTTGCCGATAAGACGGTCACCGATTCCAAAAGTGAATGCGTCTATGTGACCGACAGCATGTGACCTTCCATAGGAGCCTATCAAAAGTTGTCTAGGCCAAAGTCACCTTTTGGCCCATTTTTGGGCATGACTATAACGGCACAGGTTGCCGATAAGACGGTCACCGATTCCAAAAGTGAATGCGTCTATGCGACCGGCAGCATGTGAGCTTCCAATGGAGACCATCAAAAGTTGTCTAGGCCAAAGTCACCTTTTGGCCCATTTTTGGGCATGACTATAACGGCACGGGTTGCCGATAAGACGGTCACCGATTCCAAAAGTGAATGCGTCTATGCGACCGGCAGCTTGGAGCTTCCATAGGAGACCATCAAAAGTTGTCTAGGCCAAAGTGACTTTTGGCCCAAAATTGGGCCTACAGGAATGACTATAACGGCATGGTTGCCGATAAGACGTCACCGATTCCAAAAGTGAATGCGTCTATGCGACCGACAGCATGTGACCTTCCATAGGAGCCTATCAAAAGTTGTCTAGGCCAAAGTCACCTTTTGGCCCATTTTTGGGCATGACTATAACGGCACGGGTTGCCGATAAGACGGTCACCGATTCCAAAAGTGAATGCGTCTATGCGACCGGCAGCATGTGAGCTTCCATAGGAGACCATCAAAAGTTGTCTAGGCCAAAGTGACTTTTGGCCCAAAATTGGGCCTACAGGAATGACTATAACGGCATGGTTGCCGATAAGACGGTCACCGATTCCAAAAGTGAATGCGTCTATGCGACCGACAGCATGTGACCTTCCATAGGGGCCTATCAAAAGTTGTCTAGGCCAAAGTCACCTTTTGGCCCATTTTTGGGCATGACTATAACGGCACGTGTTTCCGATAAGACGGTCACCGATTCCAAAAGTGAATGCGTCTATGCGACCGGCAGCATGTGAGCTTCCATAGGAGACCATCAAAAGTTGTCTAGGCCAAAGTGACTTTTGGCCCAAAATTGGGCCTACAGGAATGACTATAACGGCATGGTTGCCGATAAGACGGTCACCGATTCCAAAAGTGAATGCGTCTATGCGACCGACAGCATGTGACCTTCCATAGGAGCCTATCAAAAGTTGTCTAGGCCAAAGTCACCTTTTGGCCAATTTTTGGGCATGACTATAACGGCACGGGTTGCCGATAAGACGGTCACCGATTCCAAAAGTGAATGCGTCTATGCGACCGGCAGCATGTGAGCTTCCATAGGAGACCATCAAAAGTTGTCTAGGCCAAAGTGACTTTTGGCCCAAAATTGGGCCTACAGGAATGACTATAACGGCATGGTTGCCGATAAGACGGTCACCGATTCCAAAAGTGAATGCGTCTATGCGACCGACAGCATGTGACCTTCCATAGGAGCCTATCAAAAGTTGTCTAGGCCAAAGTCACCTTTTGGCCCATTTTTGGGCATGACTATAACGGCACGGGTTGCCGATAAGACGGTCACCGATTCAAAAAGTGAATGCGTCTATGCGACCGGCAGCATGTGAGCTTCCATAGGAGACCATCAAAAGTTGTCTAGGCCAAAGTGACTTTTGGCCCAAAATTGGGCCTACAGGAATGACTATAACGGCATGGTTGCCGATAAGACGGTCACCGATTCCAAAAGTGAATGCGTCTATGCGACCGACAGCATGTGACCTTCCAAAGGGG
The DNA here is from genome assembly GCA_936450465.1 of Gibbula magus. Lineage (NCBI taxonomy): Eukaryota > Metazoa > Mollusca > Gastropoda > Trochida > Trochidae > Gibbula > Gibbula magus. Next base: position 46,264,947 of record OW388301.1, read on the forward strand.
CCTATCAAAAGTTGTCTAGGCCAAAGTCACCTTTTGGCCCATTTTTGGGCATGACTATAACGGCACGTGTTTCCGATAAGACGGTCACCGATTCCAAAAGTGAATGCGTCTATGCGACCGGCAGCATGTGAGCTTCCATAGGAGACCATCAAAAGTTGTCTAGGCCAAAGTGACTTTTGGCCCAAAATTGGGCCTACAGGAATGACTGTAACGGCATGGTTGCCGATAAGACGGTCACCGATTCCAAAAGTGAATGCGTCTATGCGACCGACAGCATGTGACCTTCCATAGGAGCCTATCAAAAGTTGTCTAGGCCAAAGTCACCTTTTGGCCCATTTTTGGGCATGACTATAACGGCACGGGTTGCCGATAAGACGGTCACCGATTCCAAAAGTGAATGCGTCTATGCGACCGACAGCATGTGACCTTCCATAGGAGCCTATCAAAAGTTGTCTAGGCCAAAGTCACCTTTTGGCCCATTTTTGGGCATGACTATAACGGCACGGGTTGCCGATAAGACGGTCACCGATTCAAAAAAGTGAATGCGTCTATGCGACCGGCAGCATGTGAGCTTCCATAGGAGACCATCAAAAGTTGTCTAGGCCAAAGTGACTTTTGGCCCAAAATTGGGCCTACAGGAATGACTATAACGGCATGGTTGCCGATAAGACGGTCACCGATTCCAAAAGTGAATGCGTCTATGCGACCGACAGCATGTGACCTTCCATAGGAGCCTATCAAAAGTTGTCTAGGCCAAATCACCTTTTGGCCCATTTTTGGGCATGACTATAACGCCACGGGTTGCCGATAAGACGGTCACCGATTCCAAAAGTGAATGCGTCTATGCAACCGGCAGCATGTGAGCTTCCATAGGAGACCATCAAAAGTTGTCTAGGCCAAGGTGACTTTTGGCCCAAAATTGGGCCTACAGGAATGACTATAACGGCATGGTTGCCGATAAGACGGTCACCGATTCCAAAAGTGAATGCGTCTATGCGACCGACAGCATGTGACCTTCCATAGGAGCCTATCAAAAGTTGTCTAGGCCAAAGTCACCTTTTGGCCCATTTTTGGGCATGACTATAACGGCACGGGTTGCCGATAAGACGGTCACCGATTCCAAAAGTGAATGCGTCTATGCGACCGACAGCATGTGACCTTCCATAGGAGCCTATCAAAAGTTGTCTAGGCCAAAGTCACCTTTTGGCCCATTTTTGGGCATGACTATAACGGCACGGGTTGCCGATAAGACGGTCACCGATTCCAAAAGTGAATGCGTCTATGCGACCGGCAGCATGTGAGCTTCCATAGGAGACCATCAAAAGTTGTCTAGGCCAAAGTGACTTTTGGCCCAAAATTGGGCCTACAGGAATGACTATAACGGCATGGTTGCCGATAAGACGGTCACCGATTCCAAAAGTGAATGCGTCTATGCGACCGACAGCATGTGACCTTCCATAGGAGCCTATCAAAAGTTGTCTAGGCCAAATCACCTTTTGGCCCAATTTTGGGCATGACTATAACGCCACGGGTTGCCGATAAGACGGTCACCGATTCCAAAAGTGAATGCGTCTATGCGACCGGCAGCATGTGAGCTTCCATAGGAGACCATCAAAAGTTGTCTAGGCCAAAGTGACTTTTGGCCCAAAATTGGGCCTACAGGAATGACTATAACGGCATGGTTGCCGATAAGACGGTCACCGATTCCAAAAGTGAATGCGTCTATGCGACCGACAGCATGTGACCTTCCATAGGAGCCTATCAAAAGTTGTCTAGGCCAAAGTCACCTTTTGGCCCATTTTTGGGCATGACTATAACGGCACGGGTTGCCGATAAGATGGTCACCGATTCCAAAAGTGAATGCGTCTATGCGACCGGCAGCATGTGAGCTTCCATAGGAGACCATCAAAAGTTGTCTAGGCCAAAGTGACTTTTGGCCCAAAATTGGGCCTACAGGAATGACTATAACGGCATGGTTGCCGATAAGACGGTCACCGATTCCAAAAGTGAATGCGTCTATGCGACCGACAGCATGTGACCTTCCATAGGAGCCTATCAAAAGTTGTCTAGGCCAAAGTCACCTTTTGGCCCATTTTTGGGCATGACTATAACGCCACGGGTTGCCGATAAGACGGTCACCGATTCCAAAAGTGAATGCGTCTATGCAACCGGCAGCATGTGAGCTTCCATAGGAGACCATCAAAAGTTGTCTAGGCCAAGGTGACTTTTGGCCCAAAATTGGGCCTACAGGAATGACTATAACGGCATGGTTGCCGATAAGACGGTCACCGATTCCAAAAGTGAATGCGTCTATGCGACCGACAGCATGTGACCTTCCATAGGAGCCTATCAAAAGTTGTCTAGGCCAAAGTCACCTTTTGGCCCATTTTTGGGCATGACTATAACGGCACGGGTTGCCGATAAGACGGTCACCGATTCCAAAAGTGAATGCGTCTATGCGACCGGCAGCATGTGAGCTTCCATAGGAGACCATCAAAAGTTGTCTAGGCCAAAGTGACTTTTGGCCCAAAATTGGGCCTACAGGAATGACTATAACGGCATGGTTGCCGATAAGACGGTCACCGATTCCAAAAGTGAATGCGTCTATGCGACCGACAGCATGTGACCTTCCATAGGAGCCTATCAAAAGTTGTCTAGGCCAAAGTCACCTTTTGGCCCATTTTTGGGCATGACTATAACGGCACGGGTTGCCGATAAGACGGTCACCGATTCCAAAAGTGAATGCGTCTATGCGACCGGCAGCATGTGAGCTTCCATAGGAGACCATCAAAAGTTGTCTAGGCCAAAGTGACTTTTGGCCCAAAATTGGGCCTACTGGAATGACTATAACGGCATGGTTGCCGATAAGACGGTCACCGATTCCAAAAGTGAATGCGTCTATGCGACCGACAGCATGTGACCTTCCATAGGAGCCTATCAAAAGTTGTCTAGGCCAAAGTCACCTTTTGGCCCATTTTTGGGCATGACTATAACGGCACGGGTTGCCGATAAGACGGTCACCGATTCCAAAAGTGAATGCGTCTATGCGACCGGCAGCATGTGAGCTTCCATAGGAGACCATCAAAAGTTGTCTAGGCCAAAGTGACTTTTGGCCCAAAATTGGGCCTACAGGAATGACTATAACGGCATGGTTGCCGATAAGACGGTCACCGATTCCAAAAGTGAATGCGTCTATGCGACCGACAGCATGTGACCTTCCATAGGAGCCTATCAAAAGTTGTCTAGGCCAAAGTCACCTTTTGGCCCATTTTTGGGCATGACTTTAACGGCACGGGTTGCCGATAAGACGGTCACCGATTCCAAAAGTGAATGCGTCTATGCGACCGGCAGCATGTGAGCTTCCATAGGAGACCATCAAAAGTTGTCTAGGCCAAAGTGACTTTTGGCCCAAAATTGGGCCTACAGGAATGACTATAACGGCATGGTTGCCGATAAGACGGTCACCGATTCCAAAAGTGAAGGCGTCTATGCGACCGACAGCATGTGACCTTCCATAGGAGCCTATCAAAAGTTGTCTAGGCCAAAGTCACCTTTTGGCCCATTTTTGGGCATGAATATAACGGCACGGGTTGCCGATAAGACGGTCACCGATTCCAAAAGTGAATGCGTCTATGCGACCGGCAGCATGTGAGCTTCCATAGGAGACCATCAAAAGTTGTCTAGGCCAAAGTGACTTTTGGCCCAAAATTGGGCCTACAGGAATGACTATAACGGCATGGTTGCCGATAAGACGGTCACCGATTCCAAAAGTGAATGCGTCTATGCGACCGACAGCATGTGACCTTCCATAGGAGCCTATCAAAAGTTGTCTAGGCCAAAGTCACCTTTTGGCCCATTTTTGGGCATGACTATAACGCCACGGGTTGCCGATAAGACGGTCACCGATTCCAAAAGTGAATGCGTCTATGCAACCGGCAGCATGTGAGCTTCCATAGGAGACCATCAAAAGTTGTCTAGGCCAAGGTGACTTTTGGCCCAAAATTGGGCCTACAGGAATGACTATAACGGCATGGTTGCCGATAAGACGGTCACCGATTCCAAAAGTGAATGCGTCTATGCGACCGACAGCATGTGACCTTCCATAGGAGCCTATCAAAAGTTGTCTAGGCCAAAGTCACCTTTTGGCCCATTTTTGGGCATGACTATAACGGCACGGGTTGCCGATAAGACGGTCACCGATTCCAAAAGTGAATGCGTCTATGCGACCGGCAGCATGTGAGCTTCCATAGGAGACCATCAAAAGTTGTCTAGGCCAAGGTGACTTTTGGCCCAAAATTGGGCCTACAGGAATGACTTTAACGGCATGGTTGCCGATAAGACGGTCACCGATTCCAAAAGTGAATGCGTCTATGCGACCGACAGCATGTGACCTTCCATAGGAGCCTATCAAAAGTTGTCTAGGCCAAAGTCACCTTTTGGCCCATTTTTGGGCATGACTATAACGGCACGGGTTGCCGATAAGACGGTCACCGATTCCAAAAGTGAATGCGTCTATGCGACCGGCAGCATGTGAGCTTCCATAGGAGACCATCAAAAGTTGTCTAGGCCAAAGTGACTTTTGGCCCAAAATTGGGCCTACAGGAATGACTATAACGGCATGGTTGCCGATAAGACGGTCACCGATTCCAAAAGTGAATGCGTCTATGCGACCGACAGCATGTGACCTTCCATAGGAGCCTATCAAAAGTTGTCTAGGCCAAAGTCACCTTTTGGCCCATTTTTGGGCATGACTATAACGGCACGGGTTGCCGATAAGACGGTCACCGATTCCAAAAGTGAATGCGTCTATGCGACCGGCAGCATGTGAGCTTCCATAGGAGACCATCAAAAGTTGTCTAGGCCAAAGTGACTTTTGGCCCAAAATTGGGCCTACAGGAATGACTATAACGGCATGGTTGCCGATAAGACGGTCACCGATTCCAAAAGTGAATGCGTCTATGCGACCGACAGCATGTGACCTTCCATAGGAGCCTATCAAAAGTTGTCTAGGCCAAAGTCACCTTTTGGCCCATTTTTGGGCATGACTTTAACGGCACGGGTTGCCGATAAGACGGTCACCGATTCCAAAAGTGAATGCGTCTATGCGACCGGCAGCATGTGAGCTTCCATAGGAGACCATCAAAAGTTGTCTAGGCCAAAGTGACTTTTGGCCCAAAATTGGGCCTACAGGAATGACTATAACGGCATGGTTGCCGATAAGACGGTCACCGATTCCAAAAGTGAAGGCGTCTATGCGACCGACAGCATGTGACCTTCCATAGGAGCCTATCAAAAGTTGTCTAGGCCAAAGTCACCTTTTGGCCCATTTTTGGGCATGAATATAACGGCACGGGTTGCCGATAAGACGGTCACCGATTCCAAAAGTGAATGCGTCTATGCGACCGGCAGCATGTGAGCTTCCATAGGAGACCATCAAAAGTTGTCTAGGCCAAAGTGACTTTTGGCCCAAAATTGGGCCTACAGGAATGACTATAACGGCATGGTTGCCGATAAGACGGTCACCGATTCCAAAAGTGAATGCGTCTATGCGACCGACAGCATGTGACCTTCCATAGGAGCCTATCAAAAGTTGTCTAGGCCAAAGTCACCTTTTGGCCCATTTTTGGGCATGACTATAACGCCACGGGTTGCCGATAAGACGGTCACCGATTCCAAAAGTGAATGCGTCTATGCAACCGGCAGCATGTGAGCTTCCATAGGAGACCATCAAAAGTTGTCTAGGCCAAGGTGACTTTTGGCCCAAAATTGGGCCTACAGGAATGACTATAACGGCATGGTTGCCGATAAGACGGTCACCGATTCCAAAAGTGAATGCGTCTATGCGACCGACAGCATGTGACCTTCCATAGGAGCCTATCAAAAGTTGTCTAGGCCAAAGTCACCTTTTGGCCCATTTTTGGGCATGACTATAACGGCACGGGTTGCCGATAAGACGGTCACCGATTCCAAAAGTGAATGCGTCTATGCGACCGGCAGCATGTGAGCTTCCATAGGAGACCATCAAAAGTTGTCTAGGCCAAGGTGACTTTTGGCCCAAAATTGGGCCTACAGGAATGACTATAACGGCATGGTTGCCGATAAGACGGTCACCGATTCCAAAAGTGAATGCGTCTATGCGACCGACAGCATGTGACCTTCCATAGGAGCCTATCAAAAGTTGTCTAGGCCAAAGTCACCTTTTGGCCCATTTTTGGGCATGACTATAACGGCACGGGTTGCCGATAAGACGGTCACCGATTCCAAAAGTGAATGCGTCTATGCGACCGGCAGCATGTGAGCTTCCATAGGAGACCATCAAAAGTTGTCTAGGCCAAAGTGACTTTTGGCCCAAAATTGGGCCTACAGGAATGACTATAACGGCATGGTTGCCGATAAGACGGTCACCGATTCCAAAAGTGAATGCGTCTATGCGACCGACAGCATGTGACCTTCCAAAGGAGCCTATCAAAAGTTGTCTAGGCCAAAGTCACCTTTTGGCCCATTTTTGGGCATGACTATAACGGCACGGGTTGCCGATAAGACGGTCACCGATTCCAAAAGTGAATGCGTCTATGCAACCGGCAGCATGTGAGCTTCCATAGGAGACCATCAAAAGTTGTCTAGGCCAAAGTGACTTTTGGCCCAAAATTGGGCCTACAGGAATGACTATAACGGCATGGTTGCCGATAAGACGGTCACCGATTCCAAAAGTGAATGCGTCTATGCGACCGACAGCATGTGACCTTCCATAGGAGCCTATCAAAAGTTGTCTAGGCCAAAGTCACCTTTTGGCCCATTTTTGGGCATGACTATAACGGCACGGGTTGCCGATAAGACGGTCACCGATTCCAAAAGTGAATGCGTCTATGCGACCGGCAGCATGTGAGCTTCCATAGGAGCCTATCAAAAGTTGTCTAGGCCAAAGTCACCTTTTGGCCCATTTTTGGGCATGAATATAACGGCACAGGTTGCCGATAAGACGGTCACCGATTCCAAAAGTGAATGCGTCTATGCGACCGGCAGCATGTGAGCTTCCATAGGAGACCATCAAAAGTTGTCTAGGCCAAAGTGACTTTTGGCCCAAAATTGGGCCTACAGGAATGACTATAACGGCACGGTTGCCGATAAGACGGTCACCGATTCCAAAAGTGAATGCGTCTATGCGACCGACAGCATGTGACCTTCCATAGGAGCCTATCAAAAGTTGTCTAGGCCAAAGTCACCTTTTGGCCCATTTTTGGGCATGACTATAACGCCACGGGTTGCCGATAAGACGGTCACCGATTCCAAAAGTGAATGCGTCTATGCAACTGGCAGCATGTGAGCTTCCATAGGAGACCATCAAAAGTTGTCTAGGCCAAGGTGACTTTTGGCCCAAAATTGGGCCTACAGGAATGACTATAACGGCATGGTTGCCGATAAGACGGTCACCGATTCCAAAAGTGAATGCGTCTATGCGACCGACAGCATGTGACCTTCCATAGGAGCCTATCAAAAGTTGTCTAGGCCAAAGTCACCTTTTGGCCCATTTTTGGGCATGACTACAACGGCACGGGTTGCCGATAAGACGGTCACCGATTCCAAAAGTGAATGCGTCTATGCGACCGGCAGCATGTGAGCTTCCATAGGAGACCATCAAAAGTTGTCTAGGCCAAAGTGACTTTTGGCCCAAAATTGGGCCTACAGGAATGACTATAACGGCATGGTTGCCGATAAGACGGTCACCGATTCCAAAAGTGAATGCGTCTATGCGACCGACAGCATGTGACCTTCCATAGGAGCCTATCAAAAGTTGTCTAGGCCAAAGTCACCTTTTGGCCCATTTTTGGGCATGACTATAACGGCACGGGTTGCCGATAAGACGGTCACCGATTCCAAAAGTGAATGCGTCTATGCGACCGGCAGCATGTGAGCTTCCATAGGAGACCATCAAAAGTTATCTAGGCCAAAGTGACTTTTGGCCCAAAATTTGGCCTACAGGAATGACTATAACGGCATGGTTGCCGATAAGACGGTCACCGATTCCAAAAGTGAATGCGTCTATGCGACCGACAGCATGTGACCTTCCATAGGAGCCTATCAAAAGTTGTCTAGGCCAAAGTCACCTTTTGGCCCATTTTTGGGCATGACTATAACGGCACGGGTTGCCGATAAGACGGTCACCGATTCCAAAAGTGAATGCGTCTATGCGACCGGCAGCACGTCAGCTTCCATAGGAGACCATCAAAAGTTGTCTAGGCCAAAGTGACTTTTGGCCCAAAATTGGGCCAACAGGAATGACTATAATGGCATGGTTGCCGATAAGACGGTCACCGATTCCAAAAGTGAATGCGTCTATGCGACCGACAGCATGTGACCTTCCATAGGAGCCTATCAAAAGTTGTCTAGGCCAAAGTCACCTTTTGGCCCATTTTTGGGCATGACTATAACGGCACGGGTTGCCGATAAGACGGTCACCGATTCCAAAAGTGAATGCGTCTATGCGACCGGCAGCATGTGAGCTTCCATAGGAGACCATCAAAAGTTGTCTAGGCCAAAGTGACTTTTGGCCCAAAATTGGGCCTACAGGAATGACTATAACGGCATGGTTGCCGATAAGACGGTCACCGATTCCAAAAGTGAATGCGTCTATGCGACCGACAGCATGTGACCTTCCATAGGAGCCTATCAAAAGTTGTCTAGGCCAAAGTCACCTTTTGGCCCATTTTTGGGCATGACTATAACGGCACGGGTTGCCGATAAGACGGTCACCGATTCCAAAAGTGAATGCGTCTATGCAACCGGCAGCATGTGAGCTTCCATAGGAGACCATCAAAAGTTGTCTAGGCCAAAGTGACTTTTGGCCCAAAATTGGGCCTACAGGAATCACTATAACGGCATGGTTGCCGATAAGACGGTCACCGATTCCAAAAGTGAATGCGTCTATGCGACCGACAGCATGTGACCTTCCATAGGAGCCTATCAAAAGTTGTCTAGGCCAAAGTCACCTTTTGGCCCATTTTTGGGCATGACTATAACGGCACGGGTTGCCGATAAGACGGTCACCGATTCCAAAAGTGAATGCGTCTATGCGACCGGCAGCATGTGAGCTTCCATAGGAGACCATCAAAAGTTATCTAGGCCAAAGTGACTTTTGGCCCAAAATTTGGCCTACAGGAATGACTATAACGGCATGGTTGCCGATAAGACGGTCACCGATTCCAAAAGTGAATGCGTCTATGCGACCGACAGCATGTGACCTTCCATAGGAGCCTATCAAAAGTTGTCTAGGCCAAAGTCACCTTTTGGCCCATTTTTGGGCATGACTATAACGGCACGGGTTGCCGATAAGACGGTCACCGATTCCAAAAGTGAATGCGTCTATGCGACCGGCAGCACGTCAGCTTCCATAGGAGACCATCAAAAGTTGTCTAGGCCAAAGTGACTTTTGGCCCAAAATTGGGCCTACAGGAATGACTATAATGGCATGGTTGCCGATAAGACGGTCACCGATTCCAAAAGTGAATGCGTCTATGCGACCGACAGCATGTGACCTTCCATAGGAGCCTATCAAAAGTTGTCTAGGCCAAAGTCACCTTTTGGCCCATTTTTGGGCATGACTATAACGGCACGGGTTGCCGATAAGACGGTCACCGATTCCAAAAGTGAATGCGTCTATGCGACCGGCAGCATGTGAGCTTCCATAGGAGACCATCAAAAGTTGTCTAGGCCAAAGTGACTTTTGGCCCAAAATTGGGCCTACAGGAATGACTATAACGGCATGGTTGCCGATAAGACGGTCACCGATTCCAAAAGTGAATGCGTCTATGCGACCGACAGCATGTGACCTTCCATAGGAGCCTATCAAAAGTTGTCTAGGCCAAAGTCACCTTTTGGCCCATTTTTGGGCATGACTATAACGGCACGGGTTGCCGATAAGACGGTCACCGATTCCAAAAGTGAATGCGTCTATGCGACCGGCAGCATGTGAGCTTCCATAGGAGACCATCAAAAGTTGTCTAGGCCAAAGTGACTTTTGGCCCAAAATTGGGCCTACAGGAATGACTAAACGGCACGGGTTGCCGATAAGACGGTCACCGATTCCAAAAGTGAATGCGTCTATGCGACTGGCAGCATGTGACCTTCCATAGGAGACCATCAAAAGTTGTCTAGGCCAAAGTGACTTTTGGCCCAAAATTGGGCCTACAGGAATGACTATAACGGCATGGTTGCCGATAAGACGGTCACCGATTCCAAAAGTGAATGCGTCTATGCGACCGACAGCATGTGACCTTCCATAGGAGCCTATCAAAAGTTGTTTAGGCCAAAGTCACCTTTTGGCCCATTTTTGGGCATGACTATAACGGCACGGGTTGCCGATAAGACGGTCACCGATTCCAAAAGTGAATTCGTCTGTGCGACCGCCAGCATGTGAGCTTCCATAGGAGACCATCAAAAGTTGTCTAGGCCAAAGTGACTTTTGGCCCAAAATTGGGCCTACAGGAATGACTATAACGGCATGGTTGCCGATAAGACGGTCACCGATTCCAAAAGTGAATGCGTCTATGCAACCGACAGCATGTGACCTTCCATAGGAGCCTATCAAAAGTTGTCTAGGCCAAAGTCACCTTTTGGCCCATTTTTGGGCATGACTATAACGGCACGGGTTGCCGATAAGACGGTCACCGATTCCAAAAGTGAATGCGTCTATGCGACCGGCAGCATGTGAGCTTCCACAGGAGACCATCAAAAGTTGTCTAGGCCAAAGTGACTTTTGGCCCAAAATTGGGCCTACAGGAATGACTATAACGGCATGGTTGCCGATAAGACGGTCACCGATTCCAAAAGTGAATGCGTCTATGCGACCGACAGCATGTGACCTTCCATAGGAGCCTATCAAAAGTTGTCTAGGCCAAAGTCACCTTTTGGCCCATTTTTGGGCATGACTATAATGGCACGGGTTGCCGATAAGACGGTCACCGATTCCAAAAGTGAATGCGTCTATGCGACCGGCAGCATGTGAGCTTCCATAGGAGACCATCAAAAGTTGTCTAGGCCAAAGTGACTTTTGGCCCAAAATTGGGCCTACAGGAATGACTATAACGGCACGGGTTGCCAATAAGACGGTCACCGATTCCAAAAGTGAATGCGTCTATGCGACTGGCAGCATGTGACCTTCCATAGGAGACCATCAAAAGTTGTCTAGGCCAAAGTGACTTTTGGCCCAAAATTGGGCCTACAGGAATGACTATAACGGCATGGTTGCCGATAAGACGGTCACCGATTCCAAAAGTGAATGCGTCTATGCGACCGACAGCATGTGACCTTCCATAGGAGCCTATCAAAAGTTGTTTAGGCCAAAGTCACCTTTTGGCCCATTTTTGGGCATGACTATAACGGCACGGGTTGCCGATAAGACGGTCACCGATTCCAAAAGTGAATTCGTCTGTGCGACCGCCAGCATGTGAGCTTCCATAGGAGACCATCAAAAGTTGTCTAGGCCAAAGTGACTTTTGGCCCAAAATTGGGCCTACAGGAATGACTATAACGGCATGGTTGCCGATAAGACGGTCACCGATTCCAAAAGTGAATGCGTCTATGCAACCGACAGCATGTGACCTTCCATAGGAGCCTATCAAAAGTTGTCTAGGCCAAAGTCACCTTTTGGCCCATTTTTGGGCATGACTATAACGGCACGGGTTGCCGATAAGACGGTCACCGATTCCAAAAGTGAATGCGTCTATGCGACCGGCAGCATGTGAGCTTCCATAGGAGACCATCAAAAGTTGTCTAGGCCAAAGTGACTTTTGGCCCAAAATTGGGCCTACAGGAATGACTATAACGGCATGGTTGCCGATAAGACGGTCACCGATTCCAAAAGTGAATGCGTCTATGCGACCGACAGCATGTGACCTTCCATAGGAGCCTATCAAAAGTTGTCTAGGCCAAAGTCACCTTTTGGCCCATTTTTGGGCATGACTATAACGGCACGGGTTGCCGATAAGACGGTCACCGATTCCAAAAGTGAATGCGTCTATGCGACCGGCAGCATGTGAGCTTCCATAGGAGACCATCAAAAGTTGTCTAGGCCAAAGTGACTTTTGGCCCAAAATTGGGCCTACAGGAATGACTATAACGGCACGGGTTGCCGATAAGACGGTCACCGATTCCAAAAGTGAATGCGTCTATGCGACTGGCAGCATGTGACCTTCCATAGGAGACCATCAAAAGTTGTCTAGGCCAAAGTGACTTTTGGCCCAAAATTGGGCCTACAGGAATGACTATAACGGCATGGTTGCCGATAAGACGGTCACCGATTCCAAAAGTGAATGCGTCTATGCGACCGACAGCATGTGACCTTCCATAGGAGCCTATCAAAAGTTGTTTAGGCCAAAGTCACCTTTTGGCCCATTTTTGGGCATGACTATAACGGCACGGGTTGCCGATAAGACGGTCACCGATTCCAAAAGTGAATTCGTCTGTGCGACCGCCAGCATGTGAGCTTCCATAGGAGACCATCAAAAGTTGTCTAGGCCAAAGTGACTTTTGGCCCAAAATTGGGCCTACAGGAATGACTATAACGGCATGGTTGCCGATAAGACGGTCACCGATTCCAAAAGTGAATGCGTCTATGCAACCGACAGCATGTGACCTTCCATAGGAGCCTATCAAAAGTTGTCTAGGCCAAAGTCACCTTTTGGCCCATTTTTGGGCATGACTATAACGGCACGGGTTGCCGATAAGACGGTCACCGATTCCAAAAGTGAATTCGTCTGTGCGACAGCCAGCATGTGAGCTTCCATAGGAGACCATCAAAAGTTGTCTAGGCCAAAGTGACTTTTGGCCCAAAATTGGGCCTACAGGAATGACTATAACGGCATGGTTGCCGATAAGACGGTCACCGATTCCAAAAGTGAATGCGTCTATGCAACCGACAGCATGTGACCTTCCATAGGAGCCTATCAAAAGTTGTCTAGGCCAAAGTCACCTTTTGGCCCATTTTTGGGCATGACTATAACGGCACGGGTTGCCGATAAGACGGTCACCGATTCCAAAAGTGAATGCGTCTATGCGACCGGCAGCATGTGAGCTTCCACAGGAGACCATCAAAAGTTGTCTAGGCCAAAGTGACTTTTGGCCCAAAATTGGGCCTACAGGAATGACTATAACGGCATGGTTGCCGATAAGACGGTCACCGATTCCAAAAGTGAATGCGTCTATGCGACCGACAGCATGTGACCTTCCATAGGAGCCTATCAAAAGTTGTCTAGGCCAAAGTCACCTTTTGGCCCATTTTTGGGCATGACTATAATGGCACGGGTTGCCGATAAGACGGTCACCGATTCCAAAAGTGAATGCGTCTATGCGACCGGCAGCATGTGAGCTTCCATAGGAGACCATCAAAAGTTGTCTAGGCCAAAGTGACTTTTGGCCCAAAATTGGGCCTACAGGAATGACTATAACGGCACGGGTTGCCAATAAGACGGTCACCGATTCCAAAAGTGAATGCGTCTATGCGACTGGCAGCATGTGACCTTCCATAGGAGACCATCAAAAGTTGTCTAGGCCAAAGTGACTTTTGGCCCAAAATTGGGCCTACAGGAATGACTATAACGGCATGGTTGCCGATAAGACGGTCACCGATTCCAAAAGTGAATGCGTCTATGCGACCGACAGCATGTGACCTTCCATAGGAGCCTATCAAAAGTTGTTTAGGCCAAAGTCACCTTTTGGCCCATTTTTGGGCATGACTATAACGGCACGGGTTGCCGATAAGACGGTCACCGATTCCAAAAGTGAATTCGTCTGTGCGACCGCCAGCATGTGAGCTTCCATAGGAGACCATCAAAAGTTGTCTAGGCCAAAGTGACTTTTGGCCCAAAATTGGGCCTACAGGAATGACTATAACGGCATGGTTGCCGATAAGACGGTCACCGATTCCAAAAGTGAATGCGTCTATGCAACCGACAGCATGTGACCTTCCATAGGAGCCTATCAAAAGTTGTCTAGGCCAAAGTCACCTTTTGGCCCATTTTTGGGCATGACTATAACGGCACGGGTTGCCGATAAGACGGTCACCGATTCCAAAAGTGAATGCGTCTATGCGACCGGCAGCATGTGAGCTTCCATAGGAGACCATCAAAAGTTGTCTAGGCCAAAGTGACTTTTGGCCCAAAATTGGGCCTACAGGAATGACTATAACGGCATGGTTGCCGATAAGACGGTCACCGATTCCAAAAGTGAATGCGTCTATGCGACCGACAGCATGTGACCTTCCATAGGAGCCTATCAAAGTTGTCTAGGCCAAAGTCACCTTTTGGCCCATTTTTGGGCATGACTATAACGGCACGGGTTGCCGATAAGACGGTCACCGATTCCAAAAGTGAATGCGTCTATGCGACTGGCAGCATGTGACCTTCCATAGGAGACCATCAAAAGTTGTCTAGGCCAAAGTGACTTTTGGCCCAAAATTGGGCCTACAGGAATGACTATAACGGCATGGTTGCCGATAAGACGGTCACCGATTCCAAAAGTGAATGCGTCTATGCGACCGACAGCATGTGACCTTCCATAGGAGCCTATCAAAAGTTGTTTAGGCCAAAGTCACCTTTTGGCCCATTTTTGGGCATGACTATAACGGCACGGGTTGCCGATAAGACGGTCACCGATTCCAAAAGTGAATTCGTCTGTGCGACCGCCAGCATGTGAGCTTCCATAGGAGACCATCAAAAGTTGTCTAGGCCAAAGTGACTTTTGGCCCAAAATTGGGCCTACAGGAATGACTATAACGGCATGGTTGCCGATAAGACGGTCACCGATTCCAAAAGTGAATGCGTCTATGCGACCGACAGCATGTGACCTTCCATAGGAGCCTATCAAAAGTTGTCTAGGCCAAAGTCACCTTTTGGCCCATTTTTGGGCATGACTATAACGGCACGGGTTGCCGATAAGACGGTCACCGATTCCAAAAGTGAATGCGTCTATGCGACCGGCAGCATGTGAGCTTCCATAGGAGACCATCAAAAGTTGTCTAGGCCAAAGTGACTTTTGGCCCAAAATTGGGCCTACAGGAATGACTATAACGGCATGGTTGCCGATAAGACGGTCACCGATTCCAAAAGTGAATGCGTCTATGCGACCGACAGCATGTGACCTTCCATAGGAGCCTATCAAAAGTTGTCTAGGCCAAAGTCACCTTTTGGCCCATTTTTGGGCATGACTATAACGGCACGGGTTGCCGATAAGACGGTCACCGATTCCAAAAGTGAATGCGTCTATGCGACCGGCAGCATGTGAGCTTCCATAGGAGACCATCAAAAGTTGTCTAGGCCAAAGTGACTTTTGGCCCAAAATTGGGCCTACAGGAATGACTATAACGGCATGGTTGCCGATAAGACGGTCACCGATTCCAAAAGTGAATGCGTCTATGCGACCGACAGCATGTGACCTTCCATAGGAGCCTATCAAAAGTTGTCTAGGCCAAAGTCAACTTTTGGCCCATTTTTGGGCATGACTATAACGGCACGGGTTGCCGATAAGACGGTCACCGATTCCAAAAGTGAATGCGTCTATGCGACCGGCAGCATGTGAGCTTCCATAGGAGACCATCAAAAGTTGTTTAGGCCAAAGTGACTTTTGGCCCAAAATTGGGCCTACAGGAATGACTATAACGGCATGGTTGCCGATAAGACGGTCACCGATTCCAAAAGTGAATGCGTCTATGCGACCGACAGCATGTGACCTTCCATAGGAGCCTATCAAAAGTTGTCTAGGCCAAAGTCACCTTTTGGCCCATTTTTGGGCATGACTATAACGGCACGGGTTGCCGATAAGACGGTCACCGATTCCAAAAGTGAATGCGTCTATGCGACCGGCAGCATGTGAGCTTCCATAGGAGACCATCAAAAGTTGTCTAGGCCAAAGTGACTTTTGGCCCAAAATTGGGCCTACAGGAATGACTATAACGGCATGGTTGCCGATAAGACGGTCACCGATTCCAAAAGTGAATTCGTCTGTGCGACCGCCAGCATGTGAGCTTCCATAGGAGACCATCAAAAGTTGTCTAGGCCAAAGTGACTTTTGGCCCAAAATTGGGCCTACAGGAATGACTATAACGGCATGGTTGCCGATAAGACGGTCACCGATTCCAAAAGTGAATGCGTCTATGCAACCGACAGCATGTGACCTTCCATAGGAGCCTATCAAAAGTTGTCTAGGCCAAAGTCACCTTTTGGCCCATTTTTGGGCATGACTATAACGGCACGGGTTGCCGATAAGACGGTCACCGATTCCAAAAGTGAATGCGTCTATGCGACCGGCAGCATGTGAGCTTCCATAGGAGACCATCAAAAGTTGTCTAGGCCAAAGTGACTTTTGGCCCAAAATTGGGCCTACAGGAATGACTATAACGGCATGGTTGCCGATAAGACGGTCACCGATTCCAAAAGTGAATGCGTCTATGCGACCGACAGCATGTGACCTTCCATAGGAGCCTATCAAAAGTTGTCTAGGCCAAAGTCACCTTTTGGCCCATTTTTGGGCATGACTATAACGGCACGGGTTGCCGATAAGACGGTCACCGATTCCAAAAGTGAATGCGTCTATGCGACCGGCAGCATGTGAGCTTCCATAGGTGAAAATCAAAAGTTGTCTAGGCCAAAGTGACTTTTGGCCCAAAATTGGGCCTACAGGAATGACTATAACGGCATGGTTGCCGATAAGACGGTCACCGATTCCAAAAGTGAATGCGTCTATGCGACCGACAGAATGTGACCTTCCATAGGAGCCTATCAAAAGTTGTCTAGGCTAAAGTCACCTTTTGGCCCATTTTTGGGCATGACTATAACGGCACGGGTTGCCGATAAGACGGTCACCGATTCCAAAAGTGAATGCGTCTATGCGACCGGCAGCATGTGAGCTTCCATAGGAGACCATCAAAAGTTGTCTAGGCCAAAGTGACTTTTGGCCCAAAATTGGGCCTACAGGAATGACTATAACGGCATGGTTGCCGATAAGACGGTCACCGATTCCAAAAGTGAATGCATCTCTGCGACCGACAGCATGTGACCTTCCATAGGAGCCTATCAAAAGTTGTCTAGGCCAAAGTCACCTTTTGGCCCATTTTTGGGCATGACTATAACGGCACGGGTTGCCGATAAGACGGTCACCGATTCCAAAAGTGAATGCGTCTATGCGACCGGCAGCATGTGAGCTTCCATAGGAGCCTATCAAAAGTTGTCAGGCCAAAGTCACCTTTTGGCCCATTTTTGGGCATGACTATAACGGCACGGGTTGCCGATAAGACGGTCACCGATTCCAAAAGTGAATGCGTCTATGCGACCGGCAGCATGTGAGCTTCCATAGGAGACCATCAAAAGTTGTCTAGGCCAAAGTGACTTTTGGCCCAAAATTGGGCCTACAGGAATGACTATAACGGCATGGTTGCCGATAAGACGGTCACCGATTCCAAAAGTGAATGCGTCTATGCGACCGACAGAATGTGACCTTCCATAGGAGCCTATCAAAAGTTGTCTAGGCCAAAGTCACCTTTTGGCCCATTTTTGGGCATGACTATAACGGCACGGGTTGCCGATAAGACGGTCACCGATTCCAAAAGTGAATGCGTCTATGCGACCGGCAGCATGTGAGCTTCCATAGGAGACCATCAAAAGTTGTCTAGGCCAAAGTGACTTTTGGCCCAAAATTGGGCCTACAGGAATGACTATAACGGCATGGTTGCCGATAAGACGGTCACCGATTCCAAAAGTGAATGCGTCTATGCGACCGACAGCATGTGACCTTCCATAGGAGCCTATCAAAAGTTGTCTAGGCCAAAGTCACCTTTTGGCCCATTTTTGGGCATGACTATAACGGCACGGGTTGCCGATAAGACGGTCACCGATTCCAAAAGTGAATGCGTCTATGCGACCGGCAGCATGTGAGCTTCCATAGGAGACCATCAAAAGTTGTCTAGGCCAAAGTGACTTTTGGCCCAAAATTGGGCCTACAGGAATGACTATAACGGCATGGTTGCCGATAAGACGGTCACCGATTCCAAAAGTGAATGCGTCTATGCGACCGACAGCATGTGACCTTCCATAGGAGCCTATCAAAAGTTGTCTAGGCCAAAGTCAACTTTTGGCCCATTTTTGGGCATGACTATAACGGCACGGGTTGCCGATAAGACGGTCACCGATTCCAAAAGTGAATGCGTCTATGCGACCGGCAGCATGTGAGCTTCCATAGGAGACCATCAAAAGTTGTTTAGGCCAAAGTGACTTTTGGCCCAAAATTGGGCCTACAGGAATGACTATAACGGCATGGTTGCCGATAAGACGGTCACCGATTCCAAAAGTGAATGCGTCTATGCGACCGACAGCATGTGACCTTCCATAGGAGCCTATCAAAAGTTGTCTAGGCCAAAGTCACCTTTTGGCCCATTTTTGGGCATGACTATAACGGCACGGGTTGCCGATAAGACGGTCACCGATTCCAAAAGTGAATGCGTCTATGCGACCGGCAGCATGTGAGCTTCCATAGGAGACCATCAAAAGTTGTCTAGGCCAAAGTGACTTTTGGCCCAAAATTGGGCCTACAGGAATGACTATAACGGCATGGTTGCCGATAAGACGGTCACCGATTCCAAAAGTGAATGCGTCTATGCGACCGACAGCATGTGACCTTCCATAGGAGCCTATCAAAAGTTGTCTAGGCCAAAGTCACCTTTTGGCCCATTTTTGGGCATGACTATAACGGCACGGGTTGCCGATAAGACGGTCACCGATTCCAAAAGTGAATGCGTCTATGCGACCGGCAGCATGTGAGCTTCCATAGGAGACCATCAAAAGTTGTCTAGGCCAAAGTGACTTTTGGCCCAAAATTGGGCCTACAGGAATGACTATAACGGCATGGTTGCCGATAAGACGGTCACCGATTCCAAAAGTGAATGCGTCTCTGCGACCGACAGCATGTGACCTTCCATAGGAGCCTATCAAAAGTTGTCTAGGCCAAAGTCACCTTTTGGCCCATTTTTGGGCATGAATATAACGTCACAGGTTGCCGATAAGACGGTCACCGATTCCAAAAGTGAATGCGTCTATGCGACCGGCAGCATGTGAGCTTCCATAGGAGACCATCAAAAGTTGTCTAGGCCAAAGTGACTTTTGGCCCAAAATTGGGCCTACAGGAATGACTATAACGGCATGGTTGCCGATAAGACGGTCACCGATTCCAAAAGTGAATGCATCTCTGCGACCGACAGCATGTGACCTTCCATAGGAGCCTATCAAAAGTTGTCTAGGCCAAAGTCACCTTTTGGCCCATTTTTGGGCATGAATATAACGTCACAGGTTGCCGATAAGACGGTCACCGATTCCAAAAGTGAATGCGTCTATGCGACCGACAGTATGTGACCTTCCATAGGAGCCTATCAAAAGTTGTCTAGGCCAAAGTCACCTTTTGGCCCATTTTTGGGCATGACTATAACGGCACGGGTTGCCGATAAGACGGTCACCGATTCCAAAAGTGAATGCGTCTATGCGACCGGCAGCATGTGAGCTTCCATAGGAGACCATCAAAAGTTGTCTAGGCCAAAGTGACTTTTGGCCCAAAATTGGGCCTACAGGAATGACTATAACGGCATGGTTGCCGATAAGACGGTCACCGATTCCAAAAGTGAATGCGTCTATGCGACCGACAGCATGTGCCCTTCAATAGGAGCCTATCAAAAGTTGTCTAGGCCAAAGTCACCTTTTGGCCCATTTTTGGGCATGACTATAACGGCACGGGTTGCCGATAAGACGGTCACCGATTCCAAAAGTGAGTGCGTCTATGCGACCGGCAGCATGTGAGTTTCCATAGGATACCATCAAAAGTTGTCTAGGCCAAAGTGACTTTTGGCCCAAAATTGGGCCTACAGGAATGATTATAACGGCATGGTTGTCGATAAGACGGTCACCGATTCCAAAAGTGAATGCGTCTATGCGACCGGCAGCATGTGAGCTTCCATAGGAGACCATCAAAAGTTGTCTAGGCCAAAGTGACTTTTGGCCCAAAATTGGGCCTACAGGAATGACTATAACGGCATGGTTGCCGATAAGACGGTCACCGATTCCAAAAGTGAATGCGTCTATGCGACCGACAGCATGTGACCTTCCATAGGAGCCTATCAAAAGTTGTCTAGGCCAAAGTCACCTTTTGGCCCATTTTTGGGCATGACTATAACGGCACGGGTTGCCGATAAGACGGTCACCGATTCCAAAAGTGAATGCGTCTATGCGACCGGCAGCATGTGAGCTTCCATAGGAGACCATCAAAAGTTGTCTAGGCCAAAGTGACTTTTGGCCCAAAATTGGGCCTACAGGAATGACTATAACGGCATGGTTGCCGATAAGACGGTCACCGATTCCAAAAGTGAATGCGTCTATGCGACCGACAGCATGTGACCTTCCATAGGAGCCTATCAAAAGTTGTCTAGGCCAAAGTCACCTTTTGGCCCATTTTTGGGCATGACTATAACGGCACGGGTTGCCGATAAGACGGTCACCGATTCCAAAAGTGAATGCGTCTATGCGACCGGCAGCATGTGAGCTTCCATAGGAGACCATCAAAAGTTGTCTAGGCCAAAGTGACTTTTGGCCCAAAATTGGGCCTACAGGAATGACTATAACGGCATGGTTGCCGATAAGACGGTCACCGATTCCAAAAGTGAATGCGTCTATGCGACCGACAGCATGTGACCTTCCATAGGAGCCTATCAAAAGTTGTCTAGGCCAAAGTCACCTTTTGGCCCATTTTTGGGCATGAATATAACGTCACAGGTTGCCGATAAGACGGTCACCGATTCCAAAAGTGAATGCGTCTATGCGACCGGCAGCATGTGAGCTTCCATAGGAGACCATCAAAAGTTGTCTAGGCCAAAGTGACTTTTGGCCCAAAATTGGGCCTACAGGAATGACTATAACGGCATGGTTGCCGATAAGACGGTCACCGATTCCAAAAGTGAATGCATCTCTGCGACCGACAGCATGTGACCTTCCATAGGAGCCTATCAAAAGTTGTCTAGGCCAAAGTCACCTTTTGGCCCATTTTTGGGCATGAATATAACGTCACAGGTTGCCGATAAGACGGTCACCGATTCCAAAAGTGAATGCGTCTATGCGACCGACAGTATGTGACCTTCCATAGGAGCCTATCAAAAGTTGTCTAGGCCAAAGTCACCTTTTGGCCCATTTTTGGGCATGACTATAACGGCACGGGTTGCCGATAAGACGGTCACCGATTCCAAAAGTGAATGCGTCTATGCGACCGGCAGCATGTGAGCTTCCATAGGAGACCATCAAAAGTTGTCTAGGCCAAAGTGACTTTTGGCCCAAAATT
This sequence comes from Gibbula magus, assembly GCA_936450465.1. NCBI lineage: Eukaryota > Metazoa > Mollusca > Gastropoda > Trochida > Trochidae > Gibbula > Gibbula magus. The sequence goes on from OW388301.1 coordinate 46,286,304, forward strand.
GGGCCTACAGGAATGACTATAACGGCATGGTTGCCGATAAGACGGTCACCGATTCCAAAAGTGAATGCGTCTATGCGACCGACAGCATGTGACCTTCAATAGGAGCCTATCAAAAGTTGTCTAGGCCAAAGTCACCTTTTGGCCCATTTTTGGGCATGACTATAACGGCACGGGTTGCCGATAAGACGGTCACCGATTCCAAAAGTGAGTGCGTCTATGCGACCGGCAGCATGTGAGTTTCCATAGGATACCATCAAAAGTTGTCTAGGCCAAAGTGACTTTTGGCCCAAAATTGGGCCTACAGGAATGATTATAACGGCATGGTTGCCGATAAGACGGTCACCGATTCCAAAAGTGAATGCGTCTATGCGACCGACAGCATGTGAGCTTCCATAGGAGACCATCAAAAGTTGTCTAGGCCAAAGTGACTTTTGGCCCAAAATTGGGCCTACAGGAATGACTATAACGGCATGGTTGCCGATAAGACGGTCACCGATTCCAAAAGTGAATGCGTCTATGCGACCGACAGCATGTGACCTTCCATAGGAGCCTATCAAAAGTTGTCTAGGCCAAAGTCACCTTTTGGCCCATTTTTGGGCATGAATATAACGTCACAGGTTGCCGATAAGACGGTCACCGATTCCAAAAGTGAATGCGTCTATGCGACCGGCAGCATGTGAGCTTCCATAGGAGACCATCAAAAGTTGTCTAGGCCAAAGTGACTTTTGGCCCAAAATTGGGCCTACAGGAATGACTATAACGGCATGGTTGCCGATAAGACGGTCACCGATTCCAAAAGTGAATGCATCTCTGCGACCGACAGCATGTGACCTTCCATAGGAGCCTATCAAAAGTTGTCTAGGCCAAAGTCACCTTTTGGCCCATTTTTGGGCATGAATATAACGTCACAGGTTGCCGATAAGACGGTCACCGATTCCAAAAGTGAATGCGTCTATGCGACCGACAGTATGTGACCTTCCATAGGAGCCTATCAAAAGTTGTCTAGGCCAAAGTCACCTTTTGGCCCATTTTTGGGCATGACTATAACGGCACGGGTTGCCGATAAGACGGTCACCGATTCCAAAAGTGAATGCGTCTATGCGACCGGCAGCATGTGAGCTTCCATAGGAGACCATCAAAAGTTGTCTAGGCCAAAGTGACTTTTGGCCCAAAATTGGGCCTACAGGAATGACTATAACGGCATGGTTGCCGATAAGACGGTCACCGATTCCAAAAGTGAATGCGTCTATGCGACCGACAGCATGTGACCTTCCATAGGAGCCTATCAAAAGTTGGCTAGGCCAAAGTCACCTTTTGGCCCATTTTTGGGCATGACTATAACGGCACGGGTTGCCGATAAGACGGTCACCGATTCCAAAAGTGAATGCGTCTATGCGACCGGCAGCATGTGAGCTTCCATAGGAGACCATCAAAAGTTGTCTAGGCCAAAGTGACTTTTGGCCCAAAATTGGGCCTACAGGAATGACTATAACGGCATGGTTGCCGATAAGACGGTCACCGATTCCAAAAGTGAATGCGTCTATGCGACCGACAGCATGTGACCTTCCATAGGAGCCTATCAAAAGTTGTCTAGGCCAAAGTCACCTTTTGGCCCATTTTTGGGCATGACTATAACGGCACGGGTTGCCGATAAGACGGTCACCGATTCCAAAAGTGAATGCGTCTATGCGACCGGCAGCATGTGAGCTTCCATAGGAGACCATCAAAAGTTGTCTAGGCCAAAGTGACTTTTGGCCCAAAATTGGGCCTACAGGAATGACTATAACGGCATGGTTGCCGATAAGACGGTCACCGATTCCAAAAGTGAATGCGTCTATGCGACCGACAGCATGTGACCTTCCATAGGAGCCTATCAAAAGTTGTCTAGGCCAAAGTCACCTTTTGGCCCATTTTTGGGCATGAATATAACGTCACAGGTTGCCGATAAGACGGTCACCGATTCCAAAAGTGAATGCGTCTATGCGACCGGCAGCATGTGAGCTTCCATAGGAGACCATCAAAAGTTGTCTAGGCCAAAGTGACTTTTGGCCCAAAATTGGGCCTACAGGAATGACTATAACGGCATGGTTGCCGATAAGACGGTCACCGATTCCAAAAGTGAATGCATCTCTGCGACCGACAGCATGTGACCTTCCATAGGAGCCTATCAAAAGTTGTCTAGGCCAAAGTCACCTTTTGGCCCATTTTTGGGCATGAATATAACGTCACAGGTTGCCGATAAGACGGTCACCGATTCCAAAAGTGAATGCGTCTATGCGACCGACAGTATGTGACCTTCCATAGGAGCCTATCAAAAGTTGTCTAGGCCAAAGTCACCTTTTGGCCCATTTTTGGGCATGACTATAACGGCACGGGTTGCCGATAAGACGGTCACCGATTCCAAAAGTGAATGCGTCTATGCGACCGGCAGCATGTGAGCTTCCATAGGAGACCATCAAAAGTTGTCTAGGCCAAAGTGACTTTTGGCCCAAAATTGGGCCTACAGGAATGACTATAACGGCATGGTTGCCGATAAGACGGTCACCGATTCCAAAAGTGAATGCGTCTATGCGACCGACAGCATGTGACCTTCAATAGGAGCCTATCAAAAGTTGTCTAGGCCAAAGTCACCTTTTGGCCCATTTTTGGGCATGACTATAACGGCACGGGTTGCCGATAAGACGGTCACCGATTCCAAAAGTGAGTGCGTCTATGCGACCGGCAGCATGTGAGTTTCCATAGGATACCATCAAAAGTTGTCTAGGCCAAAGTGACTTTTGGCCCAAAATTGGGCCTACAGGAATGATTATAACGGCATGGTTGCCGATAAGACGGTCACCGATTCCAAAAGTGAATGCGTCTATGCGACCGACAGCATGTGAGCTTCCATAGGAGACCATCAAAAGTTGTCTAGGCCAAAGTGACTTTTGGCCCAAAATTGGGCCTACAGGAATGACTATAACGGCATGGTTGCCGATAAGACGGTCACCGATTCCAAAAGTGAATGCGTCTATGCGACCGACAGCATGTGACCTTCCATAGGAGCCTATCAAAAGTTGTCTAGGCCAAAGTCACCTTTTGGCCCATTTTTGGGCATGAATATAACGTCACAGGTTGCCGATAAGACGGTCACCGATTCCAAAAGTGAATGCGTCTATGCGACCGGCAGCATGTGAGCTTCCATAGGAGACCATCAAAAGTTGTCTAGGCCAAAGTGACTTTTGGCCCAAAATTGGGCCTACAGGAATGACTATAACGGCATGGTTGCCGATAAGACGGTCACCGATTCCAAAAGTGAATGCATCTCTGCGACCGACAGCATGTGACCTTCCATAGGAGCCTATCAAAAGTTGTCTAGGCCAAAGTCACCTTTTGGCCCATTTTTGGGCATGAATATAACGTCACAGGTTGCCGATAAGACGGTCACCGATTCCAAAAGTGAATGCGTCTATGCGACCGACAGTATGTGACCTTCCATAGGAGCCTATCAAAAGTTGTCTAGGCCAAAGTCACCTTTTGGCCCATTTTTGGGCATGACTATAACGGCACGGGTTGCCGATAAGACGGTCACCGATTCCAAAAGTGAATGCGTCTATGCGACCGGCAGCATGTGAGCTTCCATAGGAGACCATCAAAAGTTGTCTAGGCCAAAGTGACTTTTGGCCCAAAATTGGGCCTACAGGAATGACTATAACGGCATGGTTGCCGATAAGACGGTCACCGATTCCAAAAGTGAATGCGTCTATGCGACCGACAGCATGTGACCTTCAATAGGAGCCTATCAAAAGTTGTCTAGGCCAAAGTCACCTTTTGGCCCATTTTTGGGCATGACTATAACGGCACGGGTTGCCGATAAGACGGTCACCGATTCCAAAAGTGAGTGCGTCTATGCGACCGGCAGCATGTGAGTTTCCATAGGATACCATCAAAAGTTGTCTAGGCCAAAGTGACTTTTGGCCCAAAATTGGGCCTACAGGAATGATTATAACGGCATGGTTGCCGATAAGACGGTCACCGATTCCAAAAGTGAATGCGTCTATGCGACCGACAGCATGTGACCTTCCATAGGAGCCTATCAAAAGTTGTCTAGGCCAAAGTCACCTTTTGGCCCATTTTTGGGCATGACTATAACGGCACGGGTTGCCGATAAGACGGTCACCGATTCCAAAAGTGAATGCGTCTATGCGACCGGCAGCATGTGAGCTTCCATAGGAGACCATCAAAAGTTGTCTAGGCCAAAGTGACTTTTGGCCCAAAATTGGGCCTACAGGAATGACTATAACGGCATGGTTGCCGATAAGACGGTCACCGATTCCAAAAGTGAATGCGTCTATGCGACCGACAGCATGTGACCTTCCATAGGAGCCTATCAAAAGTTGTCTAGGCCAAAGTCACCTTTTGGCCCATTTTTGGGCATGACTATAACGGCACGGGTTGCCGATAAGACGGTCACCGATTCCAAAAGTGAATGCGTCTATGCGACCGGCAGCATGTGAGCTTCCATAGGAGACCATGAAAAGTTGTCTACGCCAAAGTGACTTTTGGCCCAAAATTGGGCCTACAGGAATGACTATAACGGCATGGTTGCCGATAAGACGGTCACCGATTCCAAAAGTGAATGCGTCTATGCGACCGACAGCATGTGACCTTCCATAGGAGCCTATCAAAAGTTGTCTAGGCCAAAGTCACCTTTTGGCCCATTTTTGGGCATGACTATAACGGCACGGGTTGCCGATAAGACGGTCACCGATTCCAAAAGTGAATGCGTCTATGCGACCGGCAGCATGTGAGCTTCCATAGGAGACCATCAAAAGTTGTCTAGGCCAAAGTGACTTTTGGCCCAAAATTGGGCCTACAGGAATGACTATAACGGCATGGTTGCCGATAAGACGGTCACCGATTCCAAAAGTGAATGCATCTCTGCGACCGACAGCATGTGACCTTCCATAGGAGCCTATCAAAAGTTGTCTAGGCCAAAGTCACCTTTTGGCCCATTTTTGGGCATGACTATAACGTCACAGGTTGCCGATAAGACGGTCACCGATTCCAAAAGTGAATGCGTCTATGCGACCGACAGCATGTGACCTTCCATAGGAGCCTATCAAAAGTTGTCTAGGCCAAAGTCACCTTTTGGCCCATTTTTGGGCATGACTATAACGGCACGGGTTGCCGATAAGACGGTCACCGATTCCAAAAGTGAATGCGTCTATGCGACCGGCAGCATGTGAGCTTCCATAGGAGACCATCAAAAGTTGTCTAGGCCAAAGTGACTTTTGGCCCAAAATTGGGCCTACAGGAATGACTATAACGGCATGGTTGCCGATAAGACGGTCACCGATTCCAAAAGTGAATGCGTCTATGCGACCGACAGCATGTGACCTTCAATAGGAGCCTATCAAAAGTTGTCTAGGCCAAAGTCACCTTTTGGCCCATTTTTGGGCATGACTATAACGGCACAGGTTGCCGATAAGACGGTCACCGATTCCAAAAGTGAGTGCGTCTATGCGACCGGCAGCATGTGAGCTTCCATAGGATACCATCAAAAGTTGTCTAGGCCAAAGTGACTTTTGGCCCAAAATTGGGCCTACAGGAATGATTATAACGGCATGGTTGCCGATAAGACGGTCACCGATTCGAAAAGTGAATGCGTCTATGCGACCGACAGCATGTGAGCTTCCATAGGAGCCTATCAAAAGTTGTCTAGGCCAAAGTCACCTTTTGGCCCATTTTTGGGCATGACTATAACGGCACGGGTTGCCGATAAGACGGTCACCGATTCCAAAAGTGAATGCGTCTATGCAACCGGCAGCATGTGAGCTTCCATAGGAGACCATCAAAAGTTGTCTAGGCCAAAGTGACTTTTGGCCCAAAATTGGGCCTACAGGAATGACTATAACGGCATTGTTGCCGATAAGACGGTCACCGATTCCAAAAGTGAATGCGTCTATGCGACCGACAGCATGTGACCTTCCATATGAGCCTATCAAAAGTTGTCTAGGCCAAAGTCACCTTTTGGCCCATTTTTGGGCATGACTATAACGGCACGGGTTGCCGATAAGACGGTCACCGATTCCAAAAGTGAATGCGTCTATGCGACCGGCAGCATGTGAGCTTCCATAGGAGACCATCAAAAGTTGTCTAGGCCAAAGTGACTTTTGGCCCAAAATTGGGCCTACAGGAATGACTATAACGGCATTGTTGCCGATAAGACGGTCACCGATTCCAAAAGTGAATGCGTCTATGCGACCGACAGCATGTGACCTTCCATATGAGCCTATCAAAAGTTGTCTAGGCCAAAGTCACCTTTTGGCCCATTTTTGGGCATGACTATAACGGCACGGGTTGCCGATAAGACGGTCACCGATTCCAAAAGAGAGTGCGTCTATGCGACCGGCAGCATGTGAGCTTCCATAGGATACCATCAAAAGTTGTCTAGGCCAAAGTGACTTTTGGCCCAAAATTGGGCCTACAGGAATGATTATAACGACATGGTTGCCGATAAGACTGTCACCGATTCCAAAAGTGAATGCGTCTATGCGACCGACAGCATGTGAGCTTCCATAGGAGCCTATCAAAAGTTGTCTAGGCCAAAGTCACCTTTTGGCCCATTTTTGGGCATGACTATAACGGCACGGGTTGCCGATAAGACGGTCACCGATTCCAAAAGTGAATGCGTCTATGCGACCGGCAGCATGTGAGCTTCCATAGGAGACCATCAAAAGTTGTCTAGGCCAAAGTGACTTTTGGCCCAAAATTGGGCCTACAGGAATGACTATAATGGCATGGTTGCCGATAAGACGGTCACCGATTCCAAAAGTGATTGCGTCTATGCGACCGACAGCATGTGACCTTCCATAGGAGCCTATCAAAAGTTGTCTAGGCCAAAGTCACCTTTTGGCCCATTTTTGGGCATGACTATAACGGCACGGGTTGCCGATAAGACGGTCACCGATTCCAAAAGTGAATGCGTCTATGCGACCGGCAGCATGTGAGCTTCCATACGAGACCATCAAAAGTTGTCTAGGCCAAAGTGACTTTTGGCCCAAAATTGGGCCTACAGGAATGACTATAACGGCATGGTTGCCGATAAGACGGTCACCGATTCCAAAAGTGAATGCGTCTATGCGACCGACAGCATGTGACCTTCCATAGGAGCCTATCAAAAGTTGTCTAGGCCAATGTCACCTTTTGGCCCATTTTTGGGCATGACTATAACGGCACGGGTTGCCGATAAGACGGTCACCGATTCCAAAAGTGAATGCGTCTATGCGACCGGCAGCATGTGAGCTTCCATAGGAGACCATCAAAAGTTGTCTAGGCCAAAGTGACTTTTGGCCCAAAATTGGGCCTACAGGAATGACTATAACGGCATTGTTGCCGATAAGACGGTCACCGATTCCAAAAGTGAATGCGTCTATGCGACCGACAGCATGTGACCTTCCATATGAGCCTATCAAAAGTTGTCTAGGCCAAAGTCACCTTTTGGCCCATTTTTGGGCATGACTATAACGGCACGGGTTGCCGATAAGACGGTCACCGATTCCAAAAGTGAATGCGTCTATGCGACCGACAGCATGTGACCTTCAATAGGAGCCTATCAAAAGTTGTCTAGGCCAAAGTCACGTTTTGGCCCATTTTTGGGCATGACTATAACGGCACGGGTTGCCGATAAGACGGTCACCGATTCCAAAAGAGAGTGCGTCTATGCGACCGGCAGCATGTGACCTTCCATAGGATACCATCAAAAGTTGTCTAGGCCAAAGTGACTTTTGGCCCAAAATTGGGCCTACAGGAATGATTATAACGACATGGTTGCCGATAAGACGGTCACCGATTCCAAAAGTGAATGCGTCTATGCGACCGACAGCATGTGACCTTCCATATGAGCCTATCAAAAGTTGTCTAGGCCAAAGTCACCTTTTGGCCCATTTTTGGGCATGACTATAACGGCACGGGTTGCCGATAAGACGGTCACCGATTCCAAAAGTGAATGCGTCTATGCGACCGACAGCATGTGACCTTCAATAGGAGCCTATCAAAAGTTGTCTAGGCCAAAGTCACGTTTTGGCCCATTTTTGGGCATGACTATAACGGCACGGGTTGCCGATAAGACGGTCACCGATTCCAAAAGAGAGTGCGTCTATGCGACCGGCAGCATGTGAGCTTCCATAGGATACCATCAAAAGTTGTCTAGGCCAAAGTGACTTTTGGCCCAAAATTGGGCCTACAGGAATGATTATAACGACATGGTTGCCGATAAGACGGTCACCGATTCCAAAAGTGAATGCGTCTATGCGACCGACAGCATGTGAGCTTCCATAGGAGCCTATCAAAAGTTGTCTAGGCCAAAGTCACCTTTTGGCCCATTTTTGGGCATGACTATAACGGCACGGGTTGCCGATAAGACGGTCACCGATTCCAAAAGTGAATGCGTCTATGCGACCGGCAGCATGTGAGCTTCCATAGGAGACCATCAAAAGTTGTCTAGGCCAAAGTGACTTTTGGCCCAAAATTGGGCCTACAGGAATGACTATAATGGCATGGTTGCCGATAAGACGGTCACCGATTCCAAAAGTGATTGCGTCTATGCGACCGACAGCATGTGACCTTCCATAGGAGCCTATCAAAAGTTGTCTAGGCCAAAGTCACCTTTTGGCCCATTTTTGGGCATGACTATAACGGCACGGGTTGCCGATAAGACGGTCACCGATTCCAAAAGTGAATGCGTCTATGCGACCGGCAGCATGTGAGCTTCCATACGAGACCATCAAAAGTTGTCTAGGCCAAAGTGACTTTTGGCCCAAAATTGGGCCTACAGGAATGACTATAACGGCATTGTTGCCGATAAGACGGTCACCGATTCCAAAAGTGAATGCGTCTATGCGACCGACAGAATGTGACCTTCCATATGAGCCTATCAATAGTTGTCTAGGCCAAAGTCACCTTTTGGCCCATTTTTGGGCATGACTATAACGGCACGGGTTGCCGATAAGACGGTCACCGATTCCAAAAGTGAATGCGTCTATGCAACCGGCAGCATGTGAGCTTCCATAGGAGACCATCAAAAGTTGTCTAGGCCAAAGTGACTTTTGGCCCAAAATTGGGCCTACAGGAATGACTATAACGGCATGGTTGCCGATAAGACGGTCACCGATTCCAAAAGTGAATGCGTCTATGCGACCGACAGCATGTGACCTTCCATAGGAGCCTATCAAAAGTTGTCTAGGCCAAAGTCACCTTTTGGCCCATTTTTGGGCATGACTATAACGGCACGGGTTGCCGATAAGACGGTCACCGATTCCAAAAGTGAATGCGTCTATGCGACCGGCAGCATGTGAGCTTCCATAGGAGACCATCAAAAGTTGTCTAGGCCAAAGTGACTTTTGGCCCAAAATTGGGCCTACAGGAATGACTATAACGGCATGGTTGCCGATAAGACGGTCACCGATTCCAAAAGTGAATGCGTCTATGCGACCGACAGCATGTGACCTTCCATAGGAGCCTATCAAAAGTTGTCTAGGCCAAAGTCACCTTTTGGCCCATTTTTGGGCATGACTATAACGGCACGGGTTGCCGATAAGACGGTCACCGATTCCAAAAGTGAATGCGTCTATGCGACCGGCAGCATGTGAGCTTCCATAGGAGACCATCAAAAGTTGCCTAGGCCAAAGTGACTTTTGGCCCAAAATTGGGCCTACAGGAATGACTATAACGGCATGGTTGCCGATAAGACGGTCACCGATTCCAAAAGTGAATGCGTCTATGCGACCGGCAGCATGTGAGCTTCCATAGGAGACCATCAAAAGTTGTCTAGGCCAAAGTGACTTTTGGCCCAAAATTGGGCCTACAGGAATGACTATAACGGCATGGTTGCCGATAAGACGGTCACCGATTCCAAAAGTGAATGCGTCTATGCGACCGGCAGCATGTGAGCTTCCATAGGAGACCATCAAAAGTTGTCTAGGCCAAAGTGACTTTTGGCCCAAAATTGGGCCTACAGGAATGACTATAACGGCATGGTTGCCGATAAGACGGTCACCGATTCCAAAAGTGAATGCGTCTATGCGACCTACAGCATGTGACCTTCCATAGGAGCCTATCAAAAGTTGTCTAGGCCAAAGTCACCTTTTGGCCCATTTTTGGGCATGACTATAACGGCACGGGTTGCCGATAAGACGGTCACCGATTCCAAAAGTGAATGCGTCTATGCGACCGGCAGCATGTGAGCTTCCATAGGAGACCATCAAAAGTTGTCTAGGCCAAAGTGACTTTTGGCCCAAAATTGGGCCTACAGGAATGACTATAACGGCATGGTTGCCGATAAGACGGTCACCGATTCCAAAAGTGAATGCGTCTATGCGACCGACAGCATGTGACCTTCCATAGGAGCCTATCAAAAGTTGTCTAGGCCAAAGTCACCTTTTGGCCCATTTTTGGGCATGACTATAACGGCACGGGTTGCCGATAAGACGGTCACCGATTCCAAAAGTGAATGCGTCTATGCGACCGGCAGCATGTGAGCTTCCATAGGAGACCATCAACAGTTGTCTAGGCCAAAGTGACTTTTTGCCCAAAATTGGGCCTACAGGAATGACTATAACGGCATGGTTGCCGATAAGACGGTCACCGATTCCAAAAGTGATTGCGTCTATGCGACCGACAGCATGTGACCTTCCATAGGAGCCTATCAAAAGTTGTCTAGGCCAAAGTCACCTTTTGGCCCATTTTTGGGCATGACTATAACGGCACGGGTTGCCGATAAGACGGTCACCGATTCCAAAAGTGAATGCGTCTATGCGACCGGCAGCATGTGAGCTTCCATAGGAGACCATCAAAAGTTGTCTAGGCCAAAGTGACTTTTGGCCCAAAATTGGGCCTACAGGAATGACTATAACGGCATGGTTGCCGATAAGACGGTCACCGATTCCAAAAGTGAATGCGTCTATGCGACCGACAGCATGTGACCTTCCATAGGAGCCTATCAAAAGTTGTCTAGGCCAAAGTCACCTTTTGGCCCATTTTTGGGCATGACTATAACGGCACGGGTTGCCGATAAGACGGTCACCGATTCCAAAAGTGAGTACGTCTATGCGACCGGCAGCATGTGAGCTTCCATAGGATACCATCAAAAGTTGTCTAGGCCAAAGTGACTTTTGGCCCAAAATTGGGCCTACAGGAATGACTATAACGGCATGGTTGCCGATAAGACGGTCACCGATTCCAAAAGTGAATGCGTCTATGCGACCGGCAGCATGTGAGCTTCCATAGGAGACCATCAAAAGTTGTCTAGGCCAAAGTGACTTTTGGCCCAAAATTGGGCCTACAGGAATGACTATAACGGCATGGTTGCCGATAAGACGGTCACCGATTCCAAAAGTGAATGCGTCTATGCGACCGACAGCATGTGACCTTCCATAGGAGCCTATCAAAAGTTGTCTAGGCCAAAGTCACCTTTTGGCCCATTTTTGGGCATGACTATAACGGCACGGGTTGCCGATAAGACGGTCACCGATTCCAAAAGTGAGTACGTCTATGCGACCGGCAGCATGTGAGCTTCCATAGGATACCATCAAAAGTTGTCTAGGCCAAAGTGACTTTTGGCCCAAAATTGGGCCTACAGGAATGACTATAACGGCATGGTTGCCGATAAGACGGTCACCGATTCCAAAAGTGAATGCGTCTATGCGACCGACAGCATGTGACCTTCCATAGGAGCCTATCAAAAGTTGTCTAGGCCAAAGTCACCTTTTGGCCCATTTTTGGGCATGACTATAACGGCACGGGTTGCCGATAAGACGGTCACCGATTCCAAAAGTGAATGCGTCTATGCGACCGGCAGCATGTGAGCTTCCATAGGAGACCATCAAAAGTTGTCTAGGCCAAAGTGACTTTTGGCCCAAAATTGGGCCTACAGGAATGACTATAACGGCATGTTTGCCGATAAGACGGTCACCGATTCCAAAAGTGAATGCGTCTATGCGACCGACAGCATGTGACCTTCCATAGGAGCCTATCAAAAGTTGTCTAGGCCAAAGTCACCTTTTGGCCCATTTTTGGGCATGACTATAACGGCACGGGTTGCCGATAAGACGGTCACCGATTCCAAAAGTGAATGCGTCTATGCGACCGGCAGCATGTGAGCTTCCATAGGAGACCATCAAAAGTTGCCTAGGCCAAAGTGACTTTTGGCCCAAAATTGGGATTACAGGAATGACTATAACGGCATGGTTGCCGATAAGACGGTCACCTTTTGGCCCATTTTTGGGCATGACTATAACGGCACGGGTTGCCGATAAGACGGTCACCGATTCCAAAAGTGAATGCGTCTATGCGACCGGCAGCATGTGAGCTTCCATAGGAGACCATCAAAAGTTGCCTAGGCCAAAGTGACTTTTGGCCCAAAATTGGGATTACAGGAATGACTATAACGGCATGGTTGCCGATAAGACGGTCACCTTTTGGCCCATTTTTGGGCATGACTATAACGGCACGGGTTGCCGATAAGACGGTCACCGATTGCAAAAGTGAATGCGTCTATGCGACCGGCAGCATGTGAGCTTCCATAGGAGACCATCAAAAGTTGTCTAGGCCAAAGTGACTTTTGGCCCAAAATTGGGCCTACAGGAATGACTATAACGGCATGGTTGCCGATAAGACGGTCACCGATTCCAAAAGTGAATGCGTCTATGCGACCGACAGCATGTGACCTTCCATAGGAGCCTATAAAAAGTTGTCTAGGCCAAAGTCACCTTTTGGCCCATTTTTGGGCATGACTATAACGGCACGGGTTGCCGATAAGACGGTCACCGATTCCAAAAGTGAATGCGTCTATGCGACCGGCAGCATGTGAGCTTCCATAGGAGACCATCAAAAGTTGTCTAGGCCAAAGTGACTTTTGGCCCAAAATTGGGCCTACAGGAATGACTATAACGGCATGGTTGCCGATAAGACGGTCACCGATTCCAAAAGTGAATGCGTCTATGCGACCGACAGCATGTGACCTGCCATAGGAGCCTATCAAAAGTTGTCTAGGCCAAAGTCACCTTTTGGCCCATTTTTGAGCATGACTATAACGGCATGGTTGCCGATAAGACGGTCACCGATTCCAAAAGTGAATGCGTCTATGCGACCGGCAGCATGTGAGCTTCCATAGGAGACCATCAAAAGTTGTCTAGGCCAAAGTGACTTTTGGCCCAAAATTGGGCCTACAGGAATGACTATAACGGCATGGTTGCCGATAAGACGGTCACCGATTCCAAAAGTGAATGCGTCTATGCGACCGGCAGCATGTGAGCTTCCATAGGAGACCATCAAAAGTTGTCTAGGCCAAAGTGACTTTTGGCCCAAAATTGGGCCTACAGGAATGACTATAACGGCATGGTTGCCGATAAGACGGTCACCGATTCCAAAAGTGAATGCGTCTATGCGACCTACAGCATGTGACCTTCCATAGGAGCCTATCAAAAGTTGTCTAGGCCAAAGTCACCTTTTGGCCCATTTTTGGGCATGACTATAACGGCACGGGTTGCCGATAAGACGGTCACCGATTCCAAAAGTGAATGCGTCTATGCGACCGGCAGCATGTGAGCTTCCATAGGAGACCATCAAAAGTTGTCTAGGCCAAAGTGACTTTTGGCCCAAAATTGGGCCTACAGGAATGACTATAACGGCATGGTTGCCGATAAGACGGTCACCGATTCCAAAAGTGAATGCGTCTATGCGACCGACAGCATGTGACCTTCCATAGGAGCCTATCAAAAGTTGTCTAGGCCAAAGTCACCTTTTGGCCCATTTTTGGGCATGACTATAACGGCACGGGTTGCCGATAAGACGGTCACCGATTCCAAAAGTGAATGCGTCTATGCGACCTGCAGCATGTGAGCTTCCATAGGAGACCATCAAAAGTTGCCTAGGCCAAAGTGACTTTTGGCCCAAAATTGGGCCTACAGGAATGACTATAACGGCATGGTTGCCGATAAGACGGTCACCGATTCCAAAAGTGAATGCGTCTATGCGACCGACAGCATGTGACCTTCCATAGGAGCCTATCAAAAGTTGTCTAGGCCAAAGTCACCTTTTGGCCCATTTTTGGGCATGACTATAACGGCACGGGTTGCCGATAAGACGGTCACCGATTCCAAAAGTGAATGCGTCTATGTGACCGGCAGCATGTAAGGTTCCATAGGAGACCATCAAAAGTTGTCTGGGCCAAAGTGACCTTTTGGCCCATTTTTGGGCATGACTATAACGGCACGGGTTGCCGATAAGACGGTCACCGATTCCAAAAGTGAATGCGTCTATGCGACCGGCAGCATGTGAGCTTCCATAGGAGACCATCAAAAGTTGTCTAGGCCAAAGTGACTTTTGGCCCAAAATTGGGCCTACAGGAATGACTATAACGGCATGGTTGCCGATAAGACGGTCACCGATTCCAAAAGTGAATGCGTCTATGCGACCGACAGCATGTGACCTTCCATAGGAGCCTATCAAAAGTTGTCTAGGCCAAAGTCACCTTTTGGCCCATTTTTGGGCATGACTATAACGGCACGGGTTGCCGATAAGACGTCACCGATTCCAAAAGTGAGTGCGTCTATGCGACCGGCAGCATGTGAGCTTCCATAGGATACCATCAAAAGTTGTCTAGGCCAAAGTGACTTTTGGCCCAAAATTGGGCCTACAGGAATGAATATAACGGCATGGTTGCCGATAAGACGGTCACCGATTCCAAAAGTGAATGCGTCTATGCGACCGACAGCATGTGACCTTCCATAGGAGCCTATCAAAAGTTGTCTAGGCCAAAGTCACCTTTTGGCCCATTTTTGGGCATGACTATAACGGCACGGGTTGCCGATAAGACGGTCACCGATTCCAAAAGTGAATGCGTCTATGCGACCGGCAGCATGTGAGCTTCCATAGGAGACCATCAAAAGTTGTCTAGGCCAAAGTGACTTTTGGCCCAAAATTGGGCCTACAGGAATGACTATAACGGCATGGTTGCCGATAAGACGGTCACCGATTCCAAAAGTGAATGCGTCTATGCGACCGACAGCATGTGACCTTCCATAGGAGCCTATCAAAAGTTGTCTAGGCCAAAGTCACCTTTTGGCCCATTTTTGGGCATGACTATAACGGCACGGGTTGCCGATAAGACGGTCACCGATTCCAAAAGTGAATGCGTCTATGCGACCGGCAGCATGTGAGCTTCCATAGGAGACCATCAACAGTTGTCTAGGCCAAAGTGACTTTTTGCCCAAAATTGGGCCTACAGGAATGACTATAATGGCATGGTTGCCGATAAGACGGTCACCGATTCCAAAAGTGATTGCGTCTATGCGACCGACAGCATGTGACCTTCCATAGGAGCCTATCAAAAGTTGTCTAGGCCAAAGTCACCTTTTGGCCCATTTTTGGGCATGACTATAACGGCACGGGTTGCCGATAAGACGGTCACCGATTCCAAAAGTGAATGCGTCTATGCGACCGGCAGCATGTGAGCTTCCATAGGAGACCATCAAAAGTTGTCTAGGCCAAAGTGACTTTTGGCCCAAAATTGGGCCTACAGGAATGACTATAACGGCATGGTTGCCGATAAGACGGTCACCGATTCCAAAAGTGAATGCGTCTATGCGACCGACAGCATGTGACCTTCCATAGGAGCCTATCAAAAGTTGTCTAGGCCAAAGTCACCTTTTGGCCCATTTTTGGGCATGACTATAACGGCACGGGTTGCCGATAAGACGGTCACCGATTCCAAAAGTGAGTACGTCTATGCGACCGGCAGCATGTGAGCTTCCATAGGAGACCATCAAAAGTTGCCTAGGCCAAAGTGACTTTTGGCCCAAAATTGGGATTACAGGAATGACTATAACGGCATGGTTGCCGATAAGACGGTCACCTTTTGGCCCATTTTTGGGCATGACTATAACGGCACGGGTTGCCGATAAGACGGTCACCGATTGCAAAAGTGAATGCGTCTATGCGACCGGCAGCATGTGAGCTTCCATAGGAGACCATCAAAAGTTGTCTAGGCCAAAGTGACTTTTGGCCCAAAATTGGGCCTACAGGAATGACTATAACGGCATGGTTGCCGATAAGACGGTCACCGATTCCAAAAGTGAATGCGTCTATGCGACCGACAGCATGTGACCTTCCATAGGAGCCTATCAAAAGTTGTCTAGGCCAAAGTCACCTTTTGGCCCATTTTTGGGCATGACTATAACGGCACGGGTTGCCGATAAGACGGTCACCGATTCCAAAAGTGAATGCGTCTATGCGACCTGCAGCATGTGAGCTTCCATAGGAGACCATCAAAAGTTGCCTAGGCCAAAGTGACTTTTGGCCCAAAATTGGGCCTACAGGAATGACTATAACGGCATGGTTGCCGATAAGACGGTCACCGATTCCAAAAGTGAATGCGTCTATGCGACCGACAGCATGTGACCTTCCATAGGAGCCTATCAAAAGTTGTCTAGGCCAAAGTCACCTTTTGGCCCATTTTTGGGCATGACTATAACGGCACGGGTTGCCGATAAGACGGTCACCGATTCCAAAAGTGAATGCGTCTATGTGACCGGCAGCATGTAAGGTTCCATAGGAGACCATCAAAAGTTGTCTGGGCCAAAGTGACCTTTTGGCCCATTTTTGGGCATGACTATAACGGCACGGGTTGCCGATAAGACGGTCACCGATTCCAAAAGTGAATGCGTCTATGCGACCGGCAGCATGTGAGCTTCCATAGGAGACCATCAAAAGTTGTCTAGGCAAAAGTGACTTTTGGCCCAAAATTGGGCCTACAGGAATGACTATAACGGCATGGTTGCCGATAAGACGGTCACCGATTCCAAAAGTGAATGCGTCTATGCGACCGACAGCATGTGACCTTCCATAGGAGCCTATCAAAAGTTGTCTAGGCCAAAGTCACCTTTTGGCCCATTTTTGGGCATGACTATAACGGCACGGGTTGCCGATAAGACGGTCACCGATTCCAAAAGTGAGTGCGTCTATGCGACCGGCAGCATGTGAGCTTCCATAGGATACCATCAAAAGTTGTCTAGGCCAAAGTGACTTTTGGCCCAAAATTGGGCCTACAGGAATGAATATAACGGCATGGTTGCCGATAAGACGGTCACCGATTCCAAAAGTGAATGCGTCTATGCGACCGACAGCATGTGACCTTCCATAGGAGCCTATCAAAAGTTGTCTAGGCCAAAGTCACCTTTTGGCCCATTTTTGGGCATGACTATAACGGCACGGGTTGCCGATAAGACGGTCACCGATTCCAAAAGTGAATGCGTCTATGCGACCGGCAGCATGTGAGCTTCCATAGGAGACCATCAAAAGTTGTCTAGGCCAAAGTGACTTTTGGCCCAAAATTGGGCCTACAGGAATGACTATAACGGCATGGTTGCCGATAAGACGGTCACCGATTCCAAAAGTGAATGCGTCTATGCGACCGACAGCATGTGACCTTCCATAGGAGCCTATCAAAAGTTGTCTAGGCCAAAGTCACCTTTTGGCCCATTTTTGGGCATGACTATAACGGCACGGGTTGCCGATAAGACGGTCACCGATTCCAAAAGTGAATGCGTCTATGCGACCGGCAGCATGTGAGCTTCCATAGGAGACCATCAACAGTTGTCTAGGCCAAAGTGACTTTTTGCCCAAAATTGGGCCTACAGGAATGACTATAATGGCATGGTTGCCGATAAGACGGTCACCGATTCCAAAAGTGATTGCGTCTATGCGACCGACAGCATGTGACCTTCCATAGGAGCCTATCAAAAGTTGTCTAGGCCAAAGTCACCTTTTGGCCCATTTTTGGGCATGACTATAACGGCACGGGTTGCCGATAAGACGGTCACCGATTCCAAAAGTGAATGCGTCTATGCGACCGGCAGCATGTGAGCTTCCATAGGAGACCATCAAAAGTTGTCTAGGCCAAAGTGACTTTTGGCCCAAAATTGGGCCTACAGGAATGACTATAACGGCATGGTTGCCGATAAGACGGTCACCGATTCCAAAAGTGAATGCGTCTATGCGACCGACAGCATGTGACCTTCCATAGGAGCCTATCAAAAGTTGTCTAGGCCAAAGTCACCTTTTGGCCCATTTTTGGGCATGACTATAACGGCACGGGTTGCCGATAAGACGGTCACCGATTCCAAAAGTGAGTACGTCTATGCGACCGGCAGCATGTGAGCTTCCATAGGAGACCATCAAAAGTTGCCTAGGCCAAAGTGACTTTTGGCCCAAAATTGGGATTACAGGAATGACTATAACGGCATGGTTGCCGATAAGACGGTCACCTTTTGGCCCATTTTTGGGCATGACTATAACGGCACGGGTTGCCGATAAGACGGTCACCGATTGCAAAAGTGAATGCGTCTATGCGACCGGCAGCATGTGAGCTTCCATAGGAGACCATCAAAAGTTGTCTAGGCCAAAGTGACTTTTGGCCCAAAATTGGGCCTACAGGAATGACTATAACGGCATGGTTGCCGATAAGACGGTCACCGATTCCAAAAGTGAATGCGTCTATGCGACCGACAGCATGTGACCTTCCATAGGAGCCTATAAAAAGTTGTCTAGGCCAAAGTCACCGTTTGGCCCATTTTTGGGCATGACTATAACGGCACGGGTTGCCGATAAGACGGTCACCGATTCCAAAAGTGAATGCGTCTATGCGACCGGCAGCATGTGAGCTTCCATAGGAGACCATCAAAAGTTGTCTAGGCCAAAGTGACTTTAGGCCCAAAATTGGGCCTACAGGAATGACTATAACGGCATGGTTGCCGATAAGACGGTCACCGATTCCAAAAGTGAATGCGTCTATGCGACCGACAGCATGTGACCTGCCATAGGAGCCTATCAAAAGTTGTCTAGGCCAAAGTCACCTTTTGGCCCATTTTTGGGCATGACTATAACGGCATGGTTGCCGATAAGACGGTCACCGATTCCAAAAGTGAATGCGTCTATGCGACCGGCAGCATGTGAGCTTCCATAGGAGACCATCAAAAGTTGTCTAGGCCAAAGTGACTTTTGGCCCAAAATTGGGCCTACAGGAATGACTATAACGGCATGGTTGCCGATAAGACGGTCACCGATTCCAAAAGTGAATGCGTCTATGCGACCGGCAGCATGTGAGCTTCCATAGGAGACCATCAAAAGTTGTCTAGGCCAAAGTGACTTTTGGCCCAAAATTGGGCCTACAGGAATGACTATAACGGCATGGTTGCCGATAAGACGGTCACCGATTCCAAAAGTGAATGCGTCTATGCGACCTACAGCATGTGACCTTCCATAGGAGCCTATCAAAAGTTGTCTAGGCCAAAGTCACCTTTTGGCCCATTTTTGGGCATGACTATAACGGCACGGGTTGCCGATAAGACGGTCACCGATTCCAAAAGTGAATGCGTCTATGCGACCGGCAGCATGTGAGCTTCCATAGGAGACCATCAAAAGTTGTCTAGGCCAAAGTGACTTTTGGCCCAAAATTGGGCCTACAGGAATGACTATAACGGCATGGTTGCCGATAAGACGGTCACCGATTCCAAAAGTGAATGCGTCTATGCGACCGACAGCATTTGACCTTCCATAGGAGCCTATCAAAAGTTGTCTAGGCCAAAGTCACCTTTTGGCCCATTTTTGGGCATGACTATAACGGCACGGTTTGCCGATAAGACGGTCACCGATTCCAAAAGTGAATGCGTCTATGCGACCTGCAGCATGTGAGCTTCCATAGGAGACCATCAAAAGTTGCCTAGGCCAAAGTGACTTTTGGCCCAAAATTGGGCCTACAGGAATGACTATAACGGCATGGTTGCCGATAAGACGGTCACCGATTCCAAAAGTGAATGCGTCTATGCGACCGACAGCATGTGACCTTCCATAGGAGCCTATCAAAAGTTGTCTAGGCCAAAGTCACCTTTTGGCCCATTTTTGGGCATGACTATAACGGCACGGGTTGCCGATAAGACGGTCACCGATTCCAAAAGTGAATGCGTCTATGTGACCGGCAGCATGTAAGGTTCCATAGGAGACCATCAAAAGTTGTCTGGGCCAAAAGGTGACTTTGGCCCATTTTTGGGCATGACTATAACGGCACGGGTTGCCGATAAGACGGTCACCGATTCCAAAAGTGAATGCGTCTATGCGACCGGCAGCATGTGAGCTTCCATAGGAGACCATCAAAAGTTGTCTAGGCCAAAGTGACTTTTGGCCCAAAATTGGGCCTACAGGAATGACTATAACGGCATGGTTGCCGATAAGACGGTCACCGATTCCAAAAGTGAATGCGTCTATGCGACCGACAGCATGTGACCTTCCATAGGAGCCTATCAAAAGTTGTCTAGGCCAAAGTCACCTTTTGGCCCATTTTTGGGCATGACTATAACGGCACGGGTTGCCGATAAGACGGTCACCGATTCCAAAAGTGAGTGCGTCTATGCGACCGGCAGCATGTGAGCTTCCATAGGATACCATCAAAAGTTGTCTAGGCCAAAGTGACTTTTGGCCCAAAATTGGGCCTACAGGAATGAATATAACGGCATGGTTGCCAATAAGACGGTCACCGATTCCAAAAGTGAATGCGTCTATGCGACCGACAGCATGTGACCTTCCATAGGAGCCTATCAAAAGTTGTCTAGGCCAAAGTCACCTTTTGGCCCATTTTTGGGCATGACTATAACGGCACGGGTTGCCGATAAGACGGTCACCGATTCCAAAAGTGAATGCGTCTATGCGACCGGCAGCATGTGAGCTTCCATGGGAGACCATCAAAAGTTGTCTAGGCCAAAGTGACTTTTGGCCCAAAATTGGGCCTACAGGAATGAGTATAACGGCATTGTTGCCGATAAGACGGTCACCGATTCCAAAAGTGAATGCGTCTATGCGACCGACAGCATGTGACCTTCCATAGGAGACTATCAAAAGTTGTCTAGGCCAAAGTCACCTTTTGGCCCATTTTTGGGCATGACTATAACGGCACGGGTTGCCGATAAGACGGTCACCGATTCCAAAAGTGAATGCGTCTATGCAACCGGCAGCATGTGAGCTTCCATAGGAGACCATCAAAAGTTGTCTAGGCCAAAGTGACTTTTGGCCCAAAATTGGGCCTACAGGAATGACTATAACGGCATGGTTGCCGATAAGACGGTCACCGATTCCAAAAGTGAATGCGTCTATGCGACCGACAGCATGTGACCTTCCATAGGAGCCTATCAAAAGTTGTCTAGGCCAAAGTCACCTTTTGGCCCATTTTTGGGCATGACTATAACGGCACGGGTTGCCGATAAGACGGTCACCGATTCCAAAAGTGAATGCGTCTATGCGACCGGCAGCATGTGAGCTTCCATAGGAGACCATCAAAAGTTGTCTAGGCCAAAGTGACTTTTGGAGCAAAATGGGGCCTACAGGAATGACTATAACGACATGGTTGCCGATAAGACGGTCACCGATTCCAAAAGTGAATGCGTCTATGCGACCGACAGCATGTGACCTTCCATAGGAGCCTATCAAAAGTTGTCTAGGCCAAAGTCACCTTTTGGCCCATTTTTGGGCATGACTATAACGGCACGGGTTGCCGATAAGACGGTCACCGATTCCAAAAGTGAATGCGTCTATGCGACCGGCAGCATGTGAGCTTCCATAGGAGACCATCAAAAGTTGCCTAGGCCAAAGTGACTTTTGGCCCAAAATTGGGCCTACAGGAATGACTATAACGGCATGGTTGCCGATAAGACGGTCACCGATTCCAAAAGTGAATGCGTCTATGCGACCGGCAGCATGTGAGCTTCCATAGGAGACCATCAAAAGTTGTCTAGGCCAAAGTGACTTTTGGCCCAAAATTGGGCCTACAGGAATGACTATAACGGCATGGTTGCCGATAAGACGGTCACCGATTCCAAAAGTGAATGCGTCTATGCAACCGGCAGCATGTGAGCTTCCATAGGAGACCATCAAAAGTTGTCTAGGCCAAAGTGACTTTTGGCCCAAAATTGGGCCTACAGGAATGACTATAACGGCATGGTTGCCGATAAGACGGTCACCGATTCCAAAAGTGAATGCGTCTATGCGACCGACAGCATGTGACCTTCCATAGGAGCCTATCAAAAGTTGTCTAGGCCAAAGTCACCTTTTGGCCCATTTTTGGGCATGACTATAACGGCATGGTTGCCGATAAGACGGTCACCGATTCCAAAAGTGAATGCGTCTATGCGACCGACAGCATGTGACCTTCCATAGGAGCCTATCAAAAGTTGTCTAGGCCAAAGTCACCTTTTGGCCCATTTTTGGGCATGACTATAACGGCACGGGTTGCCGATAAGACGGTCACCGATTCCAAAAGTGAGTGCGTCTATGCGACCGGCAGCATGTGAGCTTCCATAGGAGACCATCAACAGTTGTCTAGGCCAAAGTGACTTTTGGCCCAAAATTGGGCCTACAGGAATGATTATAACGGCATGGTTGCCGATAAGACGGTCACCGATTCCAAAAGTGAATGCGTCTATGCGACCGACAGCATGTGACCTTCCATAGGAGCCTATCAAAAGTTGTCTAGGCCAAAGTCACCTTTTGGCCCATTTTTGGGCATGACTATAACGGCACGGGTTGCCGATAAGACGGTCACCGATTCCAAAAGTGAATGCGTCTATGCGACCGGCAGCATGTGAGCTTCCATAGGAGACCATCAAAAGTTGTCTAGGCCAAAGTGACTTTTGGCCCAAAATTGGGCCTACAGGAATGATTATAACGGCATGGTTGCCGATAAGACGGTCACCGATTCCAAAAGTGAATGCGTCTATGCGACCGACAGCATGTGACCTTCCATAGGAGCCTATCAAAAGTTGTCTAGGCCAAAGTCACCTTTTGGCCCATTTTTGGGCATGACTATAACGGCACGGGTTGCCGATAAGACGGTCACCGATTCCAAAAGTGAATGCGTCTATGCGACCGGCAGCATGTGAGCTTCCATAGGAGACCATCAAAAGTTGTCTAGGCCAAAGTGACTTTTGGCCCAAAATTGGGCCTACAGGAATGACTATAACGGCATGGTTGCCGATAAGACGGTCACCGATTCCAAAAGTGAATGCATCTCTGCGACCGACAGCATGTGACCTTCCATAGGAGCCTATCAAAAGTTGTCTAGGCCAAAGTCACCTTTTGGCCCATTTTTGGGCATGACTATAACGTCACGGGTTGCCGATAAGACGGTCACCGATTCCAAAAGTGAATGCGTCTATGCGACCGGCAGCATGTGAGCTTCCATAGGAGACCATCAAAAGTTGTCTAGGCCAAAGTGACTTTTGGCCCAAAATTGGGCCTACAGGAATGACTATAACGGCATTGTTGCCGATAAGACGGTCACCGATTCCAAAAGTGAATGCGTCTATGCGACCGACAGCATGTGACCTTCCATAGGAGCCTATCAAAAGTTGTCTAGGCCAAAGTCACCTTTTGGCCCATTTTTGGGCATGACTATAACGGCACGGGTTGCCGATAAGACGGTCACCGATTCCAAAAGTGAATGCGTCTATGCGACCGGCAGCATGTGAGCTTCCATAGGAGACCATCAAAAGTTGTCTAGGCCAAAGTGACTTTTGGCCCAAAATTGGGCCTACAGGAATGATTATAACGGCATGGTTGCCGATAAGACGGTCACCGATTCCAAAAGTGAATGCGTCTATGCGACCGACAGCATGTGACCTTCCATAGGAGCCTATCAAAAGTTGTCTAGGCCAAAGTCACCTTTTGGCCCATTTTTGGGCATGACTATAACGGCACGGGTTGCCGATAAGACGGTCACCGATTCCAAAAGTGAATGCGTCTATGCGACCGGCAGCATGTGAGCTTCCATAGGAGACCATCAAAAGTTGTCTAGGCCAAAGTGACTTTTGGCCCAAAATTGGGCCTACAGGAATGACTATAACGGCATGGTTGCCGATAAGACGGTCACCGATTCCAAAAGTGAATGCATCTCTGCGACCGACAGCATGTGACCTTCCATAGGAGCCTATCAAAAGTTGTCTAGGCCAAAGTCACCTTTTGGCCCATTTTTGGGCATGACTATAACGTCACGGGTTGCCGATAAGACGGTCACCGATTCCAAAAGTGAATGCTTCTATGCGACCGGCAGCATGTGAGCTTCCATAGGAGACCATCAAAAGTTGTCTAGGCCAAAGTGACTTTTGGCCCAAAATTGGGCCTACAGGAATGACTATAACGGCATTGTTGCCGATAAGACGGTCACCGATTCCAAAAGTGAATGCGTCTATGCGACCGACAGCATGTGACCTTCCATATGAGCCTATCAAAAGTTGTCTAGGCCAAAGTCACCTTTTGGCCCATTTTTGGGCATGACTATAACGGCACGGGTTGCCGATAAGACGGTCACCGATTCCAAAAGTGAATGCGTCTATGCAACCGGCAGCATGTGAGCTTCCATAGGAGACCATCAAAAGTTGTCTAGGCCAAAGTGACTTTTGGCCCAAAATTGGGCCTACAGGAATGACTATAACGGCATTGTTGCCGATAAGACGGTCACCGATTCCAAAAGTGAATGCGTCTATGCGACCGACAGCATGTGACCTTCCATAGGAGCCTATCAAAAGTTGTCTAGGCCAAAGTCACCTTTTGGCCCATTTTTGGGCATGACTATAACGGCACGGGTTGCCGATAAGACGGTCACCGATTCCAAAAGTGAATGCGTCTATGCGACCGGCAGCATGTGAGCTTCCATAGGAGACCATCAAAAGTTGTCTAGGCCAAAGTGACTTTTGGCCCAAAATTGGGCCTACAGGAATGATTATAACGGCATGGTTGCCGATAAGACGGTCACCGATTCCAAAAGTGAATGCGTCTATGCGACCGACAGCATGTGACCTTCCATAGGAGCCTATCAAAAGTTGTCTAGGCCAAAGTCACCTTTTGGCCCATTTTTGGGCATGACTATAACGGCACGGGTTGCCGATAAGACGGTCACCGATTCCAAAAGTGAATGCGTC
The DNA here is from genome assembly GCA_936450465.1 of Gibbula magus. Classification (NCBI taxonomy): domain Eukaryota; kingdom Metazoa; phylum Mollusca; class Gastropoda; order Trochida; family Trochidae; genus Gibbula; species Gibbula magus. The sequence goes on from OW388301.1 coordinate 46,311,305, forward strand.
TATGCGACCGGCAGCATGTGAGCTTCCATAGGAGACCATCAAAAGTTGTCTAGGCCAAAGTGACTTTTGGCCCAAAATTGGGCCTACAGGAATGACTATAACGGCATGGTTGCCGATAAGACGGTCACCGATTCCAAAAGTGAATGCATCTCTGCGACCGACAGCATGTGACCTTCCATAGGAGCCTATCAAAAGTTGTCTAGGCCAAAGTCACCTTTTGGCCCATTTTTGGGCATGACTATAACGTCACGGGTTGCCGATAAGACGGTCACCGATTCCAAAAGTGAATGCGTCTATGCGACCGGCAGCATGTGAGCTTCCATAGGAGACCATCAAAAGTTGTCTAGGCCAAAGTGACTTTTGGCCCAAAATTGGGCCTACAGGAATGACTATAACGGCATTGTTGCCGATAAGACGGTCACCGATTCCAAAAGTGAATGCGTCTATGCGACCGACAGCATGTGACCTTCCATATGAGCCTATCAAAAGTTGTCTAGGCCAAAGTCACCTTTTGGCCCATTTTTGGGCATGACTATAACGGCACGGGTTGCCGATAAGACGGTCACCGATTCCAAAAGTGAATGCGTCTATGCAACCGGCAGCATGTGAGCTTCCATAGGAGACCATCAAAAGTTGTCTAGGCCAAAGTGACTTTTGGCCCAAAATTGGGCCTACAGGAATGACTATAACGGCATGGTTGCCGATCAGACGGTCACCGATTCCAAAAGTGAATGCGTCTATGCGACCGACAGCATGTGACCTTCCATAGGAGCCTATCAAAAGTTGTCTAGGCCAAAGTCACCTTTTGGCCCATTTTTGGGCATGACTATAACGGCACGGGTTGCCGATAAGACGGTCACCGATTCCAAAAGTGAATGCGTCTATGCGACCGGCAACATGTGAGCTTCCATAGGAGACCATCAAAAGTTGCCTAGGCCAAAGTGACTTTTGGCCCAAAATTGGGCCTACAGGAATGACTATAACGGCATGGTTGCCGATAAGACGGTCACCGATTCCAAAAGTGAATGCGTCTATGCGACCGACAGCATGTGACCTTCCATAGGAGCCTATCAAAAGTTGTCTAGGCCAAAGTCACCTTTTGGCCCATTTTTGGGCATGACTATAACGGCACGGGTTGCCGATAAGACGGTCACCGATTCCAAAAGTGAATGCGTCTATGCGACCGGCAGCATGTGAGCTTCCATAGGAGACCATCAAAAGTTGCCTAGGCCAAAGTGACTTTTGGCCCAAAATTGGGCCTACAGGAATGACTATAACGGCATGGTTGCCGATAAGACGGTCACCGATTCCAAAAGTGAATGCGTCTGTGCGACCGGCAGCATGTGAGCTTCCATAGGAGACCATCAAAAGTTGTCTAGGCCAAAGTGACTTTTGGCCCAAAATTGGGCCTACAGGAATGACTATAACGGCATGGTTGCCGATAAGACGGTCACCGATTCCAAGAGTGAATGCGTCTATGCAACCGGCAGCATGTGAGCTTCCATAGGAGACCATCAAAAGTTGTCTAGGCCAAAGTGACTTTTGGCCCAAAATTGGGCCTACAGGAATGACTATAACGGCATGGTTGCCGATAAGACGGTCACCGATTCCAAAAGTGAATGCGTCTATGCGACCGACAGCATGTGACCTTCCATAGGAGCCTATCAAAAGTTGTCTAGGCCAAAGTCACCTTTTGGCCCATTTTTGGGCATGACTATAACGGCACGGGTTGCCGATAAGACGGTCACCGATTCCAAAAGTGAATGCGTCTATGCGACCGGCAGCATGTGAGCTTCCATAGGAGACCATCAACAGTTGTCTAGGCCAAAGTGACTTTTGGCCCAAAATTGGGCCTACAGGAATTACTATAATGGCATGGTTGCCGATAAGACGGTCACCGATTCCAAAAGTGATTGCGTCTATGCGACCGACAGCATGTGACCTTCCATAGGAGCCTATCAAAAGTTGTCTAGGCCAAAGTCACTTTTGGCCCATTTTTGGGCATGACTATAACGGCACGGGTTGCCGATAAGACGGTCACCGATTCCAAAAGTGAATGCGTCTATGCGACCGGCAGCATGTGAGCTTCCATAGGAGACCATCAAAAGTTGTCTAGGCCAAAGTGACTTTTGGCCCAAAATTGGGCCTACAGGAATGACTATAACGGCATGGTTGCCGATAAGACGGTCACCGATTCCAAAAGTGAATGTGTCTATGCGACCGACAGCATGTGACCTTCCATAGGAGCCTATCAAAAGTTATCTAGGCCAAAGTCACCTTTTGGCCCATTTTTGGGCATGACTATAACGTCACGGGTTGCCGATAAGACGGTCACCGATTCCAAAAGTGAATGCGTCTATGCGACCGGCAGCATGTGAGCTTCCATAGGAGACCATCAAAAGTTGTCTAGGCCAAAGTGACTTTTGGCCCATTTTTGGGCATGACTATAACGGCACGGGTTGCCGATAAGACGGTCACCGATTCCAAAAGTGAATGCGTCTATGCGACTGGCAGCATGTGAGCTTCCATAGGAGACCATCAAAAGTTGTCTAGGCCAAAGTGACTTTTGGCCCAAAATTGGGCCTACAGGAATGACTATAACGGCATGGTTGCCGATAAGACGGTCACCGATTCCAAAAGTGAATGCGTCTATGCGACTGACAGCATGTGACCTTCCATAGGAGCCTATCAAAAGTTGTCTAGGCCAAAGTCACCTTTTGGCCCATTTTTGGGCATGACTATAACGGCACGGGTTGCCGATAAGACGGTCACCGATTCCAAAAGTGAATGCGTCTCTGCGACTGACAGCATGTGACCTTCCATAGGAGCCTATCAAAAGTTGTCTAGGCCAAAGTCACCTTTTGGCCCATTTTTGGGCATGACTATAACGGCACGGGTTGCCGATAAGACGGTCACCGATTCCAAAAGTGAATGCGTCTATGCGACCGGCAGCATGTGAGCTTCCATAGGAGACCATCAAAATTTGTCTAGGCCAAAGTGACTTTTGGCCCAAAATTGGGCCTACAGGAATGACTATAACGGCATGGTTGCCGATAAGACGGTCACCGATTCCAAAAGTGAATGCGTCTATGCGACCGACAGCATGTGACCTTCCATAGGAGCCTATCAAAAGTTGTCTAGGCCAAAGTCACCTTTTGGCCCATTTTTGGGCATGACTATAACGGCACGGGTTGCCGATAAGACGGTCACCGATTCCAAAAGTGAATGCGTCTATGTGACCGGCAGCATGTAAGGTTCCATAGGAGACCATCAAAAGTTGTCTGGGCCAAAGTGACTTTTGGCCCAAAATTGGGCCTACAGGAATGACTATAACGGCATGGTTGCCGATAAGACGGTCACCGATTCCAAAAGTGAATGCGTCTATGCGACCGACAGCATGTGACCTTCCATAGGAGCCTATCAAAAGTTGTCTAGGCCAAAGTCACCTTTTGGCCCATTTTTAGGCATGACTATAACGGCACGGGTTGCCGATAAGACGGTCACCGATTCCAAAAGTGAATGCGTCTATGCGACCGGCAGCATGTGAGCTTCCATAGGAGACCATCAAAAGTTGCCTAGGCCAAAGTGACTTTTGGCCCAAAATTGGGCCTACAGGAATGACTATAACGGCATGGTTGCCGATAAGACGGTCACCGATTCCAAAAGTGAATGCGTCTATGCGACCGACAGCATGTGACCTTCCATAGGAGCCTATCAAAAGTTGTCTAGGCCAAAGTCACCTTTTGGCCCATTTTTGGGCATGACTATAACGTCACGGGTTGCCGATAAGACGGTCACCGATTCCAAAAGTGAATGCGTCTATGCGACCGGCAGCATGTGAGCTTCCATAGGAGACCATCAAAAGTTGTCTAGGCCAAAGTGACTTTTGGCCCAAAATTGGGCCTACAGGAATGACTATAACGGCATGGTTGCCGATAAGACGGTCACCGATTCCAAAAGTGAATGCGTCTATGCGACCGACAGCATGTGACCTTCCATAGGAGCCTATCAAAAGTTGTCTAGGACAAAGTCACCTTTTGGCCCATTTTTGGGCATGACTATAACGGCAAGGGTTGTCGATAAGACGGTCACCGATTCCAAAAGTGAATGCGTCTATGCGACCAACAGCATGTGACCTTCCATAGGAGCCTATCAAAAGTTTTCTAGGCCAAAGTCACCTTTTGGCCCATTTTTGGGCATGACTATAACGGCACGGGTTGCCGATAAGACGGTCACCGATTCCAAAAGTGAATGCGTCTATGCGACCGGCAGCATGTGAGCTTCCATAGGAGACCATCAAAAGTTGCCTAGGCCAAAGTGACTTTTGGCCCAAAATTGGGCCTACAGGAATGACTATAACGGCATGGTTGCCGATAAGACGGTCACCGATTCCAAAAGTGAATGCGTCTATGCGACCGGCAGCATGTGAGCTTCCATAGGAGACCATCAAAAGTTGTCTAGGCCAAAGTGACTTTTGGCCCAAAATTGGGCCTACAGGAATGACTATAACGGCATGGTTGCCGATAAGACGGTCACCGATTCCAAAAGTGAATGCGTCTATGCGACCGACAGCATGTGACCTTCCATAGGAGCCTATCAAAAGTTGTCTAGGCCAAAGTCACCTTTTGGCCCATTTTTGGGCATGACTATAACGTCACGGGTTGCCGATAAGACGGTCACCGATTCCAAAAGTGAATGCGTCTATGCGACCGGCAGCATGTGAGCTTCCATAGGAGACCATCAAAAGTTGTCTAGGCCAAAGTGACTTTTGGCCCAAAATTGGGCCTACAGGAATGACTATAACGGCATGGTTGCCGATAAGACGGTCACCGATTCCAAAAGTGAATGCGTCTATGCGACCGACAGCATGTTACCTTCCATAGGAGCCTATCAAAAGTTGTCTAGGCCAAAGTCACCTTTTGGCCCATTTTTGGGCATGACTATAACGGCACGGGTTGCCGATAAGACGGTCACCGATTCCAAAAGTGAATGCGTCTATGCAACCGGCAGCATGTGAGCTTCCATAGGAGACCATCAAAAGTTGTCTAGGCCAAAGTGACTTTTGGCCCAAAATTGGGCCTACAGGAATGACTATAACGGCATGGTTGCCGATAAGACGGTCACCGATTCCAAAAGTGAATGCGTCTATGCGACCGACAGCATGTGACCTTCCATAGGAGCCTATCAAAAGTTGTCTAGGCCAAAGTCACCTTTTGGCCCATTTTTGGGCATGACTATAACGGCACGGGTTGCCGATAAGACGGTCACCGATTCCAAAAGTGAATGCGTCTATGCGACCGACAGCATGTGACCTTCCATAGGAGCCTATCAAAAGTTGTCTAGGCCAAAGTCACCTTTTGGCCCATTTTTGGGCATGACTATAACGGCACGGGTTGCCGATAAGACGGTCACCGATTCCAAAAGTGAATGCGTCTATGCGACCGGCAGCATGTGAGCTTCCATAGGAGACCATCAAAAGTTGTCTAGGCCAAAGTGACTTTTGGCCCAAAATTGGGCCTACAGGAATGACTATAACGGCATGGTTGCCGATAAGACGGTCACCGATTCCAAAAGTGAATGCGTCTATGCGACCGACAGCATGTGACCTTCCATAGGAGCCTATCAAAAGTTGTCTAGGCCAAAGTCACCTTTTGGCCCATTTTTGGGCATGACTATAACGGCACGGGTTGCCGATAAGACGGTCACCGATTCCAAAAGTGAATGCGTCTATGCGACCGGCAGCATGTGAGCTTCCATAGGAGACCATCAAAAGTTGTCTAGGCCAAAGTGACTTTTGGCCCAAAATTGGGCCTACAGGAATGACTATAACGGCATGGTTGCCGATACGACGGTCACCGATTCCAAAAGTGAATGCGTCTATGCGGCCGACAGCATGTGACCTTCCATAGGAGCCTATCAAAAGTTGTCTAGGCCAAAGTCACCTTTTGGCCCATTTTTGGGCATGACTATAACGGCACGGGTTGCCGATAAGACGGTCACCGATTCCAAAAGTGAATGCGTCTATGCGACCGGCAGCATGTGAGCTTCCATAGGAGACCATCAAAAGTTGTCTAGGCCAAAGTGACTTTTGGCCCAAAATTGGGCCTACAGGAATGACTATAACGGCATGGTTGCCGATAAGACGGTCACCGATTCCAAAAGTGAATGCGTCTATGCGACCGACAGCATGTGACCTTCCATATGAGCCTATCAAAAGTTGTCTAGGCCAAAGTCACCTTTTGGCCCATTTTTGGGCATGACTATAACGGCACGGGTTGCCGATAAGACGGTCACCGATTCCAAAAGTGAATGCGTCTATGCGACCGGCAGCATGTGAGCTTCCATAGGAGACCATCAAAAGTTGTCTAGGCCAAAGTGACTTTTGGCCCAAAATTGGGCCTACAGGAATGACTATAACGGCATGGTTGCCGATAAGACGGTCACCGATTCCAAAAGTGAATGCGTCTATGCGACCGACAGCATGTGACCTTCCATAGGAGCCTATCAAAAGTTGTCTAGGCCAAAGTCACCTTTTGGCCCATTTTTGGGCATGACTATAACGTCACGGGTTGCCGATAAGACGGTCACCGATTCCAAAAGTGAATGCGTCTATGCGACCGGCAGCATGTGAGCTTCCATAGGAGACCATCAAAAGTTGTCTAGGCCAAAGTGACTTTTGGCCCAAAATTGGGCCTACAGGAATGACTATAACGGCATGGTTGCCGATAAGACGGTCACCGATTCCAAAAGTGAATGCGTCTATGCGACCGACAGCATGTGACCTTCCATAGGAGCCTATCAAAAGTTGTCTAGGACAAAGTCACCTTTTGGCCCATTTTTGGGCATGACTATAACGGCAAGGGTTGTCGATAAGACGGTCACCGATTCCAAAAGTGAATGCGTCTATGCGACCAACAGCATGTGACCTTCCATAGGAGCCTATCAAAAGTTTTCTAGGCCAAAGTCACCTTTTGGCCCATTTTTGGGCATGACTATAACGGCACGGGTTGCCGATAAGACGGTCACCGATTCCAAAAGTGAATGCGTCTATGCGACCGGCAGCATGTGAGCTTCCATAGGAGACCATCAAAAGTTGCCTAGGCCAAAGTGACTTTTGGCCCAAAATTGGGCCTACAGGAATGACTATAACGGCATGGTTGCCGATAAGACGGTCACCGATTCCAAAAGTGAATGCGTCTATGCGACCGGCAGCATGTGAGCTTCCATAGGAGACCATCAAAAGTTGTCTAGGCCAAAGTGACTTTTGGCCCAAAATTGGGCCTACAGGAATGACTATAACGGCATGGTTGCCGATAAGACGGTCACCGATTCCAAAAGTGAATGCGTCTATGCGACCGACAGCATGTGACCTTCCATAGGAGCCTATCAAAAGTTGTCTAGGCCAAAGTCACCTTTTGGCCCATTTTTGGGCATGACTATAACGTCACGGGTTGCCGATAAGACGGTCACCGATTCCAAAAGTGAATGCGTCTATGCGACCGGCAGCATGTGAGCTTCCATAGGAGACCATCAAAAGTTGTCTAGGCCAAAGTGACTTTTGGCCCAAAATTGGGCCTACAGGAATGACTATAACGGCATGGTTGCCGATAAGACGGTCACCGATTCCAAAAGTGAATGCGTCTATGCGACCGACAGCATGTTACCTTCCATAGGAGCCTATCAAAAGTTGTCTAGGCCAAAGTCACCTTTTGGCCCATTTTTGGGCATGACTATAACGGCACGGGTTGCCGATAAGACGGTCACCGATTCCAAAAGTGAATGCGTCTATGCAACCGGCAGCATGTGAGCTTCCATAGGAGACCATCAAAAGTTGTCTAGGCCAAAGTGACTTTTGGCCCAAAATTGGGCCTACAGGAATGACTATAACGGCATGGTTGCCGATAAGACGGTCACCGATTCCAAAAGTGAATGCGTCTATGCGACCGACAGCATGTGACCTTCCATAGGAGCCTATCAAAAGTTGTCTAGGCCAAAGTCACCTTTTGGCCCATTTTTGGGCATGACTATAACGGCACGGGTTGCCGATAAGACGGTCACCGATTCCAAAAGTGAATGCGTCTATGCGACCGACAGCATGTGACCTTCCATAGGAGCCTATCAAAAGTTGTCTAGGCCAAAGTCACCTTTTGGCCCATTTTTGGGCATGACTATAACGGCACGGGTTGCCGATAAGACGGTCACCGATTCCAAAAGTGAATGCGTCTATGCGACCGGCAGCATGTGAGCTTCCATAGGAGACCATCAAAAGTTGTCTAGGCCAAAGTGACTTTTGGCCCAAAATTGGGCCTACAGGAATGACTATAACGGCATGGTTGCCGATAAGACGGTCACCGATTCCAAAAGTGAATGCGTCTATGCGACCGACAGCATGTGACCTTCCATAGGAGCCTATCAAAAGTTGTCTAGGCCAAAGTCACCTTTTGGCCCATTTTTGGGCATGACTATAACGGCACGGGTTGCCGATAAGACGGTCACCGATTCCAAAAGTGAATGCGTCTATGCGACCGGCAGCATGTGAGCTTCCATAGGAGACCATCAAAAGTTGTCTAGGCCAAAGTGACTTTTGGCCCAAAATTGGGCCTACAGGAATGACTATAACGGCATGGTTGCCGATACGACGGTCACCGATTCCAAAAGTGAATGCGTCTATGCGGCCGACAGCATGTGACCTTCCATAGGAGCCTATCAAAAGTTGTCTAGGCCAAAGTCACCTTTTGGCCCATTTTTGGGCATGACTATAACGGCACGGGTTGCCGATAAGACGGTCACCGATTCCAAAAGTGAATGCGTCTATGCGACCGGCAGCATGTGAGCTTCCATAGGAGACCATCAAAAGTTGTCTAGGCCAAAGTGACTTTTGGCCCAAAATTGGGCCTACAGGAATGACTATAACGGCATGGTTGCCGATAAGACGGTCACCGATTCCAAAAGTGAATGCGTCTATGCGACCGACAGCATGTGACCTTCCATAGGAGCCTATCAAAAGTTGTCTAGGCCAAAGTCACCTTTTGGCCCATTTTTGGGCATGACTATAACGGCACGGGTTGCCGATAACACGGTCACCGATTCCAAAAGTGAATGCGTCTATGCGACCGGCAGCATGTGAGCTTCCATAGGAGACCATCAAAAGTTGTCTAGGCCAAAGTGACTTTTGGCCCAAAATTGGGCCTACAGGAATGACTATAACGGCATGGTTGCCGATAAGACGGTCACCGATTCCAAAAGTGAATGCGTCTATGCGACCGACAGAATGTGACCTTCCATAGGAGCCTATCAAAAGTTGTCTAGGCCAAAGTCACCTTTTGGCCCATTTTTGGGCATGACTATAACGGCACGGGTTGCCGATAAGACGGTCACCGATTCCAAAAGTGAATGCGTCTATGCGACCGGCAGCATGTGAGCTTCCATAGGAGACCATCAAAAGTTGTCTAGGCCAAAGTGACTTTTGGCCCAAAATTGGGCCTACAGGAATGACTATAACGGCATGGTTGCCGATAAGACGGTCATCGATTCCAAAAGTGAATGCGTCTATGCGACCGACAGCATGTGACCTTCCATAGGAGCCTATCAAAAGTTGTCTAGGCCAAAGTCACCTTTTGGCCCATTTTTGGGCATGACTATAACGGCACGGGTTGCCGATAAGACGGTCACCGATTCCAAAAGTGAATGCGTCTATGCGACCGGCAGCATGTGAGCTTCCATAGGAGACCATCAAAAGTTGTCTAGGCCAAAGTGACTTTTGGCCCAAAATTGGGCCTACAGGAATGACTATAACGGCATGGTTGCCGATAAGACGGTCACCGATTCCAAAAGTGAATGCATCTATGCGACCGACAGCATGTGACCTTCCATAGGAGCCTATCAAAAGTTGTCTAGGCCAAAGTCACCTTTTGGCCCATTTTTGGGCATGACTATAACGGCACGACTAGCCGATAAGACGGTCACCGATTCCAAAAGTGAATGCGTCTATGCGACCGGCAGCATGTGAGCTTCCATAGGAGACCATCAAAAGTTGTCTAGGCCAAAGTGACTTTTGGCCCAAAATTGGGCCTACAGGAATGACTATAACGGCATGGTTGCCGATAAGACGGTCACCGATTCCAAAAGTGAATGCGTCTATGCGACCGACAGCATGTGACCTTCCATAGGAGCCTACCAAAAGTTGTCTAGGCCAAAGTCACCTTTTGGCCCATTTTTGGGCATGACTATAACGGCATGGTTGCCGATAAGACGGTCACCGATTCCAAAAGTGAATGCGTCTATGCGACCGGCAGCATGTGAGCTTCCATAGGAGACCATCAAAAGTTGTCTAGGCCAAAGTGACTTTTGGCCCAAAATTGGGCCTACAGGAATGACTATAACGGCATGGTTGCCGATAAGACGGTCATCGATTCCAAAAGTGAATGCGTCTATGCGACCGACAGCATGTGACCTTCCATAGGAGCCTATCAAAAGTTGTCTAGGCCAAAGTCACCTTTTGGCCCATTTTTGGGCATGACTATAACGGCACGGGTTGCCGATAAGACGGTCACCGATTCCAAAAGTGAATGCGTCTATGCGACCGGCAGCATGTGAGCTTCCATAGGAGACCATCAAAAGTTGTCTAGGCCAAAGTGACTTTTGGCCCAAAATTGGGCCTACAGGAATGACTATAACGGCATGGTTGCCGATAAGACGGTCACCGATTCCAAAAGTGAATGCATCTATGCGACCGACAGCATGTGACCTTCCATAGGAGCCTATCAAAAGTTGTCTAGGCCAAAGTCACCTTTTGGCCCATTTTTGGGCATGACTATAACGGCACGAGTTGCCGATAAGACGGTCACCGATTCCAAAAGTGAATGCGTCTATGCGACCGGCAGCATGTGAGCTTCCATAGGAGACCATCAAAAGTTGTCTAGGCCAAAGTGACTTTTGGCCCAAAATTGGGCCTACAGGAATGACTATAACGGCATGGTTGCCGATAAGACGGTCACCGATTCCAAAAGTGAATGCGTCTATGCGACCGGCAGCATGTGAGCTTCCATAGGAGACCATCAAAAGTTGTCTAGGCCAAAGTGACTTTTGGCCCAAAATTGGGCCTACAGGAATGACTATAACGGCATGGTTGCCGATAAGACGGTCACCGATTCCAAAAGTGAATGCATCTATGCGACCGACAGCATGTGACCTTCCATAGGAGCCTATCAAAAGTTGTCTAGGCCAAAGTCACCTTTTGGCCCATTTTTGGGCATGACTATAACGGCACGGGTTGCCGATAAGACGGTCACCGATTCCAAAAGTGAATGCGTCTATGCGACCGGCAGCATGTGAGCTTCCATAGGAGACCATCAAAAGTTGTCTAGGCCAAAGTGACTTTTGGCCCAAAATTCGGCCTACAGGAATGACTATAACGGCATGGTTGCCGATAAGACGGTCACCGATTCCAAAAGTGAATGCGTCTATGCGACCGACAGCATGTGACCTTCCATAGGAGCCTATCAAAAGTTGTCTAGGCCAAAGTCACCTTTTGGCCCATTTTTGGGCATGACTATAACGGCACGGGTTGCCGATAAGACGATTCCAAAAGTGAATGCGTCTATGCGACCGGCAGCATGTGAGCTTCCATAGGAGACCATCAAAAGTTGTCTAGGCCAAAGTGACTTTTGGCCCAAAATTGGGCCTACAGGAATGACTATAACGGCATGGTTGCCGATAAGACGGTCACCGATTCCAAAAGTGAATGCGTCTATGCGACCGACAGCATGTGACCTTCCATAGGAGCCTATCAAAAGTTGTCTAGGCCAAAGTCACCTTTTGGCCCATTTTTGGGCATGACTATAACGGCACGGGTTGCCGATAAGACGGTCACCGATTCCAAAAGTGAATGCGTCTATGCAACCGGCAGCATGTGAGCTTCCATAGGAGACCATCAAAAGTTGTCTAGGCCAAAGTGACTTTTGGCCCAAAATTGGGCCTACAGGAATGACTATAACGGCATGGTTGCCGATAAGACGGTCACCGATTCCAAAAGTGAATGCGTCTATGCGACCGACAGCATGTGACCTTCCATAGGAGCCTATCAAAAGTTGTCTAGGCCAAAGTCACCTTTTGGCCCATTTTTGGGCATGACTATAACTGCACGGGTTGCCGATAACACGGTCACCGATTCCAAAAGTGAATGCGTCTATGCGACCGGCAGCATGTGAGCTTCCATAGGAGACCATCAAAAGTTGTCTAGGCCAAAGTGACTTTTGGCCCAAAATTGGGCCTACAGGAATGACTATAACGGCATGGTTGCCGATAAGACGGTCACCGATTCCAAAAGTGAATGCGTCTATGCGACCGACAGAATGTGACCTTCCATAGGAGCCTATCAAAAGTTGTCTAGGCCAAAGTCACCTTTTGGCCCATTTTTGGGCATGACTATAACGGCACGGGTTGCCGATAAGACGGTCACCGATTCCAAAAGTGAATGCGTCTATGCGACCGGCAGCATGTGAGCTTCCATAGGAGACCATCAAAAGTTGTCTAGGCCAAAGTGACTTTTGGCCCAAAATTGGGCCTACAGGAATGACTATAACGGCATGGTTGCCGATAAGACGGTCATCGATTCCAAAAGTGAATGCGTCTATGCGACCGACAGCATGTGACCTTCCATAGGAGCCTATCAAAAGTTGTCTAGGCCAAAGTCACCTTTTGGCCCATTTTTGGGCATGACTATAACGGCACGGGTTGCCGATAAGACGGTCACCGATTCCAAAAGTGAATGCGTCTATGCGACCGGCAGCATGTGAGCTTCCATAGGAGACCATCAAAAGTTGTCTAGGCCAAAGTGACTTTTGGCCCAAAATTGGGCCTACAGGAATGACTATAACGGCATGGTTGCCGATAAGACGGTCACCGATTCCAAAAGTGAATGCATCTATGCGACCGACAGCATGTGACCTTCCATAGGAGCCTATCAAAAGTTGTCTAGGCCAAAGTCACCTTTTGGCCCATTTTTGGGCATGACTATAACGGCACGAGTTGCAGATAAGACGGTCACCGATTCCAAAAGTGAATGCGTCTATGCGACCGGCAGCATGTGAGCTTCCATAGGAGACCATCAAAAGTTGTCTAGGCCAAAGTGACTTTTGGCCCAAAATTCGGCCTACAGGAATGACTATAACGGCATGGTTGCCGATAAGACGGTCACCGATTCCAAAAGTGAATGCGTCTATGCGACCGACAGCATGTGACCTTCCATAGGAGCCTACCAAAAGTTGTCTAGGCCAAAGTCACCTTTTGGCCCATTTTTGGGCATGACTATAACGGCACGGGTTGCCGATAAGACGGTCACCGATTCCAAAAGTGAATGCGTCTATGCGACCGGCAGCATGTGAGCTTCCATAGGAGACCATCAAAAGTTGTCTAGGCCAAAGTGACTTTTGGCCCAAAATTTGGCCTACAGGAATGACTATAACGGCATGGTTGCCGATAAGACGGTCACCGATTCCAAAAGTGAATGCATCTATGCGACCGACAGCATGTGACCTTCCATAGGAGCCTATCAAAAGTTGTCTAGGCCAAAGTCACCTTTTGGCCCATTTTTGGGCATGACTATAACGGCACGAGTTGCCGATAAGACGGTCACCGATTCCAAAAGTGAATGCGTCTATGCGACCGGCAGCATGTGAGCTTCCATAGGAGACCATCAAAAGTTGTCTAGGCCAAAGTGACTTTTGGCCCAAAATTCGGCCTACAGGAATGACTATAACGGCATGGTTGCCGATAAGACGGTCACCGATTCCAAAAGTGAATGCGTCTATGCGACCGGCAGCATGTGACCTTCCATAGGAGCCTATCAAAAGTTGTCTAGGCCAAAGTCTCCTTTTGGCCCATTTTTGGGCATGACTATAACGGCACGAGTTGCCGATAAGACGGTCACCGATTCCAAAAGTGAATGCGTCTATGCGACCGGCAGCATGTGAGCTTCCATAGGAGACCATCAAAAGTTGTCTAGGCCAAAGTGACTTTTGGCCCAAAATTCGGCCTACAGGAATGACTATAACGGCATGGTTGCCGATAAGACGGTCACCGATTCCAAAAGTGAATGCGTCTATGCGACCGGCAGCATGTGAGCTTCCATAGGAGACCATCAAAAGTTGTCTAGGCCAAAGTGACTTTTGGCCCAAAATTGGGCCTACAGGAATGACTATAACGGCATGGTTGCCGATAAGACGGTCACCGATTCCAAAAGTGAATGCATCTATGCGACCGACAGCATGTGACCTTCCATAGGAGCCTATCAAAAGTTGTCTAGGCCAAAGTCACCTTTTGGCCCATTTTTGGGCATGACTATAACGGCACGAGTTGCCGATAAGACGGTCACCGATTCCAAAAGTGAATGCGTCTATGCGACCGGCAGCATGTGAGCTTCCATAGGAGACCATCAAAAGTTGTCTAGGCCAAAGTGACTTTTGGCCCAAAATTCGGCCTACAGGAATGACTATAACGGCATGGTTTCCGATAAGACGGTCACCGATTCCAAAAGTGAATGCGTCTATGCGACCGACAGCATGTGACCTTCCATAGGAGCCTATCAAAAGTTGTCTAGGCCAAAGTCACCTTTTGGCCCATTTTTGGGCATGACTATAACTGCACGGGTTGCCGATAACACGGTCACCGATTCCAGAAGTGAATGCGTCTATGCGACCGGCAGCATGTGAGCTTCCATAGGAGACCATCAAAAGTTGTCTAGGCCAAAGTGACTTTTGGCCCAAAATTGGGCCTACAGGAATGACTATAACGGCATGGTTGCCGATAAGACGGTCACCGATTCCAAAAGTGAATGCGTCTATGCGACCGACAGAATGTGACCTTCCATAGGAGCCTATCAAAAGTTGTCTAGGCCAAAGTCACCTTTTGGCCCATTTTTGGGCATGACTATAACGGCACGGGTTGCCGATAAGACGGTCACCGATTCCAAAAGTGAATGCGTCTATGCGACCGGCAGCATGTGAGCTTCCATAGGAGACCATCAAAAGTTGTCTAGGCCAAAGTGACTTTTGGCCCAAAATTGGGCCTACAGGAATGACTATAACGGCATGGTTGCCGATAAGACCGTCATCGATTCCAAAAGTGAATGCGTCTATGCGACCGACAGCATGTGACCTTCCATAGGAGCCTATCAAAAGTTGTCTAGGCCAAAGTCACCTTTTGGCCCATTTTTGGGCATGACTATAACGGCACGGGTTGCCGATAAGACGGTCACCGATTCCAAAAGTGAATGCGTCTATGCGACCGGCAGCATGTGAGCTTCCATAGGAGACCATCAAAAGTTGTCTAGGCCAAAGTGACTTTTGGCCCAAAATTGGGCCTACAGGAATGACTATAACGGCATGGTTGCCGATAAGACGGTCACCGATTCCAAAAGTGAATGCATCTATGCGACCGACAGCATGTGACCTTCCATAGGAGCCTATCAAAAGTTGTCTAGGCCAAAGTCACCTTTTGGCCCATTTTTGGGCATGACTATAACGGCACGAGTTGCCGATAAGACGGTCACCGATTCCAAAAGTGAATGCGTCTATGCGACCGGCAGCATGTGAGCTTCCATAGGAGACCATCAAAAGTTGTCTAGGCCAAAGTGACTTTTGGCCCAAAATTCGGCCTACAGGAATGACTATAACGGCATG
Organism: Gibbula magus; assembly: GCA_936450465.1. NCBI lineage: Eukaryota > Metazoa > Mollusca > Gastropoda > Trochida > Trochidae > Gibbula > Gibbula magus. Next base: position 46,326,985 of record OW388301.1, read on the forward strand.
GTTGCCGATAAGACGGTCACCGATTCCAAAAGTGAATGCGTCTATGCGACCGACAGCATGTGACCTTCCATAGGAGCCTACCAAAAGTTGTCTAGGCCAAAGTCACCTTTTGGCCCATTTTTGGGCATGACTATAACGGCATGGTTGCCGATAAGACGGTCACCGATTCCAAAAGTGAATGCGTCTATGCGACCGGCAGCATGTGAGCTTCCATAGGAGACCATCAAAAGTTGTCTAGGCCAAAGTGACTTTTGGCCCAAAATTGGGCCTACAGGAATGACTATAACGGCATGGTTGCCGATAAGACGGTCATCGATTCCAAAAGTGAATGCGTCTATGCGACCGACAGCATGTGACCTTCCATAGGAGCCTATCAAAAGTTGTCTAGGCCAAAGTCACCTTTTGGCCCATTTTTGGGCATGACTATAACGGCACGGGTTGCCGATAAGACGGTCACCGATTCCAAAATTTAATGCGTCTATGCGACCGGCAGCATGTGAGCTTCCATAGGAGACCATCAAAAGTTGTCTAGGCCAAAGTGACTTTTGGCCCAAAATTGGGCCTACAGGAATGACTATAACGGCATGGTTGCCGATAAGACGGTCACCGATTCCAAAAGTGAATGCATCTATGCGACCGACAGCATGTGACCTTCCATAGGAGCCTATCAAAAGTTGTCTAGGCCAAAGTCACCTTTTGGCCCATTTTTGGGCATGACTATAACGGCACGAGTTGCCGATAAGACGGTCACCGATTCCAAAAGTGAATGCGTCTATGCGACCGGCAGCATGTGAGCTTCCATAGGAGACCATCAAAAGTTGTCTAGGCCAAAGTGACTTTTGGCCCAAAATTCGGCCTACAGGAATGACTATAACGGCATGGTTGCCGATAAGACGGTCACCGATTCCAAAAGTGAATGCGTCTATGCGACCGGCAGCATGTGAGCTTCCATAGGAGACCATCAAAAGTTGTCTAGGCCAAAGTGACTTTTGGCCCAAAATTGGGCCTACAGGAATGACTATAACGGCATGGTTGCCGATAAGACGGTCACCGATTCCAAAAGTGAATGCATCTATGCGACCGACAGCATGTGACCTTCCATAGGAGCCTATCAAAAGTTGTCTAGGCCAAAGTCACCTTTTGGCCCATTTTTGGGCATGACTATAACGGCACGAGTTGCCGATAAGACGGTCACCGATTCCAAAAGTGAATGCGTCTATGCGACCGGCAGCATGTGAGCTTCCATAGGAGACCATCAAAAGTTGTCTAGGCCAAAGTGACTTTTGGCCCAAAATTCGGCCTACAGGAATGACTATAACGGCATGGTTTCCGATAAGACGGTCACCGATTCCAAAAGTGAATGCGTCTATGCGACCGACAGCATGTGACCTTCCATAGGAGCCTATCAAAAGTTGTCTAGGCCAAAGTCACCTTTTGGCCCATTTTTGGGCATGACTATAACGGCACGGGTTGCCGATAAGACGATTCCAAAAGTGAATGCGTCTATGCGACCGGCAGCATGTGAGCTTCCATAGGAGACCATCAAAAGTTGTCTAGGCCAAAGTGACTTTTGGCCCAAAATTGGGCCTACAGGAATGACTATAACGGCATGGTTGCCGATAAGACGGTCACCGATTCCAAAAGTGAATGCGTCTATGCGACCGACAGCATTTGACCTTCCATAGGAGCCTTTCAAAAGTTGTCTAGGCCAAAGTCACCTTTTGGCCCATTTTTGGGCATGACTATAACGGCACGGGTTGCCGATAAGACGGTCACCGATTCCAAAAGTGAATGCGTCTATGCGACCGGCAGCATGTGAACTTCCATAGGAGACCATCAAAAGTTGTCTAGGCCAAAGTGACTTTTGGCCCAAAATTGGGCCTACAGGAATGACTATAACGGCATGGTTGCCGATAAGACGGTCACCGATTCCAAAAGTGAATGCGTCTATGCGACCGACAGCATGTGACCTTCCATAGGAGCCTATCAAAAGTTGTCTAGGCCAAAGTCACCTTTTGGCCCATTTTTGGGCATGACTATAACGGCACGGGTTGCCGATAAGACGGTCACCGATTCCAAAAGTGAATGCGTCTATGCGACCGGCAGGATGTGAGCTTCCATAGGAGACCATCAAAAGTTGTCTAGGCCAAAGTGACTTTTGGCCCAAAATTGGGCCTACAGGAATGACTATAACGGCATGGTTGCCGATAAGACGGTCACCGATTCCAAAAGTGAATGCGTCTATGCGACCGACAGCATGTGACCTTCCATAGGAGCCTATCAAAAGTTGTCTAGGCCAAAGTCACCTTTTGGCCCATTTTTGGGCATGACTATAACGGCACGGGTTGCCGATAAGACGGTCACCGATTCCAAAAGTGAATGCGTCTATGCGACCGGCAGCACGTCAGCTTCCATAGGAGACCATCAAAAGTTGTCTAGGCCAAAGTGACTTTTGGCCCAAAATTGGGCCTACAGGAATGACTATAACGGCATGGTTGCCGATAAGACGGTCACCGATTCCAAAAGTGAATGCGTCTATGCGACCGGCAGCATGTGAGCTTCCATAGGAGACCATTAAAAGTTGTATAGGCCAAAGTGACTTTTGGCCCAAAATTGGGCCTACAGGAATGACTATAACGGCATGGTTGCCGATAAGACGGTCACCGATTCCAAAAGTGAATGCGTCTATGCGACCGACAGCATGTGACCTTCCATAGGAGCCTATCAAAAGTTGTCTAGGCCAAAGTCACCTTTTGGCCCATTTTTGGGCATGACTATAACGGCACGGGTTGCCGATAAGACGGTCACCGATTCCAAAAGTGAATGCATCTATGCGACCGGCAGCATGTGAGCTTCCATAGGAGACCATCAAAAGTTGTCTAGGCCAAAGTGACTTTTGGCCCAAAATTGGGCCTACAGGAATGACTATAACGGCATGGTTGCCGATAAGACGGTCACAGATTCCAAAAGTGAATGCGTCTATGCGACCGACAGCATGTGACCTTCCATAGGAGCCTATCAAAAGTTGTCTAGGCCAAAGTCACCTTTTGGCCCATTTTTGGGCATGACTATAACGGCACGGGTTGCCGATAAGACGGTCACCGATTCCAAAAGTGAATGCGTCTATGCGACCGGCAGCATGTGAGCTTCCATAGGAGACCATCAAAAGTTGTCTAGGCCAAAGTGACTTTTGGCCCAAAATTGGGCCTACAGGAATGACTATAACGGCATGGTTGCCGATAAGACGGTCACCGATTCCAAAAGTGAATGCGTCTATGCGACCGACAGCATGTGACCTTCCATAGGAGCCTATCAAAAGTTGTCTAGGCCAAAGTCACCTTTTGGCCCATTTTTGGGCATGACTATAACGGCACGGGTTGCCGATAAGACGGTCACCGATTCCAAAAGTGAATGCGTCTATGCGACCGGCAGCATGTGTGCTTCCATAGGAGACCATCAAAAGTTGTCTAGGCCAAAGTGACTTTTGGCCCAAAATTGGGCCTACAGGAATGACTATAACGGCATGGTTGCCGATAAGACGGTCACCGATTCCAAAAGTGAATGCGTCTATGCGACCGACAGCATGTCACCTTCCATAGGAGCCTATCAAAAGTTGTCTAGGCCAAAGTCACCTTTTGGCCCATTTTTGGGCATGACTATAACGGCACGGGTTGGCGATAAGACGGTCACCGATTCCAAAAGTGAATGCGTCTATGCGACCTGCAGCATGTGAGCTTCCATAGGAGACCATCAAAAGTTGTCTAGGCCAAAGTGACTTTTGGCCCAAAATTGGGCCTACAGGAATGACTATAACGGCATGGTTGCCGATAAGACGGTCACCGATTCCAAAAGTGAATGCGTCTATGCGACCGACAGCATGTGACCTTCCATAGGAGCCTATCAAAAGTTGTCTAGGCCAAAGTCACCTTTTGGCCAATTTTTGGGCATGACTATAACGGCACGGGTTGCCGATAAGACGGTCACCGATTCCAAAAGTGAATGCGTCTATGCGACCGGCAGCACGTCAGCTTCCATAGGAGACCATCAAAAGTTGTCTAGGCCAAAGTGACTTTTGGCCCAAAATTGGGCCTACAGGAATGACTATAACGGCATGGTTGCCGATAAGACGGTCACCGATTCCAAAAGTGAATGCGTCTATGCGACCGACAGCATGTGACCTTCCATAGGAGCCTATCAAAAGTTGTCTAGGCCAAAGTCACCTTTTGGCCCATTTTTGGGCATGACTATAACGGCACGGGTTGCCGATAAGACGGTCACCGATTCCAAAAGTGAATGCGTCTATGCGACCGGCAGCATGTGAGCTTCCATAGGAGACCATCAAAAGTTGTCTAGGCCAAAGTGACTTTTGGCCCAAAATTGGGCCTACAGGAATGACTATAACGGCATGGTTGCCGATAAGACGGTCACCGATTCCAAAAGTGAATGCGTCTATGCGACCGACAGCATGTGACCTTCCATAGGAGCCTATCAAAAGTTGTCTAGGCCAAAGTCACCTTTTGGCCCATTTTAAGGCATGACTATAACGGCACGGGTTGCCGATAAGACGGTCACCGATTCCAAAAGTGAATGCATCTATGCGACCGGCAGCATGTGAGCTTCCATAGGAGACCATCAAAAGTTGTCTAGGCCAAAGTGACTTTTGGCCCAAAATTGGTCCTACAGGAATGACTATAACGGCATGGTTGCCGATAAGACGGTCACAGATTCCAAAAGTGAATGCGTCTATGCGACCGACAGCATGTGACCTTCCATAGGAGCCTATCAAAAGTTGTCTAGGCCAAAGTCACCTTTTGGCCCATATTTGGGCATGACTATAACGGCACGGGTTGCCGATAAGACGGTCACCGATTCCAAAAGTGAATGCGTCTATGCGACCGGCAGCATGTGAGCTTCCATAGGAGACCATCAAAAGTTGTCTAGGCCAAAGTGACTTTTGGCCCAAAATTGGGCCTACAGGAATGACTATAACGGCATGGTTGCCGATAAGACGGTCACCGATTCCAAAAGTGAATGCGTCTATGCGACCGACAGCATGTCACCTTCCATAGGAGCCTATCAAAAGTTGTCTAGGCCAAAGTCACCTTTTGGCCCATTTTTGGGCATGACTATAACGGCACGGGTTGCCGATAAGACGGTCACCGATTCCAAAAGTGAATGCGTCTATGCGACCGGCAGCATGTGAGCTTCCATAGGAGACCATCAAAAGTTGTCTAGGCCAAAGTGACTTTTGGCCCAAAATTGGGCCTACAGGAATGACTATAACGGCATGGTTGCCGATAAGACGGTCACCGATTCCAAAAGTGAATGCGTCTATGCGACCGGCAGCATGTGAGCTTCCATAGGAGACCATCAAAAGTTGTCTAGGCCAAAGTCACCTTTTGGCCCATTTTTGGGCATGACTATAACGGCAAGGGTTGCCGATAAGACGGTCACCGATTCCAAAAGTGAATGCGTCTATGCGACCGGCAGCATGTGAGCTTCCATAGGAGACCATCAAAAGTTGTCTAGGCCAAAGTGACTTTTGGCCCAAAATTGGGCCTACAGGAATGACTATAACGGCATGGTTGCCGATAAGACGGTCACCGATTCCAAAAGTGAATGCGTCTATGCGACCGACAGCATGTCACCTTCCATAGGAGCCTATCAAAAGTTGTCTAGGCCAAAGTCACCTTTTGGCCCATTTTTGGGCATGACTATAACGGCACGGGTTGCCGATAAGACGGTCACCGATTCCAAAAGTGAATGCGTTTATACGACCGGCAGCATGTGAGCTTCCATAGGAGACCATCAAAAGTTGTCTAGGCCAAAGTGACTTTTGGCCCAAAATTGGGCCTACAGGAATGACTATAACGGCATGGTTGCCGATAAGACGGTCACCGATTCCAAAAGTGAATGCGTCTATGCGACCGACAGCATGTGACCTTCCATAGGAGCCTATCAAAAGTTGTCTAGGCCAAAGTCACCTTTTGGCCCATTTTTGGGCATGACTATAACGGCACGGGTTGCCGATAAGACGGTCACCGATTCCAAAAGTGAATGCGTCTATGCGACCGGCAGCATGTGAGCTTCCATAGGAGACCATCAAAAGTTGTCTAGGCCAAAGTGACTTTTGGCCCAAAATTGGGCCTACAGGAATGACTATAACGGCATGGTTGCCGATAAGACGGTCACCGATTCCAAAAGTGAATGCGTCTATGCGACCGACAGCGTGTGACCTTCCATAGGAGCCTATCAAAAGTTGTCTAGGCCAAAGTCACCTTTTGGCCCATTTTTGGGCATGACTATAACGGCACGGGTTGCCGATAAGACGGTCACCGATTCCAAAAGTGAATGCGTCTATGCGACCGGCAGCATGTGAGCTTCCATAGGAGACCATCAAAAGTTGTCTAGGCCAAAGTGACTTTTGGCCCAAAATTGGGCCTACAGGAATGACTATAACGGCATGGTTGCCGATAAGACGGTCACCGATTCCAAAAGTGAATGCGTCTATGCGACCGACAGCATGTGACCTTCCATAGGAGCCTATCAAAAGTTGTCTAGGCCAGAGTCACCTTTTGGCCCATTTTTGGGCATGACTATAACGGCACGGGTTGCCGATAAGACGGTCACCGATTCCAAAAGTGAATGCGTCTATGCGACCGGCAGCATGTGAGCTTCCATAGGAGACCATCAAAAGTTGTCTAGGCCAAAGTGACTTTTGGCCCAAAATTGGGCCTACAGGAATGACTATAACGGCATGGTTGCCGATAAGACGGTCACCGATTCCAAAAGTGAATGCGTCTATGCGACCGACAGCATGTGACCTTCCATAGGAGCCTATCAAAAGTTGTCTAGGCCAAAGTCACCTTTTGGCCCATTTTTGGGCATGACTATAACGGCACGGGTTGCCGATAAGACGGTCACCGATTCCAAAAGTGAATGCGTCTATGCGACCGGCAGCATGTGAGCTTCCATAGGAGACCATCAAAGCTGTCTAGGCCAAAGTGACTTTTGGCCCAAAATTGGGCCTACAGGAATGACTATAACGGCATGGTTGCCGATAAGACGGTCACCGATTCCAAAAGTGAATGCGTCTATGCGACCGACAGCATGTGACCTTCCATAGGAGCCTATCAAAAGTTGTCTAGGCCAAAGTCACCTTTTGGCCCATTTTTGGGCATGACTATAACGGCACGGGTTGCCGATAAGACGGTCACCGATTCCAAAAGTGAATGCGTCTATGCGACCGGCAGCATGTGAGCTTCCATAGGAGACCATCAAAAGTTGTCTAGGCCAAAGTGACTTTTGGCCCAAAATTGGGCCTACAGGAATGACTATAACGGCATGGTTGCCGATAAGACGGTCACCGATTCCAAAAGTGAATGCGTCTATGCGACCGACAGCATGTCACCTTCCATAGGAGCCTATCAAAAGTTGTCTAGGCCAGAGTCACCTTTTGGCCCATTTTTGGGCATGACTATAACGGCACGGAGTGCCGATAAGACGGTCACCGATTCCAAAAGTGAATGCGTCTATGCGACCGGCAGCATGTGAGCTTCCATAGGAGACCATCAAAAGTTGTCTAGGCCAAAGTGACTTTTGGCCCAAAATTGGGCCTACAGGAATGACTATAACGGCATGGTTGCCGATAAGACGGTCACCGATTCCAAAAGTGAATGCGTCTATGCGACCGACAGCATGTCACCTTCCATAGGAGCCTATCAAAAGTTGTCTAGGCCAAAGTCACCTTTTGGCCCATTTTTGGGCATGACTATAACGGCACGGGTTGCCGATAAGACGGTCACCGATTCCAAAAGTGAATGCGTCTATGCGACCGGCAGCATGTGAGCTTCCATAGGAGACCATCAAAAGTTGTCTAGGCCAAAGTGACTTTTGGCCCAAAATTGGGCCTACAGGAATGACTATAACGGCATGGTTGCCGATAAGACGGTCACCGATTCCAAAAGTGAATGCGTCTATGCGACCGACAGCATGTGACCTTCCATAGGAGCCTATCAAAAGTTGTCTAGGCCAAAGTCACCTTTTGGCCCATTTTTGGGCATGACTATAACGGCACGGGTTGCCGATAAGACGGTCACCGATTCCAAAAGTGAATGCGTCTATGCGACCGGCAGCATGTGAGCTTCCATAGGAGACCATCAAAAGTTGTCTAGGCCAAAGTGACTTTTGGCCCAAAATTGGGCCTACAGGAATGACTATAACGGCATGGTTGCCGATAAGACGGTCACCGATTCCAAAAGTGAATGCGTCTATGCGACCGACAGCATGTGACCTTCCATAGGAGCCTATCAAAAGTTGTCTAGGCCAAAGTCACCTTTTGGCCCATTTTTGGGCATGACTATAACGGCACGGGTTGCCGATAAGACGGTCACCGATTCCAAAAGTGAATGCGTCTATGCGACCGGCAGCATGTGAGCTTCCATAGGAGACCATCAAAAGTTGTCTAGGCCAAAGTGACTTTTGGCCCAAAATTGGGCCTACAGGAATGACTATAACGGCATGGTTGCCGATAAGACGGTCACCGATTCCAAAAGTGAATGCGTCTATGCGACCGACAGCATGTGACCTTCCATAGGAGCCTATCAAAAGTTGTCTAGGCCAAAGTCACCTTTTGGCCCATTTTTGGGCATGACTATAACGGCACGGGTTGCCGATAAGACGGTCACCGATTCCAAAAGTGAATGCGTCTATGCGACCGGCAGCATGTGAGCTTCCATAGGAGACCATCAAAAGTTGTCTAGGCCAAAGTGACTTTTGGCCCAAAATTGGGCCTACAGGAATGACTATAACGGCATGGTTGCCGATAAGACGGTCACCGATTCCAAAAGTGAATGCGTCTATGCGACCGACAGCGTGTGACCTTCCATAGGAGCCTATCAAAAGTTGTCTAGGCCAAAGTCACCTTTTGGCCCATTTTTGGGCATGACTATAACGGCACGGGTTGCCGATAAAACGGTCACCGATTCCAAAAGTGAATGCGTCTATGCGACCGGCAGCATGTGAGCTTCCATAGGAGACCATCAAAAGTTGTCTAGGCCAAAGTGACTTTTGGCCCAAAATTGGGCCTACAGGAATGACTATAACGGCATGGTTGCCGATAAGACGGTCACCGATTCCAAAAGTGAATGCGTCTATGCGACCGACAGCATGTGACCTTCCATAGGAGCCTATCAAAAGTTGTCTAGGCCAGAGTCACCTTTTGGCCCATTTTTGGGCATGACTATAACGGCACGGGTTGCCGATAAGACGGTCACCGATTCCAAAAGTGAATGCGTCTATGCGACCGGCAGCATGTGAGCTTCCATAGGAGACCATCAAAAGTTGTCTAGGCCAAAGTGACTTTTGGCCCAAAATTGGGCCTACAGGAATGACTATAACGGCATGGTTGCCGATAAGACGGTCACCGATTCCAAAAGTGAATGCGTCTATGCGACCGACAGCATGTGACCTTCCATAGGAGCCTATCAAAAGTTGTCTAGGCCAAAGTCACCTTTTGGCCCATTTTTGGGCATGACTATAACGGCACGGGTTGCCGATAAGACGGTCACCGATTCCAAAAGTGAATGCGTCTATGCGACCGGCAGCATGTGAGCTTCCATAGGAGACCATCAAAGCTGTCTAGGCCAAAGTGACTTTTGGCCCAAAATTGGGCCTACAGGAATGACTATAACGGCATGGTTGCCGATAAGACGGTCACCGATTCCAAAAGTGAATGCGTCTATGCGACCGACAGCATGTGACCTTCCATAGGAGCCTATCAAAAGTTGTCTAGGCCAAAGTCACCTTTTGGCCCATTTTTGGGCATGACTATAACGGCACGGGTTGCCGATAAGACGGTCACCGATTCCAAAAGTGAATGCGTCTATGCGACCGGCAGCATGTGAGCTTCCATAGGAGACCATCAAAAGTTGTCTAGGCCAAAGTGACTTTTGGCCCAAAATTGGGCCTACAGGAATGACTATAACGGCATGGTTGCCGATAAGACGGTCACCGATTCCAAAAGTGAATGCGTCTATGCGACCGACAGCATGTGACCTTCCATAGGAGCCTATCAAAAGTTGTCTAGGCCAGAGTCACCTTTTGGCCCATTTTTGGGCATGACTATAACGGCACGGGTTGCCGATAAGACGGTCACCGATTCCAAAAGTGAATGCGTCTATGCGACCGGCAGCATGTGAGCTTCCATAGGAGACCATCAAAAGTTGTCTAGGCCAAAGTGACTTTTGGCCCAAAATTGGGCCTACAGGAATGACTATAACGGCATGGTTGCCGATAAGACGGTCACCGATTCCAAAAGTGAATGCGTCTATGCGACCGACAGCATGTGACCTTCCATAGGAGCCTATCAAAAGTTGTCTAGGCCAAAGTCACCTTTTGGCCCATTTTTGGGCATGACTATAACGGCACGGGTTGCCGATAAGACGGTCACCGATTCCAAAAGTGAATGCGTCTATGTGACCGGCAGCATGTGAGCTTCCATAGGAGACCATCAAAAGTTGTCTAGGCCAAAGTGACTTTTGGCCCAAAATTGGGCCTACAGGAATGACTATAACGGCATGGTTGCCGATAAGACGGTCACCGATTCCAAAAGTGAATGCGTCTATGCGACCGACAGCATGTCACCTTCCATAGGAGCCTATCAAAAGTTGTCTAGGCCAAAGTCACCTTTTGGCCCATTTTTGGGCATGACTATAACGGCACGGGTTGCCGATAAGACGGTCACCGATTCCAAAAGTGAATGCGTCTATACGACCGGCAGCATGTGAGCTTCCATAGGAGACCATCAAAAGTTGTCTAGGCCAAAGTGACTTTTGGCCCAAAATTGGGCCTACAGGAATGACTATAACGGCATGGTTGCCGATAAGACGGTCACCGATTCCAAAAGTGAATGCGTCTATGCGACCGACAGCATGTCACCTTCCATAGGAGCCTATCAAAAGTTGTCTAGGCCAAAGTCACCTTTTGGCCCATTTTTGGGCATGACTATAACGGCACGGGTTGCCGATAAGACGGTCACCGATTCCAAAAGTGAATGCGTCTATACGACCGGCAGCATGTGAGCTTCCATAGGAGACCATCAAAAGTTGTCTAGGCCAAAGTGACTTTTGGCCCAAAATTGGGCCTACAGGAATGACTATAACGGCATGGTTGCCGATAAGACGGTCACCGATTCCAAAAGTGAATGCGTCTATGCGACCGACAGCATGTCACCTTCCATAGGAGCCTATCAAAAGTTGTCTAGGCCAAAGTCACCTTTTGGCCCATTTTTGGGCATGACTATAACGGCACGGGTTGCCGATAAGACGGTCACCGATTCCAAAAGTGAATGCATCTATGCGACCGGCAGCATGTGAGCTTCCATAGGAGACCATCAAAAGTTGTCTAGGCCAAAGTGACTTTTGGCCCAAAATTGGGCCTACAGGAATGACTATAACGGCATGGTTGCCGATAAGACGGTCACCGATTCCAAAAGTGAATGCGTCTATGCGACCGACAGCATGTGACCTTCCATAGGAGCCTATCAAAAGTTGTCTAGGCCAAAGTCACCTTTTGGCCCATTTTTGGGCATGACTATAACGGCACGGGTTGCCGATAAGACGGTCACCGATTCCAAAAGTGAATGCGTCTTTACGACCGGCAGCATGTGAGCTTCCATAGGAGACCATCAAAAGTTGTCTAGGCCAAAGTGACTTTTGGCCCAAAATTGGGCCTACAGGAATGACTATAACGGCATGGTTGCCGATAAGACGGTCACCGATTCCAAAAGTGAATGCGTCTATGCGACCGACAGCATGTGACCTTCCATAGGAGCCTATCAAAAGTTGTCTAGGCCAAAGTCACCTTTTGGCCAATTTTTGGGCATGACTATAACGGCACGGGTTGCCGATAAGACGGTCACCGATTCCAAAAGTGAATGTGTCTATGCGACCGGCAGCATGTGAGCTTCCATAGGAGACCATCAAAAATTGTCTAGGCCAAAGTGACTTTTGGCCCAAAATTGGGCCTACAGGAATGACTATAACGGCATGGTTGCCGATAAGACGGTCACCGATTCCAAAAGTGAATGCGTCTATGCGACCGACAGCATGTGACCTTCCATAGGAGCCTATCAAAAGTTGTCTAGGCCAAAGTCACCTTTTGGCCCATTTTTGGGCATGACTATAACGGCACGGGTTGCCGATAAGACGGTCACCGATTCCAAAAGTGAATGCGTTTATACGACCGGCAGCATGTGAGCTTCCATAGGAGACCATCAAAAGTTGTCTAGGCCAAAGTGACTTTTGGCCCAAAATTGGGCCTACAGGAATGACTATAACGGCATGGTTGCCGATAAGACGGTCACCGATTCCAAAAGTGAATGCGTCTATGCGACCGACAGCATGTGACCTTCCATAGGAGCCTATCAAAAGTTGCCTAGGCCAGAGTCACCTTTTGGCCCATTTTTGGGCATGAATATAACGGCACGGGTTGCCGATAAGACGGTCACCGATTCCAAAAGTGAATGCGTCTATGCGACCGGCAGCATGTGAGCTTCCATAGGAGACCATCAAAAGTTGTCTAGGCCAAAGTGACTTTTGGCCCAAAATTGGGCCTACAGGAATGACTATAACGGCATGGTTGCCGATAAGACGGTCACCGATTCCAAAAGTGAATGCGTCTATGCGACCGACAGCATGTGACCTTCCATAGGAGCCTATCAAAAGTTGTCTAGGCCAAAGTCACCTTTTGGCCCATTTTTGGGCATGACTATAACGGCACGGGTTGCCGATAAGACGGTCACCGATTCCAAAAGTGAATGCGTCTATGCGACCGGCAGCATGTGAGCTTCCATAGGAGACCATCAAAGCTGTCTAGGCCAAAGTGACTTTTGGCCCAAAATTGGGCCTACAGGAATGACTATAACGGCATGGTTGCCGATAAGACGGTCACCGATTCCAAAAGTGAATGCGTCTATGCGACCGACAGCATGTGACCTTCCATAGGAGCCTATCAAAAGTTGTCTAGGCCAAAGTCACCTTTTGGCCCATTTTTGGGCATGACTATAACGGCACGGGTTGCCGATAAGACGGTCACCGATTCCAAAAGTGAATGCATCTATGCGACCGGCAGCATGTGAGCTTCAATAGGAGACCATCAAAAGTTGTCTAGGCCAAAGTGACTTTTGGCCCAAAATTGGGCCTACAGGAATGACTATAACGGCATGGTTGCCGATAAGACGGTCACCGATTCCAAAAGTGAATGCGTCTATGCGACCGACAGCATGTGACCTTCCATAGGAGCCTATCAAAAGTTGTCTAGGCCAAAGTCACCTTTTGGCCCATTTTTGGGCATGACTATAACGGCACGGGTTGCCGATAAGACGGTCACCGATTCAAAAAGTGAATGCGTCTATACGACCGGCAGCATGTGAGCTTCCATAGGAGACCATCAAAAGTTGTCTAGGCCAAAGTGACTTTTGGCCCAAAATTGGGCCTACAGGAATGACTATAACGGCATGGTTGCCGATAAGACGGTCACCGATTCCAAAAGTGAATGCGTCTATGCGACCGACAGCATGTGACCTTCCATAGGAGCCTATCAAAAGTTGTCTAGGCCAAAGTCACCTTTTGGCCAATTTTTGGGCATGACTATAACGGCACGGGTTGCCGATAAGACGGTCACCGATTCCAAAAGTGAATGTGTCTATGCGACCGGCAGCATGTGAGCTTCCATAGGAGACCATCAAAAGTTGTCTAGGCCAAAGTGACTTTTGGCCCAAAATTGGGCCTACAGGAATGACTATAACGGCATGGTTGCCGATAAGACGGTCACCGATTCCAAAAGTGAATGCGTCTATGCGACCGACAGCATGTGACCTTCCATAGGAGCCTATCAAAAGTTGTCTAGGCCAAAGTCACCTTTTGGCCCATTTTTGGGCATGACTATAACGGCACGGGTTGCCGATAAGACGGTCACCGATTCCAAAAGTGAATGCGTCTATACGACCGGCAGCATGTGAGCTTCCATAGGAGACCATCAAAAGTTGTCTAGGCCAAAGTGACTTTTGGCCCAAAATTGGGCCTACAGGAATGACTATAACGGCATGGTTGCCGATAAGACGGTCACCGATTCCAAAAGTGAATGCGTCTATGCGACCGACAGCATGTGACCTTCCATAGGAGCCTATCAAAAGTTGTCTAGGCCAAAGTCACCTTTTGGCCCATTTTTGGGCATGACTATAACGGCACGGGTTGCCGATAAGACGGTCACCGATTCCAAAAGTAAATGTGTCTATGCGACCGGCAGCATGTGAGCTTCCATAGGAGACCATCAAAAGTTGTCTAGGCCAAAGTGACTTTTGGCCCAAAATTGGGCCTACAGGAATGACTATAACGGCATGGTTGCCGATAAGACGGTCACCGATTCCAAAAGTGAATGCGTCTATGCGACCGACAGCATGTCACCTTCCATAGGAGCCTATCAAAAGTTGTCTAGGCCAGAGTCACCTTTTGGCCCATTTTTGGGCATGACTATAACGGCACGGGTTGCCGATAAGACGGTCACCGATTCCAAAAGTGAATGCGTTTATACGACCGGCAGCATGTGAGCTTCCATAGGAGACCATCAAAAGTTGTCTAGGCCAAAGTGACTTTTGGCCCAAAATTGGGCCTACAGGAATGACTATAACGGCATGGTTGCCGATAAGACGGTCACCGATTCCAAAAGTGAATGCGTCTATGCGACCGACAGCATGTGACCTTCCATAGGAGCCTATCAAAAGTTGCCTAGGCCAGAGTCACCTTTTGGCCCATTTTTGGGCATGAATATAACGGCACGGGTTGCCGATAAGACGGTCACCGATTCCAAAAGTGAATGCGTCTATGCGACCGGCAGCATGTGAGCTTCCATAGGAGACCATCAAAAGTTGTCTAGGCCAAAGTGACTTTTGGCCCAAAATTGGGCCTACAGGAATGACTATAACGGCATGGTTGCCGATAAGACGGTCACCGATTCCAAAAGTGAATGCGTCTATGCGACCGACAGCATGTGACCTTCCATAGGAGCCTATCAAAAGTTGTCTAGGCCAAAGTCACCTTTTGGCCCATTTTTGGGCATGACTATAACGGCACGGGTTGCCGATAAGACGGTCACCGATTCCATAAGTGAATGCGTCTATGCGACCGGCAGCATGTGAGCTTCCATAGGAGACCATCAAAGCTGTCTAGGCCAAAGTGACTTTTGGCCCAAAATTGGGCCTACAGGAATGACTATAACGGCATGGTTGCCGATGAGACGGTCACCGATTCCAAAAGTGAATGCGTCTATGCGACCGACAGCATGTGACCTTCCATAGGAGCCTATCAGAAGTTGTCTAGGCCAAAGTTACCTTTTGGCCCATTTTTGGGCATGACTATAACGGCACGGGTTGCCGATAAGACGGTCACCGATTCAAAAAGTGAATGCGTCTATGCGACCGGCAGCATGTGAGCTTCCATAGGAGACCATCAAAAGTTGTATAGGCCAAAGTGACTTTTGGCCCAAAATTGGGCCTACAGGAATGACTATAACGGCATGGTTGCCGATAAGACGGTCACCGATTCCAAAAGTGAATGCGTCTATGCGACCGACAGCATGTGACCTTCCATAGGAGCCTATCAAAAGTTGTCTAGGCCAAAGTCACCTTTTGGCCCATTTTTGGGCATGACTATAACGGCACGGGTTGCCGATAAGACGGTCACCGATTCCAAAAGTGAATGCGTCTATGCGACCGGCAGCATGTGAGCTTCCATAGGAGACCATCAAAGCTGTCTAGGCCAAAGTGACTTTTGGCCCAAAATTGGGCCTACAGGAATGACTATAACGGCATGGTTGCCGATAAGACGGTCACCGATTCCAAAAGTGAATGCGTCTATGCGACCGACAGCATGTGACCTTCCATAGGAGCCTATCAAAAGTTGTCTAGGCCAAAGTCACCTTTTGGCCCATTTTTGGGCATGACTATAACGGCACGGGTTGCCGATAAGACGGTCACCGATTCCAAAAGTGAATGTGTCTATGCGACCGGCAGCATGTGAGCTTCCATAGGAGACCATCAAAGCTGTCTAGGCCAAAGTGACTTTTGGCCCAAAATTGGGCCTACAGGAATGACTATAACGGCATGGTTGCCGATAAGACGGTCACCGATTCCAAAAGTGAATGCGTCTATGCGACCGACAGCATGTGACCTTCCATAGGAGCCTATCAAAAGTTGCCTAGGCCAGAGTCACCTTTTGGCCCATTTTTGGGCATGAATATAACGGCACGGGTTGCCGATAAGACGGTCACCGATTCCAAAAGTGAATGCGTCTATGCGACCGGCAGCATGTGAGCTTCCATAGGAGACCATCAAAAGTTGTCTAGGCCAAAGTGACTTTTGGCCCAAAATTGGGCCTACAGGAATGACTATAACGGCATGGTTGCCGATAAGACGGTCACCGATTCCAAAAGTGAATGCGTCTATGCGACCGACAGCATGTGACCTTCCATAGGAGCCTATCAAAAGTTGTCTAGGCCAAAGTCACCTTTTGGCCCATTTTTGGGCATGACTATAACGGCACGGGTTGCCGATAAGACGGTCACCGATTCCAAAAGTGAATGCGTCTATGCGACCGGCAGAATGTGAGCTTCCATAGGAGACCATCAAAGCTGTCTAGGCCAAAGTGACTTTTGGCCCAAAATTGGGCCTACAGGAATGACTATAACGGCATGGTTGCCGATGAGACGGTCACCGATTCCAAAAGTGAATGCGTCTATGCGACCGACAGCATGTGACCTTCCATAGGAGCCTATCAAAAGTTGTCTAGGCCAAAGTTACCTTTTGGCCCATTTTTGGGCATGACTATAACGGCACGGGTTGCCGATAAGACGGTCACCGATTCAAAAAGTGAATGCGTCTATGCGACCGGCAGCATGTGAGCTTCCATAGGAGACCATCAAAAGTTGTCTAGGCCAAAGTGACTTTTGGCCCAATTTTGGGCATGACTATAACGGCACGGGTTGCCGATAAGACGGTCACCGATTCCAAAAGTGAATGCGTCTATGCGACCGGCAGCATGTGAGCTTCCATAGGAGACCATCAAAGCTGTCTAGGCCAAAGTGACTTTTGGCCCAAAATTGGGCCTACAGGAATGACTATAACGGCATGGTTGCCGATAAGACGGTCACCGATTCCAAAAGTGAATGCGTCTATGCGACCGACAGCATGTGACCTTCCATAGGAGCCTATCAAAAGTTGTCTAGGCCAAAGTCACCTTTTGGCCCATTTTTGGGCATGACTATAACGGCACGGGTTGCCGATAAGACGGTCACCGATTCCAAAAGTGATTGCGTCTATGCGACCGGCAGCATGTGAGCTTCCATAGGAGACCATCAAAAGTTGTCT
The DNA here is from genome assembly GCA_936450465.1 of Gibbula magus. Taxonomy (NCBI): domain Eukaryota; kingdom Metazoa; phylum Mollusca; class Gastropoda; order Trochida; family Trochidae; genus Gibbula; species Gibbula magus. The sequence goes on from OW388301.1 coordinate 46,344,407, forward strand.
AGGCCAAAGTGAGTTTTGGCCCAAAATTGGGCCTACAGGAATGACTATAACGGCATGGTTGCCGATAAGACGGTCACCGATTCCAAAAGTGAATGCGTCTATGCGACCGACAGCATGTCACCTTCCATAGGAGCCTATCAAAAGTTGTCTAGGCCAAAGTCACCTTTTGGCCCATTTTTGGGCATGACTATAACGGCACGGGTTGCCGATAAGACGGTCACCGATTCCAAAAGTGAATGCGTCTATACGACCGGCAGCATGTGAGCTTCCATAGGAGACCATCAAAAGTTGTCTAGGCCAAAGTGACTTTTGGCCCAAAATTGGGCCTACAGGAATGACTATAACGGCATGGTTGCCGATAAGACGGTCACCGATTCCAAAAGTGAATGCGTCTATGCGACCGACAGCATGTGACCTTCCATAGGAGCCTATCAAAAGTTGTCTAGGCCAAAGTCACCTTTTGGCCCATTTTTGGGCATGACTATAACGGCACGGGTTGCCGATAAGACGGTCACCGATTCCAAAAGTGAATGCGTCTATGCGACCGGCAGCATGTGAGCTTCCATAGGAGACCATCAAAAGTTGTCTAGGCCAAAGTGACTTTTGGCCCAAAATTGGGCCTACAGGAATGACTATAACGGCATGGTTGCCGATAAGACGGTCACCGATTCAAAAAGTGAATGCGTCTATGCGACCGACAGCATGTGACCTTCCATAGGAGCCTATCAAAAGTTGTCTAGGCCAAAGTCACCTTTTTGCCCATTTTTGGGCATGACTATAACGGCACGGGTTGCCGATAAGACGGTCACCGATTCCAAAAGTGAATGCGTCTATACGACCGGCAGCATGTGAGCTTCCATAGGAGACCATCAAAAGTTGTCTAGGCCAAAGTGACTTTTGGCCCAAAATTTGGCCTACAGGAATGACTATAACGGCATGGTTGCCGATAAGACGGTCACCGATTCCAAAAGTGAATGCGTCTATGCGACCGACAGCATGTGACCTTCCATAGGAGCCTATCAAAAGTTGTCTAGGCCAAAGTCACCTTTTGGCCCATTTTTGGGCATGACTATAACGGCACGGGTTGCCGATAAGACGGTCACCGATTCCAAAAGTGAATGCATCTATGCGACCGGCAGCATGTGAGCTTCCATAGGAGACCATCAAAAGTTGTCTAGGCCAAAGTGACTTTTGGCCCAAAATTGGGCCTACAGGAATGACTATAACGGCATGGTTGCCGATAAGACGGTCACCGATTCCAAAAGTGAATGCGTCTATGCGACCGACAGCATGTGACCTTCCATAGGAGCCTATCAAAAGTTGTCTAGGCCAAAGTCACCTTTTGGCCCATTTTTGGGCATGACTATAACGGCACGGGTTGCCGATAAGACGGTCACCGATTCCAAAAGTGAATGCGTCTATACGACCGGCAGCATGTGAGCTTCCATAGGAGACCATCAAAAGTTGTCTAGGCCAAAGTGACTTTTGGCCCAAAATTGGGCCTACAGGAATGACTATAACGGCATGGTTGCCGATAAGACGGTCACCGATTCCAAAAGTGAATGCGTCTATGCGACCGACAGCATGTGACCTTCCATAGGAGCCTATCAAAAGTTGTCTAGGCCAAAGTCACCTTTTGGCCCATTTTTGGGCATGACTATAACGGCACGGGTTGCCGATAAGACGGTCACCGATTCCAAAAGTGAATGTGTCTATGCGACCGGCAGCATGTGAGCTTCCATAGGAGACCATCAAAAGTTGTCTAGGCCAAAGTGACTTTTGGCCCAAAATTGGGCCTACAGGAATGACTATAACGGCATGGTTGCCGATAAGACGGTCACCGATTCCAAAAGTGAATGCGTCTATGCGACCGACAGCATGTGACCTTCCATAGGAGCCTATCAAAAGTTGTCTAGGCCAAAGTCACCTTTTGGCCCATTTTTGGGCATGACTATAACGGCACGGGTTGCCGATAAGACGGTCACCGATTTCAAAAGTGAATGCGTTTATACGACCGGCAGCATGTGAGCTTCCATAGGAGACCATCAAAAGTTGTCTAGGCCAAAGTGACTTTTGGCCCAAAATTGGGCCTACAGGAATGACTATAACGGCATGGTTGCCGATAAGACGGTCACCGATTCCAAAAGTGAATGCGTCTATGCGACCGACAGCATGTGACCTTCCATAGGAGCCTATCAAAAGTTGTCTAGGCCAAAGTCACCTTTTGGCCCATTTTTGGGCATGACTATAACGGCACGGGTTGCCGATAAGACGGTCACCGATTCCAAAAGTGAATGCGTCTATGCGACCGGCAGCATGTGAGCTTCCATAGGAGACCATCAAAAGTTGTCTAGGCCAAAGTGACTTTTGGCCCAAAATTGGGCCTACAGGAATGACTATAACGGCATGGTTGCCGATAAGACGGTCACCGATTCCAAAAGTGAATGCGTCTATGCGACCGACAGCATGTGACCTTCCATAGGAGCCTATCAAAAGTTGTCTAGGCCAAAGTCACCTTTTGGCCCATTTTTGGGCATGACTATAACGGCACGGGTTGCCGATAAGACGGTCACCGATTCCAAAAGTGAATGCGTCTATGCGACCGGCAGCATGTGAGCTTCCATAGGAGACCATCAAAAGTTGTCTAGGCCAAAGTGACTTTTGGCCCAAAATTGGGCCTACAGGAATGACTATAACGGCATGGTTGCCGATAAGACGGTCACCGATTCCAAAAGTGAATGCGTCTATGCGACCGACAGTATGTGACCTTCCATAGGAGCCTATCAAAAGTTGTCTAGGCCAAAGTCACCTTTTGGCCCATTTTTGGGCATGACTATAACGGCACGGATTGCCGAAAAGACGGTCACCGATTCCAAAAGTGAATGCGTCTATACGACCGGCAGCATGTGAGCTTCCATAGGAGACCATCAAAAGTTGTCTAGGCCAAAGTGACTTTTGGCCCAAAATTGGGCCTACAGGAATGACTATAACGGCATGGTTGCCGATAAGACGGTCACCGATTCCAAAAGTGAATGCGTCTATGCGACCGACAGCATGTGACCTTCCATAGGAGCCTATCAAAAGTTGTCTAGGCCAAAGTCACCTTTTTGCCCATTTTTGGGCATGACTATAACGGCACGGGTTGCCGATAAGACGGTCACTGATTCCAAAAGTGAATGCGTCTATACGACCGGCAGCATGTGAGCTTCCATAGGAGACCATCAAAAGTTGTCTAGGCCAAAGTGACTTTTGGCCCAAAATTTGGCCTACAGGAATGACTATAACGGCATGGTTGCCGATAAGACGGTCACCGATTCCAAAAGTGAATGCGTCTATGCGACCGACAGCATGTGACCTTCCATAGGAGCCTATCAAAAGTTGTCTAGGCCAAAGTCACCTTTTGGCCCATTTTTGGGCATGACTATAACGGCACGGGTTGCCGATAAGACGGTCACCGATTCCAAAAGTGAATGCATCTATGCGACCGGCAGCATGTGAGCTTCCATAGGAGACCATCAAAAGTTGTCTAGGCCAAAGTGACTTTTGGCCCAAAATTGGGCCTACAGGAATGACTATAACGGCATGGTTGCCGATAAGACGGTCACCGATTCCAAAAGTGAATGCGTCTATGCGACCGACAGCATGTGACCTTCCATAGGAGCCTATCAAAAGTTGTCTAGGCCAAAGTCACCTTTTGGCCCATTTTTGGGCATGACTATAACGGCACGGGTTGCCGATAAGACGGTCACCGATTCCAAAAGTGAATGCGTCTATACAACCGGCAGCATGTGAGCTTCCATAGGAGACCATCAAAAGTTGTCTAGGCTAAAGTGACTTTTGGCCCAAAATTGGGCCTACAGGAATGACTATAACGGCATGGTTGCCGATAAGACGGTCACCGATTCCAAAAGTGAATGCGTCTATGCGACCGACAGCATGTGACCTTCCATAGGAGCCTATCAAAAGTTGTCTAGGCCAAAGTCACCTTTTGGCCCATTTTTGGGCATGACTATAACGGCACGGGTTGCCGATAAGACGGTCACCGATTCAAAAAGTGAATGCGTTTATACGACCGGCAGCATGTGAGCTTCCATAGGAGACCATCAAAAGTTGTCTAGGCCAAAGTGACTTTTGGCCCAAAATTGGGCCTACAGGAATGACTATAACGGCATGGTTGCCGATAAGACGGTCACCGATTCCAAAAGTGAATGCGTCTATGCGACCGACAGCATGTGACCTTCCATAGGAGCCTATCAAAAGTTGTCTAGGCCAAAGTCACCTTTTGGCCCATTTTTGGGCATGACTATAACGGCACGGGTTGCCGATAAGACGGTCACCGATTCCAAAAGTGAATGCGTCTATGCGACCGGCAGCATGTGAGCTTCCATAGGAGACCATCAAAAGTTGTCTAGGCCAAAGTGACTTTTGGCCCAAAATTGGGCCTACAGGAATGACTATAACGGCATGGTTGCCGATAAGACGGTCACCGATTCCAAAAGTGAATGCGTCTATGCGACCGACAGCATGTCACCTTCCATAGGAGCCTATCAAAAGTTGTCTAGGCCAAAGTCACCTTTTGGCCCATTTTTGGGCATGACTATAACGGCACGGGTTGCCGATAAGACGGTCACCGATTCCAAAAGTGAATGCGTCTATACGACCGGCAGCATGTGAGCTTCCATAGGAGACCATCAAAAGTTGTCTAGGCCAAAGTGACTTTTGGCCCAAAATTGGGCCTACAGGAATGACTATAACGGCATGGTTGCCGATAAGACGGTCACCGATTCCAAAAGTGAATGCGTCTATGCGACCGACAGCATGTGACCTTCCATAGGAGCCTATCAAAAGTTGTCTAGGCCAAAGTCATTTTTTGGCCCATTTTTGGGCATGACTATAACGGCACGGGTTGCCGATAAGACGGTCACCGATTCCAAAAGTGAATGCGTCTATGCGACCGGCAGCATGTGAGCTTCCATAGGAGACCATCAAAAGTTGTCTAGGCCAAAGTGACTTTTGGCCCAAAATTGGGCCTACAGGAATGACTATAACGGCATGGTTGCCGATAAGACGGTCACCGATTCCAAAAGTGAATGCGTCTATGCGACCTACAGCATGTGACCTTCCATAGGAGCCTATCAAAAGTTGTCTAGGCCAAAGTCACCTTTTGGCCCATTTTTGGGCATGACTATAACGGCACGGGTTGCCGATAAGACGGTCACCGATTCCAAAAGTGAATGCGTCTATGCGACCTGCAGCATGTGAGCTTCCATAGGAGACCATCAAAAGTTGTCTAGGCCAAAGTGACTTTTGGCCCAAAATTGGGCCTACAGGAATGACTATAACGGCATGGTTGCCGATAAGACGGTCACCGATTCCAAAAGTGAATGCGTCTATGCGACCGACAGCATGTGACCTTCCATAGGAGCCTATCAAAAGTTGTCTAGGCCAAAGTCACCTTTTGGCCCATTTTTGGGCATGACTATAACGGCACGGGTTGCCGATAAGACGGTCACCGATTCCAAAAGTGATTGCGTCTATGCGACCGGCAGCATGTGAGCTTCCATAGGAGACCATCAAAAGTTGTCTAGGCCAAAGTGACTTTTGGCCCAAAATTGGGCCTACAGGAATGACTATAACGGCATGGTTGCCGATAAGACGGTCACCGATTCCAAAAGTGAATGCGTCTATGCGACCGGCAGCATGTGAGCTTCCATAGGAGACCATCAAAAGTTGTCTTGGCCAAAGTGACTTTTGGCCCAAAATTGGGCCTACAGGAATGACTATAACGGCATGGTTGCCGATAAGACGGTCACCGATTCCAAAAGTGAATGCGTCTATGCGACCGACAGCATGTGACCTTCCATAGGAGCCTATCAAAAGTTGTCTAGGCCAAAGTCACCTTTTGGCCCATTTTTGGGCATGACTATAACGGCATGGTTGCCGATAAGACGGTCACCGATTCCAAAAGTGAATGCGTCTATGCGACCGACAGCATGTGACCTTCCATAGGAGCCTATCAAAAGTTGTCTAGGCCAAAGTCACCTTTTGGCCCATTTTTGGGCATGACTATAACGGCATGGTTGCCGATAAGACGGTCACCGATTCCAAAAGTGAATGCGTCTATGCGACCGGCAGCATGTGAGCTTCCATAGGAGACCATCAAAAGTTGTCTAGGCCAAAGTGACTTTTGGCCCAAAATTGGGCCTACAGGAATGACTATAACGGCATGGATGCCGATAAGACGGTCACCGATTCCAAAAGTGAATGCGTCTATGCGACCGGCAGCATGTGAGCTTCCATAGGAGACCATCAAAAGTTGTCTTGGCCAAAGTGACTTTTGGCCCAAAATTGGGCCTACAGGAATGACTATAACGGCATGGTTGCCGATAAGACGGTCACCGATTCCAAAAGTGAATGCGTCTATGCGACCGACAGCATGTGACCTTCCATAGGAGCCTATCAAAAGTTGTCTAGGCCAAAGTCACCTTTTGGCCCATTTTTGGGCATGACTATAACGGCATGGTTGCCGATAAGACGGTCACCGATTCCAAAAGTGAATGCGTCTATGCGACCGGCAGCATGTGAGCTTCCATAGGAGACCATCAAAAGTTGTCTAGGCCAAAGTGACTTTTGGCCCAAAATTGGGCCTACAGGAATGACTATAACGGCATGGTTGCCGATAAGACGGTCACCGATTCCAAAAGTGAATGCGTCTATGCGACCGACAGCATGTGACCTTCCATAGGAGCCTATCAAAAGTTGTCTAGGCCAAAGTCACCTTTTGGCCCATTTTTGGGCATGACTATAACGGCACGGGTTGCCGATAAGACGGTCACCGATTCCAAAAGTGAATGCGTCTATGCGACCGGCAGCATGTGAGCTTCCATAGGAGACCATCAAAAGTTGTCTAGGCCAAAGTGACTTTTGGCCCAAAATTGGGCCTACAGGAATGACTATAACGGCATGGTTGCCGATAAGACGGTCACCGATTCCAAAAGTGAATGCGTCTATGCGACCGACAGCATGTGACCTTCCATAGGAGCCTATCAAAAGTTGTCTAGGCCAAAGTCACCTTTTGGCCCATTTTTGGGCATGACTATAACGGCACGGGTTGCCGATAAGACGGTCACCGATTCCAAAAGTGAATGCGTCTATGCGACCGGCAGCATGTGAGCTTCCATAGGAGACCATCAAAAGTTGTCTAGGCCAAAGTGACTTTTGGCCCAAAATTGGGCCTACAGGAATGACTATAACGGCATGGTTGCCGATAAGACGGTCACCGATTCCAAAAGTGAATGCGTCTATGCGACCGGCAGCATGTGAGCTTCCATAGGAGACCATCAAAAGTTGCTAGGCCAAAGTGACTTTTGGCCCAAAATTGGGCCTACATGAATGACTATAACGGCATGGTTGCCGATAAGACGGTCACCGATTCCAAAAGTGAATGCGTCTATGCGACCGACAGCATGTGAGCTTCCATAGGAGACCATCAAAAGTTGTCTAGGCCAAAGTGACTTTTTGCCCAAAATTGTGCCTACAGGAATGACTATAACGGCATGGTTGCCGATAAGACGGTCACCGATATCAAAAGTGAATGCGTCTATGCGACAGACAGCATGTGACATTCCATAGGAGCCTATCAAAAGTTGTCTAGGCCAAAGTCACCTTTTGGCCCATTTTTGGGCATGACTATAACGGCACGGGTTGCCGATAAGACGGTCACCGATTCCAAAAGTGAATGCGTCTATGCGACCGGCAGCATGTGAGCTTCCATAGGAGACCATCAAAAGTTGTCTAGGCCAAAGTGACTTTTGGCCCAAAATTGGGCCTACAGGAATGACTATAACGGCATGGTTGCCGATAAGACGGTCACCGATTCCAAAAGTGAATGCGTCTATGCGACCGACAGCATGTGACCTTCCATAGGAGCCTATCAAAAGTTGTCTAGGCCAAAGTCACCTTTTGGCCCATTTTTGGGCATGACTATAACGGCACGGGTTGCCGATAAGACGGTCACCGATTCCAAAAGTGAATGCGTCTATGCGACCGGCAGCATGTGAGCTTCCATAGGAGACCATCAAAAGTTGTCTAGGCCAAAGTGACTTTTGGCCCAAAATTGGGCCTACAGGAATGACTATAACGGCATGGTTGCCGATAAGACGGTCACCGATTCCAAAAGTGAATGCGTCTATGCGACCGACAGCATGTGACCTTCCATAGGAGCCTATCAAAAGTTGTCTAGGCCAAAGTCACCTTTTGGCCCATTTTTGGGCATGACTATAACGGCACGGGTTGCCGATAAGACGGTCACCGATTCCAAAAGTGAATGCGTCTATGCGACCGGCAGCATGTGAGCTTCCATAGGAGACCATCAAAAGTTGTCTAGGCCAAAGTGACTTTTGGCCCAAAATTGGGCCTACAGGAATGACTATAACGGCATGGTTGCCGATAAGACGGTCACCGATTCCAAAAGTGAATGCGTCTATGCGACCGACAGCATGTGACCTTCCATAGGAGCCTATCAAAAGTTGTCTAGGCCAAAGTCACCTTTTGGCCCATTTTTGGGCATGACTATAACGGCACGGGTTGCCGATAAGACGGTCACCGATTCCAAAAGTGAATGCGTCTATGCGACCGGCAGCATGTGAGCTTCCATAGGAGACCATCAAAAGTTGTCTAGGCCAAAGTGACTTTTGGCCCAAAATTGGGCCTACAGGAATGACTATAACGGCATGGTTGCCGATAAGACGGTCACCGATTCCAAAAGTGAATGCGTCTATGCGACCGGCAGCATGTGAGCTTCCATAGGAGACCATCAAAAGTTGTCTAGGCCAAAGTGACTTTTGGCCCAAAATTGGGCCTACATGAATGACTATAACGGCATGGTTGCCGATAAGACGGTCACCGATTCCAAAAGTGAATGCGTCTCTGCGACCGACAGCATGTGACCTTCCATAGGAGCCTATCAAAAGTTGTCTCGGCCAAAGTCACCTTTTGGCCCATTTTTGGGCATGACTATAACGGCACGGGTTGCCGATAAGACGGTCACCGATTCCAAAAGTGAATGCGTCTATGCGACCGGCAGCATGTGAGCTTCCATAGGAGACCATCAAAAGTTGTCTAGGCCAAAGTGACTTTTGGCCCAAAATTGTGCCTACAGGAATGACTATAACGGCATGGTTGCCGATAAGACGGTCACCAATTCCAAAAGTGAATGCGTCTATGCGACAGACAGCATGTGACATTCCATAGGAGCCTATCAAAAGTTGTCTAGGCCAAAGTCACCTTTTGGCCCATTTTTGGGCATGACTATAACGGCACGGGTTGCCGATAAGACGGTCACCGATTCCAAAAGTGAATGCGTCTATGCGACCGGCAGCATGTGAGCTTCCATAGGAGACCATCAAAAGTTGTCTAGGCCAAAGTGACTTTTGGCCCAAAATTGGGCCTACAGGAATGACTATAACGGCATGGTTGCCGATAAGACGGTCACCGATTCCAAAAGTGAATGCGTCTATGCGACCGACAGCATGTGACCTTCCATAGGAGCCTATCAAAAGTTGTCTAGGCCAAAGTCACCTTTTGGCCCATTTTTGGGCATGACTATAATGGCACGGGTTGCCGATAAGACGGTCACCGATTCCAAAAGTGAATGCGTCTATGCGACCGGCAGCATGTGAGCTTCCATAGGAGACCATCAAAAGTTGTCTAGGCCAAAGTGACTTTTGGCCCAAAATTGGGCCTACAGGAATGACTATAACGGCATGGTTGCCGATAAGACGGTCACCGATTCCAAAACTGAATGCGTCTATGCGACCGACAGCATGTGACCTTCCATAGGAGCCTATCAAAAGTTGTCTAGGCCAAAGTCACCTTTTGGCCCATTTTTGGGCATGACTATAACGGCACGGGTTGGCGATAAGACGGTCACCGATTCCAAAAGTGAATGCGTCTATGCGACCGGCAGCATGTGAGCTTCCATAGGAGACCATCAAAAGTTGTCTAGGCCAAAGTGACTTTTGGCCCAAAATTGGGCCTACAGGAATGACTATAACGGCATGGTTGCCGATAAGACGGTCACCGATTCCAAAAGTGAATGCGTCTATGCGACCGACAGCATGTGACCTTCCATAGGAGCCTATCAAAAGTTGTCTAGGCCAAAGTCACCTTTTGGCCCATTTTTGGGCATGACTATAACGGCACGGGTTGCCGATAAGACGGTCACCGATTCCAAAAGTGAATGCGTCTATGCGACCGGCAGCATGTGAGCTTCCATAGGAGACCATCAAAAGTTGTCTAGGCCAAAGTGACTTTTGGCCCAAAATTGGGCCTACAGGAATGACTATAACGGCATGGTTGCCGATAAGACGGTCACCGATTCCAAAAGTGAATGCGTCTATGCGACCGACAGCATGTGACCTTCCATAGGAGCCTATCAAAAGTTGTCTAGGCCAAAGTCACCTTTTGGCCCATTTTTGGGCATGACTATAACGGCACGGGTTGCCGATAAGACGGTCACCGATTCCAAAAGGGAATGCGTCTATGCGACCGGCAGCATGTGAGCTTCCATAGGAGACCATCAAAAGTTGTCTAGGCCAAAGTGACTTTTGGCCCAAAATTGGGCCTACAGGAATGACTATAACGGCATGGTTGCCGATAAGACGGTCACCGATTCCAAAAGTGAATGCGTCTATGCGACCGGCAGCATGTGAGCTTCCATAGGAGACCATCAAAAGTTGTCTAGGCCAAAGTGACTTTTGGCCCAAAATTGGGCCTACATGAATGACTATAACGGCATGGTTGCCGATAAGACGGTCACCGATTCCAAAAGTGAATGCGTCTCTGCGACCGACAGCATGTGACCTTCCATAGGAGCCTATCAAAAGTTGTCTCGGCCAAAGTCACCTTTTGGCCCATTTTTGGGCATGACTATAACGGCACGGGTTGCCGATAAGACGGTCACCGATTCCAAAAGTGAATGCGTCTATGCGACCGGCAGCATGTGAGCTTCCATAGGAGACCATCAAAAGTTGTCTAGGCCAAAGTGACTTTTGGCCCAAAATTGTGCCTACAGGAATGACTATAACGGCATGGTTGCCGATAAGACGGTCACCAATTCCAAAAGTGAATGCGTCTATGCGACAGACAGCATGTGACATTCCATAGGAGCCTATCAAAAGTTGTCTAGGCCAAAGTCACCTTTTGGCCCATTTTTGGGCATGACTATAACGGCACGGGTTGCCGATAAGACGGTCACCGATTCCAAAAGTGAATGCGTCTATGCGACCGGCAGCATGTGAGCTTCCATAGGAGACCATCAAAAGTTGTCTAGGCCAAAGTGACTTTTGGCCCAAAATTGGGCCTACAGGAATGACTATAACGGCATGGTTGCCGATAAGACGGTCACCGATTCCAAAAGTGAATGCGTCTATGCGACCGACAGCATGTGACCTTCCATAGGAGCCTATCAAAAGTTGTCTAGGCCAAAGTCACCTTTTGGCCCATTTTTGGGCATGACTATAATGGCACGGGTTGCCGATAAGACGGTCACCGATTCCAAAAGTGAATGCGTCTATGCGACCGGCAGCATGTGAGCTTCCATAGGAGACCATCAAAAGTTGTCTAGGCCAAAGTGACTTTTGGCCCAAAATTGGGCCTACAGGAATGACTATAACGGCATGGTTGCCGATAAGACGGTCACCGATTCCAAAACTGAATGCGTCTATGCGACCGACAGCATGTGACCTTCCATAGGAGCCTATCAAAAGTTGTCTAGGCCAAAGTCACCTTTTGGCCCATTTTTGGGCATGACTATAACGGCACGGGTTGGCGATAAGACGGTCACCGATTCCAAAAGTGAATGCGTCTATGCGACCGGCAGCATGTGAGCTTCCATAGGAGACCATCAAAAGTTGTCTAGGCCAAAGTGACTTTTGGCCCAAAATTGGGCCTACAGGAATGACTATAACGGCATGGTTGCCGATAAGACGGTCACCGATTCCAAAACTGAATGCGTCTATGCGACCGACAGCATGTGACCTTCCATAGGAGCCTATCAAAAGTTGTCTAGGCCAAAGTCACCTTTGGCCCATTTTTGGGCATGACTATAACGGCACGGGTTGGCGATAAGACGGTCACCGATTCCAAAAGTGAATGCGTCTATGCGACCGACAGCATGTGACCTTCCATAGGAGCCTATCAAAAGTTGTTTAGGCCAAAGTCACCTTTTGGCCCATTTTTGGGCATGACTATAACGGCACGGGTTGCCGATAAGACGGTCACCGATTCCAAAAGTGAATGCGTCTATGCGACCGGCAGCATGTGAGCTTCCATAGGAGCCTATCAAAAGTTGTCTAGGCCAAAGTCACCTTTTGGCCCATTTTTGGGCATGACTATAACGGCACGGGTTGGCGATAAGACGGTCACCGATTCCAAAAGTGAATGCGTCTATGCGACCGACAGCATGTGACCTTCCATAGGAGCCTATCAAAAGTTGTCTAGGCCAAAGTCACCTTTTGGCCCATTTTTGGGCATGACTATAACGGCACGGGTTGCCGATAAGACGGTCACCGATTCCAAAAGTGAATGCGTCTATGCGACCGGCAGCATGTGAGCTTCCATAGGAGACCATCAAAAGTTGTCTAGGCCAAAGTGACTTTTGGCCCAAAATTGGGCCTACAGGAATGACTATAACGGCATGGTTGCCGATAAGACGGTCACCGATTCCAAAAGTGAATGCGTCTATGCGACCGACAGCATGTGACCTTCCATAGGAGCCTATCAAAAGTTGTCTAGGCCAAAGTCACCTTTTGGCCCATTTTTGGGCATGACTATAACGGCACGGGTTGCCGATAAGACGGTCACCGATTCCAAAAGGGAATGCGTCTATGCGACCGGCAGCATGTGAGCTTCCATAGGAGACCATCAAAAGTTGTCTAGGCCAAAGTGACTTTTGGCCCAAAATTGGGCCTACAGGAATGACTATAACGGCATGGTTGCCGATAAGACGGTCACCGATTCCAAAAGTGAATGCGTCTATGCGACCGACAGCATGTGACCTTCCATAGGAGCCTATCAAAAGTTGTCTAGGCCAAAGTCACCTTTTGGCCCATTTTTGGGCATGACTATAACGGCACGGGTTGCCGATAAGACGGTCACCGATTCCAAAAGTGAATGCGTCTATGCGACCGCCAGCATGTGAGCTTCCATAGGAGACCATCAAAAGTTGTCTAGGCCAAAGTGACTTTTGGCCCAAAATTGGGCCTACAGGAATGACTATAACGGCATGGTTGCCGATAAGACGGTCACCGATTCCAAAAGTGAATGCGTCTATGCGACCGACAGCATGTGACCTTCCATAGGAGCCTATCAAAAGTTGTCTAGGCCAAAGTCACCTTTTGGCCCATTTTTGGGCATGATTATAACGGCACGGGTTGCCGATAAGACGGTCACCGATTCCAAAAGTGAATGCGTCTATGCGACCGGCAGCATGTGAGCTTCCATAGGAGACCATCAAAAGTTGTCTAAGCCAAAGTGACTTTTGGCCCAAAATTGGGCCTACAGGAATGACTATAACGGCATGGTTGCCGATAAGACGGTCACCGATTCCAAAAGTGAATGCGTCTATGCGACCGACAGCATGTGACCTTCCATATGAGCCTATCAAAAGTTGTCTAGGCCAAAGTCACCTTTTGGCCCATTTTTGGGCATGACTATAACGGCACGGGTTGCCGATAAGACGGTCACCGATTCCAAAAGTGAATGCGTCTATGCGACCGGCAGCATGTGAGCTTCCATAGGAGACCATCAAAAGTTGTCTAGGCCAAAGTGACTTTTGGCCCAAAATTGGGCCTACAGGAATGACTATAACGGCATGGTTGCCGATAAGACGGTCACCGATTCCAAAAGTGAATGTGTCTATGCGACCGACAGCATGTGACCTTCCATAGGAGCCTATCAAAAGTTGTCTAGGCCAAAGTCACCTTTTGGCCCATTTTTGGGCATGACTATAACGGCACGGGTTGCCGATAAGACGGTCACCGATTCCAAAAGTGAATGCGTCTATGCGACCGGCAGCATGTGAGCTTCCATAGGAGACCATCAAAAGTTGTCTAGGCCAAAGTGACTTTTGGCCCAAAATTGGGCCTACAGGAATGACTATAACGGCATGGTTGCCGATAAGACGGTCACCGATTCCAAAAGTGAATGCGTCTATTCGACCGACAGCATGTGACCTTCCATAGGAGCCTATCAAAAGTTGTCTAGGCCAAAGTCACCTTTTGGCCCATTTTTGGGCATGACTATAACGGCACGGGTTGCCGATAAGACGGTCACCGATTAAAAAGTGAATGCGTCTATGCGACCGGCAGCATGTGAGCTTCCATAGGAGACCATCAAAAGTTGTCTAGGCCAAAGTGACTTTTGGCCCAAAATTGGGCCTACAGGAATGACTATAACGGCATGGTTGCCGATAAGACGGTCACCGATTCCAAAAGTGAATGCGTCTATGCGACCGACAGCATGTGACCTTCCATAGGAGCCTATCAAAAGTTGTCTAGGCCAAAGTCACCTTTTGGCCCATTTTTGGGCATGACTATAACGGCACGGGTTGCCGATAAGACGGTCACCGATTCCAAAAGTGAATGCGTCTATGCGACCGGCAGCATGTGAGCTTCCATAGGAGACCATCAAAAGTTGTCTAGGCCAAAGTGACTTTTGGCCCAAAATTGGGCCTACAGGAATGACTATAACGGCATGGTTGCCGATAAGACGGTCACCGATTCCAAAAGTGAATGCGTCTATGCGACCGACAGCATGTGACCTTCCATAGGAGCCTATCAAAAGTTGTCTAGGCCAAAGTCACCTTTTGGCCCATTTTTGGGCATGACTATAACGGCACGGGTTGCCGATAAGACGGTCACCGATTCCAAAAGTGAATGCGTCTATGCGACGGGCAGCATGTGAGCTTCCATAGGAGACCATCAAAAGTTGTCTAGGCCAAAGTGACTTTTGGCCCAAAATTGGGCCTACAGGAATGACTATAACGGCATGGTTGCCGATAAGACGGTCACCGATTCCAAAAGTGAATGCGTCTATGCGACCGACAGCATGTGACCTTCCATAGGAGTCTACCAAAAGTTGTCTAGGCCAAAGTCACCTTTTGGCCCATTTTTGGGCATGACTATAACGGCACGGGTTGCCGATAAGACGGTCACCGATTCCAAAAGTGAATGCGTCTATGCGACCGGCAGCATGTGAGCTTCCATAGGAGACCATCAAAAGTTGTCTAGGCCAAAGTGACTTTTGGCCCAAAATTGGGCCTACAGGAATGACTATAACGGCATGGTTGCCGATAAGACGGTCACCTATTCCAAAAGTGAATGCGTCTATGCGACCGACAGCATGTGACCTTCCATAGGAGCCTACCAAAAGTTGTCTAGGCCAAAGTCACCTTTTGGCCCATTTTTGGGCATGACTATAACGGCACGGTTTGAATATAAGACGGTCACCGATTCCAAAAGTGAATGCGTCTATGCGACCGGCAGCATGTGAGCTTCCATAGGAGACCATCAAAAGTTGTCTAGGCCAAAGTGACTTTTGGCCCAAAATTGGGCCTTCAGGAATGACTATAACGGCATGGTTGCCGATAAGACGGTCACCGATTCCAAAAGTGAATGCGTCTATGCGACCGACAGCATGTGACCTTCCATAGGAGCCTATCAAAAGTTGTCTAGGCCAAAGTCACCTTTTGGCCCATTTTTGGGCATGACTATAACGGCACGGGTTGCCGATAAGACGGTCACCGATTCCAAAAGTGAATGCGTCTATGCGACCGGCAGCATGTGAGCTTCCATAGGAGACCATCAAAAGTTGTCTAGGCCAAAGTGACTTTTGGCCCAAAATTGGGCCTACAGGAATGACTATAACGGCATGGTTGCCGATAAGACGGTCACCGATTCCAAAAGTGAATGCGTCTATGCGACCGACAGCATGTGACCTTCCATAGGAGCCTATCAAAAGTTGTCTAGGCCAAAGTCACCTTTTGGCCAATTTTTGGGCATGACTATAACGGCACGGGTTGCCGATAAGACGGTCACCGATTCCAAAAGTGAATGCGTCTATGCGACCGGCAGCATGTGAGCTTCCATAGGAGACCATCAAAAGTTGTCTAGGCCAAAGTGACTTTTGGCTCAAAATTGGGCCTACAGGAATGACTATAACGGCATGGTTGCCGATAAGACAGTCACCGATTCCAAAAGTGAATGCGTCTATGCGACCGACAGCATGTGACCTTCCATAGGAGCCTATCAAAAGTTGTCTAGGCCAAAGTCACCTTTTGGCCCATTTTTGGGCATGACTATAACGGCACGGGTTGCCGATAAGACGGTCACCGATTCCAAAAGTGAATGCGTCTATGCGACCAGCAGCATGTGAGCTTCCATAGGAGACCATCAAAAGTTGTCTAGGCCAAAGTGACTTTTGGCCCAAAATTGGGCCTACAGGAATGACTATAACGGCATGGTTGCCGATAAGACGGTCACCGATTCCAAAAGTGAATGCGTCTATGCGACCGACAGCATGTGACCTTCCATAGGAGCCTATCAAAAGTTGTCTAGGCCAAAGTCACCTTTTGGCCCATTTTTGGGCATGACTATAACGGCACGGGTTGGCGATAAGACGGTCACCGATTCCAAAAGTGAATGCGTCTATGCGACCGGCAGCATGTGAGCTTCCATAGGAGACCATCAAAAGTTGTCTAGGCCAAAGTGACTTTTGGCCCAAAATTGGGCCTACAGGAATGACTATAACGGCATGGTTGCCGATAAGACGGTCACCGATTCCAAAAGTGAATGCGTCTATGCGACCGACAGCATGTGACCTTCCATAGGAGTCTACCAAAAGTTGTCTAGGCCAAAGTCACCTTTTGGCCCATTTTTGGGCATGACTATAACGGCACGGGTTGCCGATAAGACGGTCACCGATTCCAAAAGTGAATGCGTCTATGCGACCGGCAGCATGTGAGCTTCCATAGGAGACCATCAAAAGTTGTCTAGGCCAAAGTGACTTTTGGCCCAAAATTGGGCCTACAGGAATGACTATAACGGCACGGGTTGCCGATAAGACGGTCACCGATTCCAAAAGTGAATGCGTCTATGCGACCGGCAGCATGTGAGCTTCCATAGGAGACCATCAAAAGTTGTCTAGGCCAAAGTGACTTTTGGCCCAAAATTGGGCCTACAGGAATGACTATAACGGCATGGTTGCCGATAAGACGGTCACCGATTCCAAAAGTGAATGCGTCTATGCGACCGACAGCATGTGACCTTCCATAGGAGCCTATCAAAAGTTGTCTAGGCCAAAGTCACCTTTTGGCCCATTTTTGGGCATGACTATAACGGCACGGGTTGCCGATAAGACGGTCACCGATTCCAAAAGTGAATGCGTCTATGCGACCGGCAGCATGTGAGCTTCCATAGGAGACCATCAAAAGTTGTCTAGGCCAAAGTGACTTTTGGCCCAAAATTGGGCCTACAGGAATGACTATAACGGCATGGTTGCCGATAAGACGGTCACCGATTCCAAAAGTGAATGCGTCTATGCGACCGACAGCATGTGACCTTCCATAGGAGCCTACCAAAAGTTGTCTAGGCCAAAGTCACCTTTTGGCCCATTTTTGGGCATGACTATAACGGCACGGGTTGCCGATAAGACGGTCACCGATTCCAAAAGTGAATGCGTCTATGCGACCGGCAGCATGTGAGCTTCCATAGGAGACCATCAAAAGTTGTCTAGGCCAAAGTGACTTTTGGCCCAAAATTGGGCCTACAGGAATGACTATAACGGCATGGTTGCCGATAAGACGGTCACCGATTCCAAAAGTGAATGCGTCTATGCGACCGACAGCATGTGACCTTCCATAGGAGCCTATCAAAAGTTGTCTAGGCCAAAGTCACCTTTTGGCCCATTTTTGGGCATGACTATAACGGCACGGGTTGCCGATAAGACGGTCACCGATTCCAAAAGTGAATGCGTCTATGCGACCGGCAGCATGTGAGCTTCCATAGGAGACCATCAAAAGTTGTCTAGGCCAAAGTGACTTTTGGCCCAAAATTGGGCCTACAGGAATGACTATAATGGCATGGTTGCCGATAAGACGGTCACCGATTCCAAAAGTGAATGCGTCTATGCGACCGACAGCATGTGACCTTCCATAGGAGCCTATCAAAAGTTGTCTAGGCCAAAGTCACCTTTTGGCCCATTTTTGGGCATGACTATAACGGCACGGGTTGCCGATAAGACGGTCACCGATTCCAAAAGTGAATGCGTCTATGCGACCGGCAGCATGTGAGCTTCCATAGGAGACCATCAAAAGTTGTCTAGGCCAAAGTGACTTTTGGCCCAAAATTGGGCCTACAGGAATGACTATAATGGCATGGTTGCCGATAAGACGGTCACCGATTCCAAAAGTGAATGCGTCTATGCGACCGACAGCATGTGACCTTCCATAGGAGTCTATCAAAAGTTGTCTAGGCCGAAGTCACCTTTTGGCCCATTTTTGGGCATGACTATAACGGCACGGGTTGCCGATAAGACGGTCACCGATTCCAAAAGTGAATGCGTCTATGCGACCGGCAGCATGTGAGCTTCCATAGGAGACCATCAAAAGTTGTCTAGGCCAAAGTGACTTTTGGCCCAAAATTGGGCCTACAGGAATGACTATAACGGCATGGTTGCCGATAAGACGGTCACCGATTCCAAAAGTGAATGCGTCTATGCGACCGACAGCATGTGACCTTCCATAGGAGCCTACCAAAAGTTGTCTAGGCCAAAGTCACCTTTTGGCCCATTTTTGGGCATGACTATAACGGCACGGGTTGCCGATAAGACGGTCACCGATTCCAAAAGTGAATGCGTCTATGCGACCGGCAGCATGTGACCTTCCATAGGAGACCATCAAAAGTTGTCTAGGCCAAAGTGACTTTTGGCCCAAAATTGGGCCTACAGGAATGACTATAACGGCATGGTTGCCGATAAGACGGTCACCGATTCCAAAAGTGAATGCGTCTATGCGACCGACAGCATGTGACCTTCCATAGGAGCCTACCAAAAGTTGTCTAGGCCAAAGTCACCTTTTGGCCCATTTTTGGGCATGACTATAACGGCACGGGTTGCCGATAAGACGGTCACCGATTCCAAAAGTGAATGCGTCTATGCGACCGGCAGCATGTGAGCTTCCATAGGAGACCATCAAAAGTTGTCTAGGCCAAAGTGACTTTTGGCCCAAAATTGGGCCTACAGGAATGACTATAACGGCATGGTTGCCGATAAGACGGTCACCGATTCCAAAAGTGAATGCGTCTATGCGACCGACAGCATGTGACCTTCCATAGGAGCCTACCAAAAGTTGTCAAGGCCAAAGTCACCTTTTGGCCCATTTTTGGGCATGACTATAACGGCACGGGCTGCCGATAAGACGGTCACCGATTCCAAAAGTGAATGGGTCTATGCGACCGGCAGCATGTGAGCTTCCATAGGAGACCATCAAAAGTTGTCTAGGCCAAAGTGACTTTTGGCCCAAAATTGGGCCTACAGGAATGACTATAACGGCATGGTTGCCGATAAGACGGTCACCGATTCCAAAAGTGAATGCGTCTATGCGACCGACAGCATGTGACCTTCCATAGGAGCCTACCAAAAGTTGTCTAGGCCAAAGTCACCTTTTGGCCCATTTTTGGGCATGACTATAACGGCACGGGTTGCCGATAAGACGGTCACCGATTCCAAAAGTGAATGCGTCTATGCGACCGGCAGCATGTGAGCTTCCATAGGAGACCATCAAAAGTTGTCTAGGCCAAAGTGACTTTTGGCCCAAAATTGGGCCTACAGGAATGACTATAACGGCATGGTTGCCGATAAGACGGTCACCGATTCCAAAAGTGAATGCGTCTATGCAACCGACAGCATGTGACCTTCCATAGGAGCCTACCAAAAGTTGTCTAGGCCAAAGTCACCTTTTGGCCCATTTTTGGGCATGACTATAACGGCACGGGTTGCCGATAAGACGGTCACCGATTCCAAAAGTGAATGCGTCTATGCGACCGGCAGCATGTGAGCTTCCATAGGAGACCATCAAAAGTTGTCTAGGCCAAAGTGACTTTTGGCCCAAAATTGGGCCTACAGGAATGACTATAACGGCATGGTTGCCGATAAGACGGTCATCGATTCCAAAAGTGAATGCGTCTATGCGACCGACAGCATGTGACCTTCCATAGGAGCCTATCAAAAGTTGTCTAGGCCAAAGTCACCTTTTGGCCAATTTTTGGGCATGACTATAACGGCACGGGTTGCCGATAAGACGGTCACCGATTCCAAAAGTGAATGCGTCTATGCGACCGGCAGCATGTGAGCTTCCATAGGAGACCATCAAAAGTTGTCTAGGCCAAAGTGACTTTTGGCTCAAAATTGGGCCTACAGGAATGACTATAACGGCATGGTTGCCGATAAGACAGTCACCGATTCCAAAAGTGAATGCGTCTATGCGACCGACAGCATGTGACCTTCCATAGGAGCCTATCAAAAGTTGTCTAGGCCAAAGTCACCTTTTGGCCCATTTTTGGGCATGACTATAACGGCACGGGTTGCCGATAAGACGGTCACCGATTCCAAAAGTGAATGCGTCTATGCGACCGGCAGCATGTGAGCTTCCATAGGAGACCATCAAAAGTTGTCTAGGCCAAAGTGACTTTTGGCCCAAAATTGGGCCTACAGGAATGACTATAACGGCATGGTTGCCGATAAGACGGTCACCGATTCCAAAAGTGAATGCGTCTATGCGACCGACAGCATGTGACCTTCCATAGGAGCCTATCAAAAGTTGTCTAGGCCAAAGTCACCTTTTGGCCCATTTTTGGGCATGACTATAACGGCACGGGTTGCCGATAAGACGGTCACCGATTCCAAAAGTGAATGCGTCTATGCGACCGGCAGCATGTGAGCTTCCATAGGAGACCATCAAAAGTTGTCTAGGCCAAAGTGACTTTTGGCCCAAAATTGGGCCTACAGGAATGACTATAATGGCATGGTTGCCGATAAGACGGTCACCGATTCCAAAAGTGAATGCGTCTATGCGACCGACAGCATGTGACCTTCCATAGGAGCCTATCAAAAGTTGTCTAGGCCAAAGTCACCTTTTGGCCCATTTTTGGGCATGACTATAACGGCACGGGTTGCCGATAAGACGGTCACCGATTCCAAAAGTGAATGCGTCTATGCGACCGGCAGCATGTGAGCTTCCATAGGAGACCATCAAAAGTTGTCTAGGCCAAAGTGACTTTTGGCCCAAAATTGGG
Organism: Gibbula magus; assembly: GCA_936450465.1. NCBI lineage: Eukaryota > Metazoa > Mollusca > Gastropoda > Trochida > Trochidae > Gibbula > Gibbula magus. The sequence goes on from OW388301.1 coordinate 46,365,757, forward strand.
CCTACAGGAATGACTATAATGGCATGGTTGCCGATAAGACGGTCACCGATTCCAAAAGTGAATGCGTCTATGCGACCGACAGCATGTGACCTTCCATAGGAGTCTATCAAAAGTTGTCTAGGCCGAAGTCACCTTTTGGCCCATTTTTGGGCATGACTATAACGGCACGGGTTGCCGATAAGACGGTCACCGATTCCAAAAGTGAATGCGTCTATGCGACCGGCAGCATGTGAGCTTCCATAGGAGACCATCAAAAGTTGTCTAGGCCAAAGTGACTTTTGGCCCAAAATTGGGCCTACAGGAATGACTATAACGGCATGGTTGCCGATAAGACGGTCACCGATTCCAAAAGTGAATGCGTCTATGCGACCGACAGCATGTGACCTTCCATAGGAGCCTACCAAAAGTTGTCTAGGCCAAAGTCACCTTTTGGCCCATTTTTGGGCATGACTATAACGGCACGGGTTGCCGATAAGACGGTCACCGATTCCAAAAGTGAATGCGTCTATGCGACCGGCAGCATGTGAGCTTCCATAGGAGACCATCAAAAGTTGTCTAGGCCAAAGTGACTTTTGGCCCAAAATTGGGCCTACAGGAATGACTATAACGGCATGGTTGCCGATAAGACGGTCACCGATTCCAAAAGTGAATGCGTCTATGCGACCGACAGCATGTGACCTTCCATAGGAGCCTACCAAAAGTTGTCTAGGCCAAAGTCACCTTTTGGCCCATTTTTGGGCATGACTATAACGGCACGGGTTGCCGATAAGATGGTCACCGATTCCAAAAGTGAATGGGTCTATGCGACCGGCAGCATGTGAGCTTCCATAGGAGACCATCAAAAGTTGTCTAGGCCAAAGTGACTTTTGGCCCAAAATTGGGCCTACAGGAATGACTATAACGGCATGGTTGCCGATAAGACGGTCACCGATTCCAAAAGTGAATGCGTCTATGCGACCGACAGCATGTGACCTTCCATAGGAGCCTATCAAAAGTTGTCTAGGCCAAAGTCACCTTTTGGCCCATTTTTGGGCATGACTATAACGGCACGGGTTGCCGATAAGACGGTCACCGATTCCAAAAGTGAATGCGTCTATGCGACCGGCAGCATGTGAGCTTCCATAGGAGACCATCAAAAGTTGTCTAGGCCAAAGTGACTTTTGGCTCAAAATTGGGCCTACAGGAATGACTATAACGGCATGGTTGCCGATAAGACAGTCACCGATTCCAAAAGTGAATGCGTCTATGCGACCGACAGCATGTGACCTTCCATAGGAGCCTATCAAAAGTTGTCTAGGCCAAAGTCACCTTTTGGCCCATTTTTGGGCATGACTATAACGGCACGGGTTGCTGATAAGACGGTCACCGATTCCAAAAGTGAATGCGTCTATGTGACCGGCAGCATGTGAGCTTCCATAGGAGACCATCAAAAGTTGTCTAGGCCAAAGTGACTTTTGGCCCAAAATTGGGCCTACAGGAATGACTATAACGGCATGGTTGCCGATAAGACGGTCACCGATTCCAAAAGTGAATGCGTCTATGCGACCGACAGCATGTGACCTTCCATAGGAGTCTACCAAAAGTTGTCTAGGCCAAAGTCACCTTTTGGCCCATTTTTGGGCATGACTATAACGGCACGGGTTGCCGATAAGACGGTCACCGATTCCAAAAGTGAATGCGTCTATGCGACCGGCAGCATGTGAGCTTCCATAGGAGACCATCAAAAGTTGTCTAGGCCAAAGTGACTTTTGGCCCAAAATTGGGCCTACAGGAATGACTATAACGGCATGGTTGCCGATAAGACGGTCACCGATTCCAAAAGTGAATGCGTCTATGCGACCGACAGCATGTGACCTTCCATAGGAGCCTACCAAAAGTTGTCTAGGCCAAAGTCACCTTTTGGCCCATTTTTGGGCATGACTATAACGGCACGGGTTGCCGATAAGACGGTCACCGATTCCAAAAGTGAATGCGTCTATGCGACCGGCAGCATGTGAGCTTCCATAGGAGACCATCAAAAGTTGTCTAGGCCAAAGTGACTTTTGGCCCAAAATTGGGCCTACAGGAATGACTATAACGGCATGGTTGCCGATAAGACGGTCACCGATTCCAAAAGTGAATGCGTCTATGCGACCGACAGCATGTGACCTTCCATAGGAGTCTACCAAAAGTTGTCTAGGCCAAAGTCACCTTTTGGCCCATTTTTGGGCATGACTATAACGGCACGGGTTGCCGATAAGACGGTCACCGATTCCAAAAGTGAATGCGTCTATGCGACCGGCAGCATGTGAGCTTCCATAGGAGACCATCAAAAGTTGTCTAGGCCAAAGTGACTTTTGGCCCAAAATTGGGCCTACAGGAATGACTATAACGGCATGGTTGCCGATAAGACGGTCACCGATTCCAAAAGTGAATGCGTCTATGCGACCGACAGCATGTGACCTTCCATAGGAGCCTATCAAAAGTTGTCTAGGCCAAAGTCACCTTTTGGCCCATTTTTGGGCATGACTATAACGGCACGGGTTGCCGATAAGACGGTCACCGATTCCAAAAGTGAATGCGTCTATGCGACCGGCAGCATGTGAGCTTCCATAGGAGACCATCAAAAGTTGTCTAGGCCAAAGTGACTTTTGGCCCAAAATTGGGCCTACAGGAATGACTATAACGGCATGGTTGCCGATAAGACGGTCACCGATTCCAAAAGTGAATGCGTCTATGCGACCGACAGCATGTGACCTTCCATAGGAGTCTACCGAAAGTTGTCTAGGCCAAAGTCACCTTTTGGCCCATTTTTGGGCATGACTATAACGGCACGGGTTGCCGATAAGACGGTCACCGATTCCAAAAGTGAATGCGTCTATGCGACCGGCAGCATGTGAGCTTCCATAGGAGACCATCAAAAGTTGTCTAGGCCAAAGTGACTTTTGGCCCAAAATTGGGCCTACAGGAATGACTATAACGGCATGGTTGCCGATAAGACGGTCACCGATTCCAAAAGTGAATGCGTCTATGCGACCGACAGCATGTGACCTTCCATAGGAGCCTACCAAAAGTTGTCTAGGCCAAAGTCACCTTTTGGCCCATTTTTGGGCATGACTATAACGGCACGGGTTGCCGATAAGACGGTCACCGATTCCAAAAGTGAATGCGTCTATGCGACCGGCAGCATGTGAGCTTCCATAGGAGACCATCAAAAGTTGTCTAGGCCAAAGTGACTTTTGGCCCAAAATTGGGCCTACAGGAATGACTATAACGGCATGGTTGCCGATAAGACGGTCACTGATTCCAAAAGTGAATGCGTCTATGCGACCGACAGCATGTGACCTTCCATAGGAGCCTATCAAAAGTTGTCTAGGCCAAAGTCACCTTTTGGCCCATTTTTGGGCATGACTATAACGGCACGGGTTGCCGATAAGACGGTCACCGATTCCAAAAGTGAATGCGTCTATGCGACCGGCAGCATGTGAGCTTCCATAGGAGACCATCAAAAGTTGTCTAGGCCAAAGTGACTTTTGGCCCAAAATTGGGCCTACAGGAATGACTATAACGGCATGGTTGCCGATAAGACGGTCACCGATTCCAAAAGTGAATGCGTCTATGCAACCGACAGCATGTGACCTTCCATAGGAGCCTATCAAAAGTTGTCTAGGCCAAAGTCACCTTTTGGCCCATTTTTGGGCATGACTATAACGGCACGGGTTGCCGATAAGACGGTCACCGATTCCAAAAGTGAATGCGTCTATGCGACCGGCAGCATGTGAGCTTCCATAGGAGACCATCAAAAGTTGTCTAGGCCAAAGTGACTTTTGGCCCAAAATTGGGCCTACAGGAATGACTATAACGGCATGGTTGCCGATAAGACGGTCACCGATTCCAAAAGTGAATGCGTCTATGCGACCGACAGCATGTGACCTTCCATAGGAGTCTACCAAAAGTTGTCTAGGCCAAAGTCACCTTTTGGCCCATTTTTGGGCATGACTATAACGGCACGGGTTGCCGATAAGACGGTCACCGATTCCAAAAGTGAATGCGTCTATGCGACCGGCAGCATGTGAGCTTCCATAGGAGACCATCAAAAGTTGTCTAGGCCAAAGTGACTTTTGGCCCAAAATTGGGCCTACAGGAATGACTATAACGGCATGGTTGCCGATAAGACGGTCACCGATTCCAAAAGTGAATGCGTCTATGCGACCGACAGCATGTGACCTTCCATAGGAGCCTACCAAAAGTTGTCTAGGCCAAAGTCACCTTTTGGCCCATTTTTGGGCATGACTATAACGGCACGGGTTGCCGATAAGACGGTCACCGATTCCAAAAGTGAATGCGTCTATGCGACCGGCAGCATGTGAGCTTCCATAGGAGACCATCAAAAGTTGTCTAGGCCAAAGTGACTTTTGGCCCAAAATTGGGCCTACAGGAATGACTATAACGGCATGGTTGCCGATAAGACGGTCACCGATTCCAAAAGTGAATGCGTCTATGCGACCGACAGCATGTGACCTTCCATAGGAGCCTATCAAAAGTTGTCTAGGCCAAAGTCACCTTTTGGCCCATTTTTGGGCATGACTATAACGGCACGGGTTGCCGATAAGACGGTCACCGATTCCAAAAGTGAATGCGTCTATGCGACCGGCAGCATGTGAGCTTCCATAGGAGACCATCAAAAGTTGTCTAGGCCAAAGTGACTTTTGGCCCAAAATTGGGCCTACAGGAATGACTATAACGGCATGGTTGCCGATAAGACGGTCACCGATTCCAAAAGTGAATGCGTCTATGCGACCGACAGCATGTGACCTATCTCCAAAACAGTTCAATATTTTTTAACCAAACTTTGTATTTGTTTAGATCTAGTGATAGAGTGGTGCCTTTTGCTACTTTGGCTATTCTGAATTTTTTATTTCTCGTTATTATTTCAGTATTGAACTTAGTGCTTAGCATAAGTGGAAAATAAGGGTAATATGACTAGGTTGGATTGAAAGTTGGAGCGGGGGACATCACAGTGCATCACATGCACATATTTCTAGTTTTCACAAATATGTCGATGAACTGTTGTGTATCATCAAAAGTAATTTAAAATTTCATATTTTGTACAATTCAAAAACATGTAGAAGTATTCTTTGGATGCTGACTAAACACCTTTACTTTTCACTTTTAGATTATGACTATTAAGCGTGTGCTTTCTTTTGTCTGACAGTTTAGATCTAAGTAGAAGATTTTGAAGACTCCAAGGCTTAGACTGCTGCTCCCATACTATCAAATATCAATTCTCTTGTCACAGCCCAACTTCATGATTTTATATTCTGTATTGCTAAAAAACATGTTACACAAATAGAACATACAGGCAAATTACATCACGTCTACATCTACCACTTAATAAATTAATTTAAACGATGAAATGATAGTTCGTCCTCTTCAACATTCCTCAACTCAGCATCTGCTTACACTGGGAAAAGAAGGAAGTTCTGGGATGGTGGACATCTACAACTCTAAATAATTTGATTTTTAGAATTGTTCAGTATTGTCAGAATAAAACAAACATCTATGGATACATGGACCGTCTTCATCTGCATCGTTTATACTTTAGAAAGTGCTATGCGCTCTAAAGACTTGTAATGCAAACTCTCCAAGGCTACTCTAAATGACTAATTTACTATATTACCTTTTCAAATTTAAAACTTAATTCTGGATTGTTCGTCATAGCATCAATAGATTTACGCCAAACATACAAATAACAAAACCTATGTTTAAATCTACTGATGTATAATACATTGACTACTTTAAAACATTGCACAGATGTTTGTAAGTTCATCATATAACCACTCCCACATAAGCCTACTTGGCTGGTATATTCACATATTGACTTCTCTAAGATAGGTGGAGTCTGGATCTCATTTCCAGAAAGAAACTGTACCTGGTAATTATTGAAGAATCATGTATTTTAAAGAACTTATTCTGGAACTTGACTCTTGCTGGAAGATGGTAACAATATCAAGAGAACAGAGAATTATATTCAAATAAGCAGCGGGTGATTCTTTTATCTGTATACATTTTCTGAAAATAATGGTGTGCATCTTACTTTCTATTTGATACAAGTTGTTTTGTGTTTTTACATCATTAATTCTTTCCTTCAGGTTGACTTTCCTGACAATGAAAAGTACTCATTGGCATGCTTTGTCATATCATGGTTTTGCTGAAATGGGCGAGGCAGACATTTTCCCTCTCTAAGATAGTGAATCGTTGCATCAGAAATGCATAGCGGGCATGGATTTCTAAGCAGCCAGTAAGCCAGCAAGAGTTGGGTTGACGCCATGTTTTTGTGGTTTATCACATTCTTGCAACAATAGATGAGGAGGAATGTGGGAATGACACAACTCATCAACCATTATGTTCAGGAGTACAGTAAAGTGAAATCATAATGTGCGGGTTATCGATTTGGGGTACAAAATTAAGAAAACCAAAATATTCAAACAAAATCTAAAGTATCTCTTCAGTCATCTTTTCTTCCAGAGTCTTTTGAATGAAAACACATCATCACTAAATCAAAATGCTAATATTTAATTTTTTCAATAATTTTATTTCACAAAAATACCACAACTTTACATGTACAGTGCGAATCCACATGGTCTAGATACGGCAGTCTTCATATTCATCACATTACCAGTAATGAACTAATTAACTAGTAATCCAAGCATACATATATTTACAGATTTGATCAAATTATTGTAGGGAAAGATGAAAGCGGCCAAGAAAGAGAGAAAGAGTAAGAAAAATGAGAAAGAGAGCGAGAGTCGGTGCAAGGAAGAGAAGAGTAGAGAAATAGCGAGTCCATTTCCTGATATTATTCATCCTGTGTTGATATTTCATGAGTTGATTAAATAGAGCAGGGCCTAGATTTTAGAAGCCCTCTTAGCGCTAAGATAGTCGTAAGTATATTAGTACCTGTATGTACTATAATGTTAGCTTACGGCTATCTTGGCGTTAAGAGAGCTTTGAAAATCTAGCTCCTGAACCGTATTTTGTAATAAAATCAAATTGTACTTTCAGAATTATATATTTTCACTACAAAAATTTAAATCAATATATCATAAAAACATTCACATATCACATTCCTTTATAAGTAACACAAACAATTTGAACTGGAAATCTACACAAACCAGGCTTCAAGACTGATGGTCTTTTGATTGATATATTTGAAATGAATTAAATTCACGAATCACAACCTTCTTTGCACTGAAGCCAGTTAAATAAATTGAAGTATGCATAACTTTTTTAATCTTAGCAATATCTGTAAACCACTTGCACTGAGGACACACTCCAGTTTTCAGAAAATGTTTTCATTAACAAAAACAACCATTTATGACTGTTTTAGTTTGTTTAATCCAAAAAGCCCAAGACTTTTAAAAATGAATGTTCAGTTTTAATAATGTTGGGTGATTTTAATGAGCAAGAAATAATTTTCAATTGAAGGATATTTAAAATAATATGATAACAGTAAACCACATTTATATAGCACCCTATTTGAACTAGTTTCTTTCATGCTAAGGCTCTTCACACATCAAGAGCAACAACTTATATGTTGATAGTTAAGTTCACCCGATTCTCCATAGTCAGACACCTTGATATGAAGGTAAGTAATTACTCTTTAACTGCCTATGGTTGAGAGGAAGTTAGGATTGGTACAATTGGTAAACTTGATCATTAACAATTGAGAAATTACATTAAATTAAATTCGAATTGTGTTTTGGATTAACATTACCCTCCCGTATATACAATATTTGTTGAGCACTGATGTTATGAGTAACATTTTATAAATAATAAACTTTACATTCTGGTTTTGAAATTTTTTTTTACAGTAATGACCAAGTCCACCAAATCTACCAATAACCATTAAGTCTGGCTGGCTAGATATTATTACATCTACATAAGATGGGTCTGCACTATTTTCTAACATCAATGTGTAATTAGAAGTTACAAATGCAACGATTGAGCTTACGAAACAATATTGGTATATACAGAAAGTATTGAATATGATAATAGTCACTGCGAGATAAAACATCTTGCGTATTGGAATTCCAGGGTATACCAATATTCAATTACATCAAGCAATATCTTCAAAATGCATATAATATTGACATGTAATTACATACAAATTATGAAATTCTGGTCAATTGTTATTTTCTATTTCAAAATGACTAAATTATATCTGCATATCATTACATGGAGTGGTTCCAGACAAGTACTATTTTCTAACCAAAATACTTCCAATGAATATGAACCTATTGATTGTACAAGTTATTCAAGTACTTTATGATCAAGAAGAATATTTCAAATATATTAATTGCACACAACTATCACACACATTGACCGAGACTATACAATGTTGTTCATTTAAAGATACATCCATTGTGTTTCATAACATTTTATTTGGCTGAAAAACATGCCAACATTTAGTATGTGCTGATTTCAGTTCAAATAATTTCAATCAACTTGCATATTCATCCCTAATAGCAAATTATATCATAATTAGTTTCTTTATTAAAATTCAGCAACATCATTATACATGTACAGAAACACAAACTGCGCAACCGATTAACATGAAAAGAAGTTACAAGCCCTATTAAGGATGTTCGCTCCTCAAATTTTATAGTAATAAACTTATATTTTTTAAAAGATCAAAGTATATGATTGGAAATTAAAAAATAGGTGGTAGTGTTTTTTTTTGTTTGAGATTTGACGCCTGTAAGATAGTGGGGTGAAGTACAATTTTAACATGGGATTCTATGGGAAAATGAGAAAAAAAACTGCTAAAAATATTAAAATACCACATTTCTAGTATTAAACTTTTTTTCCTTTTTTGATATGTTGCAAAAATGATGAAAAAATATACATGGTAGTGTGGGTTTTTTTAAGCTTTGACACAAAATGTACCTGAAACAAATTCATATGCGCCACATGTGATGCATTGTCTGTTTTTCGACCACAATCAAAATGACAATTTTTGGTAACAGTCAATACTTCTCAAAAGATTAACATCATTTTTAACATTTGGCATATGTGACCCACAACAACACAATGGATGTACCGATATAAACATGGATTTAGAATGATATCACAATCTCAGTAATATGTTCTCATAATGGCAATTTATACTTTTTTGAACAGTTAGGAAGGTAGACATAGCATATAGTGGCACAGTGAGAGATGTGCATACAATAGACATTAGAGAACATTCTGTATATTATAACCGAATATTACAGAGGTTGTTTAAGCCTGAAACATTTTATTGGTAACTAAGATTCTAATGCTATGAAGATTAATTTTAGTTTTACATTGATGGTTTCAGGTTCTAGAAAGTTGAAATTGTTTTACCGATTATTGAAAATCTGGTTGATGCTATAATCTGTATCACATTAAAAATACAAGAAATTATATTTGATTTATACTAACATCATTTTTGGTAGAAATAATTGACTCTGAAGGTCATGTTTAGATAGTGAACAAATGTTACACTGCTATATTTGAGATCACATCTGCATGAGTCCAAACTGTTGACCTTTTATGTTTTAAGAAAATGGGATCCAAAACATAGCAATGTTCATTTAAAGAAAAGGAAGTATTTATCAAAACACAAATACATGAAATTTTGAAAATATTTGTTATTAAGTTATAAAAGTTATATTTTATGTGGGTCACCAACAATGGCCTAAGAACTTTTTGAATCCAAGCTGAAAAGGAAACCAATTTGGAATGAGTGTGAAATTTGGAATGTGTGTTCAATACACTTTGTCCTAAAACTTTGGAAAGGTTAGGTGAGGTGAGGTGAGTTGGGGCTTAACGCAAGAGTATTTCACTTATATCACGGCTGCTAGAATTATGGCAGGGAGAAAGCCCCCAACACCATGTGGCTATGCATTGTGGTGACACCTGCAAGCATCGGCTGGAACTAGCGAAACATGGGTGGTACTACGTTGAATTTCAGTGTGGCATTGCACCCAAGCCTGACTGCATGTAGAACAGTTCTCTACTGCAGACAAAGTTGCCGTGCCCCTGGCGGGATTCGACCCCCTGATCTCTTGACCCAAAGCTGAACACGCTAACCACTGCGCTATCCCGCACCCAGAAAAGTTAGAGCATTTTCATACCGAGTCGAAAATGTATGTACTTTTGAATGAGTATAATTAAGGCACTTGGATCACAATGGATCATCATCAAAATGGCCTGAAACCTTTTTTTTTAATTTTTGGAGCCGAACATTTTGAAATTTGGAATGAGTATCCACACATGTCGTCCACATTGATTATCATGAACTTTGTCCTCAAAGTTTAGAGAATTTTCATACCAAGCCGAAAAAATATCCACTTTTGAATTAGTATAAAACACTTGGGTCACAATTGATCATCGTCAACACTAGCCTGAAACTTTGGAACAGTTTTATAATTTTAATTTCGAGCCGAAAAGGTATACAATTTGGAAATTTGGAATGAGTGTGAATTTTGAAAAGAGTGTCAACGCACTTGGGCCACATAGATTATAATGAACTTTTGGCTTTGAATTTCAGAAAAGTAAGAGCATTTTCATACCGAGCCAAAAAGGTATGCACTTTGGATTGAGTCAATGCGCTTGCTTCACAGTGGATCATCAGCATTGGCCTCAAACTTAAGAAAAGGAAGATAATTTTAAATCTGACCCGAAAAGGAAAATAATTTGGAAATTTGGAATGAGTGTTATGCATTTGGGTCACAATGGGTCATCGTCAACATTGGCCTTAAAGGACTACTATTTGGAGACAATTAAGACAATCATAATTTAAGGGATAATTAAAATTGGGATTAAAGGCGTAGTGGGTCATCTTATATAGTGGCCTAAAAAGTAAGAAAATCTTGAAGAGCATCATGATTAATGTGAAGTAGCACTATTTTGAAGCCGAGTCGAAATGTTGAATTATGCTGAACATTATTTTGAGGTCAACTTTTGTAGAGAAGTTTTAAAATATAGAATAAGTAAAGATGAACTTGGTTTTGGTTGACCATCATTAATTTAGAAATTCATGGAATTTAAATAGTGTAAACATTATTGGTATATTTTGAAATAATATCATCTGCACTAGTACAAACTTTTCCGGGGCGCGTCCGTTAAAGGATCGTCCCAAAAGTACAATACTACTGCAGATGGTATGATGCAAAATATAACAATGTTATAACATTAAATTACGCTGAACATTTATGAAAACCATTCGCAGTCCTGATTCATAAAGAAGTTTTAAAATATAGAATAATTTAAGATGAACCTGGTCTTGGTTGACCATCATTTGCTTAGAATTACATGCAATTTAAATAGTGTAAAATTATTGGTATATTTTGAAATAATATCATCTGCACTAGTACAAACTTTTCTGGGGCGCGTCCGTTAAAGGATCGTCCCAAAAGTACAATACTACTGCAGATGGTATGATGCAAAATATAACAATGTTATAACATTAAATTATGCTGAACTTTTATGAAAACCATTTGCAGTCCTGATTCATAAAGAAGTTTTAAAATATAGAATAATTTAAGATGAACTTGGTCTTGGTTGACCATCATTTGCTTAGAATTACATGCAATTTAAATAGTGTAAACATTATTGGTATATTTTGAAATAATATCATCTGCACTAGTACAAACTTTCCGGGGCGCGTCCGTTAAAAAAAAGTCCCAAAAGTACAATACTACTGCAGATGGTATGATGCAAAATAAAACAATGCAAAATATAACAATGCAAAATATAACAATGTTATAACATTAAATTATGCTGAACATTTATGAAAACCATTCGCAGTCCTGATTCATAAAGAAGTTTTAAAATATAGTATAATTTAAGATGAACTTGGTCTTGGTTTACCATCATTAGTTAAGAATTTCATGCAATTTAAATAGTGTAAACATTATTGGTATATTTTTAAATAATATCATCTGCACTAGTACAAACTTTTCCGGGGCGCGTCCGTTAAAGGATCGTCCCAAAAGTACAATACTACTGCAGATGGTATGATGCAAAATATAATAATGTTATAACATTAAATTATGCTGAACATTTATGAAAACCATTCGCAGTCCTGATTCATAAAGAAATTTTAAAATATAGAATAATTTAAGATGAACTTGGTCTTGGTTGACCATCATCAGTTTAGAATTACATGCAATTTAAATAGTGTAAACATTATTGGTATATTTTGAAATAATATCATCTGCACTAGTACAAACTTTCCGGGGCGCGTCCGTTAAAAAAAAGTCCCAAAAGTACAATACTACTGCAGATGGTATGAGGCAAAATAAAACAATGCAAAATATAACAATGCAAAATATAACAATGTTATAACATTAAATTATGCTGAACATTTATGAAAACCATTCGCAGTCCTGATTCATAAAGAAGTTTTAAAATATAGTATAATTTAAGATGAACTTGGTCTTGGTTTACCATCATTAGTTAAGAATTTCATGCAATTTAAATAGTGTAAACATTATTGGTATATTTTTAAATAATATCATCTGCACTAGTACAAACTTTTCCGGGGCGCGTCCGTTAAAGGATCGTCCCAAAGGTACAATACTACTGCAGATGGTATGATGCAAAATATAATAATGTTATAACATTAAATTATGCTGAACATTTATGAAAACCATTCGCAGTCCTGATTCATAAAGAAATTTTAAAATATAGAATAATTTAAGTTGAACTTGGTCTTGGTTGACCATCATCAGTTTAGAATGACATGCAATTTAAATTGTATAAACATTATTGGTATATTTTGAAATAATATCATCTGCACTAGTACAAACTTTTCCAGGGCGCGTCCGTTAAAGGATCGTCCCAAAAGTACAATACTACTGCAGATGGTATGATGCAAAATATAACAATGTTATAACATTAAATTATGCTGAACATTTATGAAAACCATTCGCAGTCCTGATTCATAAAGAAGTTTTAAAATATAGAATAATTTAAGATGAACTTGGTCTTGGTTGACCATCATTTGCTTAGAATTTCATGCAATTTAAATAGTGTAAAAATTATTGGTATATTTTGAAATAATATCATCTGCACTAGTACAAACTTTTCCGGGGCGCGTCCGTTAAAGGATCGTCCCAAAAGTACAATACTACTGCAGATGGTATGATGCAAAATATAACAATGTTATAACATTAAATTATGCTGAACATTTATGAAAACCATTCGCAGTCCTGATTCATAAAGAAGTTTTAAAATATAAAATAATTTAAGATGAACTTGGTCTTGGTTGACCATCATTACTTTAGAATTACTTGCAATTTAAATTGTGTAAACATTATTGGTATATTTTGAAATAATATCATCTGCACTAGTACAAACTTTTCCGGGGCGCGTCCGTTAAAGGATCGTCCCAAAAGTACAATACTACTGCAGATAATATGATGCAAAATAAAACAATGCAAAATATAACAATGCAAAATATAACAATGTTATAACATTAAATTATGCTGAACATTTATGAAAACCATTCGCAGTCCTGATTCATAAAGAAGTTTTAAAATATAGAATAATTTAAGATGAACTTGGTCTTGGTTGACCATCATTTGCTTAGAATTACATGCAATCAAATAGTGTAAAAATAATTGGTATATTTTGAAATACTATCATCTGCACTAGTACAAACTTTTCCGGGGCGCGTCCGTTAAAGGATCGTCCCAAAAGTACAATATTACTGCAGATGGTATGATGCAAAATATAACAATGTTATAACATTAAATTATGCTGAACTTTTATGAAAACCATTTGTAGTCCTGATTCATAAAGAAGTTTTAAAATATAGAATAATTTAAGATGAACTTGGTCTTAGTTGACCATCATTTGCTTAGAATTACATGCAATTTAAATAGTGTAAAAATTATTGGTATATTTTGAAATAATATCATCTGCACTAGTACAAACTTTTCCGGGGCGCGTCCGTTAAAGGATCGTCCCAAAAGTACAATACTACTGCAGATGGTATGATGCAAACTATAACAATGTTGTAACATTAAATTATGCTGAACATTTATGAAAACCATTCGCAGTCCTGATTCATAAAGAAGTTTTAAAATATAGTATAATTTAAGATGAACTTGGTCTTGGTTGACCATCATTAGTTTAGAATTACATGCCATTTAAATTGTGTAAACGTTTTTGGTATATTTTGAAATAATATCATCTGTACTAGTACAAACTTTTCCGGGGCGCGTCCGTTAAAGGATCGTCCCAAAAGTAAAATACTACTGCAGATGGTATGATGCAAAATATAACAATGTTATAACATTAAATTACGCTGAACATTTATGAAAACCATGGACATTTTGAGGTCAGTTTTTGTAGAGAAGTTTTAAAATATAGAATAAGTTAAGATGAACTTGGTCTTGGTTGACCATCATTAATTTAGAAATACATGCAATTCAAATAGGGTACAATGATATTGTAACATTATGAAACTGTTTGTTGGATGCGTCCGTTAAAGGATCGTCCCAAATATACAATACTTCTGAAGATGGTATGATGCAAAATACATCAATGTTATAACATTAAATTATGCTGAATATTTATGAAAAGAATGATGATGCAAAATATAAGAAAATATAAGAAATTTTAAAATTTTGAAAATGAGTTGAGATTAACTCAAACACTGCATTATTTATGGTTTCCAGATAACACAGAATCTTTCATAGTCCTGCTGCAAAACAGAATCCTTCATAGTCCTCCTACAACACAGAATCCTTCATAGTCCGCCTGCATCACATAATCCTCCAAGGTTCTCATCTAACACAGAATCCTTCATTGTCTTCCTACAACACAGAATCCTTCAAGGTTCTCGTCTAAATCAGTATCCTTCATAAGCCTCCTCCAACACAGAATCTTTCAAGGTTCTCGTCCAACACAGAATCCTTCATGGTTGCACTTTAACATGGCATCCTCCTTTATAATCCGATAACAATACTCTTTGGTCATCCTGTGGCATTGATTCAGTGAAAAAGATCCACGCGATGACATAGGTTGGAACCTGGGAGCATTGCATGCCGAAAGAAGTCCTGGGATGATACAATGCTGGCAGAAAACCTTCAAAGATGTCATGCCAGAGAAGACCTTGGAAGATGCCATACCCGAAGGAGATCTTGGAGGACGCCATGCCGGAAGACCTGGGAGGATGCCATGCTGACAGAAGGCCTTTCAGGGTGCCTTGCTGGCAGAATGTGTGGGAGGATACCTTGCCAGAAGAAGAACTCGGAGGATGCCATGCTGGAAGAAGACCTGGGAGGATGCCATGTCAGAAGAAGATCTGAGAGGATGCCATGCCGGAAGAAAACCTGGGAGAATGCAATGCTGGCAAAAGACATTCAAGTCATGTTGCATAGAATCAGTTTTGGTAGTCATTTAGCATGGCATCTGCCTTGGTCATCCTTTAGGAGCTGAGGGGAGTGGGGGTTTAATGCCATCTTCAAGATAGGATGGCATCTTCCTTGATTGTCATCCCAAACATGAGCACGGAGGATGAGGAAGGATGATGCCATGCCACAGGATAACCTGGAAACAGGTGATGAGACGATCAAGAAAGGTGGCATGCCAGAGAACCATCAAGGAGGGTGTCATGCCGTAGGATGACCAAAGAAGATTCCAGGTGCATGTTTGTGAAGGGATGTACACCTGGTTGTTGTTGGAGATTTGTCTGTTTGAGGTGTCCAATCCTCAGTAGCTCTTTTTCTCTAAAACTTTCTAATTTTTAATCCAACCTAGTCATCTTACCCTTATTTTTCACTTATGCCATAGACAATCCAAAAAGGTCAATCTATTAGAATAAATGAACTTGTTTCCACTTTCCACTTAGTTGAAATTGTATCCCTTTTCTGGCCTCTGTTAAAATGTTTCCATTGAAACCAGAAACAAATTCTAAGTAACAAAAGGCTGGCAGTATTCCATCTTTGATTCTCAACACATCAAGTCTCATTAAATAATACTGAATAGATTTTGAGACAGAGGTCGCAAAAGTTGTTTTTTTTACCCCCACATGCATTAAGTTCTATGGAAACCAGAAAAAAATAGAGCCATTGGCTCTGAAGGCCATCCGGATTTGTTATTCATTATCTCTGAGGAAAAGTTTACGATATCAAATAATAAGGCATTGCCCAGTCAAATTTAAAATTTATAATCAAAATTGGTTACACATTAATCCACAATCATCAGCTTTATAATTAATTAAGTAATATCCAATTATTTTAACAGCAAAATTGTTCCAAATTGAAAGAAGACTATATGTCAGGAAAGTGAGAGATTTTAAGTAGAACAATCATACAGCAGTGTTGAAACCAAAGGTCACTCAAATAACGTTTCACTGTCTTTTGGATTACGGCTGTTACTTTAATTTGGCATTTTGGTGTCAAAATCTAATTTTCATTATGAAATGAAATGAAAGTCAATATTTCTTGCTGTAATGTAATCAAGTGACATTTGTTCAAATGAAGTCATTACACTTTGCTGACTGACTTTTTAACAAAAGTCACTCATTAAAGCAGTATGCACCTTCAAACTCACAAAGTCATGAAAGTGTCAATTTCAATAAACTTGTCTTAATGAACAAATACGGTCACTACTTACAATATTGGCTATCTAAAGAGAAAAGAAGTGTTTAATAAACAGATTGAACTCAAATAATCTTAAACACAATCCATATGGTTGTAGGCAATTTCTCAATTATTAAAAAATCATTAAAAAAGGACTGGAAGTTTATTGTTTAATGTTTGTTAAGCTTCTTATCATGCATGATAAAAGATGTTTTGGTGTGTGAATGTCAACTTGGTATGAAAAATGTTTACAATAAATCAATTCTAAACTTTGAAGTGAAGTTTCTTTTCTTGGACAATAGTTATTTTAGGTAAACATTCAGAACCTTCACATTTTAACTCACATTTTCATAAATTGTGCATTTGATGGATTTTAATTAAAGTGAATGAGTCACTAAATAACCAATGGTTATGTCTGCGCTTCAATTTATCCTAACAATCCCAGAGCACCACTTTTCAGTTTACAAACTAGCTAGGGTGTTGATATTATAAACCTTTGCATTATGTTGTTTTAAGTCTTCTTTGTATTATGGAAATATCTACATGTTTTTTAATTGAAAAGGAGCCTCAATTTCTGAAAATCCCATTTCTCATAGGCTCCTTTTCAATATTTAATAAAATGGTGATATTGTATGAAAATTTGTTTCCCCAGATTTTAAGACTAAACCAGTCCCACACACAGCACAAAAGTAAACTGAAACCTCTGTGTATTTGCATAACTCTACCAGGGAGTGGTCACTCTCCAGGACAACATAATGAAATTACATAATATTCAGACCCTGAACTCACAGTCTGTCCTCGTATCGCCTACACCCCATCTTGCCTACACCACTATCAAAACAAATTTATGAAGTGCACATCACACTTGCATCTTGATCCCTTAAGGAAATAATGAACTCTTCAAACAAGATAACAGAGACAGAATAACTAAAGAACAAATGACTTTAATATTTCACTTTGATTTTCACAATGACGACGATGTATTTATATAGAATATGCACTAGCTATGTAAATAGTTTGTACTTAATACTTAAAACTAAATAAATGTATTAATATCATGATCACTAACAATGTAATATTTAAGGATTGTTTCAGGGCAGAAAGACATGTATATTTCTTATTAACAAATAGCGCTGAATTCGCTTATCGTCGCTTGCAACTATATTTTAATTTCACTTTCACAGTGATGATAATCTAACGTGTAAAGAAGCTGGTACTGTGGACTATTGTATTGCTTCTGAGCCTGTATTCTCAAATATAGAGGTGAGTTGTGGTTTAACGTTGCTTTCAAGAATATTTCACTTATATCGCGGCTGCTAGTATTATGGGAGGGAGAAAGCCTGCAACGCCATGTGACTATGCATTGCGGTGTAACCTGCGAGCATCGGCTGGAACTACCGAACCATTGGTGGTACTACTCTGAAATTCAGTGTAGCATTGCACCCAAACATTACTGCGTGTTGAACAGTTCTCTACTGCAGACAAAGTTGCCGTGCCCCTGGCGGGATTCGTTCCCTAGACCTCTTGATCTGAAGTCAAACACGCTAACCCACCCCTTAGACACTCTAAGAGTGGACGATTTCATTCCTGTGAAAAAGGTTTGTTAATAACCTTCTTGGTGAATTTGTAAATAATATTGATATGTGTGTTGTAAACTGCTGAGGTTGTGTGTATATATGGAAAATGTCGAATGTGATAATGTTGTTTCATGTGTTACATCTGTGTGTAATGAATTGTCAAATATGTTTGAAAGTGCATTTGGTATTTTAAAAGTTAAATGAATAAAAACATGTACAAGACATAAACCTTGGTTTAACAACAATTGAAAAAACATTTAGGCGTAACTATCATTTTTTTAAACATGCTTTTGTACGTAATAAGAGCATTCCAAACCGTTTAAAATTTGTAAAACCAGGTAAAAATTACAGTACAATTTGGAAATGTTAAAGTCTTAGTCTTTGATAATCACTTTGAAAATACATTGAGTATTGATAAGAACAGCTATTTGATTATTTCAAAGATTTGAATTCAGGAAAAGCCTGTGAGGTTGATTTATTGTTTTTACTTATGAAAGTGTGTTACGGTAATAAATTTGACTTCATAACAATGAACCGTTCATTAATGGCTAGGTGGACTGAACCATAGTACACAACAGAGGTGAGGAAATGACATTCTGCATTAAGTGGAGGCGATATAAGGTTTTTTTTTAGGTGTAGGCAATATGGGGTGTAGGCGATAAGAGGGCAAACCAAACTAACAGCCAGTGAATTATATTTAGATGTTTCCCCCCCAACTTATTATTTTCCTGTACTGGTGAAGAAAATGAAAACAGGACATAGGTGTGGTGTCACAATCTCATGAAGGTATTACTTATAGTCTCATGTCATATTCAGTTTACTTATATCATGTAA
This sequence comes from Gibbula magus, assembly GCA_936450465.1. Classification (NCBI taxonomy): domain Eukaryota; kingdom Metazoa; phylum Mollusca; class Gastropoda; order Trochida; family Trochidae; genus Gibbula; species Gibbula magus. The sequence goes on from OW388301.1 coordinate 46,384,772, forward strand.
ATTATTTCTTTAATTCCTCTTCAATTTATTCCTTTAAGGCCTGTCACAATTTTCAGTTCACAGGGTATTCAATAGTTCTCATTTCACAATGATTCACATCAAACATGTCCATATTTTGGATATTTATCTTATGTTGATATCTATTTCATGTTCCTATTTTTTCTTAAGATTGACTGACAAAAGAGCACATAAAATCTCACGTTTTTATATGAAGGGTCACAGGCTCACCAAATCTACAAGTTAGAATCTCTATTGGCCACTGAGTCTTTACACAACATTACAACTTTCTTGTGCCTTTGGGACTTAGTAAGAGATGATGATGAAGGTGAGGTGAGGTGAGTTGGGGTTTAACGCAAGATTATTTCACTTATATCGCGGCTGCTAGTATTATGGCAGGGAGAAAGCCCCCAACACCATGTGGCTATGCATTGCGGTGAAACCTGCGAGCATCGGCTGGAACTAGCGAAACATGGGTGGTACTGCACTGAAATTCAGTGTAGCATTGCACCCAAACCTTACTGCGTGTAAAACAGTTCTCTACTGCAGACAAAGTCGCCGTGCCCCTAGGGGGTTTCAAACCATTCAATTGATCCGAAAATAGGGGACGTATAACAGTACAGCTAGTTTTAACTATATTGCTTCAGTCAAGTAGCCTTTAATAAAAGTTCAGCTCTCCAGAGTCGTTGGTTCTGGAGAAGATGAAAATCTATCTTTTTAGGTCATGACCCCTGTAAGCAATATTTGGGGTCACAGGGTCACCAAATCTATATTTTGGAATCCCCTTCAGCCAAGGAGTGTGTACATAAAATTTCAGCTCTCTAGAATTATTGGTTCTGGAGAAGGAGTCGAAAAGCGAAAAGTTTAATGACAGATATAGAAGAATGGATGCCATGAAAATTAAAAAATAGAGCTGTATCTTAAGTTGTACATTGTTAAAAAAGAAATAATAAGTTTACAGATTGAGACCCCCATTTGGCTAAGGAAACTGGATAAAATTGAGCTTTCTGGAGCTTTTCATACTTGAGAAGAAGATGAAAATAGATTTTTAGGTCATGACCCCTGTTACCTACATTTGAGGTCACAGGGTCAAGAAAACTACAAATACTGCATAGATTTTGAGAAAGAGGCCTACTCTCATATGTACTAAGTTCATATGTATCCATGGACCAATATTGAATCACAGAATTAAGGACAGAGGCAAAAACATGTCTTTCGCAAAACAAATTTGCGGGGGACATAATGAAACAAACATATCTTCAAATAAACAAATCTTTACAACTTCAGTACGTTTTGCACCGCTCACCTCTAGCTAATGATTTAACACAATCATTACTAATGAGTAAGCATACAGTTTCCAGTTGGTGTGTATGAAGACTAAAACATATATGAGTAAACATCCTTTGAAACAATATTATGACATGGACTGAAGTTAAGAGCATTTCATATACTTTTGTAGGTTTGTTTCTCGCATTTCAGGATGATTCATTTCAATGATAAACATGATTAATGCTTTGATGAATAAAAATGGTTCATACCTATGCCATCGCTTGATGCCATGGTCTTCCGGCATGGCATCATCCCAAGGTCTTCTTCAGGCATGGCATCATCCCGAGGTCTTCTTCTGGCATGGCATCATCCCCAGGTCTTCTTCCGGCATGGCATTCCCCCAGGTCTTCTTCCGGCATGGCATTATCCCCAGGTCTTCTTCCGGCATGGCATCATCACCAGGTCTTCTACCGGCATGGCATTCCCCCAGGTCTTCTTCCGGCATGGCATCATCCCCAGGTCTTCTTCCGGCATGGCATCATCCCAAGGTCTTCTTCCAGCATGGCATCTTCCCCAGGTCTTCTTCCAGCATGGCATCATCACCAGGTCTTCTTCCGGCATGGCATTCCCCCAAGTCTTCTTCCAGCATGGCATCATCCCCAGGTCTTCTTCCAGCATGGCATCATCACCAGGTCTTCTTCCAGCATGGCATCATCCCAAGGTCTTCTTCAGGCATGGCATCATCCCCAGGTCTTCTTCTGGCATGGCATCATCACCGGGTCTTCTTCTGGCATGGCATTATCCCCAGGTCTTCTTCCGGCATGGCATTCCCCCAGGTCTTCTTCAAGAATGGCATCATCACCAGGTCTTCTTCCGGCATGGCATCATCCCCAGGTCTTCTTCCTGCATGGCATCATCCCAAGGTCTTCTTCAGGCATGTCATCATCCCCAGGTCTTCTTCTGGCATGGCATTATCCCCAGGTCTTCTTCCGGCATGGCATTCCCCCAGGTCTTCTTCCAGCATGGCATCATCACCAGGTCTTCTTCCGGCATGACATTATCCCCAGGTCTTCTTCCAGCATGGCATCATCACCAGGTCCGCTTCCAGCATGGCATCATCACCAGGTCTTCTTCCAGCATGGCATCATCCCCAGGTCCGCTTCCAGCATGGCATCATCACCAGGTCTTCTTCCAGCATGGCATCATCCCCAGGTCTTCTTCCAGCATGGCATCATCACGAAAGGTCTTCTTCCGGCATGGCATCATCCCCAGGTCTTCTTCTGGCATGGCATCATCCCCAGGTCTTCTTCCGGCATGGCATTCCCCCAGGTCTTCTTCTGGCATGGCATTATCCCCAGGTCTTCTTCCGGCATGGCATCATCACCAGGTCTTCTACCGGCATGGCATTCCCCCAGGTCTTCTTCCGGCATGGCATCATCCCCAGGTCTTCTTCCGGCATGGCATCATCACCAGGTCTTCCTCCGGCATGGCATCATCCCCAGGTCTTCTTCCAGCATGGCATCATCACCAGGTCTTCTTCCAGTATGGCATCATCCGCAGGTCTTCTTCCAGCATGGCATCATCACCAGGTCCGCTTCCAGCATGGCATCATCACCAGGTCTTCTTCCAGCATGGCATCATCCCCAGGTCTTCTTCCAGCATGGCATCATCACCAGGTCTTCTTCCGGCATGGCATCATCCCCAGGTCTTCTTCCAGCATGGCATCATCCCCAGGTCTTCTTCCAGCATGGCATCATCACCAGGTCTTCTTCCGGCATGGCATTCCCCCAGGTCTTCTTCCGGCATGGCATCACCCCAGGTCTTCTTCCAGCATGGCATCATCCCCAGGTCTTCTTCCGGCATGGTATCATCCGCAGGTCTTCTTCCGGCATGGCATTCCCCCAGGTCTTCTTCCGGCATGACATTCCCCCAGGTCTTCTTCCGGCATGGTATCATCCGCAGGTCTTCTTCCGGCATGGTATCATCCGCAGGTCTTCTCCCGGCATGGCATCCTCATCAGGTATTCTTCCGGCATGGCATTCCCCCAGGTCTTCTTCCGGCATGGCATCATCCGCAGGTCTTCTTCCGTCATGGCATCATCCGCAGGTCTTCTTCCGGCATGGCATCATCCCCAGGTCTTCTTCCGGCATGGCATCATCCGCAGGTCTTCTTCCGGCATGGCATCATCCCCAGGTCTTCTTCCGGCATGGCATCATCCGCAGGTCTTCTTCCAGCATGGCATCATCACAATGTCTTCTTCCGGCATGGCATTCCCCCAGGTCTTCTTCCGGACTGTGAACTCGATGAAGAGTACCGTCTGGACTCCCTTACATGTAAAATTTATTTCACCTAGTTGTAATAGTTGCCGAGAAAACTTGTCCCGATTGGAGCATCACAGCTCTTTTGGTACAAAGTTCAATTTCGGATTCAAGGGACATAACTCCGTAAAAAATAATATTTCGGAACTGGTTTTCGAACTCGATGAAGAGTATCATCTGGACTACCTACATATTAAATTTCATTCACCTAGATGTAATAGTTGCCGAGAAAACTTTTCCCAATTGGAGCATCACAGCTCTTTTGGTTCTAAGTTCAATTTCGGATTCAAGAGCCATAACTCTGTAAAAAATAATATTTCGGAACTGGTTTTCAAATTTGATAAAGAGTATGCTCATGAGTATACTCACAACCGAAATTTCTTTCACCTAGGTTGAACAGTATCAAAGAAAACTTGTCCCCATTCAACACAATAAAACTAAGTCCAAAAAGTGACGTTTCCATGGAAATAACAACAAATTTCAATCTCAGAAAATTGAAAACTGTGCGCGATCGGAAAAACATGGTTAACAATTTTACAAAGTTTGGTTGATGTACCTTTGACGGTTTTTGAGAAAATTGACCAGACGGACGGACGGAAAGATGGACGGAATGACTGCTATATATCGCCCGCTTACTTCGTAACGAGGGTATACTAACTAGAAAGAGTTTGAAGTTATTGTGTATTGCATTTTTCTCAAGAATGACCAATTAATTCCCCTATGTACATTTTCAAAAAGTAATTTATGGGCAGAATTCGGAAATTTTAAATTGCCAACTTGAAATCTCATTTTAATGAATCCGAATGTGACCCTGTGGCATGACATTAGATTCTATAAGAAGAATGTTACACTCTTGGTAAAACCTGCTAAATAGATTCAATCTAGTAATGTAAGCTGACAATCACTAATAAATGATTGAAAATATGATTGAAAATTTCAAGCAAATGAGACTTGAACAAATATAATAATTATAATTAAGTCAACAGATTGAAAATTATGAAGCTTATCTCTTCAAACAAACCTATCTTTACAACTTCAGTAAATGATGTTTGGCACCGCTCGCCTCTAGCTAATGATTTAACACATACATTACTAATGATTTAACACACACATTACTAATGATTTAACACATACATTACTTATGATTTAACACATACATCACTAATGATTTAACACATACATTAGTAATGATTTAACACATTCAGTTTCCAGTTATTGTATATGAAGTAAAAAATTATGGCATACAATGAAGTTATGAGCATTTTATACTTTTGGAGTTGTTGTAAATGATAAACATGATTAATGCTTTGATGAATAAATATGATTCATACTTTCAGCCATCACTAGTTATACTGGTATTTGTCATAATACGGTATAAAGAGGTGAGGTGAGTTAGGGTTTAACGCCGCTTTCAAGAGTATTTCACTTATATCGCAGCTGCTAGTATCATGGCAGGGAGAAAGCCCGCAACGCCATGTGGCTATGCATTGCGGTGAAACCTGCGAGCATCGACTGGAACTAGCGAACCATGAGTGGTCCTACGCTGAAATTCAGTGTAGCATTGCACCCAAACGTTATTGCGTGTAGAACAGTTCTCTACTGCAGACAAAGTTGCCATGCCCCTGGCGGGATTCAAACAACGGGCCTCTTGAACCGAAGCCGAACGCGCTAACCCGCCCCTTGTAAATAGAGACAGTAGGGATATTTCGAATGAAAAGTTACTATGCAATTAACTCCTATTGAAATGCCTACAGAAAGGAGGAAACAAGCTTATGTATATACATATATTTGTTTTATTATTGATGTGCTTTATTTTTGTATATAAGATACCTACGGCAATAAAACACAGGCGGTCAATGGGACCGATAGCGTGATTTATGAGACAATAAAACATGCTCGTGATTTTAGACGTTAGTTAAAGCGTCGCTTAGCAAATGACGTCATAGTTTACGTCACTTTGATTGTTCAATGATAGAGAATGTGTTCTTCGACGGGAGGAATTAATATTTTCAAAATATAGTTTATACAAACAACATAATATCTCAAAGGTTTTTATAGAAAAGTGAGTAACTAATTAAGGGCATCTCATATAAGAAATAGAAGACGAGTTGGCGTGCTTTATTGTAAAATAAAACATAGCAGAGAGCATAAAACACTCAGGGCTGCGCCCTTCGTGTTGTATGCTCCCTGCTATGTTTTATTCAACGATAAAGCATGCCAACTCGTCTTCTATTTCTTAATGAACATGATAACAATACATACAAACATCAATACCATCTATTTTTACCTATTTGAAGTTATTCTTATTTATTGTTCAGCACATCAAGATCGAGCTGCAGATAGTTTTAAAGGGATAGTGACTGAATCATCTGACATTGTAGACATCTTTACTACCGGTATTAAGATTCATTAAAGAAAAGATAAATAAAAGTCAATTAGTCAATTAAGTTGAATTCAGATTGAAACTTTATGATCACCTAAATGACATAACATTTCTCCCCAAAATAAATATTTTTCATAACTGTCAAATTTTAAATTAATTCTTTAAAGAAATTAGATGAAATGACATATGATCAAAATCGGATTCATTAAAATGGGATGTCAATCTGACAATTGCTCGATTTTAATTTTCTGAAATCGACCCTTAAATTACTTAAATACGGCTTTTTAAAAAAAGGCCTTATTTAGCCCCAGCGACCAGAATGAAAGTCTGCAGGGGTGTGGTCCCTGAAGGGATTACTTCTGTGACGTATCAGGAGGAATCTAATTTTCGGCGATAGACATAATTCAACGTAATTTCGCAACATTTTGATCGTTAATTTCACAAGGAAATCTTCAATAAACCAACTTAAATGTCCCATATATCGAATGTTTAGATATTCAACTAGGTAATTCAGCAGATGACAATTACACAATTATGACATAAACATGTCTTTTTGGCGATGTAATACACCTCTTAAATTCATTTAGCGGCAGTGATAATCATCATTAATTATTTAACGAGGCTTCGCGGATTACCTGTCTCGCCGACTCCGTCTGTCGCTTATCACAGTCACGCCTCAGTGAGCATTTAGAAAATGAATCGCCAACTGATTTCGCTAGTGTTAAAATGGGTGAATAAAATCGTTTTAATTATCAATTGCAAGTGTATATTGTCTCGATTTTATGCTTATTTGATTCCGATGTACAATATACGTAGAGATAATCATCTGTCATTATTGAGAAAAATGCATTTCATCAGGTCTTTAATGCAATTTTAAGACTTTATTTAAATCAAATTTTTAATCATCAAAATTTAAATACATAAAAAAATTAATATAAATAATACTTCAATTAGTTCAGAGAAGAAAATTGATTCTCTTCTTGAAACGACCTTTTTCAGAACCACAATCGGATAGATGGAAATATAGCATCCATCTGTATATCTCTGTAGAAGAGAACGTTCTAAATGGAACTTCCATCAAACTATATATGTCATTTTATTTACAATTACATGTTTAATTATCAACTTTACCATTTTCGACTGTGCAGTAATGAGTGATAGTAACGTGTTCTGATTCTAAGTTAGACCACTATTGAATAGTGAATACACGTGAAGTACTCACCTTGGTCCTCTGTGACCAGCATGTCCGGGTGCGTGATTGTGAAGCGAGCAACCAGCTGTTGGAGGAATGACTGCGGGGAGGGGGGACTAAACCTTAACTAAACCTATCCATGAGGTGTACCCTACATCTAAACTGGCGCATCCACACGGGGAACTGTGTGGTCCCTAACCACCATGACATGCATGGTCCCTAAATATAAACAAGGACATGCAACCTTGTTATACCAATCCTGGCAAAGCCTGTAGCTATTCACCCCTAAACTAATGATGGGGAAAGCTACTGAGGATTGGACACCTCAAACAGACAATCTCCAACAGCCAGAGTCGCGTCCCTTCACAACAGCAACCCTTAGACGGCAGAGCAGGGTGGCATTCTGTAAGAAATAAAGAGAAGACATGATGATAAACTCAAGCTTTTCTCGTGGTGCATCAACCGTAGCTGCTCTATGAATTTAAGATCTATATTGAAACCTACAAAAGGTTATAGTCAGTTAATATACAGTGTTCGGACAACTGTTCAGATCTTTCTTGGAATTGAGGACTTATAACATAACATAGGTCCTTGATTTAAAATGTACCGCGTCAATAATGTGACTAAATTAGCAAAATAAAAATGACTGAAACATATAATTTATGTTTCTATCCGAGTTGTAATGGAGCTTTAAACAAAACTACGAATAACATAATTCACATGACCACTTCATATATTCATATCTAATATATCACATTCAAATCATTTAAGAAGAAAACACATCTGAATTCTTTTATCCAAATTCTCGTAACGACAATGGTGACTAACTCCACTAATACAATCAGTGATTTTATGGATGAATTCATTTTAAAATTGAAAAGAAATCTTAGTGATAACTTCACAGTTTGGCAAAATCTAAAATCGAAAGATGACACAATATTTGAACAAGCGAAAACATGCATTCTAATTTTTAAAAAATCACCATGGCATCCGGTGATAACGAATTTACATTTGTCGGTATACAAATTAAGAATATTATTACATAAAATGATGTCCATCAGATTGGAAGAATTAAACCCTCTCTAACTGTGACCCGGAACTTCTCGTCAATGTTGACATAAATCAAACTCACAAGCGTGCTCTGAGAGCACAATAACCCCCGGGTTTTATCCTATTTTTTTCACGAAATATTTTCCAAATAAGCAGATCATACCAATAAAATTACATGAACATGACACACGATGTAAGAGATTACCATATGATGCCACATCAAGCGGAAATTGAGATTTCAGTTTTTTAGCCGATTTGTTTTACAAAAACATTCTTCAGAAACAAAATGCTGAATGAGTTCGATTTTTTTCAAAACAAATTCTAAACTCCTTTCATTTCATTTGTAATATTAAGTTCCCAATTCAATGTTACAAAGTTCATTGACCAATGATTTGAATGTTTACCGGTTAACGTATCTGAGCCCTTGGCATTGCTACAGATGAATGGAGCTCCTAATATCTGGGCGATATTATGTTTACTTATTTATGTTTTATAAGCACTTTTACAAGTGTCACTAGCTCTATAAAAAGATTCACGTATTTGATATCGTTTACTATGAGTGAGTGAGTGAGTTATTGCTTAACGCCGCTTTGGCAGCATTGTAGCCATTAGCGGCGAACGTATTTCTATGGGGAAAATTTTTTTAAAGTTTGAAATAAGAACATATCAAGAGGAAATATTTGAAACTACACTAAATCATATGAAAAGTAAATCTATTTACATTAGGTTCATCAAGAATAAACAATTCCTTAAATTCCAATGGAGTCACAAACACTACGTCATACCTGCTTTCTGACCCAGCCGTGAATGATTTAAATTTCTGCTTCCAACGTCCAGTGAGCTCGACCAATCAGCAGCACAGCGGTCCAGCTTGGGGGATCAGTAGACTGTCCTCCCAGGGTCCCGTCCCCTAAATCATTTACCCTAATCATTGTCTGTATATCTGGGAGTTTCAAATTATGTCGTTATCTTTTGGTCTACCACCTTTATAAACAAAATCTCGCAATGTGCTCCATTCATCTAAAGAGAAAGATCTGTATCTGCATACGAACTTTATGCGAGATTGGTTTCATCAGAAACCATAAAATAAATATTTTATGGTCGCTGGTTTCAAATTGTCTGTATGTATTATAAGTAGATAAACAGAATTCTAGGTCAGGACTGTCCCTTTTTTGTGTATATAATCCTACTTATTTGGTCAAATATTGGGTTCATTATATACATATAATTTATAAATATAAATAATTGTAAATATAGATACAATACGATAATATAATATTACTGAAGGGTAATTTAGATATCAAAGCAATAGTACGGATCGCCTTTGGATTAACAAAAATCATTTTAGATTTAAAAAGCTACCCCAGTAAAAAAGCATGAAAAGCATGTCTTGATGAAAAGAAACGTTTATGTCCCACTTTTGATTGATTGAATCGGTTAATGTAAAAATGTAGAATAAACTTTATTAATCAAATGTATTTAGACATATAGGAATGGGAAAACAATAATTCTTAATTCTGATCAAATGTAGAATTTGTAAGCTCAGTGGGAGGGGAGGGGAGGGGGGGGGGGGGGGGGGGGGGGGGGGGAGAGAGAGAGAGACTTCATTGTATTAATACCACAACACGTTATGTCACCCTCGCAATACGGAATACAGTACAGCTTCATACTTAAACTTACTCAGAATTTTCCAAAAATCTTCACTGCTTGCAAAATTTATCGAGCCAGTTGTGTATATTGTCATTGTCTATTGAGATACATCAGACATGATACTTGTAACTTACATGCAAACGTTACGTACATCATCAGAAACGAAGTTATTTGCACTATGTCCTTCAGGTTGAAAAACACTTTGAAATAGAGAGCAAACAAGTTTCTCCTAAGCTAAGCTCAACCATAAGGAACTAGCAGCCTGGAGGTTCCCGTTTAAAGCGCATATGCAGAGGAATCAATTAAGACAATCCGAGCTTTCCTTATTGTTCCTGGTCGATCAGCTCCTCTTCTAGCTGAAAAATATACTGAGCAAATTAACTTAAGGACCATTGGATTTTCCCCATATTTTGAAAATGTGTGTCATGAAAACAAGAATATGAATAATATTCTGATGAACTTCATTGCAATAAAAAAATAATGAACCAAAAATTAGCATTCTAATGTTTGTAATCAGATATTATGTAGGCCTACAGATGTTTTTGAAATTACATGTACGTTACCTCGGAATCGCAATTCTTTTAAATCATCTGAAACTGGCTTGAAAACAACTTCATTGGCGTGTATGCCCTGTTCGTACAGTCATTACTTTACGACCTAAGAAAGTCTTGAAAACCTTGAAAACCTACAGGAAAGGTTCTGAAAAGTTGATATGGAATCTGATGTCATTCAACAACAAGGGCGTTAGCTAGCTCATGTAGAGTTGTTGGCAGGGCATTTTGAAATTCGACCTTGAATCAGTGGTAGCGAAGAACGAGTAGGTTATGGTTGTGCTGTCATGTCCCCTTGCTTAGCCTTCTTTTTAGGCTTCTTGACTGAATCAGGAAGACCCTTTCGATTGGCTCTAAACGTCCCCCTGGCACCGATTCCCCGCTCCCACAAGTTTATGTACAGATTTGTGGACGAATAATAGTTGTCCATAAAGATGTGATGCCCCTGTCCAACGTAGTCGTTCACCAAGTCTATGACTACATCATAAGTTTTTGCCACCTTCAGAAACCGGTTCATTCGTTTTTCCAGTGTAGAGTTTGAACTTGCAAACGTATCCGTTGTGCGAGTCACACAACATGAAAGCCTTTATCCCATACTTCTTAGGCTTGTCGGGAAGATAAACTTTGAAAGATTAATTACCTTTCCAGGGCACCATGCCCTCGTCGACTTAAATGTTTTGATGCGGTTTATACACTCTTGAAAAACGGTGGACTATCTGGTTATACAAGTGTCCCAGTTTATTTATTGGTGAAAAGTTCGGGTTGTTACGACCCGGCATCTTCTTATTGTCAGACAAATGTAGGTAGGTTATAAGAAGCCAAAACCTGTCTCGGGGCATGCACTTGGCGAAGAAAGGCGTTGAGGTAACATCACTTGTTGACAAGTACTCAGCAAAGTTTCTCTGCACAACTAATGACATGGCAATTGTCATGGCTACAAATACCTTCATCTCTTCTGCATTAGTGTCTTGCCACTGTTGCATTCTTGAACGGGGTCTTATAATTTTGTCCTCCATTGCTTGTTTGAAATATCTATTGGTTTCCGTTGCCATATCCTGATAGTCATCATCATGTATAAACAAATTGAAAAAGTCAATAGGTTCAGGGTCCTCAGGAAGATCTATGAACTGGCGCAACCCAGTTTGACCAGTGAAAGGCAAGTTTACACGTGGCCGCGGACCATCCACCCACTCATCAAACGTCTGTGAATTATCTTGATTATATTGTGGTATGTCGGCAAACTCCTCCTCAAAACCACTAAAGTCTTCTTCGGTGGAATTACCGGCGGCTAGAATGTTTCTGGCAATCTCTGTCTCTGTATCACTCAGACCATATGTGTCACCATGTTCACTATCTATTACAGTGTCCCGATCATATGCATCATCACTGTCTATACCACTGCTACCATCACTGTCAGTTGACTCCATATCAGAGGCTTCATCAGCATGGATTTCGTTGATGAAATCGTCGTCGCTTGAAACGGCTTCAAAGCTACGTGTCCTAGTATGCAACGCCCTAGGCCGTCGCAGGGCCTTGCGTCCACGTCCGCGCAGCATTCTGCTTCAACCTGTAAATGATTGAAAATGCGTTAGATGTATGCAACATATAACATGTGATTACAGACAATAAACATACCGAGATAATGAATGTGAGCTTCATGGACGTTCATTTGCCAGTTTCAGAACCTCCCGGCGCGTCTAGGACGACCGCGCCGCAAGCGCCGACGGCGCCGACGGCTTCTGACATCGCGCCGATTTTGCCGACGCATATGTCAAACGGACCATTTTCTGATTTCCTCGGCGACGTGTAGCACCGGGCGCGAGGCCCGGAATATATACTACTACGTCAGGGAAGCTCGGGATGTCAGTTGCCGAATGACTTCTCTTTTCGAGAAGCAGAGCATCCAAGGAGCGGTCTCTCAAGGCGGAGCCCGGACCCATGGTAGCATACTCCCATGCTCTCCGGGAATTTCCATCCCCGTCTTCCGCGGCGGACGCCAGTTTCAATCGCGGGACAGGTTTCCCATGTTCTCTTTTGAGAACGAGAGACTCCAAGAAACAATCCTGTGGGACGAACCCTGGATTCTATTTTTCGGATTCTATTATCTATCAGAAAATACACGTATTTTATATGGAATTGAAGACAATTCTTTTCTCTATATACTGATAAAAAATATCAAAAGTAGTTTCTTAGAAATAGAGCGCCGAGGCATGTTGGGGTAAATGCGCCACATGTCTAAAAATTCAAAAGTGCGAAAGTCGCCTATCTCTGTGCGATTGCTGTATTTTCAGTTTTGTTAGCGCAATTGGTTCATATGATACGAAGCGCGAGAGAAAGGTAGCTTATCGCAATATCTTCCCGTAATTAGAGGCTATCTGCCCATGTGGCGGGATGCGAGACAGATAAGCATGTACGGGCCTATCTCACCCAGGAGAAGTGCAGAAACTTAGGCGATAATTTGCCGCCGGGCAGTGTAGCCATCGGAGCGAAGCAGGAGAAAATTGGCCTTTTGTAAAGCTAATTATCGATTTGTTACGGGTCAACAATGCACACGCAAATTGGTGTGAATTTTGCTGGACGTTCCGACCAGACACTGAACAAAGCTTTATTCTCATGGCGGCCGCGGTGGTAAAAATACAGCCATTCTCATGGGGCGGCTCGCGGACACAATCGACTCGGGACCCGTTGTCAGGTCTAGGAAAGTAGCAATACAGCTGTAAATTCTTCTAAGTAACCGATCCGGGATCCGTATTGCGGTACCTCGGAATCACTTTTAGCCCGCCCGGATAATTCCGGGACCCGCAAGTTAAGGGTTAACACTTTGAATCATTACATTATTGTGAAACACAATGAAATGTGATAACTGATTGTTTGACCTTGAATTTTTAAATGGTCAAAGTCACAAGATATGGTCATGCTGACCAGTTCTGAAATCACTAAGTAACTTTTTTCCATGAATATATTAACACCTCATATAGATAGCTTAATTTCTTTCTTATACACCTGGTGAATGATTTTGACAGGTTCACATTCTAGGTCAAAGATCAAGGTCATGAGTTCTGAAATCACGTACAACAATCCTTGCAAACATGATAACTTCAAGCTTTTTTCGTGCTATTAGGCTCTTAGTTGATATATATGAACTATGGCGAAAGACCAAGATTTGAAAACGTTTTCGCTAAAATCTGTCAAAGGTCAAGGTCACAGTGAGGTCAAAACTTAAGCATGCTTTTGTGAATATGCCGTATTTTAACTATGAACACTTTGAGTCATTGCATGATTGTTATACGTGATGAAAAGTGATATTGGTTAAGGCCACGTTAAATCTCTGATCAAATTTTGAAAGAAGAAATAGATTTTTAGAACAAACTTGTGAAAAGTGACCCCAGAGATGATTAGTAATAACTCGAATAATGAACAAATCTTTGTTAAAAATAATTCCCATTTTATTGATGCTGACGAGAAGGCGGAACAGGGAAAGGTGAGACCCTAAGTTTCGGAGCTGCTCTGCTTTTGCGGTGTTCCGCAAACGCTAATCTAGTTGATAACATGATGTTAATTTGTCCCATAAACATACTATTCCTAATGTATGTGTAAATGTTAAATATATTTAAATGTTAAATCTTTCAGGTATGCCTGCAGACCATGGATGATGACCCCACTGAGCAACCCACAGTCTGAGGCAGAGCAGAAATTCAACAGATCACTCTGCGAAACGAGGAACGGTAGAGCGGGCCTTTGGCTTGATGAAGTCTAGATTTCGGTAAGTTGCATTCCTTTAATACAATACAAATAAAATAAAATTTGATTGAAGTCAAAACACAATGATTTAACTTCAATTTACCAAAATAAATAAATAAATAATATTGATATATGGATTAAGTGAACACTGTTTTGTCAGATGATTCTGCAACATTTATTTGATATGTTTTAATCAAAATTGTTTTAAGTGAAATTTTTAAACTAGATGTCTACACAAATCGACTGGCTGTCTGCCATTCAAGCCAGGAAAGTGTCACCGTCTGGTATATGCAGTGTGCCAGCTGCACAACCTGTGTATCAATCACCGCCCCCCACCCCCCCCCCCCCCCCCCCCCCCCCTTAATAAATCTACCGTGTTATTACACTTAGTGTAATAACATCGCGTGCTGCCGATTGACGTGACGTCATCGTCATCGGCATCGAATACTGTGTTGTGTTCTTGGGCAAGGCACTTAATCCACATTGCACTCAGTCTACCCAGCTGTACAAATGGGTACCTGAATACTGGAAGTACTGACGACGCGCTTAGTAGCAGCTCTGAAAGTACAATTCCTTCAGGGTAATAATTGTAGCGCTTTGAGCATACCTTAGGGCGTTGAAAGGCGCAATATAAGTATCCAATTATCATGGCAAAAATATGACGTCACAATGTCAGCGCCGCGGTCGCAATGGAGTGTGTCCCATTTATCGACGAGTTCGTGGAATTAAGTGGCATTTAAATCAGTGAGTAATAAATAAAATACTAAACTCGTTTCAGTTTGATAACATATTCATCTCGCACTGACACATGACTACCCCAAATGGACACACCAAGTTCATCACACTGACACACTGACACACTGGCTAAAGTACATATATATGCAATCAATCAAACAAAACAACTTCACTCCATTCCTAAATGAATGATTGGTGAGACGCACATTGTAGTTGACGGAAAAGTTAGCTCTCTCATGAGCCTCAACTCCATCAGGATCTCCTTTTCCACTTGCAGGCGCTCTCTGTCAACCTGAACATGTTCCCGCATCAGGACCACCTTCTCCCTCTCAAGCTGTACCACTTCATTAGCCTGCCATGAACTGTCAGCTGAATCACCACCAAATTTTAAAATCATGAAAAGTATAATAATGAATAATAAATCTTCATCATTTTAAATACTCTTGGGTTATTTTTACAGCTATTACACCCGTTTACAAAGTAACTGGGGTTAATAGTGTATATTCTGTTCCAGCCTCCTTTATATGTTCTTTTATAAGAATTTATATTATTGCAATTCCAAGTAAACATGACTTAACAATTTTGTCTGGCATTAAAGAAAAAAATTAATCAATTTCACTCTTATTTGTTACCAAGATAAAGGCAAACATAGTGAAACTTTGCTGTGAATTTCTCAAACAAAATGTAATTATATGTCATAGAATTATATGTCATAAAGATTACACTAAATTGATGCATACAGCCTATTCATATCATACATGTACACGACTTACCATGTGCTTTTGTCTTTTGTTTCTTAGTACTTGGTCTTGAAACTGTAAAGATGAATTCATTGTATCAATACATTTCATTAGCATGTTAACAATAAGTCAGATAACTAGTACATTTAAAGAGCATCTAACAGTTGAAGTAAAGGGATAGGAGGATATTAAATGAGTGTCTATGTCATACTATGTTAATAACATGAGAGACTGAATAGTAACACGAGTTGATATTTGATTTCAAAAGACACGAGGGTGAGATTTTATTTGTCATTCAAAATCATTCCTCAACAATTATCAGTAAAATAACAGTGTTGTTCCTAGATGATCTGATGAGAAGGTTATTTTGACCAAAGTGGGACCCTTTGCAATGGTAATAGTATCCTACTTCTCCAAATTTTAACTTTGTGATGTCATAACATTGTCAGCAGTGATATCAAAGCCTTGTGTTGTCATTTGCTGATGATGTAATAGGATTGTGACGATTTGATTGTTGCGATATCTACAATGTGGATATCACTTATAGATATTGCCTGATCTCACACAAGCGATATCTACTGTGGGAGCCAGTTTTGGATATTAAATTATATTCTTACCAATGTCTGGTGACAAACTCTGTGATGGCAGTCGGGCTGTTGATGCTGTTGATGCTGCTGGGCCTCTAGATGGCGGAGATGGAGTGCAGCTGGGAGGATGAGTAGAGGTCTGAGCCGAGTCTATCGTCTCAGATGAAGTTGACGGCACAGCTGACCAAAAACTTGTCCCCAAACATGACCCACTGTCAAGTGCTGAGCAGGATCAAATTACATTATACCCAGATACGTATAATCGTCAACTATGTCGACCAATATATGTATCTCCGAGCGTAAATGAACATTTTGTTCTTTTTGAAGGGCCACATCCAAATATGACAATTTTCGTTTTCGAAATGTTGATATTAAGTTTCCATTTCTTGCAATATTCGTAGAAATTGTTTAATGATTTTTGTAGGTCAGCTGAATTATCATTTAGTAGGACCACAGGGGGTATTCGACTGTACAGGGAAACCGGATGTTGTACGCTTTCAACAACAAATTTCCCGCTGTACAGTTTTTACGAAGTACCCCTGTCTTCACGTTCACGGTTAGTTTGAGTTATTCTCCTCCTTTACCTATAGAAATGCTATAAATTTAAGTTGTTCAAGCTTTTCTCCTCTTGAAATGAAGTCAAGGTCACAACCCTCTGTAGGAACATTACTCTCCCTATGATGAACCCATATACAACTTATGAAAATAATCCAGTGAACGCTATTTGAGTTATTCAATTTCGTACAGATGGACGGACGCAGCCGAAAACTATATCCCCCGCTAAACGCGCGGCAGGGGATAATAATAAGACATGCATTCCTAATAGGGAAATACTCACAGTGAAAATAGTAAACCGGGTAGAGCGGGTCAATTGTAACAAGGACAATTGTAACAAGGACGATTACTCTTTAAGTTTACTTTCAAACATAGGCTAATATATATATAGAATTATTCTTCCCCTTGATATCCCGGTTATAAACAATTGGGTGTTGTTCAACAGTTTTCACATAGAGCATCAAAAAGACTCACACTAAAAAACAAACGATTTTTTCAGCTGGAAGTAAATATTTCGGAAAACATAAGAAATCGTTTTGTTCCGAATTGTGTGATATAGATTGATAATTTATATGATATCTTGGGGTGTTACGCAGTATCTTAAAGTAGGAATTGTAGACTAACCGTAAGTGGATAACTCGTGACGTGACGTGAAACATGGCTACTGACGTTGGGGGCAGTTGTAATGCCGTGTTACAATTGCCCCATGCAACGTTGATTGATATTATACGTGGCCCTTTTGTTTATAAATAATCATTTCTTCCGTTCAAATGAATCTTATTTTACAGAATACCCCCAACCGGAATGCCAAATAAAGTTATGTCTTGTTATTTTCAAAACAACTTTTGTTAATGTGCAAGATTTGACAAAAAAGGAAGTTCAAAGATAATATCTCTTAAAAATGAAATATTGAATCAAATGACAATCATCTATTGAAAGGCAATACATCGATTACTTGAACAATAAAGTAAAATATATCGATACACCTAAATGGAGAAAGTTTATCCGTGCTGGGGATAATCTCAATCCAGCAATTCATTCATATTTTCAGTTTACTTAGTATAAATATTCTAAGGAAAAGATTTACAACATAACAATTCAAATTGACTCTCTATTGGTAACCTGATCATTATAAAAAAATATTCATGGTAACGTATATTCGACAGCATTGCACAAAATTAGTTTAACAAAAATTATAGAGCAAAGGTAGCGATCTTCATTGAGTTTCAATTATAGCTGGGAAAGATGGTATGTTTTAAGTGAGTGAGTTATTGTTTTACATCATTTGGACAGCTTTTAGAGAACAGGTATGCGTTTATTTTTTCCCAATATAAAAATATTCCTTTATATGAGCAAAGTCTGCGAGAGAATTCAGCTAATATATGTTTAATAATTTTAGATTCCAAAAACGAACCGTTTGTTAGAATGGCATGGAATTGACGCTCGAAGGTGATGTAGGTTTATACTAATTCTTAGTTTTGTCAACAATTTGATCAGCATTTTGGTACAATTTTGATAAAGTTTAATACAAAACAGCCCTTTGTGTAAAGATTTTAGTGCGAAATTTGATTTATGCTCACCAATATACGAATCTTATACAAATTAAATTATAATTGCTATTGATGATGAGTATTTAATTGTATTTTATTTCAAACTCAATATATGAAGATGATCTATTACAACAGTCTTGCTTTTAATTTAGTTTTGAAAATAGTTTCAATTTTCATTTAACCATATGTGTTACAAATGACCCACCTATTTGTTACAATTGCCCTGTGATTGGGGTCGATTGTAACACTAGCAGTGCTTGCATTTAATTACTCATAAATTTATAACTACTGCTTGTAGAACCTCACGTGACACTTATATTTCAAGCCAATACGTCAACGTACCATTTATTACCAGTTTACTTTATGATCTAATCACAAGTAACCAATTCACTCTACCCTAGAATTAATTATATCAGTTGAAGCAGCTAGTACATCACAAAAATGTGTATGATGAACCTGTCAGCTCTGAGTCAACCCACGTTTCACTTGACAAGTGAAGAATTTAACGAAATACAAGACTCATTCAAAGGTTCGACATCCATTTCTGAAAGAATCAAGAAGTTCAGAACATTATGTTTTCATTCCACATGAAACTGCATGTTAGTTTTAGCAGGGACATTATATACAGGGACTAGCAACTTCTGCTCGTTACATGATCATTTCTACTGAGCGATCCAATTAGACCTCTCCTCGTCGCGCTTCAACGCACAAGCGACTTGTTGCTTGCGATAGCGCTTGTTTGTTATCGCACTGTATTGTTGTAACCAGTTGGTGTTTCCGAGTCTTGCCGACTCGCCCGTGCGTCAATCGGCAATCTTCGTAAAGTCAAGAAACATAAAAGTAACTCCCTTTGAAACTGTAACAACATCGGAAGTGTCTATCTCCAAGCAGATGAATGATTACGTGAATCAAATGAAATAGAATTGGTAATAAAGAAATTATTATACTCAAAGGTGTGCTATATATGATTGTTACAAAATTACGAAAATGCACATTTATTTTGTAAATGTGATATGACATAGAATATAATATATACAATGTTAGGTTACCTAGTGCTTTGGAATACTTGATGTTATACACATGTATTATTCTATTATTTTTTAAGTTGATTACTGTTTATTGATCTTAAGAAAAAATTTAATAAAACATGAACTTACATAATAAAAAAAAGAAGTAATTATTTATTATTTATGCTGATGCTACAACATGACAGAAAGGCCATTCATCAAGGAGTTCGTTTCAAATTTATTTTCCCCTTCGAACCGGTACATTCTACATGAATGTAGGAAAGACAGTACAAGGGGAACAGAAACATATCCTCCATGTTCTGTGCAGACAAGATGGCGAACTGACTCGCTATTTTAACTCCAAAGTACGAGCGTATTACATGCTGACTACTTTCCCCTAAAATAACAGTTTGACACAAACGCATAAAAAAAACCATTCATCTTTCGCAAAATTGATATTTTAGAATTTATCCCCTTAGGTAAAAGTAAAAGTTTTCATTTTTCCTCGAACCATTCTAAATATCATATCTCATCTGTTCAGACAAGATGGCGGACTGATTCGCCATTTTATCTGCAAAGTACGAGCGTATTACATGCTGGCTTCTTTCCCCTAAAATACCAGCTTGACGCAGATACATCAGAAAACTATTCATCTTTCGCTAACTTGATATTTTAGAATGTATTGTCTTAGGTAAAAGTAAAAGTTTTGGACTCACCTCGAACCATTACACATATCATTGACGCTCCTTACAGACGAGATGGCGGACTGACTCGCTATTTTAAACTGCAAAGTACGAGCGTATTACATGCTGGCTTCTTTCCCCTAAAATACCAGCTTGACGCAGATACATCCGAAAACTATTCATCTTTCGCTAACTTAATATTTCAGAATTTATTGTCTTAGGTAAAAGTAAAAGTTTTGGACTCCCCTTGAACCATTACCAATATCATTGACGCTCCTTACAGACAAGATGGCGGACTGACTCGCTATTTTAACTGCAAAGTACGAGCGTATTACATGCTGGCTTCTTTCCCCTAAAATACCAGCTTGACGCAGTTACATCCGAAAACTATTCATCTTTCGCTAACTTAATATTTTAGAATTTATTGTCTTAGGTAAAAGTACAAGTTTTGGATTCCGCTTGTCTTGAACTGTCAACTGTCACTTTTGTTTATATAGTGATTAACTGGATATACTAGTGTGCTACGCCAGTTATTACCGCAATGCAGGCGCCAAGTCAAGATGTGCGTTGGACCATGACGAGTTGAGCTCCGCGAGCTAATTGCTTAGTTGCTAGTCCCTCTATATAAGGTCCCTGGTTTTAGTGAAACACTATTTTGTCGGATACCTGAATGTTAGGTTAACCATTTGTGTCTAATCCGAACTCAATAATACATAAACAGGTTTACAAATAATGCAAATTAATTATAATACGCAGAACAAACATGCACATATTTTGTGATATTCTATTTTTCGGTTACCAATCAGACGGCTGTCACTGATGCGCAACAACCTGTACAATCACTGCCCGAGACAGCAGCAACAACCATTTAACGTACAGTTAAGTTTTAGGCAACATAGGGGCTTGAAACAGTCCGAATTACGTGCTTTCAAAATCATATAATACAATCTGCATTTGCTTTACATAGAAAATGTGTAATTGAGGGTAATAATTAATCTACATTGCTGTAATAGACAAATTTAGACATATTTTCGTAGGGCATGCTAACGTAATTTGAAAGACGACAGTAAATCGTCCCGATAAAGAGATTGAACGAATTTCACATCATAAGGAGGGTAGTTTAGGGTACAAGAAAGTTCCATCTGTCGACATATAGAGTTTGAGTCCATTTTAAAGAAAACATGTTCTATAATTACCGTGAACGTGAAGACAGGGGTACTTCGTAAAAACTGTACAGCGGGATATTGGTTGTTGCAGGCGTGCAACATCCGGTTTCCCTGTACAGACGAATACCCCCTGTGAGGACTGTGTCATCAGCATAGAGAAGCGATATAAACTTAACTATAAAAGATACATTTTCACTTGTGATCGAATTAGTACTTAGTCCTGCAGAGCCCTTGTTTGCTAAAAAGTCATCAAGGTCATTAATAAATGTAGAAAACAGCATAAGAGAAAGATTTTCTCCCTGGCGTACGCCAGAGTCACACGAAAAAAAGTCTGATATTACATTGTCAACCGAAACGGCAGATTTAATTTGTTGGTACATACTTTGGACGAGTTGGAGAAACCTTCTTTTAATTCCATTTTGTATAAGTTTAAACCAAAGCCCGGCTCTCCAAACAGTATCAAATGCTTTAGTGAAATCAATGAAAACGCAGTCCAATTTCTTCTTAAACTTCTTGAGAGTTTGATTAAGCATATGCAATACAAAAATATTATCATTAGTTGAAAACCCTTTAGGAAAACCAACTTGAGCAGAGTTGATAATATTATTTTCTTCGAGGAAGTATGTTAATCTGGTGTTCATAATGCTTGTGAATAACTTACCAAAACAGCTTAAGATTGTAATAGGGCGGTATGAATTTGGATCCATACGATCACCTTTGCCCTTATAAATTGGTTTAATGATGCCATGATTCCGGAAGTCTTCCCGATGCTAAAATCAAATTGAAGTATTGTTCTAGAAATGGGAGTAAAATATCAATCAAATCAAGCAAGTAATCATTTTCAACCAAATCCAGGCAAGCAGCTTTGTTCCTTTTTAGCCGTTTAATTGCCTGGGTTATTTCCTCCTTTGTGATATCAGCATTAAGTATCAGAGTATCATAATCGATAATGTTTTCATGATCAGTGGAAGGAATATCATTTTCTTTATTGTTTTCATTCAAATGCTTGTAATAATTAAAGAATGTTTCAACATTTGGTTGAATTGATTGCTTTGTTTCCGTATTTGAATTAATCATTTTCCAAAAGTCTTTAGGTGAATGTTTTTTGGGTTTTTTCTGAATGAATTGTTAACATGATTACGATGATCTTTCATATATTTGTTCATACAATTTTTATAGGCTTTAGCAATTTGTCGCAATTCCATCCTATGTATCTGTGACTAAGATTTCTTAAATTTTCTTTTGGCTTTTCGAAATTTTCTGCGCATCCTTCTGCATTCCGGCCCAAACCAAGGTTTCCTTATCTTATTAGCATATTTAGATTTTAAAGGACGAAAAGTGTGAATGCGAGTGCGTCTAACACCGAATGTTTCACGTGCTGCGTCCAAAAGCACGTGCGTTATATCAGATGAAATTGAGTCGACTACCGCAGGGTCGCCGTGACATGTGCGCGCTAATTGTGCTTGACTTGTCAGATTGTTTACCTTTTCAATACTGATTTCTTGTCGGAATGTACCTAATGTAATGCTTTGGTTTGGGAGGAAGTGGAACTTTGGCTGCTGGACATGGATGGTTAATGTTCAGGCTTGCTATGTCATTGGACACTTTATGGATTGTATAAGATACAGGACAATGAACATCAGAGAGGAGAGGTGAGAATTCTTTCACTTCAAAATTATTAATATAGGGGAGTAACATTGCTGATGATAGTCTATAACTGATTTATCCTTGCATGTGGTCTTACCAAAGCCTTTATCTTTCCCCATCCTACCATTGCATATAAACATATTTAGATTTTTGCATAATTCAATCAATTTGAATCCATAATTATTATGTTTTACCATATCCTCAGAGTCAGAGCACCTTTCAATGGGAATATCAAGTGATTCTAATATAGCTTGGGGTCTAAGAATTGAGTTAATGTGAGGTAAATCAATATCCATTTCTTCAATCATATGCTCATCAAACTGACAGTAGTCACACATGTTACTAGTCCTAGCATTAAAATCACCAACAACATTAACATACTCAGTCAATGAAAGGTAACTTATGATTGAGTCTTCTAAAATATCAAACACATCAGTTGTTACATATCTAGAACCTTCAGATGGAATGTAAACATTTCCAATATACATATCAGTGTCCAAACCAAATAGTGTTTTTGAAAATTTACACTATGTTACATAATCAATTTTGTCCTCAGTAGGAAGAATATGTTTAGAATATATTTCCCTAATTGCAATCCCTATACCCCCTGATTTTCTTACAGCCTTTTCTCTATGTTGGAGATGCAAAGTATATCCTTCAATATGTAAATCATCTAAACTGTCAGTCTTGGTTTCTTGAAACAAAATTACATCATTTGCATTAATGAGATCTAAAAATTCTTGATACTGTAAATGCTTTCTTAAGCCACAAACATTCAGACGGGTAACCTTCACCTTACAATCATTAACATTGTCATCATCACTATTATCACCACCACTATCATCATCATCATCATCATCATCATCATTGTCAACATTAACACCAGCAATAGTAACATTGACATCCTCATCAATAACATCATTGTCAACATTGGCACCAACAATAGTAACATTTGAAATATAGCTGCAAGCAGCGATGGACGGGCTTCAAGCTCTTTTTTTCATTCATTTCTGTGAAAATATTTCATTCAATACTTATAATACCTTCTCTTTCAATTGTATAATGATATTTCGCAATGGATGCACTCCCTAAAAAGATTCTTTTTCAGGAACATGTTCTTCTTTTCAATTTAAATTGAATTAAATTCTTCAATTGCAAAGTATTTTAATAGTATTGTTTTAATAAAACCATTTTTGAGTATTTCAACTTTGCATACCGTATATAGGATACATCTGTGAAAACAGTCATTTGATAACAAACACATGAAAGCTTTAAAAAATTACTGTCATAAGAATTTACAATGCTATGATAATCAACTAAATTATCCATGCTCAAATATTCAAATCAAGTTTAGATGATGGTAAAATGAAAATATATCATATTGTTACTTGTAAGATAAGTTTTCAAATACCTTATTATGTAACTCAGTTTATTTACTTTGATACATGGCTAATATAATGCATTTAGTTTTATCAGAATAATTTCCATATCATCAGACCATGTTTAAATGTGAAACTATTACATCTGGCATATTGATTTATTTACCAAATAATTAATTTGGTATTCATTATGTTAATTTTCTGAAATGTGCACCACTATTTCTTTGTTAATATATCATAGGAATGTTTCATAACAAAAAGGCATCCATGACACAATGAAACTTTCATCTGTACACATTTATTATAGTTTATTCATTATCAAATATACGTTATTATATCAAATACATTGCCAAAGCAGAAATAGTCTTTATTAAGTATAGAAAATCTGAATCAGTTTGTTTTGTTTTCGTATTGAAAATGTCATTCTATATTTTTACTAGTGAATACATGGTGAGTAATATCAACACAGTATTCATCCTTCAATTTAGAATTAAACCTTTTCAAAATGAAATAAAGAACGCCAATCTGAGATAATATTGCAAGATTTGATCATTTGTCGAAACTCGCTTTTCAGTGATAGTTGGACAAGACTTATTGATTGATGCATACTGTTGTATTCATGACATTGATAACAAACTTTACTTTAAGTTTAACCACTTTGGTGGATTGAAAAGTTTTCAATGATTTGTATGTGTTAAATTCACAAATAATGACATTGTAAATTAACATCATTTTTATGCATTAGTTAATAACATGTTCAAACTAGACACAGCAAAAGCAGAGCAGACCCAAAACTTAGAGTCTCGTCTTTCCCTGTTCCGCCTTCTCCACAAAACGTTTTTCATTATTGGAGTTATTATTAATAAGATGAATGATAACTGGGGTCACTTTTCAAAAGTTTAATCTTAAAACCTATTTCTGATTTCCAAATTTGATTCTTGGAAACAAATTATTAAGTGATTTCAGAACTGATGACCTTGACCCTATCTCGTGACCGTGACCTTTAATATACAAGGTCACCCAATCAATCATCACTTTTCATTGTTCATAACAGTAATGTAATGATTCAAATTGTTAATCGTTCAAATAAGACATTTTCGCAAAATCATGCAAAAGTCGTAAGCTCACTGTAAACATGACGGATTTTATCGAAAACCTTTTCAAATCTTGCCCTTTCTCCATAGTTGATATATACCAAATAAGAGCTTAGTAGCACAAAAATGTTTGAAGTTATTGTATTTCGGAACTCATGACCTTGACCTTAGACCTTGAATGTAAACATGTCAATATAATTCCTAGGTATATATTTAAAAGATGCTATTTATATATAAGGTGTTAATATCTTCTTGGGAAAAAAAAATTAAGTGATTTTACAACTTGTGATATTGACCCTATCTCGTGACCTTGACCTTTGATCTACAAAAATCAATCATCACTTTTCATGTGTATAACAATCATGTAATGAATCAAATTCACTCTCATCAAAAAGGCAATTTTGGCCAGGTTAAGTACTTATCTCTGATTTCAAACAATTTATAATTACTTGCATATGTGACCCCGAAAAATACAATGGATGCACCATTAACAATTTAAATGAAATACTTAATCTTCATCAGATAAGTTTGATACTGCTATGGGTGGTGTGATACTACAGTAAACTTAGTTTTAATCATATCAACATTGTCATTTTAATTATCTCAAATTGATTTAAATGTTGCACTTTAATGCAAACATTTATCAAATACATAAGCAAAATGTACTTAGATGTGCAATGCTAAAAACATCAATACACATTCCAAAAAGAAAATACAAGTTTATTCACAGGCAATTGTCAATTTAAGTTTTGACTTTTGAGAGGTGGGTGCACTAGAGCACGACCAAGTGTGATAAACAAGGAGGCATGCCGCATTCAGCAAAGGAATGACTTGAAGAAATAAACACTGGCCGTACAGTAAGCTGAATTATATTCAGTTCAGTGATATCACTCAATTCATGTCAAATCAATGTAAATGTAACACTTAAAGAATAATGTCATGAAATATAAATCCAAATGAATTAAGATCTCCAATGTAAATACAGTCAATGAAAGCCAAAGCAAGCGAGAAACACGGGCTGCATGCTTTATAGAGCCTGCAATACTGGGACCTGTGCAACAACATTAGATCCAGAGAGACAGTGCTAACACTTTCATTACAGTAACACTGTTGTCAATAGAATTCCCAACTTGAACATTAGCGTAGGAAAATAACATACAGCGTAGTCTTACACATTCTCATTGTGAAGGGGCCAGCACATTTAAGGTTATAGATGGGGGCCAAAGAGTCCCATTTTTAAAATTGACACAGCTCCCTTCATACCTCACAAAGAGAGACACCATGCAGATCATTGGAAAGTGAATTTAAAGACGATTCTGATTACGCTAAGAGGTAGCTGATGGTGCCAAGAGACTTATTTTTCACAGATGTAACAAAATATGTTATTTGAAGCCAAAGGTTTATAGAAGGCATCTGAATTGCATTTACACTTCCAAGAAACACTGTCATTTTGCAGCAAAATGTTAAAGCCAAGTGAGGTTAAAAGCAACTTTTTTCACCAAGCCTGGATATAATATTGTTGTGTTTTAAAAGTGCAGTAGCACGTTTTTTGCAAATTTTGTTTTTTCAAATGTTCCATTTATAATTATAGTTTATGTCATTTGAATATAGTTTTGAGGGTAAAACATCTTATTACACAAATTAATTATCAGTAATGGTAATAACGGTGTTACGTATAAAACAAAAAAAATGTATGGCAGCCATTTTATTGTGAACACATTTTATTTCGAATGACCAAAAAAGGGATGTCCATGGCTTTACCTTATCATGTATGCTCATGTTTTAACTTGATTTTCCGAAGAAAGAAGGGTATGTTACTTTAATTAGTGACATTATTTTCATCATACATTTCATAAACCTATTTGAGCGGGAAAAACGCGCTACTGCCCCTTTAACTCAATAATTCGTACATTGCAGATGTGCGGAAGAGGTACTTGATGGGTCATCCTGGTGAGTACAACTGTTTGTGCTGCTTCATTACAATCATTTTTAAAACATTGCTGGATCTATCGTCAAAGTAACTAAGCATTAAAATTATGGTCCTGTCTAAACATTCTTCAGGACATTTGCAGAAAAGTAAAGCTGTTCAAGCTAATATTTGTAAAAATGTGCAACGTTTGGTTGTAAACTTCGGTTTTCACTAGCTAGAAACAATGAGTAATATTTGAATTAATCTAAGATATGTATGTGCAAATGTAGTTCTCTGAAATATGTTTTTTCAAATCCCTTGTTACTGAGTTTTACTGTCGTTGCAAAACCACATTTCACAAATGAAATTGAATAATTAAATTTGATCTGATTACAGTTCCTTTACATGACTGAAACTAATTTGTTGGAATCACTAACATGAACACTGACATGAACACTGTCATCAAGCGAAACAACGCCGACTTGAACAAGTTGCAAAAATGAATATGTATATTTTTTTATTTTTTTTTCAAGTTTATGTTTATATGCACTATACAACCAAACAGATCTGATCTTCTTTTCAACACAAATTTGTTCTTAATTTTTATTAGTCACATCTGAAATAATTATGAATATTTACAACAGAAACATAATTCTGCAACCAAACCCTTCGGGTCTACCGTTTCATGTAACTTATTTGGAAGTGAGATAACATACAGTAGAGAATCACTTTGAATCCACCTATTATTTTTGTTTTGCAGCTCACTTAATTCGAAACCCCTTTATAGATGCCCTAATTGCCTTACATATAATAAGTATCGAAGTAGCGCTAGCCTAAACTAAATACGATGATCCTGCTAATTACAAAAAAAATAACATTGGAATAAATGAATGTTTAGAATGGAATCACAGTGTGGTAGTGTAGGAGGTACATCAACGATGATTCACCTTGTTTTTCCTCAAAAACGAATGGTTACAGAATGCTCATATCATACCCAGTACGGTTGCCTGGCAGCAATGGATTTCCAAGGTGATGGAATAAATGATATGATCTTTGTTTATTACACTATTAGTATCGCATCAATTCAAATATATAAGATGAACGTACTTTTAGTTCCAGGGATCTATCCTATCAAGCACGGGAACATAACTTGCAACAGAGACTCGTCCATCGGGCTACCCGTCAGTAATCTAGGGAACTGTCAAGTTATTTGTGATGATGGTTTCTCTCCAAACACGCAACACGTACCTCCTGATTGTGCTGTTCTTGGAGTACGCTGCATTGCAAGATAGACTACATGCACTGGTGATTAACTTTACCTTTGTTGATTAATATACGATTTTAAATGTTTGTGTTATTTGTTAATAAATAAAATAACGAAAAACAAAAACGAAACAAAACTTGACACATCATTTATGAAAGGATGGTATAATATCTATCTACAAAAAGTATGCTAAAATGTGCTGGCAAATGGTCCTCTCCATAACTCAGTTGACCGCTTTCCTAAAGTTCTGCAACGATGAACAATATCTCCGTATTATTCACCTGCTACAAACATGGATTATGTGAGATCGTGAGTGGTTGAGCTGCTTGGTTGACACTGTTATACAAAAAAGGTCTTAACTAATAAGAACAATATCTTCATAAAAGAACCAAAAACGTTCAGCGTCCCCCTGCGGACTGATATTGTCGTGTGTCTCTATTGCCATACTGGCAAAAACGCCTCAAACACCTTCCACAACATGAACGTCAATGCTTACCAGACATGTACTTAATCGGACTTTTGTAGGGCCACCTCGATGGATAGATGGGGAACAGGCCCGTTTCAATAGTTTTAGGTGTCCGAATCTTTTAGGTATCTTGGAGACGAAACTTGACACTTACTTGTCCGTCATTTTGTTTGTGTACTGGAGAAAGCAGTGCGCACTACGGGCGATGCAAGAGCGGGGCCCATACTTACTCAGGGCGTATTCGGTTAAGACAATGTCGGTATATGAAAACATTGCACTGTTACGTTTTGCATTAATGTTTATCACTGTACTTCCCTTACAATGTTTTAATCACACAATCCTCCAACAAGAAAGAAACATATATGCGTGAATCATTTGTCAATTCTTGTTTTCAAATATTGCAGTTATTTCAAACAGTCGTCACCAATAGTGCCATATTAGCCATTGTTTCAAAGAAACACATAGGAACTTGACGCTAAAAGTTGTCATGCCATATCAGATGTCGTAAAATTTATCATGGGAGTAAACACAATTGTATTTATTTTATTACACTTAAAACAATGTAGTTATATCTTCTTTTTTTAAAGAAACATTGACAACATAATACGGTCGTGATTATTATTTCATCAGTGTATATTTTCACCTTTCTTGAATTAATTTGCATATATCCAAATATATCCACCTTTCTTTACGGTTCATATCTCTGAGAGTTATTTTGGAATTTAATAATAATTAATATATATATGAAATGTAAATACTTTTTTTCCTACTATTATAATGATCATTAAGTACAAATTCAAGGCATGAAAGATGTTTGTCATGACATCTACTGAATTATTGATCAGCGAGCTACAACCAACAGTGAAACATATTCACATTCCAACGCTAAAATCATTAAATAAAAATTAATAAGTCTTGTCTATACAATTATACAATTACTTTTAACAAATATGAAGACATTCATGGTCGTTATTTCAAAGTTTCCATTTTCATTATAATAAAAAATATATCCG
The DNA here is from genome assembly GCA_936450465.1 of Gibbula magus. Classification (NCBI taxonomy): domain Eukaryota; kingdom Metazoa; phylum Mollusca; class Gastropoda; order Trochida; family Trochidae; genus Gibbula; species Gibbula magus. The sequence goes on from OW388301.1 coordinate 46,414,718, forward strand.
TTTTCAAACAAAATTACTTCTATGTATGTTTGCTTTCGAATTCATTTCAAATTATGTATATGGTTCCCGGTAATTAGAGAAATATCTATCAAATCGAAATTAATCAACTCATCGTCATTCGGATGCGTCTTATATTCTTATCTGATAGATTTATTCTTCTTTCAGAAATACAATGTCATGATCCTCCATCAGTTACCAACGGGAGGTACTCCTGCGTTGAGGAATCAAGGCATAGGTTGGGTGATACCTGCGATCTTCGCTGTGACACCGGTTACAAACCAGATTCTTATATATTACACACTCGCTGTCTGACATCTGGAACCTGGTCAACATCAGCGATATGTGCAGGTAAATCAACACGTTTAGTAAAATAACAATATTCACAAGATATGTGTTTAAAATCATCCTGCTTTCCCCGTCTTACAAATCAATGTTATTAAGTAACTTCCCTATCAAGTCATGATTCATGCCAATCTAGATCGCTATAACTGCCTGATTTAATCCTTTCCGGATTTCCTCAAGGTCGTGTCGGAACCCAGTACACATTTCAGGTCAAGTGCTCCACTGTCTTAGCATAGAAAAGTGAGGGAAATACTGCAAGGATTAATCAGGCAGTTACGGATACTGGCAAGAGTTATGCCTTGCGTAGGGAGTCTTACATATTAATATACCCTGGTGCAGCAACAAATGCAGGATTCTTACCCACGCCACCAGAGTCAGTTACCAATCGACGGAACGGAAATTACTCAAACTACGTTGTTACTGAGTGGATAAGCTCTTGAGTGCTGAGATGTTCACTTCAGTCATAGTTTCCAGTTTTAGCTTCTAATCTCTTTCGTTGCTTTGAACTTTTTACGGACAATGCATATAGAGGTTTAAATACATCAAATATTATGTAGTCTACTTTAATGAATGTGAAACTCAATAGTGATATATTAACCTTTGAAACAGATATCATTTTAGAAAAAAGGGCAAGGTTTATACATCGTTTCTTTTACTTGGATCAGACAACAACGTTTGGGTGATATATTGTTTTTCTATTTGCTCGCTATAATACTTTCAAATTATCATACCCCCGTTACGAAGTAGCGGTCATTCCGTCCGTCTGTCCTTTCATCCGTCCGCCCTTCCGTCCAGACAATTTTAGTGTACATCATCCAAACTTCGTGCACAGACAATTTCCAGTTTTCTGGGATTTAATTTTTTGTCATTTCAATGGAATCGTCACTTTTTAGACTTAGTTCTAAAGTGTTCCATCCGGACAAGTTCTCTCTGAAGATAGTACGAAAACCACAGTGATGCATATGCTCCAATGATGACAAGTTTTTCCGGCAATGGAATTTAACATATAGATAGTCCAAATGATATTGTTCATGGAGTTCGAAGTCCAGTTATTACATATTATTTTTACTGGATTGAGGCCATTGAATCCGAAATTGAACTCAGTACTAACATCCTGTGATGCTACGATGGGGACGAGTTTTCTCGGAAATTATTACATCTAGGTTAATTAAATGTAACGTCTAGATATTCCTAATACTCTCGATCGAGTTCGAAAGCGGGTTCAAGATTATTAATTATTACAGAGTTATTCCTCTTAAATATGTTATTGACCCTGGTACAAATTACTTCTATGATGCGATAATTGGAATAATTAAGGTATCTGAAAAATACCATATCTGGATGAATGACATTTTGTAGTATCAAAGCCAGTTCACATATATTTATATTTTCTGATAATATATACGTGTAGAAAATGTTATACATATATTTCCCTTTTCCACAAAATGTTAAACATTTTAAATGTTATTGGCCTTTACTTAATTCGATCAGTGATATATTTCGAAATAAAAAGTAGGGTTTGCCTCGCTAACTTCACAACTCTTCTTCATTAGTTCACAGAATAGACCATCTTTATGTAGCTATAGCTATTATCTTAAAGAAGTTGCGACAGTTGTTTATTCAAATGTCCGTATTCAAAATGGTGCGGTATTTAACATTTCTGATTCAGAAAGAGCTTGTCGAAACCTTCCGAATATCTCGAACGGCAAATACTACTGTCCTCACAACTCTACAGTCAACAGACAACATGCCATATGCGATCTACATTGTGACCCTGGCTTCAAACCAGACTCGTGGATTCTTCACACAGAATGTTCTGAATCAGAAACATGGACCTCTTCAGCGAATTGTGTTGGTAAGAACGATCTCACTAACCTTTGTTGACATTACATTTTTAGGTTTCGTTTCAGCTTCTTCTATGTTTATTCGAAAACTGAGAGGTGAAATATTGTTAAGATGGATCACTTTAATAATCCTGTTTCTTAGCTATACATAGAGAATATATGTTTTTCCTTGACACATACCATGTTTATCTCATCTAGTGAGGTAGAAAATTAGATATTTCACGATTGGCGCAGCAACGAGTGAAATATATGACCGTTTCTATCTCACGAGATTGGATAAACATGGTATTTGTCAAGAAAAACAGATATTCTATTTATTATGTATCATTATTTCTTGGTTTTCTATTGACGTGGAGTGTTTTCAACGGTAAACGTACAGCCTTTGCAAACTGACAATATGACGTCATAGCATTGTCCCGATGAGTGAGTGAGTGAGTTGGGGTTTAACGCCGCTTTCAAGAGTATTAAACTTATATCGCGGCTGCTAGTATTATGGCAGGGAGAAAGCCCGCAACGCCATGTGGCTATGAACTGCGGTGAAACCTACGAGCAGCGGCTGGAACTAGCGAACCATGGACGGTACTACTCTGAATTTCAGTGTAGCATTGCACCCAAACCTTACTGCGTGTAGAACAGTTCTCTACTGCAGAGAAAGTTGCCGTGCCCCTGGCGGGATTCGAACCCGGGACCTCTTGATCCGAAGCCGAACGTCTAACCACTGCGCTATCCCGTCATCCGATTGGTGATAAAGGTTATCGCCACTGTAGCTTAATAGAGGGTTTATTATCCCCCGCCACGAAGTGGAAGGGGGATATAGGTTTGGGCTCCGTCCGTGCGTCCGTGTTTCCGTCCGTCCGTGCGGACGTCCGTCCGTCCGTCCGAGATAAAGGGGACAGCTTTTCTCAGAAACCGTTTAAGATAGGGTTACCAAATTTGAAGAGTTGCTTGAGGGCATGAATACCTTGATGGAGTTCGAAAATGAGAAGCGTGCAATTATTTCTTCCAGAGTTATTGCCCTTGTTCCGTATTTTTGGACTTTGTTCATGGTATCTCCAAAGGGGACAGCTTTTCTCAGAAACCATTTAAGATAGGGTTACCAAATTTGGTGTGTTACTTGAAGGCATGAATACCTTGATGGAGTTCGAAAATGAGAAGCGTGCAAATATTCGTTTCGGAGTTATTGCCCTTGTTCCATATTTTTGGACTCTGTTCATGGTATCTCCAAAGGGGACAGCTTTTCTTAGAAACCGTTTAAGATAGGGTTACCAAATTTGATGAGTTGCTTGAGGGCATGAATACCTTGATGGGTTTCTAGAATGAGAAGCGTGCAATTATTTTTTCTGGAGTTATTGCCCTTGCTCCGTATTTTTGGACTTTGTTCATGGTATCTCCTAAGTCGACAGTTTTTCTCAGAAACTATTTAAGATAGGAGAACCAAAATTGGTGTGTTGCTTGAGGGCTAACATACCTTGATGGAATGAAAATGAGTAATGCACAATTATTTCGAATTGTTGCCCTTTCTCCAATTTCTTGGCTCTGGCGGGGGATGTTGATGACTATGTCTTCTTGTTTCACTGATAGAAGTGTGTATCACACGCTTAATTATATAATAAATAGAGAATCTCACCCAAGTGTCTTCTGATATCAAATATATCAACACGAGTTGATAAAAGTTACAAATATCCGAGGCTTGCCGAGGATATTTTTACTTTTATCAACGAGGTCATAGCATTGTGACGTCATCGTGTTTATGACGTCATAACATTGTGACGTCATTACTCGATGATGTAAAAGCATTGTGATGTCATGTAGCTGACGGCGACAGGGCATTGTGCAAAATCTACTGCCAAAAAGATATCTCCTAGGAGATATCGCTTGATCTCACACAAGCGATATCTCCTGTGGAACACAGTTTTGGATGATAATGTATTATATCCTAAAGAAAATATGTTAAAATTCATTAGTAAAAACTGAATGTTCCTATGTTTTCCATGTCGTGTGATTAGTAAATGAATTCAATTTTATAATGGTCACATTATTGATTTAGTGATTTGCTTTCAGAAATCGAATGTCAGAGTCCACCAAATGTTCAGAATGGTTGGTATTCCTGTGAGAATAAGTCTCACTACAGCATTGGGAACACGTGTCAGCTTCACTGTAATCAAGGTTACAAACCAAACTCTACCATTGACCGTATCAGCTGTGAGATCTCTGAAACATGGTCTCAATCTGCCACATGTGTTGGTAAGTGTTAAATTGGTTGTCAGGAAATAAACAATATAGCTTGCAGTAAATTAGCAGATAACATACTCAGAGGAAATCAGATGGGCTTATATGTAGCATCGTGTAGTCTGTCCGTCTGTCTGTACCGTATCATAATATCTTAAACATATTATAAATATGCTTCATAATTGAATCAAATATAATCGCAAAGTAACAGTAACATCAACAATAATGACAGCGACAACAACATCAACAACAACATCGACAACCACACAGAGACTAACAACAAGAACAACCACAACAGTAACGATTGCACCAACTGAAACTGGAACAAAGACATCACCATTCCAGATGAGAACGTCCCCTGTTACCAACAGGATCTCATCTACGTTGTCTTCTTATCCAGTAAAAGAAACAACGCCACCTTCAGGTGTGAAAACGATTTAATCTATCTATCTATATATATATAATATTCACTCACACAGTAAAAATAACAAAACAAATTGATATGATAGAACCGGGATATTACTTAATGTTCAATGTTGACTGATTCGGCAAACAATCATAGTACTCATTTTTTTCAAACAAGCAGAGTTAGAGTCACTGAAAGAACCAAGGGGTATTAAATCATTTTTACACCAATATGACCCCTACCATGTTTATAATGTTGTAAATGACTGCAGAATGAGGCACATTTATTGATTTTCACTTAGCAGATGTCTTATGTGTCGATGAACAGTTGTGTTTTATCCAAATTAATTTGGAAGAATTTATGAATTAAAAATTTCATTTTTTCCAAAAAAAATTAAAACCTCATAGAATTATTCCTTGGCTCATGGCTAAACGCCTGCACTTTTCAGTTTTAGAGTACGACCCTGGAAACATAAGATATTTGTTATTGAAAATCAAACATATGATAAAACCAACTGGTGTAAAGTGTACCTCAGTTTATAATAAAATTATCTGGGCTTTTATGAATTTTGGATAAATCATATAAAAGCTGATTGCTTTATCTTCAAAATGTAAGGTAATCTTCCTCTTTTTTTGTTAAAATGTGAGTGAGTGAGTAAGCTAATCTTTTCATATTAAGAATTACTTTCTTTCCCATATTTTCTGGAAGCTTTTCATAATATTCACTATCATTAAGGATGTTTAATGAGAGTTGTCTATAATATTTTGTTATAATGTACACATGTACACATAATCGTTGAGAGTTAACTTTTCGCCGAAACTAGGAATACATCGACTTTGAGATGTGAGTGTGTGTGTGTGTGTGCATCCAAATGTAGGTTGTTTAGTGAAGTTATTCATATAATTTCTGTAGCATATATGATTTTAGCGAGGTCATAATTGTGTGTTTGTGACGTGTCTATATGTTCATTGGTTATATTGATAGCATGGATGAATGAGGCCTGTTTGTAATATGACAAAGCAATTAGATAAGTAGTGCATGCTGGTTTAAAAATTGATCACAATATATGCAATAGTACATTTTTATACCTTTTGTTTTGGGACGAGTGTCTGGCGGGAATCGAACCCATATCCTCAGAGTAAGACACCAACCGCCATCACTGTATGTTCAGTACTTCAGTATGTCTAATGTATTTGGCCCTGGGAGCTATGTCAAATCACATCTATCAGAGGGGTAGTGAATGTAAAATAGGTTAACAACTGGTTGCTTGAGGTAACAGTGGTCGAATCGATAAGCTGTTGGTTTGGTGGTTGTGCCTTACAAAACTGTGTACTAATACAGATATTGTGATCCAAAATATATCAATGTTACATTACGAAAATGTGCACTGTCTAAATGGCATGTATTTCTAATTAATTCATCAATGTATCTTAGAGAAGCAGTGTCCACCTCCACCAACTGTCAACAATGGGAGGTTCATCTGAAAAAGGAAACTCTAAACTAAGACTAAGATAACATCCTATTTGTGTGTCTGAGAAAGGAAGGAAGGAAAGTTGAATACCAGGTACATTCACATGGTTTCCACTTCATCAAGTTTAGTACTTCATTCAAAATGTGATACATTGTATCGAGCATAAAAACATGACCATATTAAATGACACTTACTCTTAGAAGGAAATAAAACTCTGCTCTCACGGTGTGATATCATACAATGCATTTTTTTAAGATTAAGACGTCAATTGTTACTTATTTCAAATCAAAATGACCATTATAGCAATGCCTGCGACAACATCTTTAAAGGTACATCCATTGTGTTGTTCGGTGTCAAATTGACAAACGTTATAAATGGTCTTATTTTATCGAGAAATACCAACTGTTACCGAAAACAACCATTTTAATGATACTCGACTTAGTATAATGACGATATGAAGGTAAAAGTAGTGATTTCTGATCGAAAACCGGACAATGCACCGCGTGTGGCGCGCGTCAATAAGTCAAACGTAATTTTGGAATCTTATTTACGCCAGACAAAATAACAAATTTGGGTTGATAATGTTCAATAGGTCATATAACTACTGTGCATGCAAATAGGACGTGCACTTTCGGTTTCTGCCCAGCATAATGATGTTACTCGATTTTAATTGGAAACTAGTAAATATGATATGTTTGGCGATTGGGGATGAATATGCAAGCTACGTGAATTTATTTGTATTGTAAACAGCACATATGGTGTGTTGGAACCTATTAAAGCCAAATGAAATTTTATGAAACACAATGGATGCACCTTTAACAGTTACATCAACGGCACCATCAACAACAAGAACAGCTACTGTTACGAGCAGAATACCATCTAAGTTATCTACCCCATATGGAAAAGAATCAACAATCCCTAAAGGTGAACGGACTGATTGATTGATTTTAAGTATTTATGTACATTTAAACATAATTTAGGATGGTTTATTTTTGTTTTCAGAGTATAATTTGAGATCATCTAAGATGTGAATAATTAATTAATAAACTTAGTCTCATGTACAGTGTTGTAGAGGTGATGATTAACATGCACACAAAAAGTGATCCCGGTGGAGACACCAATAATTTGTGACCAAGATCTAGAGAGTGTTTTGCTCCGCGGCAAGGCACATATTCCACATGCACTCAGTCCATCCATTGGTACCTGAAAACGGATAGTACAATTCCTTTAGGGAAATAGTATATCGCCAGTGAGCAGTGCTTGACTTATTTATCCTGAATTATCCGATTATCATTTTGGGATAATCCATCTGAAATGAACTTTATATGTATGTGCATGTGGGCGCGTTGTGTTCCAGTCATGGAATATAGATAATCGATAGAGTTCTAACGGCTATATACAGTGCACTATGTTTTCAGTAGAACCCTCGAGATGTGAGGTGTGTTCTGGACCGTTGTGTGGAATCACGTCCAGCGATGGCCATCTTGTATCCTGTTCACCAGACAAACCTTACTGTATGAACCACGTAGAAAACAGATCTGATGGAACGAAAACTGTCACCAAAACGTATGTTTGTGTGTGTATGTGTTGTATGTATGTAATACACACTAAGCAACATATGTGAATGCCAAGGAGGATACTAGGTCTTGAGTTGTGAATAGTAAGAAATAGTAGTTTCTCATTTGAGAATACAAAACACAAACACAATATATAAATTATTTCCAATCCAGACAAAGTCTGGACCGCTATCAGGTTTTGTTCAGTTTCCGTCGCTGCTACCACCAACGCTTTTTGTTTTGGCTAAAAAAAAATTCGAAATTGGTTTTAAGAACTCATGTACATAACTTCATATAATAACTCCTGGACAATTGTTTTGACATGTTCACATTCAAGGTCATAGTTGAAGGCCAAGAGTTCTGAAATCACTAACAAATTGTAAACATGATAACTTGAAACGTTTTGGTGCTATGAGGCTCTAATATAGTATAAGTCAATTGTGGATAATTGCCAGGATTTGAATAGGTTTTGGTTAAAATCATTCAAAGGTCAAGGTAACAGCGAGATCACGATTTAAGCATGCTTTGCGAATATGCCTTATTCTAACTATTAACACTTTCAATCATCACCTGATTGTTATGCACAAAGAAAAGTGATCATTGATAGTGTGACATTATGGGTTATGGCCCTTTTAATTCTTTGATCAAAATTTGAAATTAGAATTAGGTTTTAAGAACTCATATTAATAGATTGTTGTTAATACCCCGGGGAATTCTTTTGACATATTTACATTCAAGGTCAAAGGTCAAGGTCACGATTGTTTTTAGTTTGATATTCAATTGTCTTGTGTGGTATATTTATTTTCAAAAATGCCTATTTTATTGTGGCTGTGGAGAAGGCTGTACAGTTGAAGGCGACACCCTCAGTCCCTGGACTGTTCTGCTTTTACAGTGTCCCTCAAACGCTAATCTAATTATGTTTATGTTTATATTGTACATGCATGGCATTGTGAATCTTTACATTTTGAATTATATATACAGACTGTTTTCGGCAATTGTGAACGGCATCAACTTTGAACTGACAATAACAATTAAAATTTGTTTAAAATGGCTAAAAACTTTAAATTTCAGATGCGCATCTCCTGCAGAATGCACCACAAAATGGTGGCATGAAACATCAGACAAGAGCAACTGTGTTGACTTCAATCCGAGAAACATATACAGCTACTACTTATCCTGTTACTACTGCTGTACAGAAGATGGATGTAACAGAGCTGTGGTGCCTGATCGAAAGACAATGTTTCTTGGTCATGACTAAACGTTCATTATGTACATTTTTGTTAAAATATCTTTGAAATATTTGCAAATTGAGCAATGTCGGACCTGTTACTGCTTGTAGTGGGGAGAAAACCTACAGCAATGAAGATAATAATACAATATTTTCAATTGAGAATCATATTGTTGATTCAACAGGCTCATGCATAAATAAAACAAAATAACTAAAACACTTGAATATGTCTTCATATATCATATTATTTACGGCACACGTTCAGCGTTTATTATTTACAACGTATAGAAACAGAATTCCGCGAATGAGAGTATTATGAATGACATCTTCAACAAATTTGTTCCACTTGATAAATAAATACAAAAGTTAGTCGTCATCCATAACACTTGTACCTTATTACTAAACAAACCTTCTAAATGCCCTTGAAGAATTTCATGAATACTGTGAAATACTAAGATATATCACTGATAGGTAACCAGATTATGATGTCACACTGAGGATTGATGCAACATCATATTACCAGAGGTAAAAGCTTGCAATCTATTTTATACTCATTGAATATATATTATACAATACTATTTAAGTTGTGTGTTATATTCATTGACTAATTCGTATACATCATTGATTGAACAAATATAATATACTACTCATTGAATAAGATTGTTTAACTAGTAACGAAATGTTTCATTAATTCTCTCGATTTTTCATGCGGCCTCTGAAACCCGGTAGCCACTTTCAAATTATGTAGAAAGTACTTTCAGGTTGTATAGAAAGTACTTTCAGGTTATATTAAATGAACTTTCAAGTTGTGTTGAAAGTACTTTCAAGTTGTGTTGAAAGTACTTTCAAGTTTTGAAAGCCTGCTGTCAGAGTTATTTTTTGGTCAAAGTCACTAAAATAGACAAAATTTTATAAGAATTGCATCTTAATATTGTATGTTAGCATAGACATGAGAAGTATCAATCCATTCAAACTGTTCCAACATGATCTATGTAAGTATGTACAATTAGTTAATTAACTAGTGAAAAAAACATGATAGATGTGTCTGTCGAATATTTTACCTAATAATCATGAATGAATCACCGCGAACTGTTGCATAATCTTTTCTAGATTCGGTACGACTAAAGATTCAGTTTTTCTTTTTCTCTTAATGTGTGTGCCTTACTCAAATTTGACAGGTGTCATTGTCATTTTTTACTTTCGTTTTCCCGCAGGTATCACAAATTATTCTCAATTTGAATTAATTTTAAGTAACTAAATGTTTTAACTGGCTAAATGTCTCCAAAGTTGCCGTTTATTTTGAATGCCGTTGCCATGGTATGACGTCATAATGATCAACCGTTTTGACGTCACGTTATTCTTGGGGTTTCACAATGTTTGTTGATGTTGAGATAAATGTTTGTCGCCACCTTACAGGATACAATGGAATTGTTATTGATGCTAGGTGCTCGGCGCCGAATTTTCAAAAGTGTGTTCAGCTGGTCAAACCTCTTGCAAAAATGGAACAGTCATAAAGCCATTTCCAGGTACGCAAAAGGAGAGTTCGCTCTAAAACATCCAACAACTAATGGTCATGTTACAATATCGTTAGACCTCGGTAAATTTCAGCGTTTGAAACTTTGAAACCGGTGTTGAATAAGCATATATCCCGGACAGTTTACAAACGCATCTATTTATCTAATAATAAGTTGTCCATATGCAATTCCGTCTGTCCGTACGTCACAAACATTATGTTCGAAGCATATCTCGAAACCTATACTCGTTAGCGTTACCGAACCTTATACAAAAGTCAAACTTGATGTCTAGATATACCTTTTTGGGTAAGAATTAAACACCAATTTGTATGTATTGACCCATCGTCGCTTAACAAGAAAGTCATATCGGAGCAAACTAATTCTTCCATAATTTGACATACTTTTTTTACCATAATCTTTAGAATTGACTTCAACATGACCTGTGTGAGAATTTACATTGAAACAGGATGACAACCTTATTTGTATTTTAGTATATATATAGTATATATATGTATATTTTATTTGAATGTACAAATAGAAGAATTATGAAACCAATTGACAATCAACCATGACGGGGACAGTGCACAAAAATAAGAACTGTAGGCCTAACTTAAGGCTGACCTATTTCCAAAACTGGAGATTATTTGCTGTCGCCACTTCTTATCATTGCCATACATTCTCCTTTTGATAAATTACCAGGGGACACGTTGTTGAAAGAACTTTCATGTATATACATCGCAGTGGCAACTAAAAGCGTAAGTCGAACTGGTGATTTGATTATGAGAAATACATGTGAACATAAAACTGAATCAAGGTCATTGTAACACCGTTTACATATTTAAACATTATGTGTACAAATACCATTAAAATAATAAGGTATCATCTATACACGATTTTTAGAACGGCAGTTGGGTTAACGGTATTGTATATTTCCTAGTTGAATAAAACAAAGTTGAGCCCATTTATATTAAAGAGGGGGTTCTATCGTGTATATTTTGTGGTAACGAAATTCGAGAGGACATTCCTGTTTCTCATATATAAAGATTATTACCTTTATATAAGGTTTTTGAGTGGATCGATATAAGAGCGCAAATTGACACCACTATGGGATATTGCCAACTTCCAAATGCAAGGCATAACACGTGCCAGTCTCTATTACTGGCTGATTTAGGCCTTGCAATAATTCCGTAAGAAATCTACGCACAACAAAGCAAGGGAAATACCGCAAGGCTTTAATCAACCAGTAATGCAGACTGGCAAGAGTTATGCCTTTCGTTTGGATGTTAGAGCGAGGGCGACGGCAAGCTACAGTGACATCACAAACAATTGTTTTATGACACCACAGACGGGAAGTTGTGCTGACACAATGGTTGCTAGGCAAAGGTGATATATGCACATGTGCTCATATCAATAATATTAACTTGTTTAATTCCAATCAAATGCGTAAAAATGTTATTAATACATGCATTTTGCCCTATCAATGTGAAACATATTACTGATGGTAATGGTTCATTACTTTGTATTTCAAATTTTAATATTTGTTAATAAAGGCTAACTCATATTATTTCAAAAGATAAAAAAAATAAGAAGTGAAGATATTCATCAACTCTGCGATAGTAGAAAGCAAAGCTTTCCCGCTGCACAACAGGACATTGTAAACTACCGGGCAAAAGAAAGTACTCACCTCAGTTGATTTTACCATATGTATGATTTTCAATTGCAAATATCTCAAGTTCTCGATGTCATAATCCAAAACTGATAAGTACAAGTGTTTAGTTAGCAGTCAAAGAATGCTTCTACATGTTTTTGATTATTTTTTTAAAAATGAAATTTTAAATTTAATTTTGTTTTTTAATTATGTTTGGTGATACACAACTGTTCATCGACATATAAGACATATCCTATGTGAAAATAAATAAATGTGCCTGATTCTGCACACATTTACAACATTTTAAACAGGGAAGGGGTCATGTTGGTGTAAATTTCATTCTTAACCCTGTCTTCATTACAAACAGATATTTGAACTAAAATTCAACCACAGTCACCAACAACGTCATTCAAACTACTGCAGATAAGTATTATTGTATCATGCCATAGTCAAATACATCTGATTTCTTGTGAATAATGAATTAATCGAAACAAACTTAGGCGAATACTTTCTTTTGCCCGGTAGCTTTAATATACGTTTACTGATACAGTATGTGTTAATTTGTGAATATTCCATCTACGCATTATTAGTGAAAATACAACGTTTTTCATTCACGATTTGCAAAAAAGTAAGATGGCGGACAATTAGTATTGAACATCACTTGACGTCGTTTATCTCATCGGCCTGTCATTGTATCGCCTACGACCCATATTGCCTACACCACTATCAAACCAAATTTATTGATGAGTGCACATCACACTGACATCCTGAATCCTTAAGAAAATAATGAACTCATACAACAGAGGACAACGACAGAAAACTAGAGAACAAATTACGTACTCCATCGTGCTCACCACCTCTCGTATTTACGTATTAATACCACAAAACGTGTAATCACAAACTCCCCATCGCAACTGGTAGCTATATAGACAGTGTAGAATCGACAAAGAATATAGAATATGTTAATTATGTAAGTGTAAGTTTGGGGATGAATTTATGTTAATTAAGAAATAAATATCCTCCTGCTTATTACAGAATTACTGTAAACATTTATCCATAGAAAAATATATTTCACTTATGTCCATCACATACAAACATATGCTTGTTAAATTTGCTTTGTATATCAAACATGGCGTTCGTATGCTCCATTAATATGCGTTGTGTTATATTCATGTATATTTGTTCACTTCGTGTCGTTATGGATGGCTTATGAGAATAAACTTGACTTGACCTGACTTGACTTGACTTGACTTGACTTGTCTTGACTTGTCTTGACTTAACTTGAAATACAAACTTAAAATTGTTATCTCATCTCATCTCGTGAGTTACAAAAGTTATATATTTTGACCCGTCGCTGCGCCAGTCGTGAAAATATAATGAAAAAAACGTTCTACCTCACAGGACATGATAAGCGTTTTTTTTTTTAAATTTGCTTTGCTATGCAAATGGCTTTGGGTCAGCAATACACTAATATGTAAAGCTTTGAAGAATCATACCTTTGTTATTACCTGCTCGATTTGTATGTTTGATGGCTTATTTTTAAGAGAAATATATCGGCTTTGGCGCAATCTCAATAAATTTAGATCGACTGTTCTAAAGTATGTTAATGCATTATAACATTATAGAATATGTCGATCTAAATTTATTTAGATTGACATTGGCGTGGTATATAATATTGAATGATAATATGATGACAACATTCTGAAATATAATTTCAAACGGACACGGGGTGTTAACATCATTACATCCCTTGACTTTCTTATAGTATATACTAGAGCTCGACTTCATATGCTTTCCAATCGCTAGTTTCGACAATACAATCCCCTCTGCATTTACTCATGGTGACTGTTCTCCATGTCAAATTTCATTTCACAAAAAACGGACCGACAGGCGAGGGTCATTTCTATACATGCCATCTGCGTTCACATGATGTTACCTCATATATCTGTCAAAACATTCACATGAGGCATAATATATGTGTTGTAGTAGGATAAATACAGTTTTCAATAATCCGCTTTTCTGAGACCCATGTCTTGCTTTTAATACCACATGAGTGGTGCCAAACTAGTGTACATGTACGTTTAGACATATCTGTGTGTTTAGCTTAAAACCGTATTTGGGCTACACAGTGCAAGGATTAAATCAGTTATATTGGTAGTTATTTAGAGGCATTGGACAAACGTCTTCATGACCTGCGGTATTATCGTCTTAGATATGTGTTACGTTTTGTCTTAAGCTTATCATATATGTAGTCTATTGGCAGATAAATGTTATATAGTTAAGCTGTAATGGTGCTATCTTAGTTTCTGTATATTCATCTTTCTCTTTTGGATGGAGGCATTCTAGTGCTTGGTATAAACTAACAGCATGACATATTGTTTCTTTTAAAAGTTTCAACAATCTTTTCCAGGAAAAGAAGACAATGAAGGGATACCTTTTTCTCATCGGGTGCATCGTTGTGATAGCAGTGGAGAGCGTTATTGGACAACGGACTAGTAATCTACTTTGTGAAACTTCATTAGATCTTATGCCTTTAAGTTTCATGAAAGTCTCCTGTTACCTTACTTGTTCCTTTTTATGATAATGCACTATCCATTTTGATTTATTACATGTATATTTCGATACGAGCATCAGTTTGTATTATGTAAAAATCTGCAACGGGAGGAAGACATAGAATTGCAGAAACTTGTCCCCCATCAGTACGGTTTCGTCTTGAGCCAATAATTGACTAACAATCTAATTCATCATCTTTTCCTGTATGCTTGTTTGAAATATTGACATTATTAAAATATGGTTGGTAAACATGCTATAAGTTTGAAGATTATTAAATTTTGTTTTTAAAATGTTATTACATATTATATATTACATTTGTATTTTCCTTGGCTTGACTACAACATTGTTTCTATTTAGTCATTAATTCGTTCTTTGCATATGTATAGAAAAGGTTCCTGGCGCCGAACCATGGAGAGTAAATTTCTTATGTTGCTGTATAGAAAATGAATTGCTGCTATATATGTTGGATTTAACTAGAGTATATACAATTAACTATTTCTAGCAATTCAGTTCTTTGAAACATGTTTACAAATCCCAGTAACGAGTGCATGTTTTGCTACTTCGTGTGATTCGATGCATAATAAAAGTTTCGAGGAAGAACTATAAGAACAACCTGAGAGTAAGACAGGGATCCGAATGACGGGATATCTACGCATATAACACAGCCAATCTCTTAAAGTATATGCCAGTGAGATTTAAAATATCCCTGCAAAAGATAGAGTGATCAAGCACGTTCTCGCAAAAAAAGTATTCGCATCAAATATAAACCTTGCTTTGGGTGAACGTAGGCAGAGTAGTCATTATAACGCGATTTTCACCTTATTTTGTCACTTCAGTAAATAAACTAACTCTAAAATGATAATTTTCAGCAGTAACAATGTACTTACCGATAAAATAACATCGTGTATAACATTTCACATAATGTAACTCAATATACTTATAATTACAATGTCCCTTTAAAGTGAAAACCGTATAGACCATACTATACAAAAATATACATTCATCTTAGTGCTAATTGGGTGTTTTGATATTTTAAACGTTTCCACATTTAATAAAATTTTGCTTTAAGATTCGCTAAGCCATGCAAATAAAAAATCATTTTAAAATTAAATGTAACAAGCATTTGAGAGAAGAACTAATATAATCCCAGTTTGGCTCTTACACGCTGTGAGGGATATCCATAATTATAAGGCTGAAAGGAAACAAACATTTAACTGTTCTCAAAATGTAACCAGTGAAAATATAAAAACAAGTAAAATCAACAAGAACACAGAAGTAGCTTTTGATGAAAGTTTCATGAAAAAGAACATGATAAAGTCAACAAATGACAACACAGAAGTAGCTTTACGTGTCCAAAAAATATATATTTGCCAAAAATTCGTCTAATCGTGTTAAATTACGCACTGTACCTGTGCCAGTGGTGAAGAAGACAATGCCAAATTTGAAAAGAATGGGATTAATAGTTCTGTAATCGATCGGACAAAAAAGTCTTCAGACAGACGGAAGAACGTACGGAAGGACGGACGGAATCGTTGGTATTTCTAGATACCCCCAACCGTCGGGGGTATAATATAAATAAATGTCGGTAACATTTTACTTATTTTACGAATCAATATTTATTAACAAGGGCATTTAATAGTAAATTTAAATTCAATAACTAATTTATACCAATTTACAACATCATCAAAGTGTTCAAACCGTGTGCCAACCAGCCAAATGTTGAAGATTGTTACTGTCCAAGCAAGTCTTTTGTGTATACTTTTACGAATAACTTAATAAAATTGATCGCTAGCCTAATGAAACTCATCCTCAGGATCTTGGCTTTCGCAGATGATTGGGAACGCCTGGTAACACAGGGATTTTAATCATCTACCTCCACCCGTTTTGATGGACATGAATACACCCTTCTTCTCGTACAGACTTCTTAAAACTTTCTTTTGAGTTTCTGTCAGGTTTTCTACGCTGAATTTGTTACAAACTTTATCGTAATCGAGTGAGTCGGCCGCCGCCATGTTTGTTTCCATAAACAACGGTAGTGATGCGTTTTGATTGGTCGAGTTGTTTACGCAGATAGTGTCTGCGTTTCGTTTCTGATTGGATAACATGGACCCAAGAGGAGGTAACTAGGTTAAGGATAAATACCCTCACTGTTTTCCAGCGCTTGTGTGTAGATTTATCGGAACAATAGCGCTGGATTATCGAGGATGAATGAAACTTTTTTACGATCAAATAACCGATATTACACGAAAAGACACAATTGAAAGGAAGGAAGCTTCTTTTCAATATTATTATTTAACTGAAACCAGTTAATTAAATATAGATATAGGCATATAGAGAATCTCACTCAAGTGTCTTCTGATATGAAATATACCAACACGAGTTGATACAATTCACAAGAGGATATTTTTTACTTGATCAACAAGTGTTAATATCACAGGAGAAAAAGTGGTGGACTCCGCTTGCCGGATCCTTCCGGCTCCTCCCAAAAATTGGCGGATCCTGAAGAATCCGGAAGGATCCGGCTAGCAGATTCCAAAACATTTTGTCCTGTGTATATTTGATATCAGAAGACACGAGGGTGAGCTTCTATTCATCATCAACAATAATTCTTCATTACGTTTGAATGAACATTGTAAGTTTCTGAGCCCAACACTGTCATTTGACTTTCAATGCGTTGATGTCATAGCATTGTTACGTTATCATATATATGACGTCATAAAATTGTGATGTTAATACTTGATTATGGGAAAGCATTGTGATTTCATGTAGTCGAAGGTGATAGGGTAGTGTGCAAACTCTACTGTCAAAACTATATCTCCAAGGAAATATCGCTTTATCTCACACCAGCGATATCTCCTGTAGGACACATATCAGGATGATAAAAAGTTGTCTTCCATATTGATTAACCTACACAAATCTAAGCATTAGTTTTGACAGACTCTCTCTCTCTCTCTCTCTCTCTCTCTCTCTCTCTCTCTCTCTCTCTCTCTCTCTCTCTCTCTCTCTCTCTCTCTCTCTCTCTCTCTCTCTCTCTCTCTCTCTCTCTCTGTTCAAATCAATGTCATTTAACGTAATATAATTTCAGGGTATTACAAATCAAAATGATGACCGTTTTAAGTGAACTGAATATTGATGAGCAATGAATGGACGTTCAGAAAGAAATATCAGTGAGGTTCTAATGGGATTACAGTAATATTATATTTCGATCAGCTGTCTATGGATCTATTAACAACAAACTTATTTTCGCCTTAATTGATGCTTGGTTTTGAAACAAATCGTATTTTGCATTACTTGCACACTCAATTAAACTAACATTAACTCGTTTTAAGGCATTTAAAAGCTTGTAGTCATATTTTATACGACTTTAACATTTCAGTCGAGACGGATGACTCCATATTGTTTACGTTTATGGTCAAGGTCATTCAAGCGATATCAGCTGATCAGTCACATAATAATACTAATTTCATTGCCATGGCGGAAAGATAAATACGTTGTATACTTCTCCCGCGGGTAATACGGTCTTATGAACCATCTCTGTACATATGTCAGTATAGTAGAGACAGCATTACCCTCGTGAGAAGCATACAACTAAAACAAAATGTCGCCATGCTTCTTGTGTGAAATGTTAAAAGGCGTATAACGTATTACTACAAGCGATTAAATGCCTTAAAACCAGTTAGCGCAGTGCCTATCGCGTTCGGCTTCGGATCAAGAAACCCGACAGGGGCACGGAACTTTTGCTTTCAGAAGAGAACTGTTCTAAACGCAGTAAGGTTTGGGTGCACCCGCCCATTGTTCGCTAGTTCCAGCCGTTGCTCGCAGGTTTCACCGCAATGTATATCATTCTCCCTGCCAGAATACTACTAGCTGCGATATAAACCCCAACTCATCTCACCTCTTAGTGTTTCAGATGTATTTGTCCTGAAATAGTAGATATTATGTTTCTATTACGATGTTTTATTTTCATAAAGAAATGTTTTAACATTCGCATGTCATGCCTCGTACCTCCCTCTGGCGACAATGTGGTTCGCAGGATGATAGGATTTACTGTATGATCCTCTGGTAACACTTGGATCCCTGGGTGATAGGATGCATGATGTGCCTTTTGATTTATGATTATCCTATTGTCCTATTTAGATGAAACTACTTTTAGTTCCAGAGGCCACACCTATCAAGAACGGAAAAATCACTTGCAAAAGAGATACAGTGAAATTCGTCTTAAGTAATATCGCCATGTGTTCAGTTACGTGTGACGCTGGCTTCTCCCCAAAGACACCAAGCATCTCTGGTATATGTGTTGCTGCTGGAGCAAGCTGTTTTGCAAGATTTGCCATATGCAATGGTGACTTAATTTATCTTTATTGATAAAAAATCGATTTTTTTCTTTTGATTGTCTATATGTTTTAGTTGATAAAAAAAACGGAATGCATCGTACCATAAAACCATGACTAACCTATGTTTGTCCCAATGCATGACATAATGTTATCATCCTATATAAAATAAAAAACCATATACTTCATTTAAGTTAACTGTTAGGGACGCATTATTGTTAATGCGGCTTACTTATAATTCGGTTTTGACCATGTCTTCCATTTCTTGATAAGATACACAATAAAGTTTCAATAAAGACACAAAATAACGAAATTTGAAATATAAATCTGTTCCATATATCTTAAGAATCAATTATGTATTTATCTTGATTTCTTTTTAATGTATTTATATTCAGTTCATGCAGAAACTGACACTCTAATGAAATAAGAAAAAAGGTGTGCTTAACAGTAACAGTATGGATGAATTAATATGGTTCAGTGTATATAGTGATGTAATTTTTATTTAATCATCCAGTAAAATATTGTGGAAAACCACCATCAAGATCACACGGATCGCTCCACTGTTCATCATCCGACCACAGGTACGGAAGCACTTGTAAACTGACGTGCAGTACAGGATACAAAGCCAGCAACTCGCACACAACCACTCGATGTACATCAAATCTCAAATGGTCACCATCGCTGCCTTCTTGTCAGTGTATGTACATGTTTACAACGCTTTTATACAAACACTACTGACTGTTCATTCTCTTTCCAAGGTTGACGGGATGCATCGTAACACCATGACACCATAACACCATGACTAACCTATGTTTGCCCAAATGCAAGACATAGTTTTATCATCCAATATAAAGCAAAACATCTTATACTTCATTTGAGTTAACTTTTAGGGACGCATTATTGTTCATGCAGCTTACTTATAATTCGGTTTTGACTCCGAAATATCTTCCATTTCTTGATAAGATATGCACAATAAAGTTTCAATTAAGACACAAAATAACGAACTTTGAAGTATTCATTTGTTCTATTTTTCTTAAGTATCAATTATTTATTTATCTTGGTTTCTTTTAAATTTGTTTACATTCACTTCATGCAGAAATTGACACTCCCATGAAATAAAAAATATGTGTGCTTAACAGTAACAGTAGTGAACAATTAATATGGTTCAATATATATAGTGATGTAATTCTTATTAAATCATTCAGTAAAAAGATGTGGAAATCCACCATCAGTATCACACGGATCCATCCACTGTTCAGAATCCGAACACAGATACAGAAGCACGTGTAAACTGACGTGCAGTACAGGATACAAAGCCAGCAGCTCGCACACAACCACTCGATGTCTGTCAACAGCCAAATGGTCACCATCGCTGCCTTCTTGTCAGGGTATGTACATATTGACCACGCTTTTATACAGACACTACTGACTGTTCATTCTCTTTCCACAGAGGTTACTCTGTTACGACGTAAGATGTAATAAATGCGGTAAAATTAGTAACTGTAGTATTTTGTAATAAAAACGCTGTAACTTGTAATTACGCGGTAAATTGTAATAAAATGCGGTAAAATGTAATACATATTAGTGCGGTTAATTGTAATAATTGGGTGCAGTAACACGTTACTAAAAGTTTGGTAAATTGTTACACAATATGCGGTAAAATGCAATAACCATACCTCAAACCTTTATTCCTACGTTGACTGTCAATGCAATTCTTGTACTTGTCATAATATATTGTAAATCTGTTTTGTGCATTTTAGTGTAACTTCAGTTAAAGTGTCGTTCTGTACCTATAATGCTGTCAAGTAAGGAAGCAACAACTCCCATCTTTTGAAGGTACATCCATTGTGTTGTTGAGGGTCAAATATGCCAAACGTTATAAATTGTCTTACTTTATCGAGAAGTACCAACTGTTACTGAAAACTACCATTTTGATGATACTGGACTTAGTATATTGACGATAAGAAAGTAAAAGTATTTATTTCTGATCGAAAACCGGACAATGCACCACGTGTGGCGCGCTCCAATGGGTCAAACGTTATTTTGGAATCTTAGTTAAACCAGCCAAAATAACAATTAAAGGCTGATTATGTTTAATAGGTCATATAATTACTGTGCATGTAAATAGGACATGCACTTTCGGTTTCTGCACATGCATAATGATGTTATTCGATTTCAATCGGAAACTAGTAATTAAGATATATTTGGTGATTAGGGATGAACGTGAAAGCTGAGTGAATTTGTTAGTATTGTAAACAGCACATATGGTGTGTTGGAACGTATTAAAACCAAACAAAATTTTTGAAACACAATTGATGCACCTTTAACGTATTTTGGTATGGTGACACCGGGAATTGAAACGGATGATGAGCGTACACTCTACCAACTGAGCTACATACCCGAGTTAATGGTTACAGAGTTACGATAATACAAAAATAATTTAAAATTTCCAAAAACGTATATGTGTATTGTACATTGATAGAGTATCAAATTCAAACAAAAGACTTTGTCAACAAATCGTCGAAATAATCAGTTTGTCTACTCACAATCTCCCAACTCGATTATATATATAGCCCAACCATGTTCCACACACGCCATGCTGATGAGGTCTGAAAGACTCTCCATGCTTATTGTGATATATATATATATATATATATATATATATATATATATATATATATATATATATATATATATATATATATATATATATATATATATAAAAACAAGAACCTCTTCATCAATGTTATAACAATTTACTTCACAATTGATCTGAATATTTTACCGCAACCCCTATTACAATTAACCGCACTTATCTTGATTTATCTGAACATTTTACCGCGTTTTTATTACAATTAACCACAGTTATTACAATTTACCACAGTCGCATTATATACGCTTCAGATTTCTGATCCTAAGCTCTGTTCTATTAGGGCTTGATTTCTTCGCTCGGTGAAATAAGTCGATATAATGTATTTCAAAAATAATGTCACCAATAGTAAAACATCTTTCTCTCTTTGAAAAATCAAGTGAAAACATGAGTGTACATGGTTCCGTAAAATGTGTACACAATAAAAAGGCCGCCATGCACTTTTTGCTTTAAAAGCAATAACGTCATTACCACTATTGATGATTGGTTTGAGTAATAAGATGTTGTAACCTTTAAAGTAAATATAAATGACATTAACTTTAATTTTGAATGGAAAATTTGCAAACATAAAATTTGCAAAAAAACGTGCTACTGTCCCTTTAACCAGTGAAAACTAATCTTTCAACGGCTATGTCGGCAGAGTAATTTCAAATATCTTAGCATTTGACCCTATAGGGTCTTGCTAATAAGCATAATATTATGTATATTATATATTTATTCAAATAATTTTTGTCTCATGTAAACATCACAAATCTTCGGTATGTTATCTTATTCGGTCCTCTTTATTTATCAGCATGTTTATGATCAATTGTTGTCACAAAATCAAATAGCATTTTCCAAGGAAAACACATTAAACGGTTATTGTGCATTGTGAGTTGTCATTGGCCAATGTCGCTTTTGCAACGGCGTCGCTGATTGCAGAACTAATTAATAATAACCTAAATAAGATAACTAAATTGGCATAACAAGGTTCAAATACTTTATGTAATGGAGAAGAAGGTGAAAATAGGTCTTAAGGTCATGATAACCCATGGTCACCAAATCTATAATTTAGAATCCTCTTTGGCCAAGGAGACTACACAATAAATAAAATTCCTAGGGCGTAGAGGTACTGGAGAAGGAGAAAAATAGTGTATGGGGTCACAGGGTCACCAAATGGAAAATTTAGAATCCTCTTTGGCCATGGAGTCTGTGCACATTTACACTTGCTAGATCTGTTCATACTGAAAAAGAAGAGGCCACAAATCTGTAAAAAAATTAGAATCTCCATTGGATTGGCCAAAAATTCTGTACACAACATTTAAGCTTTCTTGAGCTTTTGGTATTGGTGAAGAAGCTGAAAATAGTGTTTTAAGGTCGTTGTCCCTGTGACCCCGAATAGGGATCACTGGGTCATCAAATCTACAAATTAAGATCCTTATTAAGCCAAACAAATTAAATGTTTCTGGTCTGTACATGCTGACAGATGATGAAAATATATATTTTATATCGTGACCCTGTGACAAATGTGTGGGGTCACAGGGTCACAAAATCCACAATTTAGAATCACATTTGGTCAAGGAGTATGTACAGAACATGTCAGCGTTCCAGAACTTTTGGTACTGGAGAACAAGATGACAAAAGTTATTTAGTTCGTGCCCGCTGTAACCTTTATTTGGTGCCACAGGGTCACCAAATCTACCATTTAGAATCCCCATTGCTCAAGGACTCTGTAAACAACTTTTCAGAGCTGAAGAAGAAGATGAAGGTCGTGATTCCTGTAACTGCAATTTATTTATGGCAATAATACTGTCAATAAAATAAGTTCTAAAGCCCTTAGTCGTTTTTGTGCTGCGCCGTAACCAACACTTGATATTTCTAAATGACAAAGCACGCCCTCATCTCGCAAACGAGACACAATACTACATTTAACAGCATGGAATCGATGAGATGTATTGGTCGCTTAATATTATTCGCCAAAGTAAACCAAATAGAGCACTTGTTGGACAAGCTGGAAAGGCGACTTTAGAGACGTCACATACGGTCAGCCCATAGTTAACATCAATGAAATTATCATTTTCTCTGTCTTATGAAGTCATTACAAACTGAGGTGCTTTATTCTCACTGCATATTGTGAGGAGGACTTCCGTGACAATTTACAAAATGACGTGGCGAGGCAGGTCGAATGAAATATGAACATGGGTACTGCTTGAATAATCGAGTATACATTGTATGCGTCATTCAAACTTATCGAAAATATTACAAAACGTTAGATAAAAGATTGTTGAATGTAATGGAATATTTGTCTTGCATGGGCGCTAATTTGACTTGCCATAATGACACATTCACTTTAAGATAAAAGTGATATCAAATAGTGAATAGGTTATACTTCCTTACACAGTTCTCACCTGTTCGAGTCATCCTTCTGTGCCTGGGGATATCAGAATAATGGGGGTATAAGATTATTGTATATGGTATTTTTCCTTTTACAGTTATCACATGTTCGGGACATCCTGT
Source organism: Gibbula magus (assembly GCA_936450465.1). Taxonomy (NCBI): domain Eukaryota; kingdom Metazoa; phylum Mollusca; class Gastropoda; order Trochida; family Trochidae; genus Gibbula; species Gibbula magus. The sequence continues at coordinate 46,438,986 of OW388301.1, forward strand.
GGTACCCAACGGATTTTACAGCTGCACGTCGGCATCATACAAAGCAGGTGGCAAGTGTACTCTGCAGTGTAAAGCGGGCTACACACCTGTACATGGTGCATCTAGTATTACGTGTCAGAGTTCAGGGATATGGACAACGCATTCATCTTGTGTTGGTAAGAAGGGTATAACTTTATTGACTCGTGTGAATGTTTCAAAAGTGATTAGGAGTTGGTTACATAAACCAACTATCTGCGTTATCTTATGACGTCCAACTGTAAATAAACTACGTCCGCTCCGAGTATATTCTAACTTCTTTATTCTGGAAAGTTCAGTAGTTAACATCAAGCAATTTGCTTGATAGCTAAGCTATATACTTTTAAAGAAAATACCATTAATGCTCAATAAAATCATAAATATAATCACATTCTTTCCTCTCAAGACCAACTGAAATTCCTCCTAAAATAATAAATAAAATTATTATGTGAGCGTGTTTTTCCAGCGATCTCACGTGACCGTCGACAGAAAAGCATATTGACTCCAGCCCGAGTCCGACCAAAAGCCTTATTGACTTGAGTGACGTCATACGATTGTTGCATGACGTCATGCTACTGTAATCATGACGTCATGTGACCGTAGGCCAATCTGGTCAAACCAAATTGCATTTTGGCTGTATTTCATTATTTTCCTTTCGTTTCTGTATTGAATACACAATAAAACAATTATGGACTGGTGAATTCGGTCAATACCTGTTTTTATGGACCCGAGAAAACAATATTGACCGCGGACTTCGTCCTTGGTCAATATTGTTTTCTCGGGTCCATAAAAACAGGTATTGACCTCATCACCAGTCTATAATTGTATAGTATAATACTATGAAGTATAACATAAAGATAGAAACTACCAAACCAAACTAATGACAAAGTCATCACTTTAACGATCGCGATTGTAATTAGTCAAAGATTAACTGAAGTTAGAAACTAAGGTTTAACTTCATTATCGATTGCATATCATTTCAAATAGAAATTATACAACAACAAACCCCATTCTTCATTACATCATATTCAGTTGTCCTTAATATTAAGTATTTGTCAAATACGAAACTATTGACGTCACTCTTACTCTGTCTGGTTAATATAATACTGTATTACAATCATCATACAATGTACGATATATTCATGTATATATATGAATCATGTCCGTTACAGATTATGTAAGATGTATGGCATTTCTTAGTACAATAAACTAGAATTTAATGTTCTTGTTCTATTTTTAATTTGTGGAGTAGTTATAACTTAAGTTTCCTTAAAATTATTATTTTCATATTTTGTTCTGGTTTTCATGGAAACAGTTTGAACTTAGTGCATGTGGGTGTAGGGACCTTTTCCGGTCTCTTTCTCAAAATATATGCACTTTTTTACGAAACTTGGTGAGTGGTTATACCGTGTGTTGAATTGGTGCCTTTTGCATGCTACTTAACAGTATGGAGGTTTCGGGGAAAGTTTTGAAAGTTTATACAATATATTGGTACGTTAATGAGAAAAACATCTCATTAAACGACCCGATAAGCCGTTATCAGTGACCTGTAAAGCGACAGTGGTGTGAAACTCGTCAGTGTAAAAGGTCATATGAAAATTTGAGTTCAACAAGATGGTTGACCGTTCGATCATTGTACCTTTTCTAAAACTCGACTCTGAGTGTTTAAGTATCCCTACCTCAGTCAGATCACTTGAACTAACTTCGAGGGATCATTTCAGTGTGAACACATTAAACTGCCCATCCGATGGGAAATGGACTCGCATGACTTAACCTAACCATGTATGTTCGATTTTTAACTCTTTTTAGTGATTCAGAAGTATTATTTATCCAATGGTAGCACGTATTTAAATTTTTGTGAGATCACTTTCAGTTAGGAAATCGTGACATCGCCTTTAACTGTGAAAGCCGATATCAATTACCTCTCCAATATAGCGATGGGTGTTACCACTTTGAAACGTGCATACTCTTTCTCAGTGTCAACTATCGTGACAGTATTGCCTTACTTACACATCCATCATAATTTTTTAAGGATTCAACCATTTGGCCGATTCTTTATTGTTATTGGCGTGTTGTTGTTTTATTAGCCAACCGATTGTGGGAAGAAAATTCAGCAAACCATGTTACAGATATTTCAACCAAACATGCTGATAGAGCTATGAAGTTGCGAGACTACACTTTTGAGCTTGTTCAAACTGCACAAACAACTTTCTTTTATAAGATGCGCAATGACAACACAAGCAAAAACTTAAATCATGACGAATTCGTAGATCACAGGGTTTGGCTGCAATTTTAATTTCAGACAATTTTGTTATATGTGTACAGTAGAAGCATTGGTGAATAAAGTGATTTCGAGTTTGTACCGATTCTGAATACTTTGTTCACAGTGCTAACGTGTGATTTGTCAAAACAGCAAACTTACAGGGGAGATTACTAAAAAAAACCTATCCGCTCAATTTAAAAAAAATTCAGCAGTGTCAAACAAGAATGATGTTTTAAATCAATGATAAAATCAATCGCGAACAGTATTTTTTGGTCACAATAATTTTAAATATTAATTCAATTTCTATAAATTGAGTTTTACTGTGTCTGTGTTACTTCATAACCATAACCTGATAACAACAAAGTATAAAACCTTGTTTAATACCTCATCAGACAGAAATTATAATAATTACAATAGTGTTATCCTCTGTCACCCCTGATTCTGAACTTAAACACCTCCGGCATGTCTTCACCCAACTTAACAACTACCCAGCAAAACTTGTTGACCGTGTCATCAACTGCACCCTAAACCCACCACCCAAACCCACTAATAGCAAGCCTGCCCCTGCCCCTATTCGCATCTCACTGCCCTACATTGGCAAAACATCACATCACATCAGTCGTCTACTCAAGCAACAAGTAGGCATAGACACTTATTTTTCCTCGGCCACCCCACTCAAAACCATCATTAAGGCTAATGGTAGGAAATATGCCCAAAAACAACAACAACCTAAAGGAGTTGTTTACAACATTAGCTGCGACTGCGGCAGCAACTACATTGGGGAAACATCAAGACCGCTCAACACACGCATCAAAGAACACAAAACATCAACAATCAAGGGAGACAACAAATCAGCCATTTCGGAACACATCACCAAATTTCCTCAACACAACATCCATTGGGGCTCTGTCAAAACACTCACAAACAACAAACATGACTACACTCACCGGCGTTTAGCTGAAGCCGTGCATATTGTTAGACATAAGCCCTCTATGAATAGGGATCAAGGCTATTTCATCCCATCAGCTTACAACCGCTTAATCCACAAATGATTAATCCAATCTACTCACCCTGGCTTCCACCTACACCACTAATTGGTACCCTCATCCTGCCTTTGTCCTCTCATCCGCCACCCCCTGGCTAATTAACTTACTTCTCTCTGGTTTCCTTGTTATCACAACTTCACTTGTACAACCATTTATGTCATTGTTACCTCATCTTGTTGTATGTGTTATCTCTTTATCATACCAACATGTATCCTGTATATAATCTGCTGTTTCACCATCCATTCCATATGCTTGATAACGGTATAAGGATCTATACCGAAACGTCGCTATTGTTAATAAAGAAGTTGATCATCCATAAAATATTTGTCTTCTTAATCCTACAAACATGCTAGAAACATGCAACCTGTTTTGGAAGATGCGCAAATAACATTAGGAAGATGTATTAAAGGAGCTGTTTTTTGCAAATTTATTGTTTTCACATTTCCCATTTATGATACTTTATGGCATTTATATATACTTTAGAGGGAAAAACATCTTATTACACGAACCAATTATCCGTATAGGTAATAAAGGTGTTGAGTATAAAGCAAAACTTGCCATTTTTACCTGACCATATTTTTGTATTTCGAATTACGAAAATGATTCCCATGGCTTCACCGAACCATGTACACTCATTTTAACTTGATATTTCCGAAGAGAGAAGGGTGTATTACTATTAGTAACATTATTTTTCAAATGCATTTGATCAACTTCATTGAGCGTAAAAACGTGCTGCTGCCCCTTTAATTGAATGTATTAAAAATTAGAATCATTTATCCACTTAATCATTTCTTCTTTTTAATTTTCGAAATTAATGAAAAATTGGCTACTCGAAGTAAAAGTTGTATACTCAACTACCATGAACGCAGGTCAAAACGCTATCTGCAGAGCTTTGTTGTAAGGTATACCAGCTCCGAACATGTAACTGTTTGTAGAGTACATATATGTATACTTTTATTATAATAATTAGAACATAATAATTTCACTTATGAGTATTTCTTTGTATGCATAGTGAGTGAATTCAATTTATCACTGATGAACTTATGTACCTAGTGATTTGCTTTCAGAAATTGAATGTCAGAGTCCACCAATTGTTCGGAATGGTCGGTATTCCTGTGAAAGCAAATCTCACTACAGCATTGGAAATACTTGTCAGCTTCACTGTAATCAAGGCTATAAACCAAACTCTGCCACTGATCATATCAGCTGCAAGAACTCTGGAACATGGTCTCAATCTGCTACATGTGTTGGTAAGTATGAACTGTAAGGTTGTACAGAGTCGGTATTTTAAAAAATAGTCATTGATTAACTTGCATAATATTAGCACATGGCAATGACCATCTTCCTTGACAGAACCAACGAGTTGTTGGTTTATCGTGCATTTGTGTGTATGGATAAAGTCATTTATCATACAATGGATGGTGTTCTCGGCAGGATAAATGCACCGGGTATTTTCCGTATCCATTAGGGTCATAAACGGATAAAGATGCAAATTACAGAGGTCAGGTGATTGAACTTGTTTTGAAAATGACGTCACATGCGTTAACATTTCGAACGCCTGTAATAACTGGAACAGTTGTAATAGCGTAACAGCTTCATGTAAATATACATGCGTCATTTCATCTAGATTTACATTAATTTGAGAAATGACAAGACAAACATGGTGCAATGAATAGTGCGGCAAAATATTATTATGATCAAACAGTGCTAAACATGAACATGTTCATCGCAAGTGCAGAAATTACCGAGCAGACACTTACTCGAAGGCAACAAGGCAGTTTGAGTCACATATTCATTTATTCGAACGTCAATCTTCACTGTTCCATAATGTGACTTTTGTAAAGGGAATTTTAGAAGTATCTGCTTAATATTCAGTTTAGCTCTCCGTGTAGTATGTGAGTCGCCATTTGCAACCGAGCGAAAGGGAGCTCTCGCACCTTCAAGATTGATTCTCTCCATGATTACACCCATGCAATAGGACGAGAGTTCGAATTTGCTGTCCTCGCGTTAAATATTTTTCATTTGAAAAACGTATTTCATTTTTATCCCTTCGGGATGTAATACCGTGGGATATAGTCATCACCCCGTCCGTCCGTCCCTCCGTCCGTCCGCCTGTCCGTCCGTAATCATTTCGTTTCCGGAGCAGAACTCGAAAACCATTTATCATATCTTTCTGTAACTTCACATATGTATTACACATTCACTGGAGTGGTGCCTTTTAATATTTTCAGATTTTTTTTTTTTTTTTACAAATTATGTGGGACCGGTGGGATACGTCATCTTCTGATGACTCTTGTTTTATGTTGTGTCATTTTACCGTGAGATTATCACACAGTTCATTTGCATATATCAATAAAGGTTTTAATAAATCAACTTTTAAATAAATGTTTTGCGTAAAATGAATGTAAAATGACAAGGGATGATAAGGAAGTTATCATGATCTTGTGTTATCAAAACACGCTCTCATGAAACCCTATATACCTGATCTGATCTGAGTTGTAATGATACTTACTTCCATAGTGAGAACTGTGGTGACAATTTCTAAATGAATACCTAATTATTGTCTTCAAGAGAAGCAGTGCCTATCTCCGCCAACAGTTAACAACGGGAGGTTCGTCTGTCTTCACAACTCCACTCATAAACCACATGACATCTGTGATCTTAGCTGTGACCAAGGATTTAAACCAGACTCCCTGCTTACACACACAGAGTGTCTCTCTACCGAAACCTGGACACCATCTGCATCATGTAAAGGTAAAACATTGACCTGAACTACTACAGTAAACTTTCAAAACATGGCTCACTGTATCGAAGTGGCTTATCTATATAAAAGAAAATATCATTACACTAAAACCGTGTGGTCTAGAAATCTAAATGTGTCAATTAACAAATATCACAACAGTACATTTGTTTAAATGTTAAGATATCTAAATCCTTGGTTCAACTTTATGATAGAATAGCGTTTTGTTATTGCATATTCATTATAGATTGAAAGGAATGTAACTCAAAAGGTTATCAAAAGATAAAGTTGACACCAGTAGATGGTTTAAGAAATAATGTGTTTGTTCTAATATACGGTTTGAAAGGTGCAAGGTAAACTGGTTTAAATGCCGGAGCTTGTAGATGGCATTTATACAACAGTTTAACTTGGAATTTCAAACCATTTATAAAGCGGCTGTCACAACCCGTCGTACGTGCAACTGCGTGCTGTCTACCGACAAAAACGTGGGGTAAATTGGGGAATTCGTGCGTCCTAGCTACCGACGATTTTGGACAAATTTGGAGCACGCAGACTCGTCGTAGAACTTTTAGTGCATGCAGAACTTTCGCTGCGTGCAGTCTACGAACGGGCTGCGAATTTTCCTCCGTACGATCGACGTGCGTGCCCTGTACGAGAACCGCACGCATAACGCACCGACATCGTGCGTTTTTTTCAAGCTTACCCACTCACACTTTCTCTACGAACGACGCACGTTGCACGTGCGTACAACGTGCGTTGTACGTGCGTAGTTCGTGCTTACTCGGCACGTCCAAAGTTTAACTATCAACTAATTAAAGAAAACTCACGTCGATCGTACCGAGTAAGCACGTACAACGTACCGAGTAAGCACGTTCCCCAATTTACCCCACGTTTTTGTCGGTAGACAGCACGCAGCTGCACGTACGACGGGTTGTGACAGCCGCTTTAATCCACCCTACGTTTTCAGAAAAACGTAGCGACCGTGGCCTCCCCCCAAAACGCACGAACGAATTGCACGCACGATGGGTTGTGATAGGGGCTTAAGCCAGTGAACAAAAACATTATTAAATGTATTTCTTATAAATTCAAACTTTGAAATTTAAGCGATCTTTAATAAGCAATTAGATTTCTGAAAGTAAAAAATCTCTGCAAAAATGTACAGTGAATGATGAAAAAAATGTTTTAAAATGTCTTAGATCAGGAGCTAAGCTCCGCCCACAAACATACCTTATCACTCATGTGTCACCACGCGCAAAACTTAGTTCACAGGTTATATGATTAAAGTATTTAATGTTTTGTTCTAACATGCTGTATTAATCATTCAAACTACAAATAGAATCCAGGTTTAAAGGTTTTAAAACGTTTAATAGCATGTTATAGCAGTGTCGTATAATTGCGCAATGTTACAGTGATAAAGTAGTCCCGAAGGTTTATCTGTATAAACGTCCGAGTATGAAGGTTTTCCTTTTCATTTGTCAATCTCGTGTTTATGAGAATGTATACCGGTCACGTGACCTTGTTTAATCCAATCAGCAGAGAGCATATCGCTTAAATTTCTAAGTCTGAATTTATATATGTATATGACACTGTGATAAGATTCTTGGAAATACATAAAATGTACATTGCCAAAACGTTTTTGGGACACGCTAGTTCAGTTTCCATTGGATATATATATATATGTGCTTTCAGAAATACTTTGCCAAGATCCTCCTTTGTTAAAGAACGGGAAGTACTCCTGTGATAACAAATCACTCCATAGGATGTATGATATCTGCGATCTTCAATGTGACCCCGGTTACACACCTGATACCACAATTGTACACACCCGATGTCTGTCATCTGGGACCTGGTCAACATCAGCGTTATGCACAGGTAAATAGTCATTATGTATGGTAAAATATAATTCTCCACAAGTCATGTTTTTAGCACAGCCATGTTAAGGAGATGGGACGATGAAACAAAATATTTTAGAATTCGTTTATTTTTTCAAAATAGCAGGTTTATTGTGTCTTTTATACAAAAATGTAAGAAAATTTGGGGGTCACCGAACGATTTAAAGAGTTATCGGCAATACTAATAATACTCCCGTCGGCAAATTACTCCATTTTTGACTGATTTGATGTATTTAGAACAAGCGCTCGCTTTCAACGAATAAGCTCAGAATCATTTCAAATACATTTCAGTTACATACGGGGATACATAGCAAGTCTATATTTTGAAAATTAATGACACTGGAAAGAGAAACAAAATTAAATTAAGCACTTTTTAATTAAAAACTTTTTTTTTTCTTATCGTTTTTCGCATATTGAACAGGATTTCTCACTGACACACGTATTTTAGATATTGCTAAAAATGCAATATAATGTGCACATTTGAATAAACAAACGAATTCAGAAATAAACATAGGGGGTAACCGGAGGTTTTTCATCACTTTAACGTCCTTTTTTAAATTACCTTCATAAACGTAAAAACCTAACGTCACGGCAATTTTGATGGTTTCAAGTGTAACTTTGACGGCCTACCGTGTAATCATTATTGAACATACTATCAATCTAGGAGTGCATGACTGAAGAATAACTATCAGTTGATTATACCAGGCGATTTAAATTCGTCAGTAACTAAAGATACGTATGTAATTCGAATAACACACACAGTAACATATTTACCGCGAATATAGGTGACGATAACGTTATGTGGCATGTCGTAAAATGACCATAAAGGGGGTTACGGAAAATTTAAGCACTTTCCGTTAGTGTATGGATAAGCGTATGCCCCAAACAACGTAGTCCATATATTTTTAGACTTATTCACTACAATAATTTGTTGTCGCAAAATGTTCGATTTCTGGGTCCCATCTCTCCTTAAGATAAAAGGCTTGATATAAAAAAAAAGAAAGTTGCTATTCACAAGGTTTGTATTTCAAGTATGTTTCTGTAAAATATTTAAAATTTAGTTCCACTTTGTTTTCAATTTACGGACAACACACTTCCCTAAAGTAGGACACAGCACATTGAAGCCTGATGTGGCCGCTGCAAGTGTAAATATTAGATAATTTCGGATATCGTTAATGGGCTGGTAATGTATGTCCATTTAGTTGCAAGCATGATAGGTTATGCACAAATGTTCAAAGTCAAATTAAGCAAAATTTTAGAAAAGTAAAAAATAACAATTCATTGAAGTTTATCGCATTGAACTATATCAAAGACAACAACACTAGCATTACCAATGACATGACCTAAAACAACTTTGTCAAAATAACCGTTGCTTGCAACAGCATCCGCAACATCATCAGCAATACCAACAACACAAACAACAAAACTGCAGTTCAGAACATCTACTATCACCAACAGGATATCGATGTTGTCGACTTCATACAGAAAAGAAACCACACCTCCGACAGGTGCAAACCTCAATACAATTGATTTCACCGATTTTTAATGGAAATGCCCAAACGTTAAAATGATCAGAGAATATGTTTATACATTTAACTAAGATCGTGTGTATAATGTATTATCTTGTAACGGACTTGTAATAATATAGATTGGATTAAATGAACATTCAAATATGTAAAAGGATCAATTATACACATAATGGCTCAAGCTACATGTTTATACACTTTTAGAAAAATATTTGTTCATTCATGGGACTGAATGATGATTAAATATAGCAATGGCAACACAACCAATACCAACGACAACATTATCAACAGCACCGTTGACAACACCGATGCTATCAACACAAACGGCAACACCAACGGCAATATCAACAACAACAACAACAACACCTCGGGTCGGAACGTCTATTGTCACCAGCAGGATATCGTCTACGTTCTCGACTTCACAAAGAAAGGAAACCACAACCCTAACAGGTGCACAAATTTGATTGAATTGATATTCATACGATATATACGATATATAAAGAAATTAAAAACTACTTTAAATGACTTATTCGAATATCCTTCCAAGATCATTCATATGTTGGAGATGAGTCCTGAGGATGTACATGGATATACTTTCAGTTCTCATATTGCTCCATTAATTGTTTTTACCTGTAAGAGAGTACGTATGTGAGACGGGAAGTATCGATTGTCTCAGAATGAGTAGATTGATCAACAATTATCAGCTTTCGACATTTCATTGGCTGACAAAATGCATGTGAGAAATAGTGATGCATAAACGTTCCAGTCAGTAATTGTCATGAGCCTGTCTCATCTTACACACTCAGGAATTAATTCTTAAGAATCACAATACCCTGACAGTGCATAGATTTGAGATTTTCAGTGCAGTTCCGATTTTCATAAATGAGCATGTTATTGCATATAATTTACGATTATAAAAGATATGATATAATTGATAAAGATAGAATTTAATTGTCGTTATGTTCATTTCACAAAATGGAAGTTCAGGACTCATACATATTTATGTTCAGAAAAAGTGCTGTACATGTACTTACAACTCATTTTTATTTCAATCTCCATTTTGGAGATAAACCTACTGGGTTTTTACTTTTTGTGAGTCTAATGTAGATTCGATACCGATTTTTTTCATTTGGAGCCGAATGCGTTAGCGTGAGGCTTCGAATGATAAGAATGGGTATCGAATCTACGTTAGACTCACAAAAAGTTAAAAATACAGTAGGTTTATCTCAATTCTACCATGACGAGTTTCCAGCTTATTTTAAACGTGTTTCTTTGACACTGCTGAATTGAACTGAGTGATGCGGTAATAGGTTGAACCCATTTTTCTTCAGGTATGACGCATCACATTTCCGTTGTTTTCGATACGGTAGAAATTTACTAACTAGTGATTAACAATTCATTCATATAAAAATATGATAATTAAGTCATAACATAGATTTTAATCAAATAGAAGATACAGGTTTGTAAATCTGAACGTTTCTCCGCCTTGAAAGCTTTCCTCCACCGCTAGTCAAATTGACACGAGCATTCCTGTGACGTCATAACTGATTGTACTTATGACGTCATATTGTATCCGAACTGAAACCGGTTCGTTCACGGCTTATCGCGGTCTTGATCGACTGTAGTTTCACTGTTTAAAACGGCCCAAATTAGAATAACTTTCCAAAACAGATACACAGATTAAATTGCGTAGAAGGAACACATGATGGAGACCGTAAAGTGAAGATGACTGGTTTACGCATGTTTATTTCAATGACAATTGGCCTAGAATCTTACGTCACCATGTATCCAAACGCGGTAAATCGCTGTTCACAAAAATCGTGTTCGAACCTCCGTTCGACCATAAAATAAACCAAACAATCACAAGGATTTTAAAATGTCATGGTAGAATTTAGCTTTGAATTTGTGAGAAGAATTTTTGACAAAAATAAGTGTAAGCTGTCTAGTTTAATCAGTTTGAATCTCAATGCAGTGATACATACTCTTGAGATACTAGTATGTCATGTTTACAAATTATTGTAAGCCTTTTAAACGGTTTGTTCGTGTTTAGCTGGTTGTAATTATTTGGATCGGCTACATATTTGGAGGATAATTATATAGTTAGGAAACAACCACGTTTTAGGCGGATCAGATCAACACCTTTGTTGTATTACAAGCACTGATACAATGGCAGACCTGACTAACAGACTTCAACATGGTTCCTCATCATTTCACAGTTTAGAACACCTCATCCTCTCTGCTACAACAAATGTGTCTTCCATTATCTGAATCTTGATGGTATGATATTTAACATATTTGCTTCAGAAAAAAAAGGTTGTCCACACCTTCCGCAGATTGTGAACGGCAAATACTACTGTCCTCAAAACTCCACAGCCCACAGACAACATGAGATATGCGATCTACATTGTAACCCGGGGTTCAAGCCGGACTCCTGGATTCTTCACATAGAATGTACCGAATCGGGAACCTGGACCTCTTCAGCAAAATGTGTTGGTAAGAACATACATTGCAATTCATAGTCAGTTCTACTAATCGTTGCAGCTAATCGTTACACCCACTAAAATGGATAATTGATTTTTTTTTGACATGGTACACATTAGTCATCCTGCCTTATTGTTGGTTTTCCCCTTGTAGCTACTCTCCAGTGTATTTTCCGTAAATATGATTTTGTGTTAGAATAAATGATTATTTATGCATACATCTCAGTTTTATAATGGATCAAATGATTATTTCTTTTAATACCTTTTATAAATCAAATGTAACACCACCCTCACACCCCCCCCCCCCCCCCCCCCCCCCCCCCCAATAGTGAAACATTAATAGATTATGTTTCACTTACAACTTATCATTGATGTGCTCGTTTAAATTCTTTAACTCTGTTTAAACGTCCTGTTGTTAGGCCATCAACATATTCGTTTGAAACCTTCACCAAAGCCATGAACTTGTGTGTACAATGTATGTAGTCAATTTGAATAAACAATATTATCGAAATACTTTTTGGAGACAAATATATGCTACTAACATGTTTTAAAACGCTTTTCTAATGTTCAGTTGGCTTTTACTACTTTGGTCGGCAACATAATTGAAAATGAAAAAGTAGCGAGGAAAACTTTTGGATTATATCAAGCACTGATAAACTGTTTTACAGACTTCACAACTGTTACTCATCATTTCACAGGTTAGAACATCTCACATACGTTAGGGAAAGCATAATGTTGACGTTGTTGCTTAAATTGTTTGTTACATTAACCTTTTCAATGTGGTAAAACTGTTCCTTCAGAAAAAGGCTGTCAAGGCCTTCCGAAGATGGGGAACGGCAAATACTACTGTCCACACAACTCCACAGTTCACAGACAATATGAAATATGCGATCTACATTGTGACCCTGGCTTCAAACCAGACTCGTGGATTGTTCACACAGAATGTTCTGAATCTGAAACATGGACCACTTCAGCGAATTGTGTTGGTGAGATTGCTCTCTGTGGATTTCTAGTGTTTGTTTCAGCTACTTCCACGTGTATTTGAAAACCGAACATGGATATTTTAATTCGTAGTTATTTTCTTTGTTTATCCTACTTTTATGTTTAATTGATTTAATTTGAGCAATTCAAAACTGAGAGGAGAAACATTAAATTGGTACCTTTTATTTATCTAGTAAATAAAATCAACTTAAGAAGTAAAGTTATCGCTTGCATAATATTAATAGACACAACATAACGTTTTTATTCGTTCTTAGATTGATTTGTTATTATTACATCTATATATTTATTTGTATATGAGGTAATTGGCTTTTTTATATGATATTTGGTAATTATTTGTTTTGCTCTTTCTGTTTGGTTAACAGTGTTACCAATATTTAGAATGTTAAAGCATGATCTTATGTTATCGCTTTCAAGGAGAATATTTAGAGAATATCAAACGAGGTACGGGTGATGAAATGAGTTGAAATGATGTTCACAGTCGCAAGACTCGGCGAGTGACTGAACATCATTGTGATGTGTGCATAGTTGCTGTAATCACTTGAACATAATTGTTTATTGACACCCACCGTAACATGTTAACGTTAAGACACATACACCAGTCGATTTTGGTGACCTTGACCTTATTGTCAATGTCACCGCGACACTTTGACCACTTTTCGAACTCTTGTTAACACATATAACATCACCTGATTGACCCAAAGTCTTCAAATTTGGTATCAGTCTACATTTGGTGATGACGCAGACACCTGTCGATTTTTGTGACCTTGGCATTATTTTCAAGGTGACCATGACACTTTGACCACTTTTCGAACATGTTAAATTTCTCATGAACCCAAGCACCCAAATTCTTCATATTTGCTGATATTCATGATACATTTTACAAGTAATGCAATATGTGAAGTAGCTCCTTTGTCCAAATGATGTCTTGCGGCGGGGGACATTTCCATGTTAGTGGCAAACGCTTGTTCTCTAAATATTGTGCTTGAAACTGATGAAGTAAACGATTCCAACAACGAAACATTCTATCCAGGAATTGTGTATTTAGCTAAATATTTATCATAATGGATGTCAATTGCGACGAAAGGGACGCCCTGAAGCACCGTGTCAAACGACATGTTTGATCTCATTCTGCAGCTTTTTGGGATTCAGGAACAACTAGAATGAATTGTTTTACTATTTTCTGATGCTGTCTCTCGTTGAAAGTTAGGTAATTATTTATGGATTATTCATTCTCATGTCCGACTTAGTTGAAAGTCATGTAAGTTTTCAAATAAAGACGACAACACGAAGTCGTGGAATGTTTTTGAAGCATAATCGATATATCGTGAATTAAGTAATAATGACAATTTAGATAGATAAACCTATCACAACCTCGAATATAGAACATGTAATAAATTATATATTTGTATATGCTTGATCTTGATTCAGCACTTTCTATTTATCAATGGTTTGGAGAGAAAATCAAACAAATGCTTTATAGATCAAATATAGTTTTTTTATTTTGTTCCAGTGAAGCAGTGCCCATCTCCACCAGCAGTCAACAACGGGCGGTTCGTCTGTCTTCACAACTCCACTCATAAACCCCATGACATTTGTGATCTTAGCTGTAACCAAGGATTTAAACCAGACTCCCTGATTACACACACGGAGTGTCTCTCAAACGAATCGTGGACACCGTCTGCAACTTGCAAAGGTAAAAAACAACGACCTAATTTGTTTTAATATGCATTAAGTTAATGCGGCTGTCTATATACAATTTAGTCAAAACTTCAGATTTCAATTCAAGTCAATTTTCAGAAATACAATGCCAAGATCCTCCTTCGATTGGCAACGGGAGCTACTTCTGTGTTAACAAATCAACCCATAGGATGTATGATATCTGCGATCTCCACTGTGAAACCGGTTACAAACCAGATTCCCATATAGTACACACCCGATGTCTGTCATCTGGGACCTGGTCAACATCAGCTTTATGTGAAGGTAAACACTTTAAACATGTTTATTACATAGACGCATTCACTTGTCTTAGATAATATCGATAGACATCCGGTTAGTAACACATCTACGTAACAGTTGATGATTTGACTGAAAAAAAGCGTATTGTTCGCAATAACATTCACGAGTTTAAGTATTTTTTTAATATTAATTTCTATCATAAACCACTTCGTGGTCTGAAATCCGACCTGTTTGTAATGATTGTGGTCTAATAGCATTTCATGATTTCTGTGACTCTGGTCAGAGTTTCACCCTACTGCAACATCCAAAGCGCTCCGTCTCGTCAATCGTGATGGTGAAATCTAAACGATAAATTTTAGAAAGGTTTTTAGATTCAATTTATTTCTAACTGAAACTTGAAGCATTTTGGACAGAAAAATTGAATAAAAGTAATTTACATTATGAAAATTTGATTTATCAGTACCGTAATCATATATCACATTTCTGTGTCAGGCTTGAAATTTTGCCAATTTATTAAACTTTTTTTTTGTTGCACAATTGTTATTTTTTGTAAAATAGACCTTGCCTTGTATAGTAATAATAATCTCAAAAAGTAACTTTAACAACAATAGCAATACCGGTAACAACATCATCAACAACAACATCATCAACAACAAGGGAACTAACGACAACAACAACACCAGCTGAAACGACAACTGCAATAACATCACAACCTAGCATGATGTCATCAACGTTTTCTGCTCATCCAGAACAAAAAACAACCATGCCTTCAGGTACACAAACACAAATACGATTATGCTTAACTTTGTATATATGTATATTCAAGTAAACAATAATGTAATTGGGGATGATTAACCATTGTGTTTTCCATTTTGCTGAATGTAGTACGTGTTCAGTGCTTGGTCTAGATATTTAGATTGCAATATCTGAATGCTAGTCCAGGATCATTCACATCAAATGAGTATTTTGTGTGCATGTGTTATGATACATGTATGTTCAGACTAGTTAATGAAGGCAAGGTAGATCATTTAAATTCAACCTAACTTATTCATTCGTTTACCAACATACAAATGGACAACTAACATTTGAGCCTCAGTAAAAGAAAATACATATATTTAAGGAATAAATAAAGAGATCTTCAAATCATATTTTATAAAATTCATAAGAGCATTTTCATAAATTAACATTTTACATTTTGGCATTATATGCATGTCTCAAAGACTCACTCACTCACACAAATACACTAGTATAGCGACTTCTTTAAGTGTGAAGTTGATAAGATGAAGGAGAATCATCTTTCTATGGATATAAAACTTCATGTTTTGCAGGAGTGCATCATTTTCCTGATAACGGTTTTACTATCTACACCAAAACGTCTTACTTCTACAATAAAGAAGCTGTATAGCCATAGAGCTCACTACGACTTCATTACAGTGGCCCATATCATGGAGTGAAATTTAAGTGTTAACTTCCTGCAAATATAAACTAATGAATGAATCCTCACTTTAAGGGACAATTTCATACCATGTGACATGGAGAACACATTTTACATGAAGTGCATATCATATTTGAGTGTTTACCTTCAGGTAAAATTAGGAATATTTTGACATGGAAATATGTGTGCATTGCTTATTTAAGTTATTGTTATTTGCAATAGCATAGAGTTTTTTTTAGCTCAAACCGAGGCCAGCTGCTTTCAATATGACATAGCAATCAAATAATACAGACATACTGGTTTTGAACTTGATTTAAAATAAATTTCATAATTAAGTAATTCATTTCTTCAAGCGAAGCAGTGCCCACCTCCACCAACTGTTAGCAATGGGAGGTTCGTCTGTCTTCACAACGCCACTCATAAACCACATGACATCTGTGATCTAAGCTGTGACCTCGGATTTAAACCAGACTCCCGGATTACACACACAGAGTGTCTCTCAACCGAATCGTGGACACCGTCTGCAACTTGCAAAGGTAAAATCACAGGGCCCACGCCGAAATAAACACATTAATACATTAAGTGAAATGTTTGATAATGCAAAACATAACCATATTATAAGTTTGTGTAACAAATGTACCAACGATCCAATTTGGTTTTAAGAGCAGCAGTGTCCACCTCCACCAACTGTTAGCAATGGAAGGTTCGTCTGTCTTCACAACACCACTCATAAACCGCATGACATCTGTGATCTAAGCTGTGACCTCGGATTCAAACCAGACTCTCTGATAATACACACGGAGTGTCTCTCTACCGAAACATGGACAAAATCTGCAACATGCAAAGGTAACATCAGTTAAGTTGATATTAACACTGCCTGTAGATGTCATTGCGATTTTAAGAGAAAACATATATCTGGATGAGTCTCTGTCTTGCTACTTTTCCTTTGCCTTGTAATGCACTCATACCTCTATGTTTAATTTGTTTAAATCCACTTCTAATATCGAAATGTCCCAAAACATAATTTGGTCATCATAAAGTATCTCATGAAATGTCAGTCAAATATATACTTAAATCCTAGTGTGTTGAAAATCAATTTACTCTTCTGACAGTAATACATTTCCTTCAATGTAGATTAAACGTTGTGCTATACCTTTGTTGTTTTATGCTCCCAAATTGGGGATTCTTGGTGCATATTGTCCGTTGCAACTTGCAAAGGTAAAATCACAGGGCACACGCCGTAATAAACACATGGATATTTTAAAGGAGCAATATGACGCTTAGTTATTTTGGTTACGACCGCAGCGTGGCGAGGCTCGAACGAGACGGGTAACGAGGTCACATGACGCAAATGGGTATTGGGCTGGCTGACCAGACTGCAGCTGTGGGTAAATCCGTACCCAAAGCGACCTTGTCTCAATCGGGAATTCTTAATCAAAACGAACCCATACAAAACATTCACTCACAGTTCATTCAGTGTTTTTTATTTGTTTTTGTCACATTTGAAAGCAGTGGAACAAAATATTCATACAGTATAAGTGATCGTGACATTTTGTCATATAAAACATTACTTTAATCTTATTTTCCCCATTAAAACGTTTTATATAGTATGTAATTTTTGCAAACAATATTCACCACTCTTACAGGATTTAAGAATATTTATTTCATGATCAACTACATTAACTGGAATTTTCAACAAACTCAGTAAAATTTACATGAAGACTGTACTAGTGTAGAGAACATGTGCGCGCAAATATATATTCTTATATAAATTAATAAACAACAAGTAAGATCGAATGGAAGAATTTATAACCAGACGCATTAGACGAGTTTGGACAAGGTGATTCCTATATAAATGTGACAATGAAAAACACATGTTTTAAAATACACGAATGCAATGCCAATGCTGCCTACATGTATGTATAACTCCAATTATATATTTTTATCGTATATAATGTCTTAGATTAGAAATATATATATCTATATTCCATGTTTAGGCGTAAGTTCTTTAAATATTCCTTTTATATAATTTATTTTTAACATTATCATCGCTCCCTGTAACAAATGTCTGCATAATATCTTTAGCATGGGCATGGGCATGTGGCCCCTTTACGAAATAAACACATATTCAGTATTCAGTATTTCGGTATTTTCGGTATTTCACGTTTAGTCATATATCAGGATTCACCATTTCAACTAAGTTTCTGTAAGTTAGTTTAATTTACAAGAAGAATGTGACGGGTAAAAAAGTCAAAATATTTTAAAGCATGCAATGATATATCATAAAAACACAATGATTTATTTCAAATCGAAATGAAAAGGGCGTTTGCTTTTTCGATACATATTTTCTTTCAGATTCTGTTCTATCATTATCATGTTATTTGGGTAAGATACACATATAGGCGACTTTCAGTCTTGATATAGTGAGCCAATCGAAGTAAAAAACATTATATTCAACCAATGAAACATAAAGTAAGCTTTTTTTTGTGTTTCGTCTGTGATTGTAGCCAGTCATTCGCGGATATATATGTATGACGTACACCAATGTACATGGATAAGCAATCACATGCTGACAACATGTTCGTTATTTAAATCATTGAAGTCATCGACATTGTTTTTTTACATGCGAACTAGTTGGACAACCATCACAATGTAAAATAATTTGTAAATACGTTTCCTTGTAAATTTGTATTTTTTTGTAATTAACATGCTAACTAGTTACACAACCACCACAATGTAAAACGATTTGTTGATATGTGTTTCTTTTAATTTGTAAAATGATATAGATATTCGTTGAATAAGTCTCGTTTTTCGTTGAGAAGGATCAGCAAAAATTGAATAAAAGCATAAGCATGTATAACAAAACAGACATTTATAGTAGTAGGCTTATATAGATTCGGTTCAGTAATATAAGATGCCTGCCTGTCTTCGCGCAAAGGCAGGGCACGCATAGCAGACAGAACACAAGTTGAGATTTCCGCCTGGCCAGCTGTGGTGATATTTAATCTTGGGTCGCGTAAATTAGCGTCATAGTGCCCCTTTAACTGAAATTAAGATAATGCAAAACATTACCGTAAAAGAAGTTTGGGTGACAAATGTAGCAACTTGCAAAGGTAATGTTTTGTTGCAAGAAACTCCTCTCACATATTTGTGTTTTGTAACTTACCAATCAAATCGTTCAATTGGGTATTGACTGCAGAGTCACGTTCACGAGAGATGATTTCGTGGTCGATTTTCGAGTTTGTAGAGCTATTAATGTTGTCTTAGGGGTAACATATTGTTCAAATCAGCCTGCTTGTGCGTAGAAATGTATAGTTGATAGGGACGTACGTTCATTTGTGAATGTCATCAGTTTTTAGCGTAACATTTGACCTAATAAATTTGACCTATTGAATAAACTCTTAGATCGGAAAAATGATTACCCTTGCTCTACTGTATTTGATAAAGGGTTTAGGTTTTCTTACGTTTTCTGCGTCGTTTTAATTATATTACCGAGCGCCTATAACTTGCTACTGTAAGAGATTATTGTTATAAATTGATCCACTTCTATGCTTAAGAATATTAGGAATGTAACGATATGATAATACTGACATAGAGACTATTTCATTGTTTTTGCCGAATATCATTTCTATTTCATCGCGTGGAGTGAGAAAGTGACATTTTCACTCTTGGCTGCGCCACTCGTGAAATATCACTTTCTAACTCCATGTGATGAGATATAAATGATATTCGGCAAAACAATGAAATAGTCTATTTATTTTATAACTTTTGTCGTTATTTCCCACGAAGTGATATAGCGAAGTGATACAGCGAGTGACGTTCGTTAGTGTGTGTCACAGACTTCTCGCCTCACCAAGTTTTTCACGAGTAAAATAACTACTATGCAACATATCAACAATATATAAAGTTCAGAATGTTAAGGAATATTGAATATGATATTAACACCACACAAGGTCAACAGTCATTGACTGAAACATCGCAACATTGTCGTTCACCGTAAGACGTGGAAAGCAAGAGAGGAAATAACTTTACAAAGGGAGATTATTTCATTTCAAGGGGATACAATCATGAAAAGTAATTCCGGCTACACGGTAGTCACTGCAGTGAAAATATGACTTTCTACTGTGTGCAAATATGTTCATTATATAATCATATATTTCATTACTAGTTATATAATCAAGTATAAGGATACACAGTCTGCAATGGAGTTCTTTATCATGACAAAACAAATATCTTATCCCATATAAACTCTCATCCAAATGCTACATTTGACAAGTTTATACAATGGAAATTATATTTCCATTTCCAACCCATTGTTTGCTACTGTCAATGCCTAATTTTAAACTCTAAATTTTAAAAATCATTTGGCATTTTCAATCTAGAGCTACTATTCAAATCTCTTTCCGCCCTACTTCGGAAGGTAATCTAACATGAAATCGTTCTGAATGCTATTTCATTGAATCAAGTGTGTAGTATATGTTTTAACCATTGTACTTATAAGATAAAAAAAGTCAAATTCTCAAATATTCGATGCCAAGATCCAAGCCGTGTATTCACCCGAACCTCAGTTGAGACAGGTCCGGACCTGAGATCTCAATCTAAATCAACTTTCAGAAATACAATGCCAAGATCCTCCTTTGGTTTCCAACGGGAATTACTCCTGCGGTAACAAATCAACCCATAGGATGTATGATATCTGTGATCTCCACTGTGACAACGGTTACAAACCAGATTCCTATATAGTACACACCCGATGTCTCTCATCTGGGACCTGGTCAACATCAGCTTTATGTGAAGGTAAGCAGAATCAAAGAGAATAATACAATTACAGTATATGATACATGTATTTGTGCATGACATATAAATATATATAATGGTCAAATGCAATATCATGTTTTCTGAAACTTGGTTTAATTATGTTAAGGTTATGAAAGGTAGCTGCCATTACTATTAATGGTTTTGCAAATAGCATAACAAGTTTATCATTTACCCCACTGCGCTTAAATTAAGCCCTACTGCAGAATAAGTATAGTTTGACTGCTTCCACCAATATACTATAGCACTAATGAGGTCACAAACCACAGTTACATTTCAACGTCATACATGATATTATTTACATGTACCTTTCCCGTAACGACATTGTATTATTTTATATTAACTTTAAAGATTTATTAAATAATGTATCTGTAATTGATGAGTTTTTAGGTATATTGCTTTATGACGCTTAATCTTTAAAGGATATAAACCGTTGCTCTAACAGTGTGACATCACAGTTTTAGAATTACGACGTCAATTGTATCTTATTTCAAATGAACTATAGCAATGCCAGAGACAACAATTTCGAGACAGTCAACAATATCAACAATGACATCATCAAAGCCAACACAAACAGCACTACATTCGGTCGGAACATCTACTGTCACTAGCAGGATATCATCTACGTTGTCGACTCCATACTACATTAGATTTATATGTAGATTCCGTTTCGATATGCAAAACTTCTGACCTATTCATTCTGTATTATCAGACTGGCATTTAAAGATCACTCATATGCAGAGCTGTATATCAAGCTTAACACAAGACTATGGTATGCATGACATTTATTTTGAGGTGGTCATAAACCACGGTTTTAAAAATGTGACAATTATGGCATCAATTCCATCTTATGTCAAATTAAAAATTACATCATTAGCAATAACAGCGTCAACATTATCTTCAACATCATGGAAAACAACAAAAATGACAACATCAACGGCAACATCAACAACAAGGAAAGTTATATCTCTCGGAACGTCTACTGTCATCAGCAGGATATCATCTACATTACCTACTCAACAAGAAACGTCACCTACAGGTACAGGATCATGATAGAAGTTGATTTAA
The DNA here is from genome assembly GCA_936450465.1 of Gibbula magus. Classification (NCBI taxonomy): domain Eukaryota; kingdom Metazoa; phylum Mollusca; class Gastropoda; order Trochida; family Trochidae; genus Gibbula; species Gibbula magus. The sequence goes on from OW388301.1 coordinate 46,461,224, forward strand.
TTTAATACTCTTGAAATTAGAAAAACAATTTAGGATCTTTTACATCGTAATATTTTTATGTAATCATTTTGCTGGTTAATGATTTCCCCAAAATGTGTAGAATAACATAAATGGAAAAGTCAATTCTATTTCGATATAAAACAACTTATTTATGGTAAATCATCAGAATATCATTTTAGATCATTCATACGTGTTTTTTTTTAAAAGGAATTGATTATAGTAATGTACAGTTATAACAGCGCTATAAGAAGTGTAGTATGTTTTCAGTACAACCCGTGACATGTGAGGTGTGTTCTGGAACGTTGTGTGGAATCACGTCCACCGATGATCCTCTTGTATCCTGTTCAGCAGAGAAACCTTACTGTATGAACCACGTAGAAAACAGATCTGATGGAACGAAGACCGTCACCAAAAGGTATGCAAAATTCTCATTTAGCAAACCCAACTCAGAATCGGTGAAAGTGTATATTTGTCATACATTACCTATCATATTTTAAAGGGTTGAGAGAAGTGAGAAACAGTTCAAAGTGACACCGAATGTTTTTCACATATCTTCACTTTAATATATGCTGATGCCATTTAAACTTATTTCACGTCACTCACCAAATATTTCCCAATTACTTTAATACTTACAATAAACATTGCTAAAACTTATGTATATGATACATATAGGACATATTACTTGTGCATTTGGATATTTTGTATTGGCTGTGAAGACGTCATTATTTCCGTGTGTTAAAATTACGCAATGATACGGATGAATGGATGAACGTAATGTGGTTTAGGCACGGATAATTCTAGATGAGTTATTCACCTTCATTGACAGTGTCGACTAGCTGGGTATAATTTTAGTAATTAAACTCTCTACAGGGCATGTTAAATTTAAATCAATATATTATGAAGTTGAAAGTTTTTAATATACAAGTTGAAGGTTTTTAATATACAAGTTATGCAGCCATGACTCTCCAAACAACTGCCAGAGGGATGTAACATTATGTTCTCAACATGTTATTCGAAAGGTGGCATACATTCATTGTATTCTCGTTAAAACGTTAACGTTGTGTTGCCTTCGTGTTGTCTTTGTGCAGACTTTACAATGGTCGATTGTGCCTGCTTTGAATTGTTACCGATTGTGCAAGATTGTTAACAAGCGACTTCTAGCGTCATTCTAATTTTCTATGTCCATGGTCCCACAATCCACAGAGGCATGGTCTACGTGTGCGGCTCAAGTTTTGACAATTGTATTACAATACTACGACGTGGTTTACAATCACAGAGCCTCCGTGAGACGGTCATGTGACATGTCTTTGCATTACCTTTTGCATATATCGTAATTGTCAAGGATATTGATTGTCATTTGATCCAAATAAGGCCACTTTCTTATACTATTCTAAATGTGTTCATCTTTTCTCCATATCGTGGAAATCTGAAGCCAACCTCCTACTCATTTCAAAAATGGAAATATTACATTGCAATTTCAGATGCGCATCTGCTAAAGAATGCAATGACAAATGGTGGCATGAAACATCAGACAAGAGCGACTGTGTTGACTTCAATCCGAGAAATATCTACAGCTACTACTTATCCTGTTACTACTGTTGTACAAAACATGGGTGTAACAGACTTGTGGTCCCTAATCGACCGTCAATGTTCCGTGGTCAAGACTAATCTTGGATTATGTAATAAGATTTTCGCTGATATATGTAATCATTAAGTAAATTCCGATGTAGCTTGTGGTGGTGTTAAAAGCAACAACAATGATGATACAAATACAGGTGACATGAATGTTCTCTTCACGTCTTTCTTCAGTGTTTATGTTCATGTTCTCTTTTGTAAATACGACCAGTCTCTGACTGCAGAACACTTTTTTGCTGACGCAAAGAGTGATTCCTAAAAAAAGAGCCAGGTCTTGATAAACTGCTATTGAATTTGCTATTTTCTTTATGATATGTTTTTATTTGTAGACTCATTATAAATAACTGCTGCATCGGTCTCTCTAAATCGTGTTATAGTATATGTTTCTAGTCAAATTTACGTAGCCATTAAAAGGTATTCTCATTTGAGAAGGGTTACGAACACGATCCCCCTTTAAGGAATCATAAATCATGAATATAACTGAATGCATTTCAATATGTCGCTGTATCTCGTTTCATACTAGGCAACGTTTCCGAGTTCGATATTAACATCCAATTTAACTGTTTTTGACGTGCATATTGTCTCATTGAAAACAATTAGTGAATCGAACCATGTTATCAATATTTTGGCACACTTATAACACAACCTTGATGCAATTATCACGTTTGTTTCAACGATCATTTCGCCACGGCCCCGGACAGAAAAATGTGTTTCGCTGGTGACACAAACTTACGGAATGAAAGGGAAGGGAAAAAACCTAAGTTATCATATCAGTACACAGGTACATGTAACAACCACAAAGATTGCACTGTCCTGTCTTCTTCTTCTGCAAACTGTAACTACACAATGACAGATGGAGAATTATTTCAATTTAGCATGTTGTGCTTAAAATGTGGTATCAAGTGATAGGAATAATATTAATAATAATTCTAACTGAACTTAAGAAACTGGTTTCACGTGTCAATATGCCACTTATGCCACCAAATGAGGTGATTACGAATGAATTGTTTTGTAAATTTAACAGTTTCATCATTAAATTTCACCATAAATGTGTCATTGGGGATGAATGGCACATGGCACAAATTACAGTCTCCCATATGAAATTAACTGTGCTATGTAAGTATGATGAATGTGTGTCAAATAGGGATAGTTATTAAGTAACAGTTTGCATAATACACCATGTTTTGTATAACATATAATAGACTTCGTCACATTGTTTGCAGGGAATTCCAGGCTTAATGTAACGAAAACGGTTCACACTAATAACGTGTAGGTCTCCTCTTGCCATGATACACGCAGTGACCCTCCGATGCATGGAGAAAATCAAACGCCTGACGTCATTACGTGGAATGCGCTGCCATTCTTCTTGGAGAGTTTGGACAAGTTGCAGGCGGTTATGTGGAGATGGTCGTCGTTGGCAATATGACGATCCATAGCATCCCAAAGTTGTTCGATCGGTGACATTGAAATTACGAAAACAAACTCAGATTCAAACGCAACCACATAAAAATACATCGCTCAAACACAACAATGATTGTTTCATATTGAACTGTGGTATCAAACGCATATATTTTCCCAAATTTTCCCAAATTGTGGTTTTCACCTTTTTCATGCAAAGCAAACAAGATAATTGCCCGACGTGTATAAAACCAATGCGAATTGGTTGTTAGACACCCACTTTGTAAAAAAAATCATTTGAAGAATGGCAAGATTAACTTTACAAGAACCACTGTGTATAACCGTACACCGGAAATAGCGAGGTGTACATCGGGAAAATGTTCCTAGGGAGGAGCGTAATGACCAACGGTGTCACTTTTATCGCGTTTTTCACTCTTCTGTGAACTTATTTCAACGTGAGTAGAACTTCAATTACATTCTGATACCTTGTTATTGAATTTAAGATAATTGACATTGGTATTGACAGCAGATGTGTTCCTCAAAATAATATTGCTCTCTACATGTCAATAGGTATTTCATCACATGTTACCTGTTTTCTACGTGTTTTTAGCGGTTAAATGTTTTTCATAAGTACAGACTGAACTCTGAAGGGTATTCGATATACAATTTAACTTTAAATTGCCCCTAATTGTGATTCATACATCATGTTTAAACAATAACGACATCTTAACACGGGCCAAGCATTTTGTGAACTGTACTGCTTCTAGTAATGTCGTGCACGGTTTCTAGAACAAACCAATGATATAGATAGACATAGAGCATGTTTCATAAAATTTCATTGGCTTGTGATACTATATGTGCTGATGTAAGTTCAGATTAGCTCACTCGGCTTACATATTCATCTCCAATTGCCAAAATTATGAAACTTAAATGTACTTCAATGAAAATCGAACAGGGGCTTTAAGGAGATTCCTTAACAATTTTAAAAAAGCTCAGGAAATTGCTTATATGTTAGTATATACATGGAAAACATTATGCCTAATCAATTTCTGTTATAAAAAATAGTTACCGTGCTCGTTTTTTAAATATTTGTTTCCAATGTGAGTGGGGTGCGCAAAACATTTCAATTTGTCACTATGATTTCACACTATCATCATGATCATCAAGAAACATATTTCATAATGATGGCCTTATTTTGATAAAAGTGTTATGTTAACACGTTTATGCAAGACGAAATTGCAATTTTATTGTTATTTTGTAGCTTTTTACCTACAATTTAATTTTTACATTTTTTTTTTATTGTTTTCTGTTAAACATTGATATTTATGTCAATTAATCTCAAGATTTGCTGGGAAAAAATCACTGTTTGATAGAAATGCAATTCAACAACAAAATTAACCCCAAAACATATGTATCCAGGCTAACTTGAATGATAACTTGAAAAAACCCTTGAGAAATTGTCAATTTTCAGTTGCTCTTTTACTCAATGTGCACGACCATTTCCCCTTAAATTAGATTATCGAGCAAAATTAAATTCTTTATCATAAAACACATACTAATTTTTACAATTATGATAAAATGATTTCATTATCATATTTCTAGACAGTTATTTAAGTTTCTAATGTGCATGAAGAACACTGTTACTGAACGTGTACACTAAGGCTACAAGGCTATGTGGCTACATTGTCCATTTTTTTTTTATTATTATCAAAATCACGACTTTAAACTTAAACTTTTATATCGCCACTTCAGTGAACCGATTATCATTAAAATAATGAATCTCTGAAGCACTCAGTAATTCTTGATAAAATAACTCCATTGATACTATTTGATATATGACTCCCAAGATCCAACTTAATGTCACTTTCAAGTGACACAGAGTAGGGCGTGGTTCTCAATAGAGATGCTCTGACCTTTGAGCCACCCAAATGTACAATATGTCATCCTCTATCAACCAAGACAGTGGAGGATGCAGGGGAGGAAAGGGTTGTTAGCTACTTAGCTAATAAGTAATATGGATTATTAAAAAAAATTACAGACGGATGCCAAGCCATGTCATAAGTCTACCGGGTCTTTTAGGTCCGATGAGCTAAAAACGAAACATTGCATGTATCCATGGCCTGAGCACAAAAACATCAAAGTTATTTGATGAAAGTGAGTGTAATGAAAGTACAATTTACTTAAATATGTTTGAAAATTGTTAAAAGGACAAGAGCGTCAGACAATATTACCAAGTGTACTCGAGAAATGGTTTCATGGTTTCATTGTGTCATGGTTTCATGGTTAAACAAGAAGACATAGTCATCAACATCCCACGCCAGACACAAGAAATGAGAACAAGGGCAATAATTCAAGAAGAAATAATTGTGCGCTTCTCATTTTCTTTCCATTAAGGTAACGATATCCTCAAGCCACACAACTGATTTGATGTTAAGCAACGTCTGAGAAAAGCTATATCCTTGGAAACTTGAAACAAGAGTCGAACAAGCGGAAGAAGGGGAATACCTCCGAAAAAAGTTAAATAGTTAATATAGTCTTAATATCTTAAATAGTTTCTGAGAAAAGCTGTCCCCTTTGGTGATACCTTGAACAGAGTCCAAATATACGGAACAAGGGCAGTAACTCCGCAAAGATTAATTGTGTGCTTCTCATTTTCGAACTCCATCAAGGTACTTATGCCCTCAGGCCACACACCAAATTGGGTAATCCTATCTTAAATAGTCTCTGAGAAAAGTTGTCCCCTTCAGAGATAGCATGAACCGAATCCAAACATACGGAACAAGGAAAATAACTCCGGAAAAAATAATCACACTGTTCTTATTTTCGAACTCCAACAAGGTATTTATGTCCATGAGCCACACACCAAATTTGGAAAGCCTATCTTAAACAGTTTCTGAGAAAAGCTGTCCCCTTTGGAGATACCATGAACAGAGTCCAAAACTACGGAACAAGGGCAGTAACTCCGGAAAAAATAATCACACAGTTCATATTTTCGAACTCCATCGAGGTATTTATGTCCACAAGCCACACACCAAATTTGGTTCTCCTATCTTAAATAGTTTCTGAGAAAAGCTGTCCCCTTTATAGCGGACGGACGGACGAACCCACGCACGCACGTACGCACGGGCAGACGGACGGAGCCCAAACCTATATCCCCCTTCCACTTCATGGCGGGGGATAATTAATAAACATATTTGTTTTCTCCAATAATTAAAAGGATTCTTTCCCCATAGCTTACTTCTTGTTTCAGGGTGTAAACTATTCTGGTTCTCTTTAGAAAAAAATAGCAATTCTACGAGATATGGCTTAAATTAAAAAAAACATGGTTTACTTGTATACATAAATATAAATAAACAAATATCATACACACAATATGCAGATATGATTAGATAGAAACATTCCCTGACGACAAGTATTAATAGATGTATTCAAAATGTATTCCTGATAAATTCGATTTGCTGAGTTATTTGACCAGCTAGTAAATTGTACGTAAGGAAGCTAGCAACGGTACAATAAATTACCCCATGCATCTAACGACCGTAAACCATCCATCTACGGCGAAAGGCCCATTACTGATACATCGAAGCTTTTCATTAATACTTTCTTATATGTATGCATTTGGAAAAGTATGGGAAACGAAATAATGCAAATGAATAATGCAATGCATTCACTATATTGCTTTATTTTAGGTGTAAACACAAGCAGATCACCGACGTAGGGTTGAATGATCAATTTTTGCATACACAATTTATGGTTCTTTCGCTGACGTTCCTTGTATATGGAATAAATAATCAGTACATTTTACTAAGCATGAGTGCTTAAATAATCGACAAATTATGAGTTATTTTAGAGTATGGACGTAAATTATAACCCTACTTTCGATCTGGTCTCCTCGCTAGGGACATTTCGCCGACGTACGCCTCGCTAATTCCGGTCACGGTTATACACAGTGAGCACGTGAGCGTGAAATCGGGATGATTGAAATGGGAGCCACCAACACCCATGTTGCAAGAACGTTTGGCTGTCACCGCACAACTGTCACAAGACAGGAAGGATAGAACAACACAATATCTCATAACTTGATGACAATTATATAATAGATGCTCAACTTCGTGATTTAACCATTTCGACCCTCCATTGGCAAAACGTCACACCTCATTAGTAGCTCGGTAATTAATTTTCCTACGGCCACATCCTGATAATTATAGAAAATGGGAGGATAGCACACCACAAAACAACAACAGCCAGAATATGCGATCTACAACAAATGTCCAAACGACCCAACAGTTACATAAACAACCAGTCATGTCTAAACATATCAACATATTTCCACAACACAACATCAAATGGGACACTGTCAACACTAAAATCAATAAAAAATGATTACATTTAGCCCTGATTAAGTGAAAAATTAGCCATCGGTAATCTCAGTAATCCCCAACTAATCGGTACACACATGCTATGTCCCTCGTCTTCTTCCCTGGCTAATTAACTTATCAGTCACTAAAAGTCATGATGATCTTCAGGATCACATCAATGTTATCACAACCTTTGTTTCATCCTTTCATGGCAATAGTATCTCATTATGTTGTCATTGTTATCTAATTATAACAACATGTTTCATTTAATACACTGGTTGTACCACGAAATTGTCCCATATGAAACAGGTATAAGATCTACACCTTAACGTCGTTTCAAACGAAATAAAGCAGCCGGTCTAGATAACATTGAAAATGATCACATTATCGACACCATTGACATCTTTGCTCCTTTCTACGTTCAATATTTTAAACTTGTTTTCTCAACAGGAAAAATCCCAAATTCGTGGCTAATTTGAGTCATAAAGCCGATATATAAAAATAAGGGTGATCAGTTAGACCCAAGTTATTAAAGGCCTATCACTGTATTAAGCTGTGTTGGTAAATTCTTCACTTCTATTTTGAACATGCGATTAACCGATTTCCTTGGTATGAACAATATCATTACCCCGGCCCAAGCAGGTTTTAGAAAGCACTTTACAACCACAGATAACATATTTGTTTTACCTACATTAAATAGTATCTTGACATTACAAAAACAAAAACTCTATTGTGCCTTTATTGACTTTACGAAAGCGTTTGACACCGTCTGGCGAATTGGTCTATGGTCAAAGATGCAAACCTCCGGTATAAATGGAAGATTTTTAGATTTCGTTAGAAATATGTACCGCGACATTAAATCAGTAGTAAGCGCACACAAATGCAACTCCGCTTATGTTCCGTGCCAAAGAGGAGTCCGACAGGGAGAAAATCTATCTCCACTTTTATTTTCAATCTTTCTCAACGATCTTGAGAATGATCTATATCGACACGGCTGTAATGGAGTGAACCTTAAACTATCAAATGAGTCTGACTTCGATATTTGGCTGCAACTCCTACTGTTACTCTACGCCGATGATACCGTTTTATTTGGTCTTACACCCAATGCACTGCAAAAATCTCTTGATTCGTTTCACAACTACTGTATTACTTGGAAGCTCAATGTAAATGTATCAAAAACGAAAATATTAGTAGTTGGTTCAGGACCTGCAGCTAAATCAAAATTAATTTTTAAATTCGGCGAAAGATCTCTTAGTTTAGTCGACAGTTATGTATATCTTGGGATTGAGTTACATAGAAATAAAAGAATGTTAACTGGAATAAAAGCTATAGCTGAGAATGCCACAAAAGCCATGTTTAGTCTGTTGAAAAAAGCGAGAAATCTGAACTTGCCTCTAGATTGTCTGATATCGGCATTTGATACGATGATTGTTCCTATTTTAATTTATGGTTCAGAAGTATGGGGATTTGAGAAACTTGATCTTATAGAAAATATCCACAACAAATTCTTAAAACTTGCATCGGGTTTACGAAAATCAACACCAAATTTTATGGTTTATAGCGAATTTGGAAGATCACCAATTTATATAAAGATTTATCAACGTATGCTGTCTTTTTGGCACAAACTAGCATGTGCTGAAACATTAAAACTATCCAATGTGTTGTATCATATCAGCCTTAACAAATACAAAGAAAATATCATATCAGACCCATGGATTCATTTTATAAAAACTTTATTAGATAGAATTGGCTTATCAAATGTATTTGTAAATCCTTTGGTATGCTTTACGTCTTTCCTAGTTCTAAAAGCTGGACAAATTCTAACTGATCAATTTATTCAACAATGGCGAGAAAACATCAGATCAAGCCCAAAAGGACTCTATTATCAACACTATAAACAATCACTTGCTTTTGAAAATTATCTTCTTTTACCAAGAAATATCTATATGCCGATTTTGAAATTCAGAACATTAAACCTAAACTTACCAATTGAAACTGGAAGGTGGCATAGCATACCAAGAGATGAAAGAACTTGTAAAATATGTAACTTGAATGAAATAGGTGACGAATTACACTATATACTTACATGCCCAACGTTATATAAAAAAAGAAAGTTATATTTACCCATTATGCAGAGTTTAAACGCTATATGTAACCTTACCCATGCTCTAACTCCATCAACTAAACGAAATATGAAATTTTTGTCAAACTTCGTTATCCATCTTAACAATCTGTTATCCAATGTCTAATCACTAAATGATATTTTACACTTAAGTTATGTAACCAACTGTATGTGATCGGTTAATTAATTAATTAATTATATATGTAATCAATAATCGTCTGCCATAAGACGCATGCCTTTATTATGAAAATATGTATATATGTATGCTCTTGTACCACCGAAGGTGGTAATAAAATCGTTGAATCGTTAAATCAAAAGGTTGATCATCCATATATATAGATATACCCTTGTTTTCGCTATAATACCAAGTTATATGTTAACATTCTCCGAAGGATATATTAAAGACTTAAAACTTATGGGATGGGACGCCGAAGTATTGAATTAAAGTTAATAATAATAGTTCTTGGCAAACTGTATATTATTTCAAACACATTACAGATAAGACTGTCCTATTTATTATATTATAAATAGGATTATCGAAAGTTTTGTCTGGTCTTGATGCCTTCGACCTGTTATCTAAATAGGACAGTATGGTGTGTCACACGTTAATCATTCACTTCTGTAGATACCAACAAAACATATCATCAGGTAGGACTCTTTTGTTTGTGTATACCTTCAGTTGTCAGTTAGGATGTGCATTGACTAAACTTCAGTGCCCTTGTTCAGTAACCTCGTCATGCAAGTGAAATTCAACTCATTGCTTTGTTACGTACGTACGGTGGAACCGAAATCTCTATAATCTCTTTAAACAGTCAAGAGAAATGAATTTACCAATAAAGAGTTATATCCCCTTCATATCTCTGCTATCCTCTAGTGACATTGTCATTGTAAAGTCGGGAAAACGATTTCTGGAAAAAACTGTATTTTATTGAAAAAACACTTGCGGCCGCCCTCTTTAATCTAAGATAATTTATGAAAATTAGGTTATGCCATATTGTTATCGCCCTCTTTTCAATATAGGACGTCGTGTTGTGTTACAATTCACATACATACAAGTACACATATGTTCAAAATAAAACTCAGTTCTATACCATCGTGAAATCACTAAAAGAACAAGTCGAATTTGATATGCTTTTATAATTGAATGAATGTAAATATAGATTTAATCAAAGTCGTTATAAGACGTTCCGAATATGTTTTAACAGTTGGTGTACAATGTCGGTGGAAATGAGAGTTATTTTAATTACAACCTCTATTCGATCTATTTAGCACATTAGTATACACACAAGATAGCAATTTATTTTTAATTTGTTTACGCTTCAAGTTGATAACAATTTCCATAAAGATAATGGTGCAAATTTCAAAGAGAATTAAACCGTTCTATAAATATTTAATAACTCCTCTTATTTGGGATTTGTTTTATCATCATATAGTGTTGAATCCTTGTATTGTTGCTTGCGACTATATTCAAGGAATCAGTCCTTTAGCAACAAAATGTAACCTCACATGATTTTAACTCAGATAGTGGACTCGTGCCGAAAATATGTTGAGCCATATCGTTCGAATTCAAGCCGTTAAAAGCACAAACTGACACACAGTAATCAATTTGAACACATTATACACATTAGACAGACTTTCAACTTGTTTTCAAAGAAGCACAATAACAATGCAAGAACAATATGAATCATAGTGAGTTCTCCAGTCACGGTAGTATTGCCAAAGAATACACTTGCATCTGAAAGCTGAAATTTGCACATAAATGCAGCTGAACCACAGGTGAATACATGGTATTTTTTCATAAGAGCACTCGCAGTACTTTTTTCACAGTGTGCACCCAAATTCAAGTGATTTATTTCATAATGCCACTTTCGAGATAAAACTAAAAAACCTTACATGAAATCAACAATGCAAGAAACAAATATAGTGTTTAAAATTTAATAATAAAATAGATCAGGAAAAGACATACACAGTCATAAGGAAGGGGAGTAAATGACAGAAAATTAAAGTTAAAGTTAAACACTTCAGATGATGGGGAAAATTACATAAAAGAATGTTCACAGGCAAACACTTTCAAGTTTAACAAATCTAATCATCCTGGCGTATTTTAAAGCGAAAAACCATGTGTCAGATATAATGAAAATCCAGTGAAAAGGTATAGAGGTATGATGTTATGCGAAGCTTAACATGGCGAAGATTCAAACTTTTGTTGTGACCTTCAGTCACAACATTCGGGAACATTAATCTTTCTGTACTGAAACTAATTCCGAATCCAGCAAATGATTCGCAATTAATTATATTTAATGAATTATTTGATTTTTTTGTCCTGTAGTGTACTCACTAGAGTATTCAACCAGCATGTACATTGCCGTTTTATTTAAATTTGATAGTGTACACGTACGTTGTCAATCATTTTTCATTGACAAACATCAACAGAATGCATGATTTCAGTCATGTCTATTCAGCTGCATCTGTAGATCTTCTTATATCAGACTATGATTGTACTCATCTACATTTTATCTTCCTATCATAGCTATCCGACTCATGTATTTTAATCATGATCAGAGTATCTTGCTCTTTTTCTGGATGTAGTCATTACCAGATTCTTGTGAATTGTGGTCCCAGTTTATCGTTTACTACATGTATATATATATGTATTTCTGTTTGTTACAGTCCTGTTCAGTAACTGGATAAAATGAACGTGTGCGACTTCCTCGTCGGATGCATCGTTGTCATGACAGTGGACATCATTATTGGGCTACCGGCTTCTGGTATTCTTTCATAACATAACTTTCTAACATACGTTCTGGCAGAGGCATGACGTGCGTTACCCGACTTGCCCTTTTTGTAATGATAATGAACCACCAATCATGACAACAGCTATGTAAATTCATAAAATAACTTATTAGACTATCAATTTCCAATAGTATCCAATTAAACACGGAAGAAGAGTCTGCAAACTTCAGAAACCTGTCACACATACCCGTAATATTCGCCTTGCAACAACTATCTAGCAGTTTTCTTTCCTGAACTGAACTTTTATTCAAACTCAGGCTACAAACAGCAGCAAGAGGTACATAGAACATATATACATTTATACAATATACAATATAATAGGTATGTACAGGTGGTGCATTCAGTAAAGGTACATATGAGGATCATTAAACTTATTTCTTGAACATACATAATGATTTCTTTTAAATTGATAGTTTTCTCAAAGTTCCTAGCTTATTGTAATTAATAAAATATTATTTTGTACATAATTGGCCAATTATAATACTATTTTTATTGTAATATAGGACATGGAAATAAATAATGAAATTCGTCCCCAAGATTATTTAAATTACAAAGAGTTCATTTCCTTCATGAACTGGGATATTTGTCTATCTACCGGTCTCGATTGGCAGAAAATGATTCGCTGTTTGGAATTTTAGCAAGTTATTGTAATTCAGAATATTAAGGTGTTGTTCAAAATGCAGAGATGGATTTTAAAGATAGTGTATATAGTTGCTTTGGAAGTATTTTCAAATGTTGGTAACCATTTTTGCTGAAAAATATCTTCTAATTTGCTTTTGAAATTTTGAGATTTCCAAACAAAACTGGACATTTTCCGATTGATTTATTGTTCTGGCGGAATGATTGTCATACCGATATGTTAAAGAACTTGCCTGTGAATATCTAAGGTCAATTTGTTTCTCACAATAATAAATAATTGAAACTACAAATAAGTAGCTATGATACATATACATCGCCAAACAGAGCACCAAACGGTTTTTCCTTGATTTTGATTAATTTGTTTTTATCAATTTTATAAATTCGTTTACTTTAGATGTACAGAAGAGGCTCCTGTTTGGAAATATTGGTGAGTAAAACCTTTTTCGCTGCTTTAGAAAAGAATGAATTTAAAAACAGAAAATGTTGATATTGAAAACATTCCTGTTTATAATTTTGTGGCCAACTTGTTACGAATTTAATTAAACTTTTAAAGATGATCATTGGAAAATAACAGAGTAAAACACGAATTACTGCTATCAGAGTGTTTGAATGGAAAATGTTTGCTAAAATACTCACAATTGTTTATGTATGTATGATAGCTTCAATTATGTTTGTTGAAATACAGTTGGAGTGCTGATTTCCTTTGTCATGGTTTTTGGCCAGAATGTTTAATATTTAAGTTGAAATGAGAATATTTGATATGTAAAAATAGAGTTTAAAAAGTGGCTGTCGACATGAACAACATTCAAGGACTTAAATTTGTTGACGCACCGTCCCTGTAGAACGTCATATAACAAGCCCAAAATCCCCTTTTTGACTCTCATATAGTGTCTACTGAAGGAGATTCCAAAACCATGATTTATTAAAACTTATGTTTTTTTCCCTGAAGAAATAAATATATTGTGTTTGGAAAATACAAATTTAGATTAGTTTGACCTCTGAAGATTTATCAGATTTATCCCTCGGGTATTGTTTTATCTAGTATTATCTTGTATAGTAATTATGTATCTTTGCAAGCGAGTTAACGTATTGTTGTTTGTTAAGAATAATGCAAGGATATGACATGGGAACAGTTTAATATATACTGAACAATGGTTATGAAGCTATATTCTATAATAAATCCTAAATCACTCATTCGTGATACATTCATGCTAAACAAGAATTTTACTTCAAAAAATGTATTAAGCTCTGCCTCACAGTTCTCAAGATCTGTTCATGAAGCGAAATAGTAAAAACCATTTTGAGTTTGCTCCAGAATTAAGATGACGATGTATTAGCATGGAAAGTCCCATTTCCCAAATACCGCATCAATTCGCATGATTATGTTAAGGTAATCATTATTTCAGGGGAAAAACTTATCAATCACGGACGGATAATTTGCAGCAAAAGTGCCAGTTTATCGATCGAAAAGCTCATCGATCATTCATTGTGTCACGTTAAGTGTGACGAAGGATATTCCTCAAACAAGAGAAGTGTTCGAGCTGCAAGCCTATGTGATCTGCTTGGAATGGAATGTCTTCTCAGCACAGCCAAATGCACTGGTGACTAATTTTACCTTTAATGATTGATATATGTTTTGTCTGTATATGATAAACGTCATTTGGGGAAAATACACAGACAGAATATGTCAAGTTCTTATCAACAGTATGTACGTTACCATAAAATAAGCAACATATGTTTTCCTTTTTTTTGCGCAGTCATATTCACTTTTTCATGTTGGTACTCTGCGGGATAATATGTGCATCATCCATTTAGCTACGTGACGCTGGACAACATTAATCCCATAAATTATCCTTAAAACAGAAATAGTATGCTTTAATTTGGTGATGAGGTCATGTGGATAATCACTGAAGTTCAGGAACAATGAATAAAACACGGCGAACTGGTGACCCGCTTCTTGATAATCTGAGAGTATGAACATTATAGTTGTGCCAATAATGTCAAATCGAAGTCATTTAATAACTATTCATTCATCAGGGTAGAATACTTTTAATTTGTACAAACACATTGGATGATGTAGTCCTTATTTTAAAATGAGTTTATAACAAACAAAATTGAAGGCAACCGCAACAAGCTCGTCCAACGTCATCATTGGCAGACAGAGGAGACGACAGACAAGCTCGGAAATGGGGAACCGCCCCAGCAAACACAGGAACGTATCTACAACGTTTCTGGAACGTTTCTTTAAGGTTTCAGAAACGTTTTTTTAAACATTTCTATTACATAAGTTTTTGGAGGTTTTTTTCGTTTAAGAAACGTTTCGGGGAAACGTTTTGAAGATACATTCAGGAAACCTTCTGACAACTTTCGACCTGGTAACGTTTATAGGTGGTTATAGTATTAAATTATGTGACATATTTTGTACTCTTAAATTAGGATACCATCAGCTGTTTAATTCTCAGTACAAACCTACAATGATGCTGCTGGCCTATGTCATTGTGTGTTTCTTGCGTCACAAGAAGTGCGTTGCAGTAACATAGACAAAAACCGTAAATCCTTGAATAATCGCCTACTCTAAGCCTTTACTAAAGTAAATACTAATGTAATAATGCCATCACAGTTTGAATAATTCTGGCTTATAGGCCAAATCGTTCAACAACATGGCAATATTTTTTTGTACAGTTTAACATAATGATATTTGTAACAAATTAGAAACAAGAGCACAAATTCCTCAATAATATATACTTCCCGGTCAATTATTCAATGATTTACGGCATATCTATTGAACTGGGTATAGGGGATTCTTAATATTGCCTCATGCATATTAATGAGGCATATGGAACCGCGTGCGCTAAATCGAAAACGAGGCTAAGGCCGCTTCCAAACCCGGAAGTATCATTCAAATAGCATTGACAAGTCGGTAGCTCTTCTAAATAACACTTACTTTTATTAAAAATAATGATAAAATCACTAGGAAAACTTTCAAGATCGATGCATCTGTCGATTATCTTCAATTACCACCGCACAGGATACTATTTTACATGCAAGGCGATGTTTTTCGAATAATTTACGGTAGGATTTCCTCGTTGTGTTTACCGTCATTTTGAACTGTAAATCTGTCAAACTCGTTGTTGTTTCAGTGCTCTTATTTGAACAAATACGAATGAAAATTTCACCCTACCCATGCATGCCATGAAATCATTGTATATAGTCACTGGGTGGGAAGAAACTGTTCAAATCCTAGCCATCATTCGACTAAACGGTAAGCTCTTGTGACATGCCTACGAACTGCAAAGGGGTCATTCAGTGCAACTCACTGTAGACGAACCAAATTCTTGTTTTAAAAAAAAAAATCGATTTTGGAGTCTAAATTGATTCAAATTGTTCATTTGGATAAAGTTCAATTACGGTCCAATTAGTAGAGGTTATTTTACGTTCTCTTGTTGAAGCAGTAACGCAGATATTATAATTCAATCAAATATATATAATCTGTTCTAGTTTTAAACAATATTATTTTTAGTAAGTCATTTGTATGTCTGCATGAGCAAAATAATTTTAAACAATGGACATAACCTTCTTATTTATATGTAAGAAATACATAAACATCTTTAGCAATTCATCTATTATGGCTTTATTTAATTAATGGTTTGGGGAAAATCATCAATGATCAGTCAGTAATCAATGTTATAAATGTGATGAGGATTCTAATTTGTGAGCACATGTAGATATGTGAATAAGCTTTGAAAATTAAACAGATGTTTAAACAAATATTTCATAAGAAAAGGATTTCTACCTACAAACATTGTATTTATGTTATTTAAGAAGCTGACAACAGTGCACAACATAAATTAAATGAATGATGGAACCCTTTACAAAACAGGAAATAAATAGTTGAAAAACAGTTGTAGCTTATGATCTGTGGTAATAAATTTAGTTTAGCAATTTTGGAATTAAAATAAACATTAACTAAAAGGAGTGAGACTAATTCAAAAGTTAGGAAATATGTAATTTTATATTCCTTGTACTTTAAAGTTTAAATATTTGTTTTTAAATATTGCATGCTTACTGTATATTACATGAATTTAATTTATTTACTGAATTCTATTCATTTCAAAATAAAGAAACAATCTCCCAGTGCTAATGTGATATTATACCCCATGTCACACATGGCATGAAGATTTGAATACCCTATGTAGTATGTACCCATCTGCCTATTTTCAACCAGGGTCTCTTTTTTACTTTATGAATTATTCTAGAATAATAAGTCAGAATAGAAAGCATTCAGTATGATTTTGTATCTTTAAACAGTTTTTAAATAATTAATAAATAAAATAAAAATAATGTACATTTGAATAAATTTTAATTTTATTTGTTTTTAAAAACAAGATATACATATATTTCTCAAACATGACCAACACCTCCTTGAGCATAATCTATCATGTATATATTGTGTATTGAAACATGCATATACATGTGCATTTCACATTACATTTCATCATTATCCAGGATGACATGTACTTGTTACTTTCAAACATTAACCTCAAATAAATTCAATTTAAATTTCTTTTTTTGTTGGTTATTGTTTGGTGATGACTATATCTAAGTATATGGATTAATATTAGTAATTGGCAAATAATTATTTTCCTTATATTAGTTTTGTCCTGCTTTTAATTTTACTCCCACTAAGAACTTGGTGGGCATTTGCATCTCACAAAAGATCAAATAATGTGCATTTCTACTTCTAATCATGTCCATGTATCATTTGTAGTTTAACCATACAAATACAAATATATTTCTCAAACCTGACCATCACCTCCTCAAGCACAATCTGTCATGTATGATTGTGTATTGAAACATCCATGTACATTTCACAATATATTTCAATCATTTTCCAGTATGACATGTACTTGTTACTTTCAAACATTAACCTCAATTAATTTATTTTTCATTTCTATTTTGCTGGGTAATAACTATATCTAGGTAAGTGGTTTAAATAATAATTTTCTTATTTAATGTTTGGCCTGCTTTACATTTTGCTCCCAAGGTCCTGCATTAATAAATAATCAAATAGTAGGCTACCTATAAATTAAAAAGATTTATTTAATTGTAGCTTATAACTCAGGCCTTTTTAAAAAAAAAATTGTTTAAGATATTTCTGGTCATAAAAAAAATGATAGTTATGATTGAATGTGTCCTGTAGTACATGTGTAAATAATTTTAGTATACTTTACTGATGGAAATGCATGGAATATTATGATCATAGATTAATAAATACATATTTTTAGTTTTATAATATATATTAGTTCCTGATTTAAATTAATATATATGATTTATTTGGATGTCTAATTTTCTTGAAAATATTCTGATCATTAGGTCGAAAAGAATGTAAATATATAGGTCTAGTTGCACTTTGCTTTCAATTAATAGTGTGTTACTTTTGGGGATGGAAGTGGGGCAGCACCTTCAAGAGGTTAAGTTACTGCCGTCGGTCATTGATCCACTAATTACAGGTTCTCAACTTTGGGATTATTATAACTTTAATGGAGGTTTATTTTGCCGAATGATGACGAAAAATGGACATTATTAGCCAAAAAAGAAATCACAAATCACGGCCTTATAAAATGTATGATTAATGTAAAACCATGCACATTGCAATATCAGGGTATGTTTTATTTTACATGAAGTAACCAACGTGATAGCAATTATTATATTACGCTGACAGCGGGACAGGGTTCTTTTAACAACAGACTCTGAGCCTTAACATAACAGAATACCGATGCGTGTATGAGAACAAATACAGTAATAGACATGACACCCTTTTACAAAGTTGAAAGTAAGATCTCTTCTTCAATCAAACACTTTATTTCACTGAAATTACAAGAACAAATTCGCGTAGTATTCACATTTTTTTACAATCTTCTTCCATTTCTGTGCGCACGCAGATGTCCATCACGAAAAATATATAAAAATAAAAAAAAAAAAAAAAAACTTTTATAGTTATTGTTTAATCATTAGCGCATATGCGGCATAGTAAGAATACTAATTTAATATTCATTTCATTTCGTTTTTCTAATATTAATTTATTAAGATCCGTGCTTATTTAAATTTAATAATAATTGAAAACCAACAAGCCATAAACGCCCGTTTCAATCAAATAGACTCTACATTGTACATTTATATTACGGCCATGTAGGCTAAATGTAGGCAGAGTATACAGATACGCATTCACACCGAATTCAACCTATTATTCTATAATGAATTAACATTTGTTTAATGTCATTATGAACAGTAATTTAGATTGTAAAATAATTGTTTATTTGAATATCATTTATTAGATAACGATGTCTGAGTGGCACACAATAGTGAAAAACTAGTTATATTAGCTTTACCCTACATCACTCAATATTAAATTATCCCTTATGGTGGGCATGCTGGTGGTGTTCAAGATAAATGCTATGTGGACAATTCAATGTACCGTATTTCCTCTAATAAGCACCCGGGGCGCTTATTTTTTCAGCACCCCTTTACCCCCGGCGCTTTTTTGAGACAAACCGCTTATTTCTTATTGAAGTTTAGTAAGGAAGTATTATCTAATGGTTTAGACCCGGCGCTAATTAGAGGCCCGACGCTTTTTCGAGACCCGGCGCTTATTGGAGGAAATACGGTATCCCTAATGTTATCATCCTTGCACTGCATATTCTCGGCTTGCGTGTCACGCTGTGTACAAGTGAATGTCCTCGAATGTACAACATTGGTCCTTCAACAACTGTCGTCTTCATGTGTTCGCTTTAACCCCATGACTGCTGCAACTGCTATTCGTTACTGTTATTTTTGGTTGAACTAATACGAAATCATTACCGCCATTTCCTCCTTTCTTTCCTCGTGACATGTTTCTTGACCCCCTTCAGCCAATTAAAGATATTGTTTGAATCTGTCAGCCTCTTTTCCTCTTCTCCCTTTTTTCTCTCTCCTTCTCCTTTCTCCTCTGCTGCGTCTCCCTCTCCCTCTCCTTCTTCTATATCCTCTCCTCTCTTCTTCCTCTTTTTCTTTGCTAACCACCCGGGACCTCTGAGTGGATCTTTGTTTCCTCAAGGTGAGGTCCCGGTGGATCGCCATATTGTGGTCATTTAGTTCCGCTATTCTATTAGTTGAAGGTCACATTTATCACATTTTCTGTATTCTCTCCCTCTTCCTTGTGTTCTGCCATAACATGGGACACCAAGGCCCAAACGGTCATGAAGACCATGGTGCACTAAGTGCATTTGATGGTTTTCCCGAGTGGAAACATCTGCAACAGAATAATAAAGGTCAGTTACATCTTCATGTAACGTCATATGTATATAACTGGAACTCTATCCCCCAATAGTTCAGTTGGCACTATATATATATATCTTATATGGCACCAGTAAGTATTTATACTATATAATCCTGGAGATAATGCGGACGTCTACGGATTTGTTTCGACCCGTACCCACAAACCTCTTCAATCAGTACGTGGTCCTCCACTACAGACAAATCTTCTGTTAGATCATGCTGGTATTCTTCTTCCGGAACGGCTGTTACGGAAATGATATTCGACTCGTATAAATCGCCGGTTTCATACGATCAACGTGTATGACTTGAGGTTTTCCCCTCAATCCACAGTTAACACGGTAGTTAACTTCACTGGGTTTGTTTAATATTTGAAAAGGTCATTTCCAAAAACAGTGAAGTTTAGGACATACGCCTACCTTCCTATGAGGCAAATATACCCAAACATGGTTACCTACTTTGTAAGTAGAAGTTTTTGTATGTTTGTCATAGTACTTCTTCTGTCTTAACTGATTTTGTTGCACATTTTTCCTCGCCAGAACAAAAACATCTTCGAGGCGATCTTTTATACACACACGTGATGCCTTTATATAAGAAAGGAGATAAATCTAGCTGTAGTAATTACCGACCCATTTCTTTGATTAGTTGTTTGGGGAAGTTATTCGAAAGAACTGTCTTGAAATATGTATCTTATTATTTTCTTGACAATCGGCTGTTATTTTAATATCAATCAGGTTTCCAAGTCGGACATTCTACAACTCATCAATTAATAGAACTATATAACAATATTTGCTCAGCCTTAGACAGAAGAGAAGATTACTGTATGGTGTTTTGCGATGTGTCTAAAGCCTTTGACAGAGTATGGCATAGGGGTTTGATTCACAAATTAGAACGTTATGACATAGGTGGTGGATTACTCAAATGGATACAATGTTACCTAAGCCGTAGAAGTCAAAAGGTTTTTTTTTTCTAAATGGTTCGTTATCGAAGTCAAAACACTTATCCGCTGGTGTACCACAGGGATCAGTTCTTGGTCCGTTTTTGTTTATTGTTTTTGTTAACGATATTGCAGATGAATTAAATTGTGCCGCACGCTTGTTCGCTGATGATACATCAATGGTCCATCTATCAACCACATGCTAATGCAAGACACGCTAAACAGGAATCTTCAAACGTTATCATGTTGGGTAAAACGTTGGCTTGTAACCTACAATCCAAGCAAAACTGAAGCGATTATGTTTAGTCTGAAAAATAAACATGAAATTTTGAACTTGAAATTTGAAAATCAGTTCGTCGGTATTGAAAAATCCCATAAACATCTTGGCATTATATTCTCATCTGATTGTAAATGGAACACACATATTAATAGCATTGTGAAATCAACTTCCTCCATGGTGTCATCTATGAGAAAGTTAAAATTTATGTTAAGCAGGGAAACTTTACTCAAGATTTACATAATTTGTATAAGACCACACCTTGAATACGCCTGTGAACTATGGGATGGTTGTTCAGCAGAGTTATCAGACGAAATTGAAAAGGTTCAGTCCGAGGCGGCCAGGATAGTAACTGGCCTACCTAAATATGCCACCCGAAAATCCCTTACTTATGAAACAGGATGGCAGTCGTTAAAAGAGAGAAGAACATATCGTAAACTAACTCTGTTTTATAATATATACAATAATAATGCCCCATCGTACCTGTGTGACCTTATGCCACAACATGTTGAAGCCAGGACCAGTTATAATCTTAGAAACGTTCGGGATCTTTCCATGTCGTATTGCCGTACCAACCTTTACAGTCAATCATTTTCCCATCATGTTCACAACTTTGGAATAGCCTCCCACTGCACGTAAGAGAAGCTGCCTCCATAAACTTGTTTAAATCGTATATATTTCCGCGTAAAATTAAGTCACCTGCATATTTCTCACTTGGTAAAAGAAAACTCAATATTATTCATACTCAGTTAAAATATTCAAATAGCAAATTAAATGATGATCTATATAGAATTGGACTCTCGGACCACACTGAATGTAATTGTAAATCTCCTTGTGAAAATTCTTATCATTATTTCATGGAATGTATTATGTATCATAATATTAGACTTCAAATGTTTCAAAATATTAGTATATTATGCAATAACAGATTACAGTTAAATTTAGACTTGTTGTTAAATGACAATGTAAATCTTTCTCATAATGATAACGTGCACATTTTAAAGAAGTACATAATTATATATCTCTCTCTGGAAGATTTAACAATTAAGATAGAAATTGCTTACCCATTAGAATATTTATTTTTGTCATTATACTATGCTATGTCATTTCGGATTCTTTTGTAAATATACTCATATTTCCATATAAACTTGTCTCTGTACATAATGTATGTTACGTTTCAATATTATATGTCAACATTGTACACAGGAGAGGGTTTCATTAAGTTGGATAACTTGTACCCAATCCTTTCTCTTGAATAAATATGTTTAAATGAAATATCATTTACCAATTGGTGAGTTAAAGTGACTTCTGATCTTGGATGAAATGGTGTTGTCCTAAGTTTGTGTATGGTAAGAAGTTGACACATGCCCTGGAACAATTTTGACTCAAATTGTCTCCCCTGATCAGTATGATTTTGTCTGGGTATCCGTAATTTGGTGATAATGTTTTTTCCACAAGTGTTTCTGCAACAGTTATGGCTTCCTGGTTTGACATTGCATATGCCTCTACCCACATTGTGAAATAATCAGAGACAACTAAGATATAAAGATTCCCATTTTCAGTTTCTGGAAGTTATCCTACGATATCAACATCTACTCGTTCCAGCGGAACTCCTGCCCCTGACAATTGCATTGGACCCTGACGTTTTCTCGTCGGAGGTTTACGTTTGCAACAAGTGTCGCAAGATTGAATCCATAATTCTACATCTTTACGAAGCCCAGTAGTATATCTGTCTTATCTTTTCTAATGTTTTCTTTATTCCTAGATGTCCTCCTGTCAAGCTATTATGAGTTTGCTGAAGGATTAACTTCTGTTTATTCCTAGGAATTAGTAATTGAGGTATAACTTCTTTTTGTTTAGTCTGAAATTTTCTGCAAAGTACATTATTCTTAATGATTAATTGATCCCAAAATGCACAATACAACTTAAAGAGGTTCGAAACAATTGCCCACGCACATCTCCAATTGTCAGATTTTCGCTCTCAGAACTTAATAGCTTAGGTCCATTTTTCATCAACAGTGTGTTGTGAGAAACATTGAAAATCAAATTACCTTTGAAAACTAATAAAGAAAGGTAATGTTATTATGGTTGTGTAAAATAGTTTATGTTTTATGGTGAAACATTACCTGCTCTTCAACCTTCTATAATTGAATTATGTCATAACAATTAAAATTTCTCAGTGAAAAGTTATCTCCCTTTGCCACTATTTTTCATGTTTTTTGAGAAACATTAAAAATCAAAGTACATTTGGATACTAATACTGAAAGGTAATGGCATTAGGGTTTTGTGAAATAGTTTTTGTTTTATGGTAAAATAATTATCAGCTCTTCAACCTTATATAACTGAATTATGTAATACAAAATTCAATTTTCAAGTGAAGAGTTATCTCTCTTTGCCATTACTTTTCATAAATATTCAACTTCAGCATCAAATAACTCAGAAAATAGGTCCGTGACATATATTTTTTTTCTATTATTCTTCAGCGGTATGTTTTCCACATGTTTTTTCATGAATGAATTATTTTTCATTTATTTGTATTGAAGACTTTTGAAGTTATTTCTGCAGAATCCATTGTTGACATACCAATGCAGAAAGCACTTTTCTATTTCTAATAACATTCCATTTATGAAAGAAAACAACAATATACCTCTGAATGATTATCATTATTTTTGAAAAAGTGACTTTAACAAAATAAAACAAGTTTGCCATTTTTTTAAACATTACCACAAAAAACACCATTTTGCAGAATAAGAAGGTCCGTGACATGCACTTTTTCTTTTTGAATCTCGAATAATACATACTCAGCTTGCATCATGCTAAGTTACAGCAATGTTTCATTTATTTTGATTATTGTTGGGAACCTCTTTAACAGTTTCACTGAACATTAAAATTTCTAACCATTTTGGTTTGTGTTCCTTCTCCAAGAAAGCTAAGAAAGCGCCGCTAATGGCTGTGATACTGCCGAAGCGGCGTTAAACAATAACTCACTCACTCACTCCAAGAAAGCTAACACTTTACTTCTGTCCTCATCCTGTTTTTGACTGTCGATTAAGTCCTGTTGACTGCTATCGACTAACTGTAATTGTCCGACTTCCCTAGTTACAGGCGAGTCTTCTGTTGTCATACCACACTGTCGTCAAGGAAGGCGAGAAAGACCTATCTGCATTTGCATGTTTACGCCCAGGCCTATGTTCAATTTCATAGTGGTAAGAAGATAGAATCTCTAACCTGATTAAAAGGATTTGCATAGAGATATGGTTTGAAATGTTTGACACAATTTACCACTGCCAACAACTCTTTTCTGGTGACACAATAGTTCTCGGACTCGGACTGTTTTTGACAGCTTCTACCTTCTTCGGGTCAGTATGAACCCCTTGTACATTTACAATGTGTCCTAAGTACTCTACTTCCCTTTTGAGCAAGTCACGCTTCTTTGGATTCAACTTTAACCTGGCTTCTCTAAGTCTATCAAACACTTGTTTCAAGCGGCTAATTGCATCATTAAAGGTACTGCCAAAGTTAGATACACTAGACAAGTTTCCCACTGTAATCCCATGAGTACTGTTTCTATTAACCTCTCAAAAGTGGATGGTGCATAAGTGACAGATTGACAGCTCTGTCTTGATTCAGTTGGTGATGCATTGGTCAGATAAATGGGAGAACTTTAAATTGAAACAGCCCTTCTCGAGTACAGAAACTAGTGATTGGACGATCATCAGGGTGGACTTCGACCTGCCAGTAGCCAGACGTCAAGTCCATCGTACTGTACCAACTGGAACCTGCTAACGAGTCTAGCGGATCGTCTTTCCACAAGATTTGGTAGGCATCACAAACCGAGCGACGGTTTACCAAGCGAAAATCTATGCAGAACCTCGTTGTTCCACCTTTCTTCTTAACTAAAACAACGGGTGGTGCCCAAGGACTATAAGATGGTTCTATTACATCTTTGTCTAACATAGCCTGAATATGTTAATTAACTTCCGCTTGACTATGGACTGGTAATCTCCTAACAGGTTGTTTGATGGGCTGAGGATTGTCTAACAGAATTCTATGTTGGACCACATTTGTTCTGCCTATGTCAGTTGACGATACTCAATTAACATTGATTTAAGCTGAGAGCTCTGCTCCGGACCTAAGTCTGCTACAGCTTCCTTTGTCATATCGTCTAAGTATTCAGGTAACTTTGTGTTATCTTTCTTGATAGCACTAGAAGAACAGTGGACTGGTACTTTATCCTTGTGCTCTGTCATTCTAGTCCAACTAGATTTTCACTAAAAGCCAATCCCACCAACTATTCTATCCGATTAGTTCGACCACTTATAAACCACGAGATGAAATCAGAAAAAGCCACATCAAGTCCAAGTTTTCAAAGATTAATTAATATATTAACAATAATTATCCAAAGAACAGCTCCAACATCCAAGGAGAAAATCAATTATTACAATATTTACTCCAAGGTGTGAATTAATTAAAATATATTATTTACAGTGATACCACCGCTCAACTCCAGAGAGTCCAACTACAGACTTGCCAAATATTTATAAGACAATGTTAACTAAGAAATTCTAAATTGATGTACCTTCTACAAACTAATGTCAAATAAATTACTCCAGACAGTCACAAAGACAAAGACAGTTACAAATGTTCCAGTCCAAGGAAATGAGAATTTCAATTTATAATTACAGTCCTGCAGGTTTCTCCTGTGAAACTTATAAAAATGAGATATCCACACGACCAAGGAACTTGAAACACACTGTAACAATAATACCAGGATTTTAAATAACGTAACTTTTACAGAACTAAAGCATTCCCAACCCAGCTAAATTCTACAAAATACTACGGGAAAACTGACAAAGTCTAGACGCCCCAAACTACAGAAAATTACAAGTACAACTTCAATATCGCTAAAACGATCTATCAACAAAATATATATCCTCAACGCTGCCACCAACAATCTATGTAACGGTAAATATGGTAGGGTATCATACTCAACGAAGATTCTAACTATCTAGTGTCACCAAGTGCATGTAAACAACTAAGTACATATGTTTGGTAGCGCGACTATGTTTACAAACACTGCTAAACTCTGCCTACTTGCCTTACACTACGAGTTCGCTTGTTCAACCAAGTAGATACTTTGCTGATACTAACTAATGTATGAAAATGTCTTAGAGTTACTATGTGTAAGTTTCTCAAACCATTTCTTATAGTTTAACTTACAGATAACAAACTTCTGCTTTTCGCATCTGGAACTTCGAAACCAATGCAAAGTGCCAGATCATCGTGAACGTCAGCCATATTTATCTTGGAAATGCTAGCTTCTGATTGGTCAGATCCTGGAGTGACCACTCTTTGACCTAAGATCCATGAATACTAATGAGCTAACTGACGTTCACAGATGGCTGAACTTGACATTGGTAGCGAAAGCGCGAGAAACTGA
Source organism: Gibbula magus (assembly GCA_936450465.1). Lineage (NCBI taxonomy): Eukaryota > Metazoa > Mollusca > Gastropoda > Trochida > Trochidae > Gibbula > Gibbula magus. The sequence continues at coordinate 46,488,134 of OW388301.1, forward strand.
AAAGTTCTCGCAACATGAAAACTTTCCAAAGAACAAACATAGAACTTTATTGAAAACACACAGAGATTTTTAAGAGTAACAATAATAATGTATTCACAAGACATGAAGTTAAAGGCAAAAGTGATAAATATTACTTTAATCAAAAACCTAAAATGGTGCATCCTTATCGTGACGTCTAAGTCCTAAAATTTTCCAACTGACCTTTACTTAATACTTAGTACGTCTCCCCCAAAATAATTAATGAAGACACTTAGAAAACTTAGAGTCCTGGCAAAAGTTCTGACATTCTCACCTTGTCGGCTGATCCAAATAGAGCTTGCTGCTTAGCTTAAGAGGTCCGAGAAATGATATGCAAGCCTCGTTTATAGTAAATAGTTATGACGTCACAATGAGGATGCACCTGTTGCCGAGATCACGTGACCATGCGAGAACGACCAACACAAAATGGCGGAGCTTACGAAAATACTTGTTATCCCTACGCTAATTGGCTACTCTACTAATTACTGGGCTCCTTTATACTCATTAACATAACGGTAAGATAATAAAACAACATAATAATACCCGTAAGATTATTCTACAGTTTCACAATTGTCTCCTAACATAATAATTTAACTTAGCACCGTACCGGAAGTAACTGGACATTCGATTTTAACATTTACAATTCATGACGTAATAATTTATTTTTTTTTAGAACAAATTAATGATACCCTATCGCGCTTCAATATACACATAATGATCTTCTAAGTAAGTATAGATCCATTGTGTAAATGCCTTACAAAATATTATCAAACCTCGCGTTTATTTAGAAATGTTTTCCTTTACAACAAATAAATATATGGGTATGCTAGCTGAGGCCAATCTCCTTGGTGCTGACAGACCTGCATTTGCACAAAATATTGAACATGGGCCTCGGCATGAAAGTTTACAATATATGGTAATCTAAAAACTTACTGACGGCTGGATAATTCGATCCATCCACGACACTCAGATAACCGATTGGGCTGTTTTAGCAGCTGACATCTGCAGGACATGGTTGAAATCTAAATAATAACAAAGAGAGCGTCAACATTATAACTCTCTACAGAACAGTACATTTCCAAATGAAACGGAGTAGCGTTCCCTACAAATTATGGTAAAGGTATGCCCTTTTTTCTAGTGACAAGCTACTTATCAAACCATTGCACTCATCAAAGTATGTAAACACATCATGTATAACTGAAAAAAAAAAGTATTGGCGACCTTATTAACGTGTTTATAATGAAAATGCAGGTCACACACGCACCTTGTGATCAGCTGCATGACGCGTCGCCTTCCCGTTACATCCGCAGCGTATCAAGACTGTGTGACGTAATGTTATGACGTCATAATACCCTGTGACGTACAACGCATCACTCGGTGAGATGTCAGTCAACTTTACAGATAAGAGATGGCGTAGCTAGGATTGGTGTTCCCTTTCTACTGATGTTACTTGAATGTTATAACAATTAACATCGAATACAAGAAAGGAAAAATGGCCTATGCACAGTTTCCCCAATTAACATGGAAAACGTTTCATAAACGTTAGAAACGTTTTTAAAACATTGGTAATGAAACGTTTCTGTAAATTTTCATAGTATCGTTTTAAAAACTTTTTTTGTTACGTTTTCAAAAACGTTGTTGAAAAACGTTTTCAGAAATGTTTTATAAACGTTTTGGGGAAACGTTTTGCTTGGAAACTTTCAGGAAACGTTTTTAAAACGTTTTGTGTTTGCTGGGGCTCTATGGTCTATTTAGATCTCAATGGTAAATAACGCCTCAATGCGACTGAGCACCAACCACAAACTCCTGAAACATGACCATAAACATATTGACGTCATATCCGCTAGTACATGATACTAATGCGTCATTTCGATAGAAATCTTCGAACGAAACCAGTCAAAATATTGGTAATTCAAGCTTTAACTGGTTACACAATAACCACTTTCTTACGTTTCTTAATTTAACAGACCATCCATCCTTTTTCCCCCGGTACCGACGTAAAACCTAGTTTAAAAGCAGAAGACTGTTTAAAAAGTAACCAATTGGGGGAAAAAACGTGCCTGCTTTTGGACTTCAAAAAGAAATACCACCATGTGTCTCTCTTACATTGTTGGTAATAAACAAAATTTTCAACACCCAGACTGCCACAGGACTACCTCAATAACATGATCGTCAACGGTTTTGAGTAAAATGCGTGTATATTCAACATAAACGCTATTGACCACGTGTGCGACCGCGTCGATAGGCATATTATAAGCAAACCTTACCCATAGTAGAGGGACCACATCTGTGATGACACTGAATGCTTCCTACATGTTCTACATCGTTTAAATCGCAGAACGAATATGCTTTTTGGACAGTTCCTTGTTTAGTTCCATTTAATGATTTATCTTTAGTATCACGAAGTGTTTATCTTCATAAAAAGATGTAATTGTAAAAATGTAATTTTGATTTCATCATTCAGTCAAGCATTGTGGAAAGCCACCATCAATCCATCACGGATCACTTCACTGTTCATCATCCGACCACAAATACGACAGCACGTGTAAACTGACGTGCAGTACAGGATACAAAGCCAGCGGCTCACACACAACCACTCGATGTCTATCAACTACCAAATGGTCAACTCTAGCATCTTGTGAAAGTATGTTCATGTGTGTCCCTCACTCTTTTATAAGGACACTACTAATTGTCAGTATATGTCACTGGCTAATATATATATATATATATATATATATATATATATATATATATATATATATATATATATATATATATATATATATATATATATATTGAAATATGTATGAAGTGTCAAACGTGGGAAAGTATATAGCAAATTTAAATAATACATTGCAGACGTATATCAACTTTCATAATCAATACTTTATCTTCTAATATGCATAGTTAACTTCTTGTTTCGAAGCTTCATCAAGGAATAATTGTTTGAAGCAAAGCGGTGGTCTGATAGTCTATGTACAAATGGTCTGCAAATAACGCCAAGGCAATCAACAAACATCTTTGTGAGTTATCAAGACTATAATCTGATTGGTCTTAATTGGATGTGATAGGATTGGGGATTATGGTGTTGACTGCTGTTTAATAAAGGTGAACATATGGAAATGAAATACTGTTCCTTTGTTACTAAATTGAGTCGTAATGTCACCTCCATTATTGTATATTTCGTAAAAAAAGAAATACCTTATATGCACCTTTACTACACTGAGATATATGTTTGCTAACTTTTAAGTGTCTTAAACCTTTATCTCTTATTAGCTGTCTGTGCACTGTAACTGCTTTTTGAAGGTTATTAGTTTGTCCCGATGTATGTAAGATCACACTTCACAAGAAATAACATATACCACATTTTAAGATTTACATGACATGTTGCTCTTGACATGGAAGCCCTTTTTACATGCACACGTCTACTCCTAGGAGTATATTTACTCATGTAAGTAAATATACTTACAGGGAGTAAACGTGTCATGTAAACAGTCCATGTTTAAACAAATATAGTTACAGGAGTATTTTTACTACTAGGAGTTAAATACTCTACCCCAAGAGATAAAGTAAAATTATTTTTACTCCAGGAGTATTTTACTCCTGTAAGTAACCGTGTCTTGTAAACAGATTTTCTGTTTACTCCTGTTTACAAGCAAACTGAATGCAACATCGCAAAATTTAACATAATCCATTGACATTTTATATTTTGTATTCTGCATGAACGTTTAAGTTAACTATTCATTGTCATTGGCATTTTGCTTTGCATTTACAACGTTTCTGCGAGCTATAGAATTGTTTCATTATGAACACTTTCATATAACAGTATCCGTTTTAATGTTTACCATGTTTCATTTTGGCGCCTATAACCTGGTTCGACAGTTGTGGAGAATCGTTGAATTTTTTATGTTAGCTGTCATTAATTTAGTTGAAGAATATCACACCAAACAAGTCTCCTTTACATTTCGAACTTTATTCTTACATTGAACAGTAACTTGAAAAGGTGATAGTATTAGTTTACTTTAAAGACTATAGACATGCCATTGAACAATTGACAATTCAAGCAGCCAAGTGATTGCACAGGCTTTAAAAGCACCCAACAACAGGTCATCATGTTCATAACCATCGCCATCAGCGTCACTAGGGCAATCATCAGGATTTACATGTCAATGGTTTTCATTCATTTATCATTGGTTGTGTAGCACAACAGAGTTATACAGTTATAACTGTGCAGGTATATTCTTATCGACAGCTCTTCTGTATGTGTCGCACAGGTGTTTTCAACAATTGAACAACTTCTGAGATGCATTGAGGTTTTGTATGTGGCTCTACAGCGGATAAGCGGCAAACTGGCATGTTTGTATCCTTATCTTTACATTTCTTTTTTTCCAGCTGTTGTGACATTAAAACAACCTAACCATTCTTGTTTAAAAATTTGCAAAAGTTTTTTAGATTCTTCAAGTGACATATTTTAGTTACAGATACCATCCCTTACCATTGAGGTAGTTCCGGTAATAATTAACTGTTGAAATGTTGGTGCAGTTTATTGTATATCCTTAGCTCTCCAATGGTCTTCATATCCAGTGATTACAACCAGCAATGCTTCACCATTTGGAATAATAACATATATGGAGAAGATTTTCAAATACTACAAACTTGTTCAAATAAAGTTCGGTTTTAAGCAATAAATAATAAATAACAATAAAGCCAATACGATTTCATGATTTTTCCCTTCATTTGTCTTTTGTTGTATATTTATAATTTTAAAAATGCCCATTTTATTGTGGCTGTGGAGAAGACGGATCACTTGAAGGCAATATCCTATGTTTCCAGACTGCTCTTCTTTTGCAGTTTCCTGCAAACACTTGTCAAGTTAAAAAGCAGAATGCAATATAGATAGTGATCAGTCGGGGGAAACATTATTGCATTTTTTCTTGACACAACCAATTAACTACGCCTCCTTTTAGACTTCGAGAGGAAAATATATAGTTCTCTGTGTCCCTTTTCCTATATCAGTAATTTAAGCAATATCTCAAACAGAATAACTGGCACAAGACTTCTCCAATAACATGATGGTTAACAATTTTGGGGCCACGTGAGGAGCCAAACCGATAGATACATAAGAAACAGAACCTTGCCCAAACCAGTGGGATGTTACTGAATTCTCCCTATATGGATCTTTACTGCTAAAATTGCCACTCAAACTTCATTCAGACAGTTGCCTTGTTTATTACGATTTAGGATTTTCTGTGCAGGTATAGTTAGGTTTGATGCACATGGATCAACGTATTTTAATGTTGATGTAATTTTGATTTTATCATTCAGTAAAACATTGTGAAAAGCCATCATCAATCCATCACGGATCCCTCCACTGTTCATCATCCGACCACAAATACGACAGCACGTGTAAACTGACATGCAGTACAGGATACAAAGCCAGCAGCTCGCACACAACCACTCGATGTCTATCGACTACTAAATGGTCAACTCTAGCTTCTTGTCAACGTATGTTCAATTGTGTCACTCACTCTTTCATAAAGACACTACTAATTGTCAGCATTTATCACTGGCCCATTTATACTGTCACTGGCTCAAATTATGCCAACGGCATGATATAACCTTACAGTTAACGTCTTTGGTCATGTAGCTCTTTAGGATTTAAAGATTAAACTAAATAAATTTCAAAATGTAAATTTTCCAGTATTTAAGTATTTAAAGATATTTGATGCTAAATTGTCACTTTCGGTATTCATTAAAAGGGAATTTGAATTTGACAAATAACCGACTTTTACATTTCTTATATACAGCTCTTTAGTTTTTTTTTTAAATCAGTGTCGACAAATGATTCACTGAAAACACTAAAGCGTATCTGCCGGATTTGACGACATCACTCGGCGCTTGGATATCCCTATACATGATATTTCAATGTGATTAAGCATATTTTCCACAATCTAATATTAATCAAAACACCTCAAATATTCCATATTATATACAGACAGACACACATTGTTTATTAAAAGTCTCATCTCAAATATAAGTCTAATATATATATATATATATATATATATATATATATATATATATATATATATATATATATATATAGAAAAGAGTAAACATCAGATGGTTTTGACTGGATCAATCTTCTTTAATCATTAAAGAAGATTGATCCAGTCAAAACCATCTGATGTTTACTCTTTTCTATATATAACCTTACTTCACGTGAGAAGCAACTCATCTTATTTATATATATATATATATATATATATATATATATATATATATATATATATATATATATATATATATTTAAACAACATATATTTATTTAAACAACAAAGGACTAGATATTATAAAAGAAAACTTATCAATATCCTTAAAATTAAAATCAAATACTAATAAACTCTGCGCTTCTCAAGTAAACATGTTGTAAAAGACTGATATAAAGGGCAAGTTAAAAGTACATGTATTTCTTCAACAACATTCACAACATTAAAAAATACTCTTTCATCCAAAGGTATATTATAAACTTATACGTTAATCAGTTTGCTCCCACAATCACCCCTATCTCTCTACTTCCCCCATTCCAACCCCAACCCCCCTTTTAAAATAATTAGGTAACATATTAAATTAAAATATAATATATGAGATGAACGGAATGAGCGAGTGGAAGTGGTTTGGAGTGATTGAATTGAAGAGGAGTGAGCAGAGAAGAGAGGAGAGGATCAGGGTGGAGTTAAGTTTAAGTGAAGATGTATGTAGTGGAGCTGAACGGCTTTGATTTGATTGGAGAGGCGGTAGTGAGAAGAGAGCGAGGGGAGGGTGCGAATGAAGTGAAGTGAAGATGAGTGGAGCGGACTGGAGTGGAGCAAAGTGGAGAGGGAGAGGGTAAGAACGGTTAGAATGGACGTTCCTGTTGCAAGAAATAGTATATACAAATCTCTATAATCTATATTATGTGAAATTCATGCATGTCAGCGAATAAAAAAACGAATGTACTAGCCTAACAATAACACTTGAAAAGGAGTATGTTTTATTAAACAAAAAATTACTCTAAATGTTAACGAATCCGCACAACTCAAATATTAAGTCAAAGTTCAATCAACTGAGATTTGCTGCAACGTTTTCATCATCTAATTTGAATAGTAAGAATTCCCAAACTTCAGTGTCAGTGTCATTGAGGTCCTGTCTTCTAAGAACTGTCCTATCCAAATGATTACTTTATATATACAAAAAAAGTGGTAGTAACCAAGTTTCAAAAGTTGTAATAACCAGTTTCAAAGTTGCAATTACCAGTTTCAAAAGTCGTAATAACCAGTTTTAAAAGTTGTAATTACCAGAATAAAATGAAAAAGTGGTAATTACCAGAAAAAAAGTGGTAATTACCAGAAAAATTTGGTAATTACCAGTTAAAAAGAGAAAATTCTAAATACCATTTTGAGCCGTCTGAGCTTTCAAAAGTGGTAATTACCAGAAAAAAGTGGTAATTACAAGAAAAAAGGGGTAATTACCAGTTTTTAATAAGAACATTGAAATACTTTCGTACTAGTTTGGTTTTAAGCTGTGTAGTCTTGTGTTCAGTCTCATGACAGAACCCAAAAGTTTAACTGGCGAATAAGTCTGTATATCGCCTGGGGGTAGATTGCCGTACTGCCATATAAAATTTCACAGCTCTGTTCTGTAGAGTGGTTGCGTATGTAAAGGTAGGCGTGGCCCAAATCGCTGCCCGGTAATATAAGGTCGACCAAACCATTCTCTCGTAAAGTGGTCTGCATGTGATGTTACCTCCCTTGATTCCAGCGCAGAGTTTGAAACTTCATTAGGACTGTCATTATTCAGCAGATAACTATAACTGTCGCTCCACCTATTTAACACCGTTCCCTTGTCTCCAGACAAAGTACCATCCGAAAGTCTCACTTCGTTTGGGATAATATGCATTCTATTAAAACCAACTCCAACTTATCCTATTTTTTCCAAAATTCATTTTATGTTCTTCACAGATTTTCTCCTGTTCTGATAGAGTATCTTCATTGTATCGTCGTTTACATCTTTTGGTTTCTTTGTCAAAAAAAGCTCTTTTTTTTTACATAAATTTATATTAAATTACGTTTGCGTACGTTGTTACAGCGCAAAACCATCTCCTTCAATAACATACTTAGTTTATCAGTCCACCAAGCTTTCTTCCTCAGTTTCTTTCTTTTATTTGGTCTCGAATTAAAAACACACAGGCTTTTGCGGCAGTGCTGATTCACTTTCTGTCTTAACTGTAGTTAAAAAGTTTGGATATACTACATCCACATCCGATTGTTCACAAAGGGATGATTCGAACGTGTATATAGTATCATTTAAGGCCTGTACACACACCAGAAACACACATTACGTCATATTTCACACTTGGTTGTACACTATTCCTGACATCCTTGGAGTTGCAACTGTGACGTCCTGGAAAAATTTCCATGTTAATACGGAGTGATCTAGTTTAGTTATAGACTGTGCACTAACACATCCTACACAGTCAGCTTATTCAACTAAATCTAACTAAAGTATGAATTTATCAAAAACTCAGCTAAAAGATGTCCGTAATGTTTTTTTGTCCCATCAATGACTTGACGATGTTTCTCGTTGAACACTCTGGGGGTAGATAGCATACACAAATGCAAAATGAACACAAAATGTCAGATTTGCGTTCTAATTTTAACCACATAATACCTTCATACTCAACATCAAGAACAGTCAAATTATAATTAAACAATAAGTCATTTTTAATCAAGAACCCCACTCCTCCTGAGCCTCTCATTGAATGTGCAGATTGTTTCTAATGTGTCCGTACCACAAATATTGATCTACATTTAGAGATTGATTTGGTTTCAGATAAGTTTCACAACACCAAAAATGTCACAGTCTAAATGAGAGATGCATGTTGATCTTAACATAAAGTTGTCTAGATAACTATTACTAGTTCACCCATGACAGTTCCAAAACCCGCATTTGTACTAATTTGAATATCTAGACCTGCCTCGTCCAGTCATGTGGTCTCCCAATTGATCCCATTCCTCACTTCTAGCCCGATGATTGGGTCGCCTGCTGTCACGTGCTGTTTGTAGGTAGCTGTCACGTGATGGTTGTTGATAGCTGCTGCCACGTGCTGCTTGTTGATAGTCCCATCCACGTGGTGTTGCTGTGTCATTTCTCGTGTTGGTGTAGGTCCTGTCATTGCCGTTGAACCCGTCCTCCAGTAATGTTCAGATTCTCCTGCCCGATCCACCAGCACTTTAAGGTTTGATCCCATGGATCGTTGTTGTTGGCTTTTATCGGCTGCTACATATACATTTCTGAAGTTTCTGGACTCCTTACATTTATTTTCCTCTAACAGAATCACATTTCTATCGTCGATAGTGGCGCATTTCGCGACAATGACGCCTGGATATCTGTTGTTCCTGGATACTTTTCTCTCCGAACACCAAAAACGAATTTCTCTCAATTTTAGCCCATCCCTTAACACACCATTTACATTCTTAAGTACGTCCTCGTTACCTGATTCCGGCACATTAGGTAGAATAACATTGAGAGCAATGTCACTGTGTTCATTATCTACAACATTCCTTTCCAAGTTTCTACATGCCTCTATTTGTAAGTCCAACTCCTGTCTGAGAGAAGTTTTTGTCTCCTTTATCTGCTCCTCACATCTACTTACACTGTCTTCCACTACAGTCACTCTAGTGTCAAGTCTATCAACTTCTGTCTTCACATTACTTTTCATATGATTTATTTTAGTGTTCACTTTTCCCCATACTTTTTTAAAATTATTTTTTATTAAATGTCCATTAGTTTCTGATTAAAATATATTTCCATACCCTTTATAGCTTTAAGTATTCTATCAGTGTCTGCATTACAAGCAAACTCACCCCGGTTGGACTCTGTCCCCTCTTCTTTGGGTTAGTTGAGTTATCATTGGTGCGGTGTCTTTTACTATCGTTGTTGACAAGTTGACACGGTTGAGTGATTTGCGGTGACATGACTGACCTGACATATTCATCAGAGTCAATCAAATTATATTCTGCCAATTTCACGCAAATGATCACCAATGATGCAATATATACAAGTACATACAGTTTCTCTATACACATATGATCAATATTTTAAGATATCCAACTGGTAAATTATTCACGCTTCATTACACTCGCGACCCTAATTGCGTATGATGCTCAATCCTGGTTATATGATTTGTCTGGGTAATCACATGAAAGTGCATATTGTCTCGGTTTAATGCTCATTTTATTCAAATATATAATGCACAAAGAGATAATAAACAACTGCCATTCTTTCACAAAATGCAACTACAGGTGACCTATAAGTACTTGGGAAGAAAATTAAAATAATTATTTTTAGGTTGTGACCCATGTGACCCATCTGTCACCAATTCTACAATGATATAATAATAATCTACAATTTCGAATCCCTTTCGATCATCTTGATCGTCGTATTGGTGCACGTTTGATGCACTGGCCACAGCACTACAGGAGGAATGGAGAGCAATACCCAAAGAAAGGATTCGCAGCCTCAACCGTTCTGTTCCGAGGAGGAATGCTGTGATATCAGTTTGTTTTCATAAGCACCACCTTTTGCGGTTTGTGTTTTGACAAGTAAATACCCTTTGTCCAGCTATTATAATACTAAACTGTACTTTGTCCAGCAGTGATAATACTAAACGGCACTTTGCCCCAAACTGAAATTACATTTGGCTTGACTTCTGAAATTTATATTTTATACTTCCTGGGCCGACACCTGAGGAACACAAGGGGCAAATTCTGTTATCGTAACGGCCGGTCTCAATCCGTAGCGGCGCTCAGCACCTGAACTTTGCCATGGCACTTCTGTAACGTCTGGGGAGATGGTTTGATACATAGGGTTCCAATCCAAAAGAATACTTAAATGTTCTGTTTGTTCTTTACTCACTACCACCAGCGCCTGATTTCCCTATGTCTCTATTAAGATCGCTCTGCCATTCTTGTAAGCATTGGTCATGGGTCTTTTGTCTTTCTTACTGCACAACGAACTGTTTGCTGCACTTTTTCTCCGAAGGTATTATCTGGTCGAGACTCAGGTGTCCAAATTGTCTGTATACTCTAAGCACCCAACTTTGATTTTTCTTCATAGACAATTGGTAGCTCCACTTGAAGATTTGTGAAGTCGGTCAATTATCTGGAAGGTGTCTTAGTCCCATATACAGCCGTGTGACACTCACACACTATTGTACACGTGGATGTACCCAGCCAATACATCTACACAGACCGACACCAAATAGCGACACTGGTCGTGACAGATCATAAACAACGATGCCACTTGACATCATTGGCTACAAATGGGTTAAAAATCAATAGTCAGCCCTGTGTGACTCATACATGGAACATCTAAATTTTCGTTATATTTTATGAATGATTTTGAAAAATACTGATTCGTTTGTTATGGTGCAATGCTTTCTATATTGAAATCAAACATCTCATAGCTCTAATTGATACTGTTGACATAAGGATATTGAATAAATTACACTTCCTTCACAGTTATCACCTGCTCGAGTCCACCTTCTGTACCCCACGGATCCTACCACTGCTCATCGAAATCCCACAAACCAAGTGACAAGTGTGCTCTGCAGTGTACAGCAGGCTACAAACCTCTACATGGTGCATCGAGTATAACTTGTGAAACTACAGGGAAATGGACGCAACAGTCATCCTGTGTTGGTACGAACTTATACGTTGTATTGACAATTATGAATACTTTGAAGTTGATTACATGAGAAAAGGAAACATCAATTGTCTTTATAATCTTATTGCCATGACGTGGAACTATAAACCAATAGCAACCTTTCCTAAGTTATGCTAACTTGTGTATTCTGAAAAGTGTACTACTTTGCTACTTAAACTGAGTTGTTACGTATACATCCAGCAATCTGAATTTATAAATTAATTTTCTCCTATTATGCAATGATTTCAATCGAAACTTTTAGATGTCCTTATCAATGTTATAATTTGGAGAAACAATCCATATTAACATATGTTGCTGCTGCATCACACTAATGTCATGACCTTTAGTGCATAAAATAACTTTGAAGATAACCTTTAGGGTTTCAGAAAATGTTGATACATGTATAAACTTACTCTTTATGACCATGCGTAATTGCGTCCGAAAATTCGGCAAGTTAAAACAATGGTTGGTACAAAACTGACTTTTTAAAATATCTGACAAAAGAATAGACAAGATATAAGTAACTTTATAATGAACTAAAACCTTACTCCCTTTGATAGCTAAATTATATAGATACCCTTTGATAAGCAGAATAATTTCCCAAAAAAATACTCATAAATCTATAATATGTACCTTTCCTGAAAGTAGTATGTACTTATTTAAACAGCAACCTTCTTTTCTTAAATCAAGAAACTTGTCAATATTGATTAATTATTATAAATTATTATGCACAATGTGACTGGTAAAAAATAGGTTAAGCAGCTGTAATGTTATTTCTATGTAACGTAACATGATAAGTAGACAATTCTAAAATGGAAAACGGACATACAAGGCATTTGCTATATCCTCAGTACAATACAAGGCTATAATTTAACATTTTTTAGTAAATGTCATTTTTTATACTTACCTGGTTGAAAAAACCAACCTTGCCAAACGCTTCCCCCTGAAGCGTTCCTCAACATAAATCACACAGAATAAAAAGGGACGCTACCTGGTATAGGTTGCGCTCGAGCCACGTGACATAAGTGACGTCATCATTCCCTAGTGCATGCGAGCATAAAACCCAAACCTAGGAGGGGAGGAAGAGCGGGAACTAACAAGCGTTGGTTTCTCAACCAGGTAACTATTAAAAATGACTTTTACTCAAAAATGTTAATTTTTGTACATACCTATCAGGTTTGAAAAATCAACATTGCCCAGATTACCACAGCAAGGAAATGGGCTGAACCGAGTCACGTGCGTCCTTAGTCTGGCCCACGGGAGCACCGGGTGGAAAAGAGGTACAAAAATGTAGAAAACCAGCCCTGCGGAGTGCGACCAAGAGAACAAATGCGGATTCTTGAAGTGAGTGTACGGAGGCCGTTACGCCATCCGAAAAAGGACAAAACTATGCTCAACCCCTATATATCCACCCTCAGAACATGTATGTGAGAGGGGGTAGAGTAAGAATCGAAGTAAAGGTGCCATACGATTGCCCTACCTCGAGTGAAACATTCTCCACTCATGCACCCGGAGAACAAAACACGGGGGAGAAAACAAGAAAGTGTTTGCTAAGTGTTTATTGTAGAAACCAGGTGAAAAACCGAGTTGTGTACAGACAAGCGTGTAGGACGCTCACTCCCTCCTAGGGGTTGACCGTGAGTAGTGGTCAGTGAACACTTGCTCAGACTGCCACGGCAATGTTGCAATGGAAAGCCATCAAGGCTAACACCGCTCTAATCTCCTGTTGATTGGAGCGAGACAGAGGAGGGAGATCGGCGGCCTTGGAGGCGCCAATGACTGCTGACCGCAGATAAACCGAATGCCTTCCTGTCAAACCCCTAGCGTTGCGAGGTAGGAAGAGCCGACGCAGCCTTGTTCTTATAGACAAGGTTTGGAGTCCGGCCAACCTTGCGAACCACCTGACTCAACGCTGTACTCAATAGCTCGCGACTGATGCCATTGAGGCCATAAGGGTCATGTTACAGTGAGACGCTGGAGAGGAATATCCGACAGAGGATCGCGTTTAAGTCCACACGAATGAGGACCATCGCCAGGTCCTAACCCGGAGATCTAGACTAACATTGACCATTGACCTGACGAAAGGTATTATAAGTCCCTTCAGATCTGAGATATCGAATCCGGGAAATCATTTGCGGATAATTGATATGATCTCAGCCAAATTGGCGTTCATTGAGAGGCCACTCTCGTTCCCCACAAGCACCAAGTAACCAACAATTTTGGCGCGGAGTGTATGCCTCCGCCTGAAAGCCCTGCTCTCGCCACATGTACCGACAGCTCGCCACTCGAACTTGTACAGCTTCCTGGCGTGTGGGCGTTCAGCCATAGCGATGGTTTAGGCAACTCACTAGGAGTACCCACTCAGACCCAGACAATCCAAGCAAGCAGATTGAGAGCATGTGTGCTTCTGTGTGCACGACTGATCGGAGGGTCGGTGTCGGTTCCCGCAGAGCGAGATTGCGTAGGGGAATGAACCAGATATGAGCGGCCCACCAATGGGCTATGACATGAGGCTCTGTAGCACCGCTACCATCCGGGATAGGATGTCTGGCGGTGGAAAACCATTAGGCATACATCACCTCCTAGCTAACAAGAGCGCAGCCAGAGCCCAGGCTCCCTTATTGACGAGAGAAGCTACACCTTCAAACTCCTATTATGCCTTCCCGAGGAAGAGCGAGAGGAGCTGTGGTCCCCTTGCCTCTACACCTAAGGCCCGACCCTGGCGTTCATAGGGGCAGACACCGTATCCCTATAGACAGGCGAAGGTGCGATTAGACAGTTTGCTCCCCGTATATTCTCTAGAAGATATATGCAAGGAGACGGAAGCCTAAACGACCTGTCCCACGGTCCTCCTCTAAGAGGAGCAGCATCCCTCTCACTCTTGCGATCTTAGAGCGGGGCATACCTAACATATCTTTCAACAGAATGGACAGATGGTGTTGGAAAGACGGCACACAGAGGAGGGGGGGGAGGCCCCGCAAACGAGTGCAACCAGAGGAGAAGCTTGTTCCTTAGATGGAGAGCGTAACGCAACTCTGCAAACCATCCAGCCCCTGAGGCGGACGCTCACAAGGCGGAGAGCGTACACTACAAACACTAGCACATATTGCGATGAACCTACAAGACACAAAGAGAAGCTCACGAGGCGACCAGCGGAGCAGACGCTGACTCTCAAATAGAAAGCTAGCGAGAGTAACACTCACTCCCAAGGTAACCCGCCCCAAGTCGGAAGCTCGCAAGGCATACCCTCACGTGTTAACACTAATCACGAGGCAGGCAGCGTAGCGAGGCGCTGACCCTCAAATAGAAAGCTAGCTAGAGTAACACTCACTCCCAAGGCAACCCGCCCCAAGGCGGACGCTCGCAAGGCGTATCCTCACATGCTAACACCAATCACGAGGCAGCCAGCGTAGTGAGGCGCTGACCCTCATGTTGAAAGCTAGTGAGAGTAACAGTTGCAAGACAACCAAACCCAAAGGCGGACGCTCGCCAGGCGGATGGCGTTTATTTATCATAGAAACATAGCATAAAGTCGAGAGAGAACACACGCGTGACCATATGATCGCTCAACACAATAAGGAATGATGACATCCCCGATGTCATGTGGCTCGAGCTATACCGGGTAGCGTCCCTTTTTAATATGTGTGATCTATGTTGATGAACGCTTCAGGGAGATTTTTTTCAAACCTGATAAGTATGTAAAAAATTGAGATTTAAAAGTTCATGGACGTTAAATGCTCTTATATTATTACGTTATTAATACAACAAGAACAATGGACCAAACGGAATTAAGAAACAGTTATGAACAAAACATATATAAGATTAAATATATCTTATATATTATTATGTTATTGATACAACAAGAACAATGGACCAAACGGAATTAAGAAACAATTATGAACACAACATATATAAGATTAAATATATCTTATATAACTGTATCTTAATCTAAGGTGACATATGGGAAATGTATTGGTTATACCTCCCCATACAGTTATCACTTGTCCGAGTCCACCTACTGTGCCTGGTGGATCATATCACTGCACATCGACATCGCACAAACCAAGTGACAAGTGTACTATGCAGTGTAGAGCAGGCTACAGACCTCTACATGGTGCAAGTAGTATCACTTGTGAGTCTTCAGGGAAATGGACGCAACATTCATCCTGTGTTGGTAAGAACAGTGAAGCTGTATTGACAATTGTCAATGCTTTGAAGTTGATTACACGAGGAAGTTGCATTTGCTCTTGTGAATGCTTTACTGCTAGATGTAACTAGACTTTCAAATGTCTCTATACTCTTATGGCCATGATGTCTAACTTCAATTACGACCTTTTAGAGTATATGCTTACTTGCTGCGTCTATGCTTTATTCTGGAAAGGTTTAGGGCAAACTGACCGAAGTTCGGACAATGATCCGATTCAAATATATATATTATGAAAGACTGTGTAATAAGTAATTATCAGCACAAAGTCAATTTCAGCAAATCAAAGTTTTGATATATCGACATAAATAAGCAAAATTGCGTTAGATTAACCGAAAAATAATGGCTTTAGTTACCTATAACAATTTGCCCGAGGTTCGGACGGTATTGACCAAACTTCAGACAGTACCACCTGATGTTTCAGCGTAAATGGATAAAAACTATTTATTAAAATGATTCCAAACATCAGAATACACGTGTTGAATAGTCAGTCATTCAACAATAATATATCCGTAGTTAAACTACTGGAAGTCATACGTCACTAATACAGAACATGCTTTCAATGACAAATTAATTAGCAACTGCCGCACGTGTCATTAGAATATATAACGTCACAATAGAATTCACAGCCATCTATGCAAATCAAAATTTTGAGAGCAAAACTTCTTATTTTCTAACTTAATTCTGTTGTCATATGTGAAACTCTCTTGTTTCTACATATTTTAAAGTTTTTCCCCGGTCATTTAAAACAATGTAAGTGTTTACAAAGAAAATTTAAAAGTGTCAGAACCATGATCAAAACTGTCCGAAACATGGTAATTTTGACATATTTTCAAACTCTCAATACCACAGAATCGCATTTAAAGTACCAATATTCTAAGTCATTGTACTATTGTTTCTTTTTCTATATTCATACAATTTGATATATTCTCGATCGTCCTATATATTCTGAACTGTTCTCCAACATATATATTAAAACAAATAGTTCACAAATTTATATAAAAAAGTCAATTGAACCTCACGCAAAATTTAGTTTTAAACAGATTCAAACTAACAAATATATCAAAAACAATTACATATAGAACATACTAAACAAAGAAACATTTTGAAATAAACATATAACAGTTATTACAGTTTTTATTGCTTGAAGTTCAGGCGATTTCGGGCGTAGTCCGAGCTTCGGTCAGTTTGCCCTAATACTTTCCTATTAAATGTGTTTAGTTATTGAGTAGGTCACATCCAGTAATCTGAAATTATAAATTAATTTTCCCAAATACCGCCAGCCGTTTCATTATAATATTTAGATGTTCATATGAAATTGAAATCTTTTTACTGAATTTTACCTCTTTAGTTCATTGTCAAATTAAATAAAGAATTAGCATTGTCAAAAGAATTTCGTTTTTCAAACAGATGTTAAATGAGCTCATAGGAATGAACTTCTACAACTCGTGTTCTCGTGAATATCAAAAGTTTGATCTTCTTCTACCACAACAATATGATGTCGTATCCGGTTTTTCTAGGCAGACCAGAAAGCATTTTCCATGTTGTATCAAGTTGGATTTAAACGATACAAAAATACACCATTTCAATATTACTGTGCTTCTCAGCTTCTATATGAACACTATCTTCTACCTCAAGAGTGATCAATACAGATTACAAAAACAAGAAACGTTCAATCATTTGATTTGTTTTATGAATGCTTCAGTAATGATTTTGGAGAAAATAATATTTTAGCGAAATGAAATGGATTCTTTCGTGGATCTCATTTATACGACATATAATCTTTTCTGTTAATATATCTTAAGCTTAAGGCGACATGAGGGTATTGAATATGTTAAACTACATGTTACAGCCATCACCTGTTCGAGTCCACCTTCTGTACTGCACGGATCTTATCATTGTTCATCCACGACATCGCACAAACCAAGTGAAAAGTGTACTCTACAGTGTACAGCAGGCTACAAACCTCTACATGGTGCATCTAGTATTACTTGTGAGTCTTCAGGGAAATGGACACAACATTCATCCTGTGTTGGTAAGAACTTTAAAGTTGCATTGGCTCTTGTAAATGCTTTACTACTTGATGAAACTATACGTTTTCAAATGTCTCTATATTCTTATGGCAACGATGTCTAACTTAAAGTCAATTGCGACCTTTCAGAGTATATACCTACTTCTTTATTCTGTAAAGGTGTAATACTTTGCTAGTTAATGTTTATAGTTGTTGAGTAGTTCACATCCAGCAATCTGATAGTATAAAGTAGTTTTCCCTAATACCGCAAGCACTTTGTTAAACACATTTAGATATCCATGTTGAATTGAAATAGTTTTACTGAATATTACATCTTTAGTCCATTGCGAAGTTGAATAAAGAATTAGCATTGTCAAAAGAATTTCGTTGTACAAAACACATGTTAAGGAGAGATGGGACGATGAAATCAAATATTTTAGAATTCGTTTATTTTTCAAAATAGCAAGTTTATTATGTCTTTTATCCAAAAATGTAAGAAAATCTGGGGGTCACCGGACGATTTAAAGAGTTATCGTCATTAATAATAATACACCCGTCCGCAAATTACGTCATTTTTGACTGATTTGGTGTGCTTAACTTAAGTGTTCGCTGTCAACGAATAGACTCCGAATCCTTTCAGATACATTTCAGTGACATTCGGGGATGTATAGCAAATCTATATTTTGAAAATTAATGACGCTGGAAAGAGAAACAAAATTGAATTAAGCACTTTTTAATTAAAAACGGCATTTTTATAATCCTGTTTCGCATATTCACCAGGAATTGTCACTAACACACATATTTTAGATATTGCTAATACTTTAATATGATGTGCGCAGTTAACTGAACAAACGAATTCAAAAATAATAATAAGGGGTCACCGAACGTTTTTTATCACTTTAACGTCATTTTTTTAATAAACGACATAAACGTAAAAACCTGACGTCACGGCAGTTTTGATGATTTCAAGTGTAACTTTGACGGCCTACTGTGAAATCGTTATTGAATATATAATCAATCTAAGAGTGCACGATGAAATAATAACTATCAGTTGATTATACCATTCTATTTAAGTTCGTCACTAACTTGAGATACGCATGTAATTCGAATAACACACGTAGTAACATATTTACCGCGAATATAGGTGACGGTAACGCTATGCGGCATGTCGTAAAATGACCGTTATAAAGGCGTTACGATAAATTTAAGCGCTCACCGTTAGTGTACACATAAACCTATGCCCAACACAACGTAATCCATATATTTTGAGACTTATTCACAAAAATAAATTGTTGTCGCAAAATGTTGCCTTAAGCGAGTTCGATTTCTGGGTCCCATCTCTCCTTAAAGTGAGCTCATAGGAATGAACTTCTACAACTCGTGTCGTCATGAATATCAAGTTTGATCATCTTCTAGCACAACAATATGATGTATGTCTGTGTAACGTATTGTGTTTTTCTAGTCAGATAAGGTAGCATTTTTCAAGTTGTATCAAATTGGATTTAAACAATATATATATACACCATTTCAATATTACTGTGCTTCTCATATTCTATATGAATATTAGCGTTTAGCACAAAATATGATCAATACAGTTAACTTATACAAGAAACATTCAATTATTCGTTATATGTTATGAATGCTTTAGTAATAATTTTGGACAAAATAATATTTTGGCAAAATGAAATGGATTCTTTTGAGGATCAAATTTATACTGGCATACAATCTTTTATGCCAATATATCTTATTTTTAAGGCAACATGAGGGTATTGAATATGTTATACTACATGTTACAGCCATCACGTGTTCGAGTCCACCTTCTGTACTGCACGGATCTTATCATTGTTCATCCACGACATCGCACAAACCAAGTGAAAAGTGTACTCTGCAGTGTACATCGGGCTACAAACCTCTACATGGTGCATCTAGTATCACTTGTGATACTTCAGGGAAATGGACACAACATTCATCCTGTGTTGGTAAGAACTTTAAAGTTGCATAGGCACTTGTGAATGGTTTACTACTTGATGAAACTATACTTTTTCAAATGTCTCTATATTCTTATGGCCACGATGTCTAACTTAAAGTCAATTACGACCTCAGAGTATATCCCTACTTCTTTATTCTGGAAAGGTGTAATACTTTGCTATTTAATGTTTTAAGTTAGTGAGTAGTTCACATCTAGCAATCTGAAATTATAAAGTAGTTTTCCCTAATACCACAATCACTTTGGTAAAAATATTTAGATATCCGTGTGGAATTGAAATAGTTTTACTGAATATTACATATTTAGTCCATTGTCAAGTAAAATTAAGAATTAGCATTGTCAAAAGAATTTCGTTGTACAAAACACATGTTCAATTAGCTCATAAGAATGAACTTCTACAACTCGTGTTGTCATTAATACCAAGTTTTATCATCTTCTAGCACAACAATATGATGTCTCTCTGTGTAACGTATCCTGTTTTTCTAGCCAGACCAGGAAGCATTTTCCATGTTGCATCACATTGGATTTAAACCATACATAAATACACCATTTCAATATTACTGTGCTTCTTAGCTTCTTTGTGAATATTATCTTTTACCTCAAGAGTGATCGATACAGATTACTTATACAAGAAACGTTCAATCATTTGATTTGTTTTATGAATGCTTCAATAATGATTTTGTACAAAATAATGTTTTAGCAAAATGAAGTGGATTCTTTCCTGGATCACATTAATACTGACATACAACCTTTTCTGTTGATATATCTTAAACTTAAGGCGACATGAGGGTATTGAATATGTTATACTACATTTAACAGCCATCATTTGTTCGAGTCCACCTTCTGTACTGCACGGATCTTATCATTGTTCATCCACGACATCGCACAAACCAAGTGAAAAGTGTACTCTACAGTGTACAGCAGGCTACAAACCTCTACATGATGCATCTAGTATTACTTGTGAGTCTTCAGGGAAATGGACACAACATTCATCCTGTGTTGGTAAGAACTTTAAAGTAGCATTGGCTCTTGTGAATGCTTTACTACTTGATGGAACTATACTTTTTCAAATGTCTATATATTCGTATGGCCACGATGTCTTACTTTATTAGTCAATTAAGACCTTTCAGAGTATATCCCTACTTCTTTATTCTGGAAAGATGTAATACTTTGCTATTTAATTTTTAGTTATTGAGTAGTTCACATCTAGCAAGCTGAAATTATAAAGTTCACATCCAGTAATCTGAAATTATAAAGTAATTTTCCCTAATACCGCAAGCACTTTGGTAAAAATAATTAGATATCCGTGTGGAATTGAATTAAGAATTAGCATTGTCAAAAGAATTTCGTTGTACAAAACACATGTTAAAATGAGCTCATAATAATGAACTTCTACAACTCGTCTTCTATTGAATATCAAGTTTGAACTTCTAGCACAACATTATGATCTCTTTCTGTGTAACGTATCTTGTTTTTCTAGGCAGACTAGGGAGCTTTTTTCAATTTGTATCAAATTGGATTTAAACAATACATAAATACAACATTTCATTATTACTGTGCTTCTCATCTTCTACATGCTGATTCATTGTTTACCTGAATAGTGATCAATAAAGATTAGTTATACAGGAAACATGCAATGATTTGTTATATTTTCTGAATATTTCAGTAATGATTTTGGGCAAAACCGTCTTTCAGCAAAATGAAATGGATTCTTTCCTGGATCCATTTATACTGTCATAAACCTTCTATATTTATGTATTTTAAGATAAGGCGACATCAGGGTATTAAATTAGTATTACTGCATTATGCAGCTATCACTTGTTCGAGTCCACCTTCCGTGCCCAACGGATCTTACCACTGTTCATCCACACCATCGCACAAACCAAGTGACAAGTGTACTCTGCAGTGTACAACTGGCTACAAACCTCTACATGATATATCTAGTATCACTTGTGATACTTCAGGGAAATGGACACAACAATCATCCTGTGTTGGTAAGAACTTTGAAGTTGTATTGACTCTTGTGAATGCTTTACTATTCGAGGAAAGTAGCCTTTCAAATGTCTTTGTCCTGTAATGGCCTTGATGTCTAACTTTAAGTCAATTACGGCCTTTCGGAGTATATGGTTATTTCGTTATTCTATAAAAATGTCTTTTCGGTAAAATGAGATGTATTCGTTCATGGATCACATATATACTGGCATACATGTAAAACCTTTTATATACATATTTTGTAAGGTTAAGCGACATGAGGGTATTGAATATGTCATACTACATTTTACAGCCATTACTTGTTCGAGTCCACCATCTGTGCCAAAAGGATCTTACCACTGCTCGTCGACATCGCACAAACCAAGTGACAAGTGTTCTCTGCAGTGTACAGCAGGTTATATATCTGTACATGGTGCATCTAGTATCACCTGCCAGTCTTCTGGAAAATGGTCACGGCACTCATCCTGTGTTGGTAAGAACTTACAACTTGTGTTAACTCTTTAAATGCTTTGATTACATGATAAAAACAAACTGTCAAATGTCTCATTAATCCTTAGAGCATGCATTGAGCATGGATAATGCGTTATATAAATTGACTATTATTATTATTATTATTATATCAATGGCGTGGACTGAAAGTCAATTTCTGCCGTTCAGATAATATACTTATTTCTTTAATCTGGTAAGGTGTAAAACTTTGCTATGGCATTGTTTATGGAGTAGTGAACATCCAGCAATCTGAAATCATCAATTAGTTTTCTCTAACACCGCAAGCATTTCAAATGAAGAATTGTAGATATCCTTATCATAATAAAAAGGTAATACTAGTAAGTTCATTTTTAGTTCATCACTTGCTATAAATATAATTAGCAGCTCCGACTAAGTCGGAGCTGCTATCAGTTTTTGTGCAGTTTCCATCGCCGCCGACGCCGCCGCCGACGCCGCCGCGTTTTGTATTGGCTATAACTTTTTTCCTAATTAGGTTTTGAGAACTCATATACATAACTTCTTACTTATACCCCTGGGGAATTTTTTTTAACATGTTCACATTCAAGGTCAAAGGTCAATGTCACGAGTTCTGAAATCGCTAAAAAAATCCTTGTAAACACGATAACTTGAAAAATATTTGTGCTATCAGGGTCTTCTTTGGTGTATATCAACTATGGAGAAAGGCCAAGATTTGAAAAGGTTTTCGCTAAAATCCGTCAAAGGTCAAGGTCATAGTGAGGTCACAACTTCAGCATGCTTTTGCAAAAATGTCTTATTTCAACTATTAACACTTTGAATCATTACATGATTGTGATACACAATGAATAGTGATCACTGATTGTGTGACCTTGAATTTTAAAGGTCAAGGTCACGAGATAGGGTCTTGGTCACCAGTTCTGAAATCACTAAATAACTTCTTTCCAAGGAGGTATCAACACCTCATATACATAACTTCGTACTTATGCCCCTGGGTAATTATTTTGACATGTTCATATTCAAGGTCATAGGTCAAGGTCACGAGTTCTGAAATCGCTAAAAAAACATCCTTGTAAACACGATTACTTGAACAATATTTGTGCTATCAGGCTCTTCTTTGGTGTATATCAACTATTGAGAAAGGCCAAGATTTGAAAAGGTTTTCGCTAACATCCGTCAAGGTCAAGGTCATAGTGAGGTCACAACCTAAGCATGCTTTTGCAAAAATGTCTTATTTCAACTATTAACACTTTGAATCATTACATGATTGTGATACACAATGAAAAGTGATCACTGATTGTGTGACCTTGAATTTTAAAGGTCAAGGTCACGAGATAGGGTCTTGGTCACCAGTTCTGAAATCACTAAATAACTTCTTTCCAAGGAGGTATCAACACTTCATATACATAACTTCTTACTTATGCCCCTGGGGATTTATTTTGACATGTTCATATTCAAGGTCAAAGGTCCAAGTCACAAGTTCTGAAATTGCTAAAACAATCCTTGTAAACACGATAACTTGTAAAATATTTGTGCTATCAGGCTCTTATTTGGTATATATCAACTATGGAGAAATCACAAGATTTGAAAAGGTTTTCGCTAACATCCGTCAAAGGTCAAGGTCATAGCGAGGTCGCAACCTAAGCATGCTTTTGCGAAAATGTCTTATTTCAACTATTAACACTTTGAATCATTACATGATTGTGATTCACAATGAAAAGTGATCACTGATTGAGTGACCTTGAATTTTAAAGGTCAAGGTCACAAGATATGGTCATGCTGACCAGTTCTGAAATCACTAAGTAACTTTTTTTCATGAATATATTAACACCTCATATAGATAGCTTAATTTCTTTCTTATACACCTGGTGAATGATTTTGACATGTTTCACATTCAAGGTCAAAGGTCAAGGTCATGAGTTCTGAAATCACTACAACAATCCTTGTAAACGTGATAACTTCAAACTTTGTTTGTGCTATTAGGCTCTTATTTGATATATATGAATTATGGAGAAAGACCAGGATTTGAAAACGTTTTCGCTAAAATCTGTCAAAGGTCAAGGTCACAGTGATGTCAAAACTTAGGCATGCTTTTGTGAATCTGCCGTATTTTAACTATGAACACTTTGAGTCATTGCATGATTATTATATGCGATGAAAAGTGATCATTGATGGTGTGACCTTCAAGGTCAAAGGTCAAGGTCATGAGATATTGGTTAAGGCCACGTTAATCCTTTCATCAAATTTTGAAAGAAGAAATAGGTTTTAAGAACCCTAAGTTTCGGAGCTGCTCTGCTTTTGCGGTGTCCCGCAAACGCTAATCTAGTATTATAATCAATTTATCAATTTGTTGTGGATTTGTGTTTAAAATTTGTTTAAAATGGCTGACAAAGGAGAGTGATTTACGATGATAAAACAAAATATCACCTTCGTTTCATACGATAACAAATCTATGAACACTGATAAATTAAAGTAAACATTTGTTTCTATAATCGGCTAGTGCGATTAATTACAAATTTGAAGACACATTGCTGAAACTCTCTTGGTTCAGAAATTACATGCGCTGGTCCTCCAAACATTGCGAACGGTGCTTATGACTGTGACAATGAAACACACAAGGAGGGTGACACCTGCAGTCTAAGGTGTACAAATGGGTACAAAGCGATCTCTGCCAATAACATAACCTGCTTATCAAGCAGCAGCTGGTCTACAGGGGGCTCGTGCACAGGTAGGTTGGCACATATATATATAAATACACTTTGAAATTAATTAAGCAACACCCAATTTTTTACCGCAAAATCGTTTCGATTTGAAAGAAGACAATACACCAGCTAGAGGTGTGCAATATAACCGGTTAACCAGTATTAACCAGTTTAAAGATGAAATTAATATGTATTGCAATATGTTTGGTGAAAACCGTTTTTTTACGATACATTTAGAACAGATTCTTACATTTAGAAATCTCTGATATAATTCCTTATAACTCTGATAATCTTTCTTATAAAATGGAGATTGTAGACAATACATATTTACTGGCATGTAATACAGTACGGCTTTGGTAATACTTTTTATTTCCTTATATGGACTATTGAACTGACCTGTCCAGCTGACTAATATTGAAGTTTTGCCTCGATTATGATTCCTTTAGAGAAGCTAGTGCAGTTTTGTTCATACCAAATCCAATATTATGCGATTTTTTAATAGTTTGTCATGTATTCTGGTTTTATTTAAGATTAATTATCCATGGAGTTTCCTTTCTTTATCTCTCAATTTAGCAATAACTATACTAAGTATTTCATTCTTGAAACAAATGTCTTGCAATAAATTGCAATACATATCGCAATATATCACATTACCTAACTCAAATACCAGGAAAACAGTTAGAGATTTTAGGTAGAACAATCATATACATGTAGCAGTGTTGCAATTAATGGCCACTCAAATAACGGTTCACTGTCTTTTGCGTAACGCCTTTTACAATAATTTGGTATTTTGGTTAATATAGTCAACTAAACAGATTTAACTCTTTGAAAATTCGCAATTTAATAAAATTTCAATTTTTTGGTAAAATTTCATACTGTTTTTAAACTTCTAAGTTGTATATGTTAATGATCTAAAATGGAAATGCTGAGCAATAATCGAAGAACAAATTGCATTAAATAATTTTGGCAGATGTTTATTCGTGACAGAGTTATGCCCCTCGAACATGAAGCCGAAAAACAAACTATAAAAATGGAGCATATTCAAGGGCATATAATTCGAGTTCAAGGACATAATTTTTTTAGCTTTCACATGAACTAAAACACACGTGTCTACATAATGCCGTTAGTGGGAAAACGTTTTTTAAAAACTCATATCCTCAAAACTGCAAAATTTCAGTACATTTTCATTTTATTTTGGAATTGTGACTGGAATTGACAGTCTGCAAGCAATTTTATTATTGATTCATGAAGACAATAAAATTGCCTTACTGTCCTGAAAAAAAATCACGAAATTCGACGGCTTATCTCCCCTGGAGTTTTTAGTTATTTTGAAAAATCACCAAATTTCAAGAATGCACCTATAGAAAAGTATAACGAAATCGTTAAAAACTAGAAATAGAGTTGTTCACCAATGATTCAGCTGCACAAATAGTTTCAGCAATTTGATGCAAGTAACTTCAGAGGAGAAGATTGTCAAATGTAAATGGGGTTAGAAATGTGTAGAAGAGTCTATAGTCAAACTTGCTGCTAAACCATATGACCCAAGGATTCGTCATGATTTATTTTTTGTTCGCATGGTTATTGCATATTTGTTGTTAAGTTGCAAGTCTCAAGCTACATTTTGACAATTGTTCTCATGTTAAAAATCGAAAAGCAGAATCAAACTGCATCTTAAATGGCTTAGTCGAATGAACCCATATTTTGCGGGGAAAACGTCATGGCTTAGGTTACCAGCCAACGAAGTTTGGTTGTAATAGCTACATTCCTTTTTTCGGTTGAATAATCTTACTACATTCCCACCGATCTCATGACTATTAGAGCATACTAAAAACGGTGAGGAATACCCTGTAGGGTTATAAGAAAATATTGACATATAAAATTACTTTTTCCGAAAATATGTTATTGCAACAAGAGATAAGGCAATATACAATAATGTAGGTTCAATTGCAGTGTCAATGTAGTTGGATTAGTATAATGCACTCAATTCGTATTCTCCTAGTCAGCTGGAATATCAATACTCTTTGACTGAGGGAATCGTTTCAAAAACAAAATACCAAAATAATTATAAGGTGTATTAACTGTTTCTTAGCATATTATATAACTATTTGAAGAGTAAACCTATTGAGAATGAGAACTAGTATGAGAAAGATACTCGTGATTGATTAACTATTACAAACAAGCATGCAAATTGTTATTAGATTTGTTTTGTTAAGAAGCTATAATGTTTATTTCAATAAAATGCTAATAAATGTAGTAAAACATTTTTAAAACGGTAAACGAACAGAAGCATTGCAATACGAGGGTAAACAATATTCTTAAAATCAACGGGAGTTATATTGTTTCTTAGATTCAAGATAAATAATTGAAGGTTTGATTTTAACAAACAAGTACTTTTAAAATCAACAAAACCCACAATGGGCCAAATTAAATTCCGAAAAAGTAATGAGTAAAACATTACCAAATAAGCGCTTGCTAGCATAATCTTAGATGAACGGAAACTCTTCCGTGTTGTTATGTTATCAAGCCTTCATCATCATCTAGCACAATCAAACGATGTCTCACAATGTATATTGTTTCGCTTTTCTGTGCAGATCAGAAGGTAACTTCTTTGAGGGGCATTTTAGAAGCTGGTATGATTAATGAGAACATGGTCTATGGATAGTCAACCTCGTTATTACGTCGCACTCTTATCAATAAAACTTTGACTGTCATTCTCATTCATAGATAATAATGTATTTTACAAGTTATAGTTACAGTATTGCTGTGCTTCTAAACTTGTATATGAATATTATTTGTTACCTTGTTTCCTTAATCAAACTATATATTATTCATTCTTGAAACATGCAAATATATGTCATATTTATGGATGCTTCAGTAATGGTCACTAACAAAAAATGGTTTACACTTAAATCAAATACATTCTTTTTGGTTAACATCTCTTAACAGTATATCTTAAAGTAAAGGTGACATAACGGGATTACATAGGTAATACTTCCACATGCAGCAATCGCCTGTTCGGATCCACCTTCTGTGTCCAACGGATCTTACCACTGCACATCAACAATGCACAAACAAAGTGACAAGTGTACTCTCCAGTGTACAGTAGGCTACAAACCTCTACATGATGAATCTAGTATCACATGTCAGACTTCAGGGAAATGGACACAGCACTCACCCTGTGTTGGTAAGAACTTACAACTTGTGTTAACTCTTTAAATGCTTTGATTACATGATAAAAACAAACTGTCAAATGTCTCATTAATCCTATATCAATGGCGTGGACTGAAAGTCAATTTCTGCCGTTCAGATAATATACTTATTTCTTTAATCTGGTAAGGTGCTAAACTTTGCTATGGCATTGTTTATGGAGTAGTGAACATCAAGCAATCTGAAATCATCAATTAGTTTTCTCTAACACCGCAAACACTTCAAATGAAGAATTGTAGATATCCTTATCATAATAAAAAGGTAATACTAGTTAGTTCATTTGTAGTTCATCACTGGCTATAAATATAGTATCATAATCAATTGATCAATTTGTTGTGGATTTGTGTTTAACATTTGTTTAATATGGCTGACAAAGGAGAGTGATTTACGATGATAAAACAAAATATCACCTTCGTTTCATACGATAACAAATCTAAGAACACTGAGAAATTAAAGTAAACATTTGTTTCTATAATCAGTTAGTGTGATTTATTAAATATTTGAAGACACATTGCTGAAACTCTCTTGGTTTAGAAATTACATGCGCTGGTCCTCCAACCGTTGCGAACGGTGCTTATGACTGTGACAGTGAAACACACAAGAAGGGTGACATCTGTCGACTTAGGTGTATTGATGGGTACAAAGCAATCTCTGCCAATAATATAACCTGCTTATCAAGCAGCAGCTGGTCTACAGGGGGCTCGTGCACAGGTAGGTTGGCACATATATATAAATATATCATGGTTTAACTGTACATCCTTTTTTTATTTATATGAATATGAAATAGTTACTTGTTATCAACGTCTTAAAATAGTTGTAATGTATTGCTTGAGGTAACTCTACCCCGGACATTATTAGTTAGTTCGTCTTTAGTTCATCACTGGTTATTAATATAGTATAATAATCAACTTATCAATTTCATAATGTTGTAATACTGATGATGTCACAATTCTTAAATCCTACTGGGATCAACGGTGAAGAAGCATTATGAAAGTTCTGGATTTGTGTTTAAATTTGTTTAATATGGTTGACAACAGAGAGTAATTCACGATGATGAAACAAAATATCACCTTCGTTTCGTACGATAACAAATCTAAGAACATTGAGAAATTGAAGTAAACATTTGTTTCTATAATCAGATAGTGTGATTTATTAAATATTTGAAGACACATTGCTGAAACTCTCTTGGTTTAGAAATTACATGCGCTGGTCCTCCAACCGTTGCGAACGGTGCTTATGACTGTGACAGTGAAACACACAAGAAGGGTGACATCTGTCGACTTAGGTGTATTGATGGGTACAAAGCAATCTCTGCCAATAATATAACCTGCTTATCAATCAGCAACTGGTCTACAGGGGGCTCGTGCACAGGTAGGTTGGCACATATATATTAATACACTTTGAAATTAATTAAGCAACACCGAATTTTTTTTACCGCAAAATCGTTCCTATTTGAAAGAAGACAATATACCAGCTAGAGGTGTGCAATATAACCGGTTAACCGGTATTTACCTGCTCAAATATGAAATTAATATGTATTGCGATATGTTTGTTGAAAACCGGTTTTTACAATACATTTAGAACACATTCTTACATTCAGAAATCTCTGATATAATTCCTGATAACTTTGTATTCTGGTTTATATAAGATTAATTAATCATGGAGTTTACTTTCTTTATCTCTCAATTTAGCAATAACTATACTAAATAATCCATTCATATAGCAGTGTTGCAATGAATGGTCACTCAAATAACGGTTCACTCGTTTGCATAACGCCTTTTACAATAATGTTGTATTTTGGTTAATATAGTTTAATAAACAGATTTAACTCAAATAAGCTAAAATTTATTCACGGATCATTACGGTTGGAGGCTTTTTCTCAATTACTGTTAAAAGGGATTGGAAGCTTAATGTCTGTCTAGCTTCTTATCATGAATGATTAAAGATGTTTTGTGTGTGAATATCAACATGGTATACAAAATTGTTGTTTACAATAGATCAATTCTAAAGTTCGATGTGTAGTTTTTTCTCCAAGGACAGTACCATTACATTTTCCCTCATATTTTCATAAATTGTGCATATGGTAGATATATATATATATATCACTATTATAGAAAAACATCACTATGCATAACAAATGCATGACAATATTTGTTACATTAAAAACATGTACTAGCTGTAAATCAATAATGGATGGACGTCTTAAAAGTGGTTTGCACATACTTGAGAATGAAAACAATAATAATATCTTGTTTTGATGTATTTTGATAAAATGTATAATTATTTTTTTAATGTCTTAAAGAGAAGCAGTGCCCATCTCTGCCAGCTGTTAACAACGGGAGATTCGTCTGTCTTCACAACACACATAAACCAAATGACATCTGTGATCTCAAGTGTGATCTGGGATTTAAACCAGACTCTTTGGTTACACATACGGAGTGTCTCTCTACCGAAACGTGGACGACGTCTGCAATCTGCAAAGGTAAAATAACATTGCAAGTTTAATTTATACTTATATGTATAGGTATTACAACCAGCACGAGTTATTGTCTATTGAGAAAGTGGTATCTTCAAATAGCTGCTATGAAGTGTGTAATTGAAATGAAGACAGTAAAGGATCATCGCCCCCAAGTGTATTGTTTCATTTATATCCCGGAAAAGGTCTTCCCCTAATAACCCAATTCCACCGAGCATACGACCCAACTACGATCAGTTTTGGTTTCCCACCTGGTTGTGAATACTGTCACCAACTCCCAATTACATGGCACTGCAGTCTTCGGAAGATCCCCATGCTTGCAAAAAGCATCTTCTTTACTCGTCATGGGTCGCATATTGTCGCAAAAAGTCTAAGATCGATGCGACTGATGTCTTGCTCGCAAATTGCTTGTAATGCGCTCATATTGGTCTCAATGAGGTCTTCGTACGGTTGTATGTCAGTCGCATGAACTCCCACCTCAATGGTGTCAACTCGAGTGCGTTCGTATTATACAGTGCAATCAGTGTCGAGCGCTCTAAACCCATGTAAGATCCCACAGCAACTGCGTGTTTGATCAATGTTATAATGCGACCAATCATGCGTATACCTGCGACAAATAAGTAATCAATTCCGAGACCTCACATACCACACACGATTTAGTTGTAGATCAATTCTAATTAGGTCATATTCCTCTTTGAGATGGAGAGTATTATCAAAGCAAAGGCGTCAGCCTCCTGGTTTCAACGTCTGGATTAGGGTCAGCTGAAACCGTTGGTCGTGATACACTTGTCACATACCAGTATTCGCTTTTACTTTGTGCAGGTGCACGGATTTTAATGTGTTTCCAATCGAGAACACCTATAGCATGAAGTACTTGCCATCGATCCTCGAACTTATTGGCTTTTCACTCTTTTTCTGTAGAAAATCTATAGGCAGATGATATGGGTATCATGCGCTGAACTGATGCCATGATGGCCCTGTTAGCCATATGTAATACTTGCATACTGGTACTGGTAAGGTAAGTGCAACCATCCAAAGAACCTCTGAATAAGATAGCTGCTGCCTTTACCAAATGTGTATCTATTATTCTTAAAAAATGCGGGCTTTCCCGCTGTAAGAAGATGGTGGTAGTACTGATTGTGTTCTTTTCTCTCAAAAGGGGTGAACCACTCTTGTAACATAGTCTTGTCCACGCTAGGTAATAATGCAATAACTTGTAGTACACTGAATACGTAACTGATAACTATCAGACTCTATGGTAAACATCTTGTTGTGATGGTTCAACAGTGATATAGAGTTGATGAACTTATGAACTGGATGCGGAGCACACTAATGTGATATGCTGGTCCCAGACCAGCCAATAGCTGGTCTCAGAATCATCTGGAAGATGTGACAAACAAAATGTTTACGAAAATAACAATACCACGATTGAGAACATGGGGGTCATGAGGTTGTGACTGGCTCCCTCAAATTCATGTATATAAGACTCTAGTATTCAGTGGATGGGCAGACTTGGTCTCGGCAACTCTTGTGAGTCCTTGCGACTCTCAAGAGTCATTACAACAGCTTCGTTCTCTTAACTTACGTTGTCTGTATGTTAGGCCGTGCTGACATTATGTACCTGCGAGTCATTGCTTGACTTGATGATGTATTAAATGTTATAAATGCATCTGAGTCAACGGCTGAGGGCAGCTTTGTTACACTCTAGTAAACACTTTGCATTCAGTTGATGCCTTTGACTTCAATGACGGTGTCTCATCAAAACTATATGGTGCAGTCACCGATATTCTGCAGTTGTTGTTGGGTTTCACAAAGCAAAGCAAGGACCAGGGCCATTTCGTTTTCCATCTTATCTAGGGACTCAGAATGATATAAGTGCAGCATTTTTTACTTTGGACCTGACTGGTCATGCAAAAATGTTGTCATGAGGTCGCACTTGTGGTCACAATCGATTGCACAAGCTGTTGTACAGGTCACAAATCGAATGAAAGTCGATCTCAGAAACTGTTGCGGTGATCTCAGTATGGTCCTAGCCACTTGTATGTGAAATCGCCAAATCGGTCGTACCAAATTACATGTACGACCCTATTGAGACCGATATGTGATCGATGCAACCAATCGTAAATGGTTGGTTTAACTTATCTGCTTCTTCCTACATTGCAAATGACAACTATGGGGAACAATTATAACATGTTTAATGCACTGCTTCTTAAGTAACCAGTCGGTAAACAAAGTTAAACATATCGTTTCGAAGTAACTAATAAAAAAGTTTGCCTTCTGTAACAATAATAAAAATACAACCCTGTTTCAATTTCCAATTTGGGCGATTCATAGTGTTGTTTCACTGCTGCTACTAAGTTTATAAGCTCACAAACCACTGTAATATTACAAACATGAAAGGAAAGAAAGTTAGATGCTAGTATATTTCTATGGTATTCCATTGTAGCATAGTTTTGCTGCTTGCACTAAGTCTAAACAGGTCACAAACTACTGTAACATTACAATGTCATACTTGTAAAATACACCTTCCCCATAACGACATTGCAGTATTTTGCAGCACGAAACGTTATAACTGAATGTGTAATAATTGAAAAGAGCTATCCAAAGTTTAATTTGTATTAAATGTGTCAATTAGATAGAGAATACTAAAATAAGTATAATGTAACATCACAATTTTGTATCTAAGAAAGGAAAGAAATGTCGATATTAATTACCTTCACATGCTATTCCACTGCATCAGTATGTTAAGGTTTGATCATGCTACAGTAATATAGTTTATGACATAAAACGCTTCTCTAACAGTGCTCTAACATTGATAAACCAATGCTCAAAAGAAAGTTTACTAAGAAATATTTTAAATAATTCGTGTAATACCTAGGTTATATATATATATATATATATATTAGATGATTATTCAACATGTCGCAGGAACACAACACAATGTTTTCCATGACAATAAGTGGAGTATAGTGATATTTGTTCATGCAACACGTGATTTTACCGAAAACGATGCAAGGTCTCATTCCATGTAGAGCACGAGCCAAATCACATGATGAAACACATGACACTGCACATCAAGAAGGCAGCAACACAAGGCACATAAAAGAAATGCCGAGTTTAACGGCAATATAGAGTGAGACAGGTAAGACATTAGATAGGCCTAAAAGTTGTAGACCCTGGGTCACCACGCCGGCGGAAGACTCTCGCATCCAGGTTATTCACCTGATAAACCGCTTCATCACCACGACGGAAAACGCAGCGACGGCATTTGGACATAGGATCATTATACACACAGTGTACGG
Source organism: Gibbula magus (assembly GCA_936450465.1). Classification (NCBI taxonomy): domain Eukaryota; kingdom Metazoa; phylum Mollusca; class Gastropoda; order Trochida; family Trochidae; genus Gibbula; species Gibbula magus. Next base: position 46,522,243 of record OW388301.1, read on the forward strand.
CAGATTGCGTCAGCATGGTATTCGAGCACGTCGACCCTACTGTAGTGTGACGTTGACACGCCAACATCGAATTAACAGATTGATATGGGCCCGACAAGTTTGACATTGGCAAGTGCGAAATTGGAGCCGTGTTCTGTTCTCGGATGAGAGTAGGTTTGCCTTGTCCAAATCAGGAAACGACCAGCAGCACCGGACAACCTTCAAACATTAGAACAGTGTCTAAATGATGAATGGACATCATTGATGCGACGGGTGGCTCTGGCATGCATTCATGCCCAAGGTGGAAATACTCGGTATTGAACACGTGTCCAAGGACTATTCCATTACTTACGATCTCATTTTCAGCATATACAGCTTGACAGTAATATTGAGAATTTTAAATTTTTGACCCCATGTGTCATTGAACCTCTATTGGGCATTCATTTTCTGTTTTATTGAAAAGAATGTATGCATACATTATGTTAAAACGCCACTCTACTGATATATAACTATTTTAAGACTTTATCTTCATCTGGTTTTCTTTCCTGCTTCTTCAAATCCTTTGTATACTTTCTGTTGGACATGGGTTTAGTTTTAAAATAAGAATGTCAATTACCACTTTTTTCAAATACTTATCACAATTACAGCCTTAGCAATACCAGTGACAACATCAACTTCAACAACAACAGAATCTTTAACAACAAGAACATCGCTACCTCCGGTGGGAACTTATACTGTCACCAGCAGGATATCGTCAATGTTATCTACACAACACGGAAAAGATACAACCTCTCCTTCAGGTGCACACAGGCAAAAGAAGTTGCTTTATTTAAGTATTCCTGCAAATTAAAACACAATTTTGTGTATTTCATTATTGTTTTAGCTATGAAACACTGCCCAATACAGTGAATAATTTGGGATCGCTTAACACAGCAAAAATAACTTCATTTCTGTTATTGCGTAAATGAAACGGATTTTGGGTAATATAGATTTCCGCAACGTTTCCACTCTCCTGAAATGAAGTTATCCGTTTCTGCTTCATTTCCGTAATGGAAATAGTCAGTTGTTTATTTCCGTTGCGTTTTTTAGATGGAAACTGCATTTGTATATTTCATTTGTGTTTCCAACAGCAGTAAATTAAAAGATTTGTGTATAGTACAGATTTCCACATCGTTTCCGCATCCATAATTACAACTCATTTCAACTGCGGAAATTAGTTTAAATGTTCATGTAGACTTAATGCCAATGTGTGTTTTGTTTATATTATGTTTGCAACTCTAACATCTTGCTGAAAATCGTGTCCTCTTCTCTAAATTACAAATAATAATATATTTGGGGAAAGGTTATTTGGCAAAATAGCTAATGGTATTAATACAAAATACAAGAAACAAACCTAATACTTACTGACAGCATATTGTCTTGGTCTGATCTACATATATTAATATTAATATTAGGTTATTTTATTTTGGAAAACTAGAAGAGTTGACATACATTATGTCGTTTCTAAGGGTGTCAACATCATAAGAGTATAAAAAATGTTGTTACAATTGCATAGCTCATAGCATCTACAAATCAAGTTAAGTATTTTCTCTTCCAAACTTTCTTGAGATGTTTACCAAAAATGATTGCCTGAAGCCTGCTTAATATTAAAATGATTAAAATGTCAGACAATAATATTATTTAGTTCAAATATGTAGTCAAAGGAATTAAACTTAGCAATTTTTAGAAATAAAATTTAAAAGAAATCAAAATGAAAAAAAGGACACAATTGTGACCTGTATTTGGTAAATTAAAAAAATATATGCAATAAATAATTACATAATTTAAAATATGTCCCGGCCTATATTTTATTTACACAGCGTGAGCAGACTACATAATATTTTGAGGTATCTGACATATTCTTTGACCTAATTTTGTATTTGATTAACTGGAAATATTTAGATCTAATATTTATAACCCGAGGTCTCAAACATTGGGGCTGATTTTGTCATTCATATTCAACAAATAAATTTCGGTCATAAAAGGTTACACACGTGACAGTGATAGAAATCAGCCATTGTATCTACTAAAATGATCAGTCAAGTGCACTTGCACTTCAGTCACAGACGTCAGCTGTTTGAGTTGTCTCCCTTCGACCGTCAAATGTCACGTCGAAGACCTCCCGTTGTTGTTCGCTGCACTGTTTTCAGCCCACAGCTTCTCGACACGAATGAAATTTTCCGTTCTAGACTTCGGCTATTTCCGACAATGACGTCATGCCATCGAGTCATTTCACTGACGCAACAAACAGACGACAACAAACAAACCAAGTGCGAGAAGAATCGAGCCTGTTTACAGACTTTCGGTTAGATCTACCTGAAGGCCCCAGACCAAAGCTATTCGAGGACGCCGTGCCCGACATTTCACTGGCCTGCAAAGAAATTCAGCTGACAGCGACAGACCGACTTGCTTCATTTGAGTTCAAAGTTTGATCAAAACAAGAGAGGAGGCCATTGCACTTTCATGAGGTGACGTCTGACATATTTTGATGTACAGTAGCCTACACGTATGCATGAATATGTTTTATAGTTTATTGCTTAAAACTAGATATACTTGAAACTAATTAGAATCTATTTTCGCTATTTTCCGGATCACCTCATTTTTTCGCCATAGACAATGTTTACTATTCCGTAGAGCTAAGTGCCAACGGTATTGCAACACTCTCTGTTTTTCCATAGGATCCCGTGTTATCAAATACTTATGTTTATTCAATATTTGTTCCAGGTAATAAACGACACTGTCGGTCATCGCAGGACGGCGCCATGGGACCAAGGGAAAGGAACCTTGAGCTTCCACCTGCCTGCCAGCGATACTGGAAGAGGCGAGAGAGCAAGCAAAGTCAAAGATATCATTTCATATGCCAGGTTTCACGTAACTCACTTCATTTGTTGAAATGTGTTAATTCATACATTAATTGCGTGCAGTGAAATTCTGAAATTATTTCCAAAATATGAGATTTGCAAAACGAAGGGAGGTAACTCTGGCTTGACTTTCGCTTAAGCATTGGAGTAACGTGGAACCGTGATACCGTGTATTAGTCAAGAAATCATAAAATATTATGAGCCTTATTATTGGTAAATTCTAATATAATAATGATATATAATGTCAATATATCAAGCCATAAGGGTAGGTCTAGATGTGTGAAAGGTAATCTTCATAATAAAATATTACAATACCTTGTCTTGACCTGTACAGTAAAGAATATCGATGATTTTGTATAAATAAAGCATTCTTTCATAATAAACAAATCCAAGAAATCTGATTGAGGCATGTGGTAAACACCAGTTGGAAAGAGCAAAAGCGATTGGGGTTTAACATATCATGTATTAAAAAATAATTCTAATATTTCTTTGAGAGAATGATCATTTTGTGAAAATTCTGAAACTAATATACAATATGTGTATTTTTAGTTGCAGTACCTGCAGGCCAAGGTATGCACTAGATGGGTGCAAACTGTTCCAGTGGTCAGAATAGCAAGGACAATACAGACAGTTGCCGCGACTCAAGTTGACCCTTACAACAGTGTCCTGACATGCTCAAGTAGGTGTATATTTAAAATTATTAATCTGATAAAGCCAACACATGTCATTTTTATTTATTTCTAGTTCATCACTCTCCAGAATTTACATTCTTATATGCTGGAATATTGTGTGAAGACTTTTGTTCAATTGACAATGTAGATTTTAATGTCAACTGACATCAGGTCTAGAAATAAACACTAGTCATTCAGCCCCGGGCTAGAACAAATTACCTTGGGTTATCAAAATGTGGATACTGCTAGCCTTGTGAGCCAGACATCACTTTCTGGGCTAGAAATTATTACAATTAACGCTTATCCTTCGGCCCGAGGCTAGTATAAATGATGTTGGTCTAGCAAAGGTTAGCTTCGGTTAGCCCTATTGGCCGCTTAATATTCCTGAATACTTATGAAAGAGCTTAGACACAAAGTATGAGTAGAGATTTCTGTCTTTATCAGCACCAATGGTATCAGATGTGAAACAATGATTTAAGTGGGGAAAATACTTGCCATTGTAGTTCAAACTTATAACTGTTAGATTACTAGCAGATACTGGCTAGTGATACTCGTATTGGGCTAGTAAAATCTGAACGACTGGCCTTGCAGGCTACTATGTGTTTGAGGTTAGTTTCTACCCGTAACCCCTGACTTTAGAATACTCATAGCAAGAGACAATCATCTATAAAGTAATTGAATGGCAAAACGTGTGTCATTCAAACACAGAAGTTTAGATTTATCAATACGGAGTCCACTTTATGGGCTGGTCCAACTTTAACTAGGCAGCAGTACTGTAGTAGTCCAAATAATAACTAAGCCCTGCAGGATACCATATGTTTCAATTTAATTTCTTCCCTTGGACATTGAACCAATCTCTGGAAGATTGATATGTAATACTTTAAAAGTAGTGGCTTATGAAGCTTATTAGGTATTTAAAGGCACTGTAGCATGCATGTACATGGATTGGGAAAGACACCTTTGACAATGGGTCATATTAAGGGCTTTGAGTAATTTTCTAGATTTTGAATGGGCCATTCTTCGATGTGCAAAATGGCCCATGGCTCCTACCTTCCCAAATGCCTGAGCATGTTTTTTGGAAATTATTTGAGCTCAAATATGAAAGTATGAAATAATTATCAGGGATCGACACTCGCACTTGTCCGCTAGCCCGAGGCCAGGGAAAATTCAGAAGGGCAAGTGAAATGTGTTTGTATCCCTGCAGATTAACATATGTCACTAGCCCGAAGTGCTAAAGATTGCCAGCAAGCTTCCACCCCTGAATATATATATATATATATTTATATATGTATATATTGTTACGTAACATTAGAGGTTAAAACATCCCGTTATTCAACCCGATAAGCTGTATCCATAGAAAACGGTTATCCGTTTTGGAATGTACCCAATTTAAAACATCTATAACATTTTAAATAGCTCATCAATATACTTAATTATATTTCAGCCAAACTATTGACATTCCTAATATTCCCTACATAAAATGGCCTATGCTAAAAAATAAATCATAAAATTTTCAAATTTATCAATATACAGAGTTCTTTCATTTTTTTTAAAATGATGAAGTCATGACCAAAAATGTCTGTAATAATGTAATAATGCAGTGATTATTAGGGGTGACCCAAAGGGACTATTGCGATAGCGATAGTCTATTGCCACTTACTATTGCAATAGCGATAGACTATTGTAACTCACTATTGCAATAACTATTTCAGACATTTTGCATTGTATATTTGAGTTTATAAAAGATAATTGTTTAATTAAATTATGTATTCAGGATACCGAAAAATCACAAATCTCAAAATACTGCAGTTCAAATACTATACGTGTGAACCATTTCACCCCTAAATAAATAAATATCTAAATAACACTCCTGAATCAATAAAAAGAGTTCTAAATTGAGTGTACATGGTTCTGTTAAGCCATGCAAGTCCATTTCCTATCGAGTGGCCATTTTAATGTGTTCACATTAAAATAGCCGCTCGAAGGTACTTCAAGTAATGTGACTTATGTAGCGATACCTTAAAACTCAGAGTATTTCTGAGTTCTCAAGAGACCTTCAAATCATGCAAAAGGTTGACAGAGCCAATGGCTCGAGATATGCAATCTTAGATAATAAATCATTCACGAACTGATGAGCTACAGAACCTTGAGGTAATGGCTATATTTTGTAATCTTTACACGTGTTTATCGTTGAATAATTTTAAAACTTGTTGTTAAAAGGTAAAGAAAAGAACCTTGAGGCTACATTGAAGAAGAAAGACTGCTGCTTTGAGCAGCTGGATCAAATCCATCTCGAAGTCTCACTGTGACAGTGGTAAATGGGCTTCTTGAATCAGCATACTCGTCACTCATCATGGCAAGCTTGACACAAATTGTTCCCATGGTCTGCCTAACCAAGAGGGATGGGATGCAGAGAGGTAAATATAAGTTGAGGAAAAGGGTGGGTTATTTGTAATAAGAGCAAGTTTAAGCAAAATCAAAATAAAAGCTTCTCTTGATGTGTATCAGTGAATGAACCAACCTTGAAAAGAACCAATCCAAAAGTGTTATTTTGTCAAATCAAATGGTAAATTTTACACTGCAGTTAAAAGTTAATGTGAAGCCTTAAAGAATAATAAATGTTATTATATGACGAGCAGTGAAATACTGGGATTTATCAGTGCAATAAACTGTCTATCAAGCTACAGCTACAAATCGGACGTAGTTACATGGATAATATCATATAATAAATAGAATATCTGTCAATTCTTGACAAATACCATCTCTCGTAAGGTGCGCCACTCGTGAAAATATAACCTTTCTACCTCACTCGATGAGATAAACATAGTATTAGTCAAGAAAAGACAGATAACCTCTTAAGGCATGGCATGGTGTCCGGCGTCCGTCCATCCGTCTGTAAACTTTTTGCTTTTCTCTTCTCCAGAACCAGTGACTCTAGAGAGGTGAACTTTGATATACACACTCTTGGCCAAGGGGGGTTCTAAACTGTGGTGACCCTGTGGCCCCAAATAAAGGCCTCACAGGCCATAACCTAAAAACCTAGTCTCATCTTCTCCAGAAAAAAAGACATAGAAGGCTGAAATAATGTGTACAGCCTCGTTAGCCAATGGAGATTCTAAATTGTAGATTTGGTGACCCTGGGGCCTGGGACCCTGTTTCACGTGCTCGATGGTCGGTCTAACTTGAACCCAATCTCAACACTACATCAAACCACAAACAGAATTGACAACATTTTAGTTTTATGTTCAGTTCTCGTTTGTTTGACATATTAGGGTAAAAGAGACGTGTCCTTGTCAGATAAAAGTGTTTATATTAGGCAGCTCACAGAAAGCATGAACTAAGTTGGTACTGTCAATGTCAATATCGTCAGCTTACATAAAATTAAAAAAAACACAATACAACATTTTGTGTTTATAAAAATGTGCACTTCCATTTAAAGTTACTGCAGCGCGTTTATTTGCATACATTTTTTGCTCCTTTGTGTCATTTTTTTAATGTTTTTTTTTAAATTAAAATTTAGACAATATAATATATTCCGTTTAGAGGGTAAAACATCTCATTACCCAAGCCAATAAGCCGTATCAGTAGAAAAATGTTTATCCGTATTGGTTTAAAATGGTGCGATCTGAAAAGCGACACTTTTGTGGAATTCTTCAGTGTGAGTAGTAGTTTGCAGTTTCATGCAATTTGGAGAGGTTGACAGCAAGATGGTTGGTCATTCCATCATGCCATATTTTCATTCCACTCTGAGTTTTAAAGAGCCATTGAGTATGTTAGTGTTTTAACTACAACATTATGTTCATGTGTATCAATCGCTAGGGAAATCTACAAAACTATGACACATAATTTTCATATCACGACAACCCGTTGAAATTTGGTTTTAAAGACAAGTTAGTCTTAGATTAAGGCGTGTCAATAGAATCTAACTTCATATTAACAGCTTTTCCTTTTCTGTATAAAAACAGTGCCACCCAGCAACATTTCCGAGGCGTGTTGGCTTATCAATTTTACAAGTCGCCTAAATGTCAACCCATATGAAGCTCGTTTTTCTAAAGTGTTTTCAACTGAATGTGACAATTGTTTTATTATCATGTTTCACAAGATCCTGTTAATATACAAATTATTGACATTTCACTTGTAAAATGTATTTTATTGTGATAATACCAGCAAACTATGACAGACATAGTATCTGTAAAAATACATAATTGAAATAAATGGTAAATAAATAAACGCCAAAAACGTATATTTATAATTTTTTGAATACTCATAAATTGTCTCTTGTATTTGTTTGTTTATGTTTTTGTTTATTTGGGAGTAAACCACAATGTGTCGCGCTTGAAAATAATAGACTTGATCTATATGTAAACTGGAAACGTATCATACTCATTTTGGGTCGAAAAAAGTCAATTTGCGAAAAACTAAGAGTATATATTTCATTACGAAATGTCTATTAACATACACAATGGCTCTTATAGTTATAGCTTAATCAATCAGAATGCTTTAACTACTTTCGAGCAGGCAACTTAATGTGAACACCTTAAAATGACAGGGCCGTAAACATTCGTTATAGAATTCTTTAATTGTTTAAGGGGTCTTATTTAGCCATTGGTTACACTGTTTATGTTTCTTTTCGTGAGAGAAATGGATTTTCTGTTAGAACGGTGTGCTATAGTTCCTTTAAAGTGACAAAAATAAGACTACTATGCAAACTTATAACCATTTTGGTAAAATCAAATCTAAGAACTCTAATCAATTGCTCAATTAATTGCATAGAAATGTCATTCTCATGTCATCTGGTTGTAGTGTTAGTTCACTCGGCCAGAAACCACCAGGTTGCAGGTTCGATCCCACAGTTCCTCGAACGTATTTGTGATGAGTGTGAAAGTGCCAATTAATCTGTCAACTTATACAAACGTTTGATGTAAAATGAGGAAGATTGTCACAGCATTAACATTTTACATCGAAATATGTAATATTTATGTCTGTGGAAATCGAGTTATTACATAACAACAGTGATCTTTGAGTTTGAATTACGTTGTTTGAAAATAACCTGCATCATTAGCGTTTTGATAGTCCAGCCGTTCAATAGTAACAGTGTAAGAGATGTTTCTATATGTGTTGACATGATTAAATTCACCATTGATGATGCTGATAGCTTTCTATTAGTTGTAATAAATGCCTTCATTGGTATCGATAATTAACATATTTAATTAAAGACATTAACACACTCTCAGGGATGTCATGTTGTTTTACAACACTCGTGCCAGGAAAATTATGTTTCCCTTGCTCTTCCTCGGGACAAGATAATGTTACAGCCTTTCATTATGACAACATTATGACATATGGATATGAATCTATTTATTCAATTGTGGAGAACTTGTTTCACCATACGATGAAACAAGGTTAAGATAATTTACAATTACTAAAACTAAAATACAATAAGGACCTATAGCTGTTTGCTGACATACTGTTCAAACATACTTGGCTCTATAACTGATCAGACCTTAGATAAAACAATATATGAGGTTGAAACCATACATTTTCTAAATCGACAATTTATGACCCCTATTTGCCAAGACGACTGTACACATATTTTGGAGCCACACCAGATCTACAATTTATCATTCCCATCTGCCAAGCTGTCGACGAAGAAGACGACACATGTTGATTTTTTTTACCTGTGGTCCTTGGTTGAGATCACAGATTCCAATGGGAAATAGTCTTAACACACGATAAGATAGTTTTAGACGGCATGCCATCTTTATGAGACAATATGTTTTAGACAGCATGCCATCTTTATTTATATAAGACAATATTTTAGAGGGAATACTGTCTTTTTGTAAAGATACAGAAAGCCGTCATTTATTCATAAAAATATATTTATAATTTAAATTTCAAATAATGATGTCTCCCTTCTGACAATAAAGACGGCATGTTTTTGCATATCCCTATGCTGTAATATCTTATCTTTGAGTAGGCACTCTTTGAGTTAATTCCTAGACACAGATATTGAGATATATCGATAAAATCACTACCACTCCTCACTCTGCTTTTCTATGTTTTTCGTCATTTTCTCTGGTCTGAAAGAGAGTATCCATCTTTTTGTAGTTCAGATCATCAGAGGGAAGGGGGCACTTATTGTTTCCAAAATATTATGGCTTTGTCTGATCCTGTGTTTTCTATATGCTTGAATGAATGGTTAAGCTATGTTAAAGTGTTTTAGACGGCATGCCGTCTTAAATCAAGGACGGAAAGCCGACGTGTCCCTGACTGTCTATGTCATGGACACGTTTGATGCAATCAATTTAAATTAGAACTATTGAATAGCCTGTGAACTGAATATTGTGACAGGCCGCATAGGTAAAAATTGAAGAGAGAGGAGTTAAAAATGTTTATTATCCCCCGCCACGAAGTGGAAGGGGGATATAGGTTTGGGCTCCGTCCGTCCGTCCGTCCGTCCGTGCGGCCGTCCGTCCGTGCGTCCGTCCGTCCGCTATAAAGGGGACACTTTTTCTCAGAAACTATTTAAGATAGGACAACCAAATTTGGTGTGTGGCTTGTGGACATAATAAATACCTCGATGGAGTAAGAAAATAAGAACCGTGTGATTATTTTTTCCAGAGTTATTGCCCTTGTTCCGTATTTTCGGACTCTGTTCATGGGATCTCCAAAGGGGACAGCTTTTCTCAGAAACTGTTTAGGATAGAGTTTCCAAATTTGGTGTGTGGCTTGTGGACATAAATACCTTGATGGAGTTCGAAAATAAGAACCTAGTGATTATATTTTCCGGAGTTATTGCCCTTGTTCCGTATGTTTGGACTCGATTCATGCTATCTCTAAAGGGGACAGCTTTTCTCAGAGACTATTTAAGATAGGATTACCCAATTTGGTGGAGGGCATAAGTACCTTGATGGAGTTCGAAAATGAGAAGCACATAATAAATCTTTGCGGAGTTATTGCCCTTGTTCTGTACATTTGGACTCTGTTCAAGGTATCTCCAAAGGGGACAGCTTTTCTCAGAAAGTGTTTAGGATAGAGTTTCCAAATTTGGTGTGTGGCTTGTGGACATAAATACCTTGATGGAGTTCGAAAATAAGAACCGTGTGATTATATTTTCCGGAGTTATTGCCCTTGTTCCGTATATTTGGACTCGGTTCATGCTATCTCTAAAGGGGACAGCTTTTCTCAGAGACTATTTAAGATAGGATTACCCAATTTGGTGGATGGCTTGAGGGCATAAGTACCTTGATGGAGTTCGAAAATGAGAAGCACATAATAAATCTTTGCGGAGTTATTGCCCTTGTTCTGTACATTTGGACTCTGTTCAAGGTATCTCCAAAGGGGACAGCTTTTCTCAGAGACTATTTAAGATAGGATAACCATCTGGTGGGTACTTTAAGGCCATCGATACCTTGATGGAGTTTGAAAAAAAGAAGCATGTGATTATTTTTTCCGGAGTTATTCCCCTTGTTCCGCTTTTTCGACTCTGTTTCAAGTATCCAAGGATATAGCTTTTCTCATTTGTTAACATCAAATCACTTGTGTGGCTTGAGGATATTGTTACCTTAATGGAAAGAAAATTAGAAGCGCACAATTATTTCTTTTTGAATTATTGCCCTTGTTCTCATATCTTGTGTCTGGCGGGGGATGTTGATGACTATGTCTTCTTGTTTTACATTAGATATGTAACCTGAATATAACTGTTGATGAAATAAGATAAGAATATTAGAACTAGCTACATGAGATTGTGATACCACATCATCTTCTCCAGAACAGAAGAATACATAAGTTTAGAAAAAACACATAACATACGAGTTCACTGGCTGTGAGTCCAGGATCTGCATGTTGTGTAATTGCTTTGAGTTGAACTGGGGAGTGACCAATTCCTGGTAAAGAGATAGCTAGCTGTTAGTGCTAATTCACAGAGGTTTCAAGTTACGTCTGAGACTGGTTTAGTCTTACACTCAGATGGTCAAAAGAATTGATTAAATATTGAAAAGGAGTCTATTTGTAGAAAAGTCATTGATTATTTATTTCTTGTGAAATATCTGTTCAGTTACTTATTTTCCCATCTTGTTTTAACTAAAAGAATTTAAAAAATCATACAATTTATCGATAGGCATTCTGATTTGCTTGAACCACATAAAACACTGGATTGTTTGATGCCAAGTGTATTTATGTTGAAATACTGTATTTCACATGTATATCTTGATATAGATCAAACAAAGACTAGCTGTCAATGGCTCCATTCTTCAAATCTCTCAGTCATTACAATGTGTGCTACATTACACAACAAAGTCAACTGTTTTGTTTTTCAGAATGTATGTAGCTACTTTTCGCTTCAATGAGAACAGCGCAAACACACAGTCAAACCAGACTACTGAGTTTGAGTTTTCTACCCAAGAGCAAAGAAAGGAACACACTCTGTTCTCAAAACGGTCAATGATGGACCAAAATATGGTAGGAATGTTAGAACAATGTTTTAATGTAGAACAAGAGATGAAATAACTCAAATTATGATTTTGGAGCTCAGTGGTGTAGTGTTAACATGTGGCCTGGTGCCTCATTCTGTTTTGTGTCCCTGGACAAGACATTTCATCCATATGCACTCAGGGATAAACCTAGGATGCGTTTCTGCGGCATCTCTGCATCAAATTAAAAAAATTGTTACATTTGTGTTTCGAAGTCTGATATCATGCAATAGTAACATGTACCAGTGGCCTTAAATATGGGTCACAGGGGTCACAACCTAAAGATGTATATTTGCATCTTCTTTTCCATTTTGAAAACTACTTGAGTGTTATTTTATACTTATGATAAATACTTCTGGAAAATGTACAGTTTGAAACTTATTTAGTGTGTTGCTTAAGCCTTTTGAGCTACAGAGCCTATGGTACTTGTTTATATATGAATAACTTTAACATAATTACAAATTTTTCCCGTTTGTCCATTTCTGTGGACATTATGATTGCTTTACTCTTGTCTCAATGATTTTATTATACAATCTAGATCCATTTGAAAATTATACATTGTGGCTACTGATATTGACCACAATAAAATATTAACATGGGCTCTCTGATTGTTTATTTTATAAAATACTGTCTCTATCACTCACATTATCAATAACACTATATTTGCAGAGTATGTGGATTTCCTCAAGGATGCCAATTCCCATGGAGAACTACATGTACAAAAGACTCACTTCTGCAGACCCAGCAGTTTTCACCCCAAGTTCAAAGAAAAAGGAGGAGAGAAACTTGTTTCAAAATACAAGCTGAATGAATGTTGATGCTGGTCACAATGATATTACCTCAGACCGTGTGTTTAAAAAATAAACATTATGATGCTGCATCGGATCAACTTTCATGAAGATCGAAGGGAAATACATGAATGATTTGGCTTGCTTGAAGAAATATTTTCTTGGTTTATATTGTATTCAAATCAAATATGTTTTTAGGCATTTTGACATTACTTAACTTTACATTACTTATTTTAAGAATTTGAACTGAAAACGAATTGAATCATTTTCTTCATTTCGATAACACTGCGCTGTCATAATCAGACTGCAATTTGAAAAGCTTTTCATTATTTGATCATGTAACCAACACAATATCCGTACATGAACTGTTTTAGAAATGTATCATATTTATAGGTATATTATATTGAATCAACAAACATTTTGCTGGGATTTATAAACTGTGAACTTTTGTCATGTATGAGACAAGTTTTGTAGCTGTGAAATAAAGTTTTAATCTTAAAACATAAATTCAATCTGCATTTTGAGTTTAAACATGTTTTCAATATTTATTAGCTAGAAATAAAACTATGAGTCTTCATAATCTATGATGTCTATAACCAAGAAATGAAAGAAATTGTTAATTTCTAGCAATTCATGACAGTATATTTTCAAACAGTCAATAATAATGACTTATCATGACACTTTTTTCAAAAATGTTTAGACATTCTATTGCAGTCAGTGTAATGTGTCCTATTAGAAGTTTACACATGTAAAATTTATTGAATTTTGAGAAGTAGCAATGCGATGACAATGCTATTATCCAATTAACTGTAGAAAAGCATTTTGTAATCTGTATTTAGCTTATCAGGCCTGAAAGGCCCGATGGACTCATGGCATCCATCCGTAAACTTTTCTCTGTTTATACATCTTCTCCAGAACCAATGACTTTAGATAGCTGACATTTTATATGCAGAATCTTTGGCCACAATGGGGATTTTACATTGTAGATTTGGTGACCCTGTGACCCAATATAGGGTCACAGGGGCCACAACATTAATAACCTATTTTCATCTTCTTCTCCAGTGTCAAAAGGTCTAGAGAGCTGAAATGTTGTGCGCAGACTCCTTGGTCAATGGGGATTCTAAATTGTAGATTTGGTGAGTCTGTGACCCCAGATAGGCTCACAAGGGTCACAATCTAAAAACCTATCTTCATCTTCTCCAGTAGGAAAAGCTCTAGTGGGCGGGATAGCGCAGTGGTTAGCGCGTTCGGCTTCGGATCAAGAGATCTTGGGTTCGAATCCTGCCAGAGGCACAGCAACTTTGTATGCAGTAGATAACTGTTCTACACGAAGTAAGGTTTGGGTGCAATGCTACACTGAATTTCAGTACAGTACCACACATGACGTTGTGGGCTTTCTCCCTGCCATAATACTATAAAAACTCACCTCACCTAAAAAAAAGCTCTAGAAAGCTGAAATGTTGTGTCCAGACTCATTTGCCACACCATTAAAACCTATTTTCATTTTCTTCTTCAGTTCCAAAAGGTCTAGAGAGCTGAAATGTTGTGTGCAGACTCTTTGACTAATGGGGATTCTAAATTGTAGATTTGGTGACCTCACGACCCCAAATATTGATCACAGGGTCACAACCTAAAACAAAACTATTTTAACAAGCTTTGAACTGTACTCTTGAGATTTTATGTATTCTTCACTTCAGTCAGTATAGATACTTACAGACGTAATCCCACATATGTGAGTTCTAACACATGCTTTGAGTAGGTAGAATTGAGGGTTTAAAAAAACATTGATTGTAATATTTATTTAGTAAAAACATCTTATAACTTTATAACTTTCATATAAGTAATTATAACAATATTTTTATTATTATGTAAAGGCTATGAGCTAATCTATACTGTAAACGTAATTAGTAAAATCAACCGGTTTCTTTAAAAAGTATGTTGTAGTTAACATCATTCAATTTTGAGCTGCATCCCACTTCATTATTAGGCACACCTAACAACATGACAATACTCATGTTTAATGTTATACAGATGTTATTTTTCATTTTCTGTCTCGCTGATTTTGGAACAAGCTTTTTGACATATATGTACCGGAGCGACGTTGAAATAAGCCCTTTTTGGCTTGTTCGTCAATCCTATTTTCATGTTAATGAAATAAAATACGTTTAAACCATAATGTAAGAAGTAATACTGTTCTTCGGTTGCTAATTCTATGTTAAGACAATTGCTATTGATATCTAATTAACCAGATTGTTTTACTATTTCCACATCAGAATTTAACATGAAATTTAAAAGTGCAATTTAAATGACTATTGAATAATTGTATAGCAATGTTGGAAACTATAATATAATTTATTTAAGGGAATGTGATTAATTTGTATTTGAGTGTAATAGATAAATTCCCAACTAAATAAACCTCTTCTCTAACAACTTTGTTTTTCTTTATACTTATTTTGTTTAAAAAATACAGACTGAAAATGTGTATTTTAATCTGAATATAAACTTGGGAAATGTATTTAAATAATCTGAATTATTTTGTTTAAATTAATCAGTCAAACTTTAAAGTTGAATGTCAAGTAATGTCATGCTAATCTTTGTATAAATTGTCGTCCCATTAAAAGCTTCTTAAGATAACATGTTTGCCTGAAGGTGTACAATCTGTAACGAATATATCATATTCTTCTTATTTAAATATGTTTGTTCTTGTCAAATAATTACTAGATGTCAATGATAATGTAAAATACAAGTATTTCAACTTTTCAACTTTTTGATTGAAAAACATATATGATTTGAATCAACTTACACGTCCTTTCCCAGTATACATCCATTTCATCTGTTTTATCAACTTACCTATTCCATGTACATCAATCTCATCTGTTGTAAAAACATTCAACTGGCTTCCAATCACCTCGCTCATCCTTCATGCAGTCTCTGTACATTCCACTCAATTAGCTATCCAACCTTTGACTATCAATTCTATTTATTGTATAAACAACTTATCTCCAATCTGTTGTAAAAACAATTCATTGTTTCCCCACTATGTATCACTTGCACAAGTTAATACTTTTGTTAATAAATGAATTGGAATGTCCTTTATGCTCCGTTGTCGTATCTATTTACATGTTCATTGACTAGATAGAAAGCTCGCCATTGAGTTGATTTCTATTGTCTGTCAATGAGGCTATAGATGTTAATGACCACTGCAGATTATACTTAGAATCCAGTACTGCGATTAGCTAAATTCTGTTTGTGGGAGAAATAATGCGGAAGTACCGCTAATAATAAAGTTGCAGCAATAATCCTCGGGATTTATGGTTGCGGAAATGCAATGGAAATCATCCCGATTTTTCATTTATAGTTGCGGAAATGCAATGGAAATCATCCAGATTTAAAGTTGAGAAAATTCAATGGAAATCATCCAAATTATAAATGCAGTGGAAATGTTATGTATTTATTAATGCTGAAATACTGTGGAAATCATGAGGATTATAATGAATGAATTTCTGTTTGCTGAAATCTGGCAGAGAGTGGGTAACTGAAACCTGGCGGAAACCTTCCGGAGAATGGTTCATTATTCATTTCCGCACTTGCGGAAATGAACAAGAAATTTTGGGAAATGTAACAGAAACTATATGTAAATTAAAATTTCTGTCACATTTCCGCAATATTTCTGCCTTGTAGAAATGAAGTTATTTTTGCTGTGATCGTTTCGAAGTAACAAATAAAATCGTTTTTCTTCTGTAACAAATAATAAAAATACAACCCTGTTTCCATCTTTCACATTTGGGCGATACATAGTGTTGTTTCACTGCTGCTACTAAGTTTATAAGCTCACAAACCACTTTTAATATTACAAACATGAAAGGAAAGAAAGTTAGATGCTAGTATATTTCCATGGTATTCCATTGTAGCATAGTTTTACTGCTGGCACTAAGTCGAAACAGTTCACAAACTACTGTAACATTACAATGTCATACTTGTAATATATACCTTTCCCATAACGACATTGCAGTATTTTGCAGCACGAAACGTTATAACTGAATGTGTAATAATTGAAAAGAGCTATCCAAAGTTTAATTTGTATGGAATGTGTAATAAATAGAGAATACTAAAATAAGTATCATGTAACATCACAATTTTGTATCTAAGAAAGGAAAGAAATGTCGATAGTAATTACCTTCACATGCTTTTCCACTGCATCAGTATGTGAAGGTTTTATCATGCTACAGTAATATAGTTTATGACATAAAACGCTTCTCTAACAGTGCTCTAACATTGATAAACCAATGCTCAAAAGAAAGTTTACTAAGAAATAATTTAAATAATGTTTGTAATACCTAGGTTATATATATAATTTTATATATATATATATATATATATATATATATATATATATATATATATATATTAGATGATTATTCAACATGTCGCAGGAACACAACACAATGTTTTCCATGACAATAAGTGGAGTATAGTGATATTTTTTCATGCAACACGTGATTTTACCGAAAACGATGTAAGGTCTCATTCCATGTAGTGCACTAGCCAAATCACTTGATGAAACACATGACAATGCACATCAAGAAGGCAGCAACATAAGGCACATACAAGAATTGCCGAGTTTAACGGCAATACAGAGTGAGACAGGTCAGACATTAGACAGGCCTAAAAGTTGTAGACCCTGGGTCACCACGCTGGTGGAAGACTCTCGCATCCGGGTTATTCACCTGATAAACAGCTTCATCACCACGACGGAAACAACAGCGACGGCATTGGGACATCGGATCAGTAGACACACAGTGTTCGTCAGATTGCGTCAGCATGGTATTCGAGCACGTCGACCCTACCGTAGTGTGACGTTGACACGCCAACATCGAATTAACAGATTGATATGGGCCCGACAAGTGCGAAATTGGAGCCGTGTTCTGTTCTCGGATGAGAGTAGGTTTGCCTTGTTCAAAACAGGAGACGACCAGCACCACTGCAAAACCTTCAAACATTAGAACAGTGTCTAAATGATGAATGGACATCATTGATGCGACGGGTGGCTCTGGCATGCATATATGCCCAAGGTGGAAATATTCGGTATTGAACACCTGTCCAAGGACTATTCCATTACTTACGATCTCATTTTCAGCATATACAGCTTGACAGTAATATTGAGAATGTTAAATGTTTGACCCCATGTGTCATTGTACCTCTGTTGGACTTTCATTTTCTGTTTTATTGAAAAGAATGTATGCATACATTATGTTAAAACGCCACTCTACTGATTAATAAATATTTTAAGACTCTCTCTTCATCTGGTTTTCTTTCATGCTTCTTCAAATCCTTTGTATACTTTCTTTTGGACATGGGTTTAGTTTTAAAATTACGTCATTAATATTATGTCAATTACCACTTTTTTCAAATACTTATCACAATTACAGCCTCAGCAATACCAGTGACAACATCAACTTCAACAACAACAGAATCTTTAACAACAAGAACATCACTACCTCCGGTGGGAACATCTACTGTCACCAGCAGGATATCGTCAACGTTATCTACACAACACGGAAAAGATACAACCTCTCCTTCAGGTGCACACAGGCAACAGAAGTTGCTTTATTTAAGTATTCCTGCAAATTAAAACACTATTTGATGTATTTCATTTTTATTTTAGCTATGAAACACTGCCCATTACAGTGAATAATTTGGGATCGCTTAAACTGTACATACATTTAATTTTAAACTATATGTACATTCCGTTTCAATTTACAAAATGAATAAATAATGTATTCTGAATCACCCAAATATCTTGTCGGAACCATTCATATCAAATCTATTGTGTATCAGCATGTGTATTATCTATGCATTGTTAGGTCTTAATTTTTGTTGTAAAGGATAGAAATATAGATCTTAATGAGCTGTAACAAATCTATAACAAATGCACTCTGTTTTCAGTACAACCCGTGAGATGTGAGGTATGTTCTGGACCGTTGTGTGGAATCACGTCCATGGATGACCCGCTTGTATCCTGTTCACCAGACAAACCTTACTGTATGAACCACGTAGAAAACAGATCTGATGGAACGAAGACTATCACCAAAACGTATGTATAGTTTCACATGTAACAGCTCAACTCGCGGGTGAATTTATATGTACCCGAGATTTTAAAAGATGTATGATTTTTAATGTATGAAATATAGGATCAATTTCAATTTTGAAATCAGTACAGATTCACTTCTTATGTTAATTGAAACCTCTTTAGACTGACTATAACAAATGTAATATTTTTTTACAATCATAACAAACTTTCAATTTTAGATGCGCATCTGATGTAGAATGCAACAACAAGTGGTGGCATGAAACGTCAGACAAGAGCGACTGTGTTGACTTCAACCCGAGAAACATTTACAGCTACTACTTATCATGTTACTTCTGTTGCATAGAGGATGGGTGTAACAGAGCTGTGGTGCCTGATCGAAAGACAATGTTCAGTGGTCATGACTAAAGTTGGATTATGTATTTTTAATAAACAACAGCAATGATGATTTTCACCTCACCTCTTTCTTCTTCTATTAAGTTCATGTTGTCTCTGCTAAATATACTGATAAATATGATATTCTAAAGTAAAATCTGATCATAATCGACACTCTTCTAAGAAATTAAAGTTAAAAACAAAATATTCCTTATACCAGCAATACAGCTCATTAAGTGGTTTTCCTCTGCACAGTCTGTTGATGTGTCATCCTTACGTCTTGGTTTTCAACATTCAGGACATGTGGACGTTTGATTCCGAATGAGTTCAAATGGCGATCTAATTAAAAGGTATATGGTGGGGTTGCTTCACAAAAAAAAGAAGTTTTACCCCCACTTGTGTCAGAGTGTTAAGCTTCACCCTAACAGAGCGTTGTCAGTGCGTGTGGAGAGGAAACACAAATGGACTTCGTATCACAATATTAGATGCAATATTTCGCAACTTTAGAACACATAGGTACATACTTCACGCTCCTCACACAGTTTGGCGCATTGCGTTCCAGCAAATATTTCTAAACACAAGCTATGCAGTAAGTTATGGTCAGACATGTTGGCACAGTAATGTTTTAGGTGACGTGAGGAGTTAAAAGACATTTTCACAAGTATTTCACTTACATCACGCCAGGTTATATTATCGTGGCTATGCAATGATACCTGCGAGCATCAGTAGGAGCTAGTGAACAATGGCTGAGTACTGCGCTGAGAGTGTAGCATTACTGCATGCAGATCAGTTCTTTTCAATGTTGCCAAGCCTCTGACCACTTGAACACTCTAACCACTGCGCTATCCTGCCCTCACAACCATGTTTGAAATCACATCTATGTATTTCTATAGCGATGATGATTTGATTATACGCACACATCGAAATGATGTCACATACATGGTCAGCTGTGAGCATTAGCTAACCACTAATAGTTTTACACATGGCTACGTCTCATGTCTGCACTTATTCAAACATTGACGACATGAGTAAACATTAAATACAATATTTTGTTACCTTATTAAATCTACATTGTCAGCTACTCATCAAGGAAAGGAAAGAACATAGGCATGATATGGCTAGTGATTGTCTTTTTTTATTTCAGAGTTAATCGAATATTATACAAATAAAACACTAATCATTTTATGTATCGTAAAAGCATATTTGCAAGACAAATTTATGACAGTATAACAATGTTAAATCAGGATTAAGAAAGTCCATGCAAAATTGGACGGTTATAATTAATCATTCTTTTGTGATATTGCATAGCTTCCTGACTAAACAACATGATGTTAATATCTAATGCATGATATTCAAAATACCAAAACACACGAGCATGAACAACTTTTAATCAAACGATGTCATTCAAAATTCCTGTTTTTGAAAGTTATAGCTTCTTCAAATGTGCGCATTAAAACATGCATGTTAAGCAAGTGAAGACACACTGAACACTGAACCAGACAATTACCCTTTCATTCTGCTTTAAGTTAATAAGATAATCATTTATAAACATGATCCTAATGTAATGTGTTAAATATGGGTGAGAATCAGGTTTTTGGGGGGCATTTAGAAATGACACACAAGAACGGGAAGATTTACTGGATAAAAAAAATTGAAATTGAAATATACAATGTTTCAGAGTATATGTTCACTCCTTCATCATGGCTGAATGTAACTTACATGTTATTATGGGTGAGACTACCACCATTTTAATATCTAGGAAAATTAATTAAAAATATAGTCGCAAGCGACGACAAAAGGATTCAGCGCATATTTGATTAATTTCCTAGTAAGTATATCATATCAGCAGTCATTCCTGAAAGTTACACGAAGATCTCTATAAGCATTAAGCTCCAGCAGCCTCTACCTGTCCATCATGTAAAACGAAAGTCGGATTTATCAACAACAATCAAAATGGCGGCTAAACCACGTGACTTTCGAATTCGTTGTGATTAACTTTTCTGCGTGCATTGTCATTGCGCATCTTTTAAAAAAAGTTGCAAGTCTCTAGGTGAACTTTGAAAAAATATCCCATGTTAAAAATCAAACTTTAGAATCGTACTGGACCTTTAATGGTTTGATTGCTTGGGCCCAAAAGCTCCGCTGCAAAACTACATGGTAAGGGCTATCAGCCTACAAAGTTTGGTTGCAATAGTCGGATTCCTTCTGGCAAAAGTCGTAATTACAAGATCCGTGGTAGAAGAACAAAGGAATTGCGACTTTTACACAGTCTATGGGCGTGACCTGCATCCTTTGTTTCTGTTGATCAAATTGTGTGAATAGTTTCGCATGAATAGCGACGAAACCGTACATCTTACAAAATTGTTATGATTGACTTTTTTGTCTGTAGTGTTACTGTCTATCATATTAAAAAAAAATTAACTCTCTAAGTGCATTTTGAAAATCCCCCCCATGTTAAAATTGTCAGTGTTATTTATTTATAATCATGTACCCGTTCTCAAAACCGGAAATGACTGTACGCGAGCGATTTTATTATTGATTCATAGAGAACTTGGTCCAAACTTACTCTCCTGAAAAAATAATCAAATTCGATGGGTAGGTATTTGAGTTATGTCCCCTTGAAGTTTGATTTTTTAGAAAAACATCTAACTTCGAGAGGTCACTGTGCAAAAAGTATTAGAATTTCAGCAATGAAAAAGATCACCATGTATTCTCCAATGCATTAGCTGTATGAATGTGTAAGTTACAGCTTCGTGGTGCAAGTATCTTCAGAGAAGAAGATTGTCAAAGATGCATCGGGTCGGGACATTTTCAAAATTAGGAAAAAACAATATGGCGGCGAAACCACGTGACCTACGAATTCGTCATGATTTAGTTTTTTGCTCGCATCGTCAATGCGCATCTTTTCGAAAAGGTTGCAAGTCTCTAGCTGCATTTTGAAAAATTTCCCCATGTTAAAAATCAAAATTTAGATTCGAACTGGACCTTTAATGGATTAGGCGATTGGTCCCAAAAGCTTCGGCATGAAACTAGGCAGTAAGGGTGATCATCTTGCAAAGTTTGGTTGCATTAGCTGCATTCCTTCTGGTAGAAGTGCTGGGTACAAAATCCGTGGAAGAATAATAATAATAAATATAGTCGCAAGCGACGACAAAAGGATTCAGCGCATATTTGATTAATTTCCTAGTAAGTATATCATATCAGCAGTCATTCCTGAAAGTTACACGAAGATCTCTATAAGCATTAAGCTCCAGCAGCCTCTACCTGTCCATCATGTAAAACGAAAGTAGGATTTATCAACAACAATCAAAATGGCGGCTAAACAACGTGACTTTCGAATTCGTTGTGATTGACTTTTCTGCGTGCATTGTCATTGCGCATCTTTAAAAAAAAGTTGCAAGTCTCTAGGTGAACTTTGAAAAAATTTCCCATGTTAAAAATCGAACTTTAGAATCGTACTGGACCTTTAATGGTTTGATTGATTGGGCCCAAAAGCTCCGCTGCAAAACTACATGGTAAGGGCTATCAGCCTACAAAGTTTGGTTGCAATAGTCGCATTCCTTCTGGCAAAAGTCGTATTTACAAGATCCGTGGTAGAAGAACAAAGGAATTGCGACTTTTACACAGTCTATGGGCGTGACCTGCATCCTTTGTTTCTGTTGATCAAATTGTGTGAATAGTTTCGCATGAATAGCGACGAAACCGTACATCTTACAAAATTGTTATGATTGACTTTTTTGTCTGTAGTGTTACTGTTTATCATATTAAAAAAAAATTAACTCTCTAAGTGCATTTTGAAAATCCCCCCCATGTTAAATTTGTCAGTGTTATTTATCTATAATCATGTACCCGTTCTCAAAACCGGAAATGACTGTACGCGAGCGATTTTATTATTGATTCATAGAGAACTTGGTCCAAACTTACTCTCCTGAAAAAATAATCAAATTCGATGGGTAGGTATTTGAGTTATGTCCCCTTGAAGTTTGATTTTTTAGAAAACATCTAACTTCGAGAGGTCACTGTGCAAAAAGTATTAGAATTTCAGCAATGAAAAAGATCACCATGTATTCTCCAATGCATTAGCTGTATGAATGTGTAAGTTACAGCTTCGTGGTGCAAGTATCTTCAGAGAAGAAGATTGTCAAAGATGCATCGGGTCGGGACATTTTCAAAATTAGGAAAAAACAATATGGCGGCGAAACCACGTGACCTACGAATTCGTCATGATTTAGTTTTTTGCTCGCATCGTCAATGCGCATCTTTTCAAAAAGGTTGCAAGTCTCTAGCTGCATTTTGAAAAATTTCCCCATGTTAAAAATCGAAATTTAGATTCGAACTGGACCTTTAATGGATTAGGCGATTGGTCCCAAAAGCTTCGGCATGAAACTAGGCAGTAAGGGTGATCATCTTGCAAAGTTTGGTTGCATTAGCTGCATTCCTTCTGGTAGAAGTGCTGGGTACAAAATCCGTGGAAGATTAATAATAATAATAATAATAATAATAAAACACGCCAATAACAATAAGGATTCAGCACTTTAGTGCTGAATCCTTAAATATAGTCGCAAGCGACGACAAAAGGATTCAGCGCATATTTGATTAATTTCCTAGTAAGTATATCATATCAGCAGTCATTCCTGAAAGTTACATGAAGATCTCTATAAGCATTAAGCTCCAGCAGCCTCTACCTGTCCATCATGTAAAACGAAAGTCGGATTTATCAACAACAATCAAAGTGGCGGCTAAACCACGTGACTTTCGAATTCGTTGTGATTAACTTTTCTGCGTGCATTGTCATTGCGCATCTTTTAAAAAAAGTTGCAGGTATCTAGGTGAATTTTGAAAAAAATTCCCATGTTAAAAATCGAATTTTGGAATCGTACTGGACCTTTAATGGTTTGATTGATCGGGCCCAAAAGCTCCGCTGCAAAACTACATGGTAAGGGCTATCAGCCTACAAAGTTTGGTTGCAATAGTCGGATTCCTTCTGGCAAAATTCGTGTTTACAAGATCCGTGGTAGAAGAACAAAGGAATTGCGACTTTTACACAGTCTATGGGCGTGACCTGCATCCTTTGTTTCTGTTGATCAAATTGTGTGAATAGTTTCGCATGTATAGCGACGAAACCGTACATCTTACAAACACGTTATGATTGACTTTTTTCTCTGTAGTGTTCCTGTCTATCATATTAAAAAAAAATTAACTCTCTAAGTGCATTTTGAAAATTCCCCCCATGTTAAAATTGTCAGTGTTATTTATCTATAATCATGTACCTGTTCTCAAAAACCGGAAATGACTGTACGCGAGCGATTTTATTATTGATTCATAAAGAACTTAGTCCTAACTTACTCTCCTGAAAAAATCATCAAATTCGATGGGTAGGTATTTGAGTTATGTCCCCTTGAAGTTTGATTTTTAAGAAAAACATCTAACTTCGAGAGGTCACTGTGCAAAAAGTATTAAGATTTCAGCAATGAAAAAGATCACCATGTATTCTCCAATGTATTAGCTGTATGAATGTGTAAGTTACAGCTTCGTGGTGCAAGTATCTTCAGAGAAGAAGATTGTCAAAGATGCATGGGGTCGGGAAATTTTCAAAATTGGGAAAAAACAATATGGCGGCGAAACCACGTGACCTACGAATTCGTGATGATTTAGTTTTTTGCTCGCATTGTCAATGCGCATCTTTTCGTAAAGGTTGCAAGTCTCTAGTTGCATTTTGAAAAATTTACCCATGTTAAAAATCGAAATTTAGATTCGAACTGGACCTTTAATGGATTAGCCGATTGGTCCCAAAAGTTTCGGCATGAAACTAGGTAGTAAGGGTGATCATCTTGCAAAGTTTGGTTGCATTAGCTGCATTCCTTCTGGTAGAAGTGCTGGGTACAAAATCCGTGGAAGAATAATAATAATAAATATAGTCACAAGTGACGATAAAAGGATTCAGCGCATATTTGATTAATTTCCTAATAAGTATATCATATCAGCAGTCATTCCTGAAAGTTACACGAAGATCTCTATAAGCATGAAGCTACAGCAGCCTCTACCTGTCCATCATGTAAAACGAAAGTAGGATTTATCAACAACAATCAAAATGGCGGCTAAACCACGTGACTTTCGAATTCGTTGTGATTAACTTTTCTGCGTGCATTGTCATTGCGCATCTTTTTAAAAAAGTTGCAAGTCTCGAGGTGAATTTTGGAAAAAATTTCCCATGTTAAAAATCGAACTTTAGAATCGAACTGGACCTTTAATGGTTTGATTGATTGGGCCAAAAAGCTCCGCTGCAAAACTACATGGTAAGGGCTATCAGCCTACAAAGTTTGGCTGCAATAGTCGCATTCCTTCCGGCAAAAGTCGTGTTTACAAGATCCCTGGTAGAAGAACAAAGGAATTGCGACTTTTACACAGTCTATGGGCGTGACCTGCATCCTTTGTTTCTGTTGATCAAATTGTGTGAATAGTTTCGCATGAATAGCGACGAAACCGTACATCTTACAAAATTGTTATGATTGACTTTTTTGTCTGTAGTGTTCCTGTCTATCATATTAAAAAAAATTAACTCTCTAAGTGCATTTTGAAAATTCCCCCCATGTTAAAATTGTCAGTGTTATTTATCTATAATTATGTACCCGTTCTCAAAAACCGGAAATGACTGTTCAGCGTCGATTTTACTGTTGATTCGTATAGACAATAGTACTGTCTTACATTTCCTGGAAAAATCTTGAAATTTTTGATTAAATCTTATGAGTTATCTCCCTTTGAAGTTTACGATTTTCAAAAATTGTCGGACTTTGAAAGGTCACTGTGAAAAAAGTATTAGGAATTTGCACAAACGAGAACAAACTTGTTATTCCCCAATGTGTCAGCTATATATAAATAGAGTTTCAGCTCGTAGGTGCTTATATCTTCGGAGTGGTGTTTCCGCAAAAGTACATGGGGTAGGAAAATTTGAAAAAATTAAAATATCCAAGATGACGGCTAAACCACGTGACTGACGATTTCGCCATGATTTACTTTATTGATCGCAATGTCATTGCGGATCTTTTGGCAGAGGTAACTAGTCTCTAGGTGCATTTTGAAAAAATTTCCCATGTTAAAAATCGTACTTTAGAATCGAACTGGACCTTTAATGGCTTGATTGATTGGGCCCAAAAGCTTCGCTGCAAAACTACATGGTAAGGGCTATCAGCCTACAAAGTTTGGTTGCAATAGCTGCATTCCTTCTGGCAAAAGTCGTGTTAACAAGATCCGTGGAATAATAATAATAAAACACGCCAATCTCAATAAGGATTCAGAACTTTAGTTCTGAATCCTTAATAATAAAACACGCCAATAACAATAAGGATTCAGCACTTTAGTGCTGAATCCTTAATAATAACTAGGATTGCCACAGGCAATACTTAGGTCTTCAAGCCTTCTGCTTGACCTAGAACTCCATGTTGGACTTAGAGTTATACATCTATTTCTCAGCTTTAAAATGAGCTATCAAACATGTCTCTATCTTCAGTAGTTTTTTTACAAAAATTCCCCAAAGAAGGTACCCCTCTGAAAACGGAAAAATCACATATTAATGGACCCCTACATTACATTTCTCACGATTAAGACGAAATGGTTAATATTTCCATACTAAGGTGCAACATAGAAAATGTTGTGCTTTAATTTCCACTTAAGAAGATGCAATAATCATTTAGATTGCATACATAATTAATGCGTTATGCTGTTCTGAATATTCAAGAAAATACTCACAAATGCTTAAATTAGGACCCCTAGACATCGCTTGCGATGTTCGAGGCTTAACTATCAACTTTTTGATGAAAGCGGTCAACATAAAAGTTGTTCTTCTTGAAATTGTGCATACGTTGGTGTATGCAAAATTTCAATGGCGTAAGAAGTTAAGCAGTAATGATCCTTTAAACATGGCTGAAAATGGCGAGTTCTGAAAAATGGCAATCTTCTATGACTTGTCACACATAAACTATGACAGAAAAATGTTTGAAATTTATTTACCTTAATAAAGGACATCTCTACTTCACGATGATATATTAAACATAATTGTATCTTCAGTGGTTTACAATGGAAAATTCTACAAAGAAAGTACCCCCCGAAAAGTCTCAAAATCCCAAAAATTTATATTTTTGGAAATACGTCCAAATTGTGTCGATACTATCAACTTTTACATGACAATGATATGTTTAGGAATTGTTAAACTAGTTATATGAAAGAGATAGCGATAAGTAACTTTGACATAAGTTCATTTGTAACAGAGTTATGCCCCTTTGAACATATAGCCTAAAAACGCTCTTTTAAAAAAAGGTCCATATTCAAGGGCATATTCCTGAAATTCGAGGACGACATTCAAAATTCGGAAAAGATCAAGTTGTTGTACATTTATTTAGCTTTCGGATGAGCTATCACACATAGTTGTATGTATTGCCGTGATTTAAGAGAAGATTTTTGAAGACGCGTACCCTGAAAACCGCGAAAGTTGACAAAATTTTCAGTTTTTCCGAAATAGGCCTGATCGATGGGGAATGTTGTTGCCCACATTATGGTGAAAGTTTTATGAAAATAGCTTTATTTGTTTTTGAGCTATTAAGGTTTAAAGTTTTGACTTCAAGGGGAGATAACTCAAGATAGGAGACGAAAATCAAAATTCGGCCGACGTACAAGGCGAGTTTTTGTTACAGGCTATTATCCCTGAAAATTTCGTGCAAATCGGTTCAGCCGTTACTTCAGAATCCGTGCCACAAAAAACGTACAAATAATAAGAAAAAAAACCGGATAATAACAATAGGTCTTCCAGACATTCGTCTTGAAGACCTAAATATAGTCGCAAGCGACGACAAAAGGATTCAGCGCATATTTGATTAATTTCCTAGTAAGTATATCATATCAGCAGTCATTCCTGAAAGTAACACGAAGATCTCTATAAGCATTAAGCTCCAGCAGCCTCTACCTGTCCATCATGTAAAACGAAAGTCGGATTTATCAACAACAATCAAAATGGCGGCTAAACAACGTGACTTTCGAATTCGATGTGGTTAACTTTTCTGCGTGCATTGTCATTGCGCATCTTTTAAAAAAAGTTGCATGTCTCTAGGTGAACTTTGAAAAAATTTCCCATGTTAAAAATCAAACTTTAGAATCGTACTGGACCTTTAATGGTTTGATTGATTGGGCCCAAAAGCTCCGCTGCAAAACTACATGGTAAGGGCTATCAGCCTACAAAGTTTGGTTGCAATAGTCGGATTCCTTCTGGCAAAAGTCGTATTTACAAGATCCGTGGTAGAAGAACAAAGGAATTGCGACTTTTACACAGTCTATGGGCGTGACCTGCATCCTTTGTTTCTGTTGATCAAATTGTGTGAATAGTTTCGCATGAATAGCGACGAAACCGTACATCTTACAAAATTGTTATGATTGACTTTTTTGTCCGTAGTGTTACTGTCTATCATATTAAAAAAAAATTAACTCTCTAAGTGCATTTTGAAAATCCCCCCCATGTTAAAATTGTCAGTGTTATTTATCTATAATCATGTACCCGTTCTCAAAACCGGAAATGACTGTACGCGAGCGATTTTATTATTGATTCATAGAGAACTTGGTCCAAACTTACTCTCCTGAAAAAATAATCAAATTCGATGGGTAGGTATTTGAGTTATGTCCCCTTGAAGTTTGATTTTTTAGAAAAACATCTAACTTCGAGAGGTCACTGTGCAAAAAGTATTAGAATTTCAGCAATGAAAAAGATCACCATGTATTCTCCAATGCATTAGCTGTATGAATGTGTAAGTTACAGCTTCGTGGTGCAAGTATCTTCAGAGAAGAAGATTGTCAAAGATGCATCGGGTCGGGACATTTTCAAAATTAGGAAAAAACAATATGGCGGCGAAACCACGTGACCTACGAATTCGTCATGATTTAGTTTTTTGCTCGCATCGTCAATGCGCATCTTTTCGAAAAGGTTGCAAGTCTCTAGCTGCATTTTGACAAATTTCCCCAAGTTAAAAATCAAAATTTAGATTCGAACTGGACCTTTAATGGATTAGGCGATTGGTCCCAAAAGCTTCGGCATGAAACTAGGCAGTAAGGGTGATCATCTTGCAAAGTTTGGTTGCATTAGCTGCATTCCTTCTGGTAGAAGTGCTGGGTACAAAATCCGTGGAAGAATAATAATAATAAATATAGTCGCAAGCGACGACAAAAGGATTCAGCGCATATTTGATTAATTTCCTAGTAAGTATATCATATCAGCAGTCATTCCTGAAAGTTACACGAAGATCTCTATAAGCATTAAGCTCCAGCAGCCTCTACCTGTCTATCATGTAAAACGAAAGTCGGATTTATCAACAACAATCAAAATGGCGGCTAAACAACGTGACTTTCGAATTCGTTGTGATTAACTTTTCTGCGTGCATTGTCATTGCGCATCTTTTAAAAAAAGTTGCAAGTCTCTAGGTGAACTTTGAAAAAATTTCCCATGTTAAAAATCGAATTTTAGAATCGTACTGGACCTTTTATGGTTTGATTGATTGGGCCCAAAAGCTCCGCTGCAAAACTACATGGTAAGGGCTATCAGCCTACAAAGTTTGGTTGCAATAGTCGGATTCCTTCTGGCAAAAGTCGTATTTACAAGATCCGTGGTAGAAGAACAAAGGAATTGCGACTTTTACACAGTCTATGGGCGTGACCTGCATCCTTTGTTTCTGTTGATCAAATTGTGTGAATAGTTTCGCATGAATAGCGACGAAACCGTACATCTTACAAAATTGTTATGATTGACTTTTTTGTCCGTAGTGTTACTGTCTATCATATTAAAAAAAATTTAACTCTCTAAGTGCATTTTGAAAATCCCCCCCATGTTAAAATTGTCAGTGTTATTTATCTATAATCATGTACCCGTTCTCAAAACCGGAAATGACTGTACGCGAGCGATTTTATTATTGATTCATAGAGAACTTGGTCCAAACTTACTCTCCTGAAAAAATAATCAAATTCGATGGGTAGGTATTTGAGTTATGTCCCCTTGAAGTTTGATTTTTTAGAAAAACATCTAACTTCGAGAGGTCACTGTGCAAAAAGTATTAGAATTTCAGCAATGAAAAAGATCACCATGTATTCTCCAATGCATTAGCTGTATGAATGTGTAAGTTACAGCTTCGTGGTGCAAGTATCTTCAGAGAAGAAGATTGTCAAAGATGCATCGGGTCGGGACATTTTCAAAATTAGGAAAAAACAATATGGCGGCGAAACCACGTGACCTACGAATTCGTCATGATTTAGTTTTTTGCTCGCATCGTCAATGCGCATCTTTTCGAAAAGGTTGCAAGTCTCTAGCTGCATTTTGACAAATTTCCCCATGTTAAAAATCAAAATTTAGATTCGAACTGGACCTTTAATGGATTAGGCGATTGGTCCCAAAAGCTTCGGCATGAAACTAGGCAGTAAGGGTGATCATCTTGCAAAGTTTGGTTACATTAGCTGCATTCCTTCTGGTAGAAGTGCTGGGTACAAAATCCGTGGAAGAATAATAATAATAAATATAGTCGCAAGCGACGACAAAAGGATTCAGCGCATATTTGATTAATTTCCTAGTAAGTATATCATATCAGCAGTCATTCCTGAAAGTTACACGAAGATCTCTATAAGCATTAAGCTCCAGCAGCCTCTACCTGTCCATCATGTAAAACGAAAGTCGGATTTATCAACAACAATCAAAATGGCGGCTAAACAACGTGACTTTCGAATTCGTTGTGATTGACTTTTCTGCGTGCATTGTCATTGCGCATCTTTTAAAAAAAGTTGCAAGTCTCTAGGTGAACTTTGAAAAAATTTCCCATGTTAAAAATCAAACTTTAGAATCGTACTGGACCTTTAATGGTTTGATTGATTGGGCCCAAAAGCTCCGCTGCAAAACTACATGGTAAGGGCTATCAGCCTACAAAGTTTGGTTGCAATAGTCGCATTCCTTCTGGCAAAAGTCGTATTTACAAGATCCGTGGTAGAAGAACAAAGGAATTGCGACTTTTACACAGTCTATGGGCGTGACCTGCATCCTTTGTTTCTGTTGATCAAATTGTGTGAATAGTTTCGCATGAATA
The DNA here is from genome assembly GCA_936450465.1 of Gibbula magus. NCBI lineage: Eukaryota > Metazoa > Mollusca > Gastropoda > Trochida > Trochidae > Gibbula > Gibbula magus. The sequence continues at coordinate 46,553,616 of OW388301.1, forward strand.
GCGACGAAACCGTACATCTTACAACATTGTTATGATTGACTTTTTTGTCTGTAGTGTTACTGTTTATCATATTAAAAAAAAATTAACTCTCTAAGTGCATTTTGAAAATCCCCCCCATGTTAAATTTGTCAGTGTTATTTATCTATAATCATGTACCCGTTCTCAAAACCGGAAATGACTGTACGCGAGCGATTTTATTATTGATTCATAGAGAACTTGGTCCAAACTTACTCTCCTGAAAAAATAATCAAATTCGATGGGTAGGTATTTGAGTTATGTCCCCTTGAAGTTTGATTTTTTAGAAAAACATCTAATTTCGAGAGGTCACTGTGCAAAAAGTATTAGAATTTCAGCAATGAAAAAGATCACCATGTATTCTCCAATGCATTAGCTGTATGAATGTGTAAGTTACAGCTTCTTGGTGCAAGTATCTTCAGAGAAGAAGATTGTCAAAGATGCATCGGGTCGGGACATTTTCAAAATTAGGAAAAAACAATATGGCGGCGAAACCACGTGACCTACGAATTCGTCATGATTTAGTTTTTTGCTCGCATCGTCAATGCGCATCTTTTCGAAAAGGTTGCAAGTCTCTAGCTGCATTTTGAAAAATTTCCCCATGTTAAAAATCGAAATTTAGATTCGAACTGGACCTTTAATGGATTAGGCGATTGGTCCCAAAAGCTTCGGCATGAAACTAGGCAGTAAGGGTGATCATCTTGCAAAGTTTGGTTGCATTAGCTGCATTCCTTCTGGTAGAAGTGCTGGGTACAAAATCCGTGGAAGAATAATAATAATAAATATAGTCACAAGTGACGATAAAAGGATTCAGCGCGTATATGACTAAGTTCCTAATAAGTATATCATATCAGCAGTCATTCCTGAAAGTTACACAAAGATCTCTAAAAGCATTAAGCTACAGCAACCTCTACCTGTCCATCATGTAAAACGAAAGTAGGAGGTCGGAAAACTTTAAAGTGCGAAAAATCAAAATGGCAGCTAAACCACATGACTTTCGATTTCGTTGTGATGAACTTTTCTGCGTGCATTGTCATTGCGCATCTTTTAAAAAAAGTTGCTAGTCTCTAGGTGAATTTTGAAAAAAATTCTCATGTTAAAAATCGAACTTTAGAATCGAACTGGACCTTTAATGGCCAGATTGATTGGGCCCAAAAGCTTCGCTGCAAAACTACATGGTAAGGGCTATCAGCCTACAAATTTTGGTTGCAATAGTCGCATTCTTTCTGGCAAAAGTCGTTTTTACAAGATCCGTGGTAGAAGAACAAAGGAATTGCGACTTGTACACAGTCTATGGGCGTGACTTAACATGCTTTGTCTCTGTTTTTCAAATTGTGTGAATAGTTTCGCATGAATAGCGACGAAACCGTACATCTTACAAACACGTTATGATTGACTTTTTTCTCTGTAGTGTTTCTGTCTATCATATTAAACAAAAATTAACTCTCTAAGTGCATTTTGAAAATCCCCCCATGTTAAAATTGTCAGTGTTATTTATCTATAATCATGTACCTGTTATCAAAAACCGGAAATGACTGTACGCGAGCGATTTTATTATTGATTCATAAAGAACTTAGTCCAAACTTATTCTCCTGAAAAAATCATCAAATTCGATGGTTAGGTATTTGAGTTATGTCCCCTTGAAGTTTGATTTTTTAGAAAAACATCTAACTTCGAGAGGTCACTGTGCAAAAAGTATTAAGATTTCAGCAATGAAAAAGATCACCATGTATTCTCCAATGCATTAGCTGTATGAATGTGTAAGTTACAGCTTCGTGGTGAAAGTATCTTCAGAGAAGAAGATTGTCAAAGGTGCATGGGGTCGGGACATTTTCAAAAGTGCGAAAATTCAAAATGGCGGCTAAACCACGTGACTTTCGAATTCTTCGTGATTAACTTTTCTGCGTGCATTGTCATTGCGCATCTTTCAAAACAAGTTGCATGTCTCTAAGTGCATTTTGAAAATTTTTCCCATGTTAAAAATCGAACTTTAGAATCGAACTGGACCTTTAATGGCTTGATTGATTGGGCCCAAAAGCTTCGCTGCAAAACTACATGGTAAGGGCTATCAGCCTACAAAATTTGGTTGTAATAGCTGCAATCCTTCTTGTAGAAGTCCCCTACACAAAAATCTTGAAATAATAAAAATAATAAACACGCCAATAACAATAAGGATTCAGCCTAATGGCTGAATCCTTAATAATAAAACACGCCAATAACAATAAGGATTCAGCACTTTAGTGCTGAATCCTTAATAATAACTAGGATTGACGCGTCAATACTTAGGTCTTCAAGACTTCTACTTGACCTTGAACTCCATGCTGGACTCTCGGTTATTCACGAGTTTTTCTGCTTTAAAACGAGCTATCAAACAAGTCTCTATCTTTAAAAGTTATTTTACAAAAATTCTCCAAAGAAGGTACCCCTCTGAAAATGGAAAAATCACATAGTAATGGACCCCTACATGATCTTTCTCACGATTAAGACAAACTGGTCAATATTAACATACTAAGGTGTAACATAGAAAATGTTGTGCTTTAATTTCCACTTCAGGAGATGTAATCATCATTAAGATTGCATATATAGGTAATGCGTTATATTCTTCTGAATATTCAAGAAAATACTCAAAAATGCTTAAATTTGAACCCCAAGACAACATTTGCGATGTTTGGAGCTTAAATATCAACTTTTTGTTGAAAGGATTCAACAGAAACGTTGTTGTTCTTGAATTTGTGCATACGAGGATGTAACTATAATTTAATTATCTTGATTAGTTAAGCTGGTATGATCCTTTGAACTTTGCTGAAAATGGCGATTTTCGAAAAATGACAAAGTTCTATGATTTGTCACACGTAAAGTATGACAGATACAAGTTTGAAATTCAATGTTGTTAATAAAGGACATATTTTCTTCAACATAAGGTATTAAACATAATTGTACCTTCAGTGGTTTACAAAGAAAATACCCCTCGAAAAGTCTCAAAATCACAGAATTTTACTTTTTTGGGAATACGTCCAAATTGTGTCGATACTATCAACTTTTATATGATAAAGATATATTGTGGAATTGTTTAACTAGTTATATGAAAGAGAAAGCAATAAGTAACTTTGAAATAACTTCATTTGTAACAGAGTTATGCCCCTTTGAACATGTAGCCGAAAAACGCCCTTTTAAAAAAGGTCCATATTCAAGGGTATATTCCTGAAATTTGAGGACGAAATTCAAAATTCGGGCAAATTCATTTTTTTCTACATTCATTTAGCTTTCAGATGAGCTATCACACATGGCTGTATGTATTGCCGTGATTGAGGAGAAGATGTTTGAAGACGCGTACCCTTAAAACCGCGAAAGTTGACAAAATTTTCATTTTTTTCGAAATAGCAAAAAATTTATTATTACGGCCGAAAACCACTATAGGCCTTATCGATGGGGAATGTTGTTGCCCACATTTTGGTGAAAGTTTTATGAAAATATCTTGATTAGATTTCGAGCTATTGAGGTTTGAAGTTTCAACTTCAAGGGGAGATAACTCAAAAAAGAAGTCGAAAATCTAAAATCGGCGAACGTACAAGGCTAGTTTCTGTGACAGGCTAGTACCCCTGAAAATTTCATGCAAATCGGTCCGGCCGTTACTTCAGAATCCGCATCACCAAATCGTGCAAATAATAATAATAAGAAAAAAATTCGGATAATAACAATAGGTCTTCAGACATTCGTCTTGAAGACCTAATAAAACACGCCAATAACAATAAGGATTCAGCACTTTAGTGCTGAATCCTTAATAATAATAATAATAAAACACGCCAATAACAATAAGGATTCAGCACTTTAGTGCTGAATCCTTAATAAAACACGCCAATAACAATAAGGATTCAGCACTTTAGTGCTGAATCCTTAAATATAGTCACAAGTGACGATAAAAGGATTCAGCGCATAAATGAATTAAATGTAATTAATGAAGCCATCCATCTATTGTAATTGCGCATCTTTTAAAGAAAGTAGCATGTCTCAAGCATGTCTCTAGGATTATTGAGATCCAGATTTCAATGTTAAAAACTGCATATTTTTGAACAATTGGATAAAAGCCCAAATTGTGCCGTAACTATCAACTTTTATATGATAATCATGTGAACTTGAATTGTTAAGCAAGTATCGGGGACAATTGTAATAAAGAACTGAGACATAACACAGAGTTATGTCCCTTTGAATGTCAAGCCAAAATACGAACGTTTCAACAAGTATCATATTCAAGGGTAGATAATTCAAGGTCTAGGACGAAATTAAACATTTTGTATTACATACTTTTCATTCAGCTTTAAAATGAGCTATCATACATGTCTGCACGTATTTCCGTTAGTGAGAAGAATATTTTTAAAGACGCACAACTTCAAAATCCCGAAATTTCAGTTCATTTTCAGTTTTTATCAAATTGCGACCAGGAATGACTGTTCGGGAGCGATTTTATTTTGTGTTTTTTATAACGACCATGGTATTGTCTTACTCCCCTGAAAAAAATCATCAAATTCGACGGGTAGGAATTTAAGTTATATCAATTTGAAGTTTGCGCCTTTTTCAAAATCCTTTTGTGTTTGAACTTTGAGTGTTAATTGTTCAAAAATTCGGAGTTCACTCTTGAAAAGACACACCATAAATTCACCAATGCCTCAGCTGCATACATATATAAGTTTCAGTTTCGTGGTGCAAGTATTTTCAGAGAAGAAGATTGTCAAAGGTGCATGGGGTTGGGAAAATTTCAAAATCGGGAAAAAACAATATGGCTGCGAAACCAGGTGACATTGCGGATCTTTTAAAAAAGCTGCATTTTGAAAAATTTGCCCATGTTAAAAATCGAAATTAAGATTCGAACTGGACCTTTAATGGCTGGGCCGATTGGGCCCAAAAGATGCTTTACCCATTAACGTAGCAATATATTGTATATTGTATAGACAGTTTGATGATTAACCACAATGATAAACTAAAGATATGAAAGGGTTTACCAAACTGTGAAACATAACAATACGTTTGTTGTCCTATGTATTCCGCTGGTAAATGCGCTTTCATCTTCTTTTGTTGATCCGATCGAGTTTAAGGTAACAACGTGAACAAAGTGACAACAAATAGGTCAACACCAGTACAAAAATTACTTAAATTTTCTATTTTCTTTTTCAAATATTTACTGTCAAAATTACATCTGAATTGCTTTATTGTCCAATACAGACAATCTCATAGTAAACAGACGACGATCGCATTATATCTACAAAGTTTCATGCAAAAATATATATTTCTTTATTTTCAATTGTTAGTCCTGATTGAATGACACAAATGACAGAAGCTCAAATCTATTCCATAGCCATCTTTGTTTATGTATGTACAACTACATGTACTACATTTGATGCAAGGGTTAAAACAATATTACACACAGTTGTGCAACATTTTCCATGCTTCAATGGCAGTGCGTTTTCAGAGTTAAACTATCTGTGGAATTTGAACACTTAATGGTTACTTTCAAATTTTGTGCAATGGGACGCTGTCGTATTAACATTAAATTTGAAACTAGTATTTTTTTTACTAAGGCGTTCTTTATTCCAAACCACATAATATTTCAATTAATGTTGTCCTATTTCTTAAACCTGAAATTATTTTACAAATTCGGTCAAACTGTCGTCGCCGTCTTATCAGTGTAGGGCATGCGGAGTGCGATACATCCGTCGGTTATGCACCTGCTTATTCAGTACAAGGGAACCCGTTGTTGAAACAACGCTTATGATTAACGGTGCATCCATTGTGTTTCATAAACAAATGTTTGGCTTTGATACGCTCAAACTCACCATATGAGTTGTTTGCAATACAAACAAATTCAGTCGGCGTGCATATTGACTTGCATATTCTTCCCCAATCATATATGCTAGTTTCCAATTAAAACCAAGTAACATCATTTTGCATGTGCGGAAACCGTATCTGCACGTTCCATTTTACATGTACAGTAGTTATATGACCTATTCAACATTATCAACCAAAATTTGTTATTTTGTCTGTTTTAAATAAGATTCCAGAATAACGTTTGACTCATTGGCGCGCGCCCTGGCGGTGCATGTTCCGGTTTTCGATCAGATATCAATACTTTTACCTTCATGTCAATATACCAGTTAGTCGACTATCTTCAAAATGGTAGTTTTCGGTAACATTCGGTACTTGTCGATAAAGTAACACCATTTATAACGTTTGGAATATGTGTCCCCTAACAACACAATGGATGGACCTTTAAACTGTCGAATTACATTACATTTCCATGGCACAGACCTATAGCCTCGTTAATTCCTTGTACCTAGACGCAATCAAAAATAGTATTTTATATTCAAATCATTTCAACTTCAGACACTAAGAAGTAAAAACAAACGGAAGATCTTTTTTCCGACGGCATTGCAAGATGTGTGCATTTCCGTCATCGATCAAGAATTCACGAACACTACCGATCTTTCTTCAAATCTGGAAAAGGTTCCTCCCAACATGGCGGCGGGTTTCTGTAATATTACCGTGAAATCACCAATATTGCTGCGTTTGTTTCGAAAAAAAGAAGGTTTTCTTCCATGACGGCCGCATTTACTTCTAATTGGGTTCGGTTTTTCTTCAAAACTGACACATTGCCTCCCATTTCTTAGGGGGGCTTGAAAGTTACATTTTGATATCAAAGTACAAAAGAAAGTACACACCTCAGTTGGTTTTCAATTACAAATAACTTTTAAAGTTTTCGACGTCGTATTCTAAAACTAAAAAGTGCAGGCATTAAGTCATCAGCCAAGGAATACTTCTACGTGTGTTTTATTAATTTCTTTGAAAACTGTTCATTGACATATAAAGCATATTCTTTGTGAAGATCAGTACATGTGCCTCGTTCTGCACGCATTTACAACATTTTAAACATATTTTTCCAGACGTATCAACTGTGAAACTTAAGGAAACTAATGGGATGTTTCTTTCCTTATATATTCCACTTCCAATGCGCTTTCAACTCCACTGTCTATATTATGATCATAAGAGGAGAACAAAACAAGTATGTCAAATAGAGGTTTAAGTCGAGGAAATGTAGACCACATTGGTGTAATGATGCTCCCCTCTCATGTCAAGGTCCGGGTTCGATTCCCGGCCCGGAGGAGACATCAAACGTTTGTGAACTCGGTCTCATACTGTGTTTTGTCCCTGGGCACGACACTTGATGTACATTGCACTTAGTCCACCCGGCTTTTTAAATGGTTAGTCGTTTAGTCAGGAAGCATGCGCAGAAATGAAGTGCAATGGACCGTCCAAGGTCTGGAAGACCTACTGTCACTAGACCTCGAGAGGACCGGCACCTTCTCCGACATGTACGCCACGAACCCTTCCTGACATGTCCTCAGCTAAAACGTCTGTGGTTACCAAAAAGAAACATCAGCACCAGAATCAGTCAGAAATCGCCTCAAATCGGCAGGACAACAGGCAAGAAGGGTAATTAAAGTCTCTTGTTGAGAGACCATCATAGACGTGCATGTTTAGCATGGTGTTTGGACAGACAACACTGGGATCTGGGGACCTGGCAGAAAATCCATTGGTCTGACAAGAGTCGATTCTTGCTCCACGTTACTGATGGGCGTGCCCGTGTTTGGAGAATACAGGTTATGCCCCCAGGAACATCCAGCCAACTGTTGCGTATGGAGGTGTTTCTGTTATGGTATGGTGATGCCTGTCTCATTACTGCCAGCTGGATTTGGTTACCATCAGGGGCAACTTAACGGGAGCTCAATACATCCAAGACGTGCTACAGTCGGTCATTGTTCCTCATTTCGATAACCATGCACTTGCTACACGACCACAGTACATGGACGACAATGCCCAACCTCACCGATCACGTGCCGTTGTTGATTACATGCGAGCCAACGCAGTGACAACTTTATCCTGGCCAGCAGTAAGTCCAGATCTGAATCCTCTGGAGCACGTGTGGGATATTCTAGGGCAGCGACTCCAGGCTCGGAACCCTCCAGTACAGAATTTACAAGACTTGGAGGCAGAGTGGATGTTATTGACACAAGAACCGATCCGACGTCTGGCTGGAGACATGAAACGTAGGGTGCAGTGTGTCATTTGGGTACATGGCGGTCCTACCAGATACTGATCATTCTTATTGAACATGTACACTAGGTTCTACAAAGAGCATTTAGAAGTGACAATACCAATGCGAAAATTTGTTTTGTTTCACATGCAGCTCCATACTTTTGAGGACATTGTGTCATGGTAAAAACAGTACCTGTGTAAACATGACGTCATCGCTATTAAATAATAACAGCTACATATTGTTGCGTTTCTGTCTTGCCAGATGGCAGTTCTATCTAAAAAAATAATCTCAGACTAATTTAATATCAGGGGGTGCTTAACTTTTTTCTTAGTGTATATAAGCGGACAATTGAGTATTTATTTATAACATAATACCTGGATTTGTTCAGATAATTAAGCAAAGAATTAATAGCATGTTTTGCTGAATAGTTTCAAATGGCAAGAGGATATATATACTACTGTACTCCATTAGCTTAGTATGCTTATAGATGTACTGTTTAAAATAATGGTCGGAGATGCTCAATTGATGTCATCTTTTTCTTAGTAAATTGAAGCTCTTGTGGTAAAACATTACTGAATTGATTAGAATTGATCTGTCGGCAACATTAGCCCACTGTTTCATTTGCAATTGAGTTAGGCTTTGACTTTATATAATAAAAGAATAGGGCCCTCGGGGTCATTGCATAATAATTTAGGCAATCATCTCACATTGGACTAAGATTTATTTAGCGACTTAAGGTTACCTTTATATTTTGTGCAATGGAACGTTGCAGTATTAAAACTTAATGTTAATATAGTTGGTGCAAAGGTTTACTTTATTCCCAACCATATCATATTTGAAATAACGCTGTCCTATTTCTTAAAAATGAGATTATTTTAGAAATTGGACGATACCGTCGTCACCTTCTTATCAATGTAGAACATTGTGCTGAGTTGCGATTCACCCTTCACCTGTTCATTAAGTACCAGGGAACCCATTGTTGAAACAACATTGAACCTGTACATTACAACTAAAAGGGTAGGTCGAAATTACGATTTTTGTAATGATATAATGAATGTAAACACAAAACTGAATCAAGGTCAAACTAAGACCTTTTACATTCATATCAAATAAAATTCATATATCAATCTGTTCAACGCTGCTGTTTTTTTTTTCAAAAAAATAATTCAAACACACTTCATTTAAGGTCTATAAGAGGGGTACTGAATGTAAAATTAGCTTTACTATCGATTGTTGGACCTTGATTTTTATTGAGGCGAAAAGGCAAGCTGTTGCTGTTGGTACAGTCAGGGCTGGGGATAGTTGCCATACTCTGAGGGTGTGTGAATCCCGCATGGGAATCAGCCTGAACAAGTACAATAATGTGTACTATTGAAGGTAGTGTTATCCTTATTATGACACACTTCAAGTTACATCATTTAAAGTATAATGGTGCAAACTTTAAAAAGTGTTTGCTCTAGATACACCATTAATTTCAATAATAAGTTTGAGAAAATAGCCTCTTGCAGTTAAAAACATATCTAAATACATGAATATATTGTTGTAGTTGATTCAATCAACTCACTTTTGATAGGAGTTATGTCCCTTGTTTCTAGCACATGCGCAGTAGTTATAGTGCCATTAACACATGCATGGCAACGCAATGTGGCTTATCTTTTTATCTCTATTCTAAACTAAGTAGTCAGTGACTAACTAAGTAATGGCGACAGATAGATCAAAGAGGTCTGGCGCCGGGAGTAAACTGCCCACCATACTGGCGGATTTAAAGCCTGGCTTCAAAATCACGGGTAGTGGTTTGACACGAGCGCCTGAAAGTGACACCCCGACGACCAGTCGGCTGCATGGAGACTACGCACATGATGTCGTTGTCGGAACCGAGGACGGGGGCAGGTCAGTCTATTGTGCGGTCCCAGCTGGAGATGGAATGCAGGCAGTTAGAGGTGGAATTGTCAAGCTTGCGTCTACAAGAAGATTTGCAACGACAGATTGATACTAGACCCGGGACTGCGACACCAATTAGTGGCGGTCTACCTCAAGGTGAGGGCAAATCGAAATTACGAAAAATTTAAGATTATTTGTGGATTCCGCCCGTTGACTTGCAGGAAGACTATAGTCAGTCCCTTAAACTAGAGGGCAAGGAATTAAAGTTAAGAAATAAAATTAAAGTTCCACTTGGAAAGGTCACGGTTGAAACGTGGGGATACGCAAGTCTACAGATACTGCAGCAGTTAATCACCCAAGATCATATCAATATGTCAGACGCACAAAAGTACATGAAGCACATGATGGACACTTTTCGTCTAGCTCACAAGTATGCATGGCCTATGTTACTTAGTTAGTTGTGCTAGTGTCATGACAAACTGCAGCATGGCCCACTGTTGTTCAATATGTTACGGGCCTCGTGCTTCTAACCAGCATGTGTCTGAGAAAGCCCATCCAAAAAACCCAGTAACATTCCAGATCAGTCAGCATGGGCTAGCTACTGATCTAAACTATGACGCATGGACGTTTTTGTTACCTGTGTCTGACAGAGACAGATCTTACATATTGGGTGGTATTGAAGAAGGATTTAAATTAGTGGAGACTGATATGTTGCCAGATAAGAGTGTTTATACACCCAATCACCGTTCTGCATTGATGGATGCTGATTCGGTGGAAAAGCATTTGTTAGTTGAAATGAACTTAGGCAATTATGTGGCTGTCACAGTTAGTGCCCTGGGAGCAGTGCCCAAGCAATCAGGGGACATCAGACTCATTCATGATGACAGTATGCCTGTTAATGATTGCTTGAATGCATTGAAGCACGATGTAGATTGTTCATACATGGATCTGAGAGATGCAGTGAGGTTAATTGAGCAGAGCGATTACCTAGCAAAGGTTGACCTTCATAGTGCATATAGGTCAGTTGGTATTTACCCATCAAATTTTTGTGTTACAGGCTTTCAGAGGTAGCATTTCAAGTACAATAATGCTACAATGTACATGTATTTGGTGGACCGTAAACTGCCGTTTGGTGCGAGTAAAAGTCCACGCATATTTCAAACCTGAAGCAGTGCACTGTGTAGGATCTTGAAGGTCAGGTGGAATATTAATGTGATTTCATACTTGGATGATTTCCTTCTGCTGGCCCGGACAAAACAGGCCTGTGCATGGGGCCTTTGTAAATTGATAACTGCATTACGATATCTTGGTTTTTCAATCAGCTGGAAAAAAGGGGAGGGACAACTACACAAACTAACATTTTTAGGTGTAATGAGTGACTCGCGGTCATTGACCCTCTCTCTGCCCAATGACAAACTCGTCGCCTTTAAGGACCTAATCTCAATGTTTTAAGATGAGAAGAGAGCTACGAAGAAGCAGTTGGAAACATTGGTCGGAAAACTGAGCTGGGCGGCACAGGTTGTCCCAATTGGGCGAACATATCTTCGCAGAATAATAGAAACTAAGACTTATTTTAGGTTTGACTAACCAGAAAGTTGTATTACATGAAGATTTCCAGGCTGACATGTGATGGAGCAGCTTCCTAGATATATTCAATGGTACTCATACATTCATACATGCCTCTCACTACAATGCAAACAGACGCATGTAACACTGGAGCAGGGGCATTTTTCAAGGGGATTGTGCATACTGGAATTGGGAGATCGATGTGCCCAATATGTCTTGTGAACATACCAATGTGAAGGAATTAGTAGCAGTGTATCTTGCCTTGTGTAGGTGGTGTGAATTTGTGGCGAATAAGATAGTTGTTATATATACCGACAACATTGCTACTTACTATGCCATAAACAAAGGTACATCACGAAGTTGTTCAAGTATGTTCTACCTCAGGCACTTATTTTGGTTGCAAGCAGTGCATAATGTGTGTCTTACAGCAGTATATTTACCTGGAAGGTATAATGTGGCAGCAGATGCTGTGTCAAGATTAGATCAACCTGGAATGTTGAGTAAAGTGTTTGAAGTGTTGCCAAGTTTTACTATGATCCCTTTCTGCTGTGAGGAACTAATTAATTTACATGTTGCCGAAATTCTTCAATTAAAGATGGGCTTGAGGGTCAGATAGGGCTGTGTATTGCCTCAATTTTTGTATTGCGATACGTATTGCTGAACTGTAATGTATTGCAATACGTACCACAATATATTGCAAGATCCTCTGACAATGAGATATTCCTCCAGAATCCATTTTAACTAGTGCCAATTATATTGCAACATGCTAAATGAACTCTACATTCAACTTTTATACTTCTTTTTGCAGTTAAAACATGACACATTTCATAAAATGACTTTCAGATCTTTATAAAGATCATTTGAAATATAGTCCAACACACATTTTAGCACTTAAAATAATAATAAGCCAGTTAAAAGAATAAATTTGAATTAATATTTGTTGGTGCAATATATTGCGATATGAAAATCGTATTGCAATACGTGTATTGCACAACTCTGTATTGCAATATATTGGTATTGCAATAATATTGCACAGCCTTAGTCAGCACACACCTGACCAGGTGATCCACGACACGTTGACGTCGACGGTGACGAGGCTGGCGGATCAAGGTTGGGCCGTCTCGACACAGAGAACATATTTCAGCCAGCTAAAGTGCTATTTCGATTTTTGTGAGTTGCTCCATATTGCACCAGTGCCAATTTCGGGGGATCAAGCTACAGTCTACATTGCATATTTGTGGATTTCAAAAAGTTTTCCTTTTCATCGGTGCGGGGTTATCTGACTTCGGTTACAAACCTCCACAAAGCATCAGAAAAACCGGATCCTTTTTGTAACAATTGGCTGGTACAGCATGTTCTGAAAGGTGTGAAAAGAGAGCTTGGTACAGCAAATGCCAGCAGAACCTGTGACCCCTAATCTACTTTTCTTAATTTTCAGGTCCTTGGATTTGTCCCAAATGCTGCCTATATCTGTGCTGGTGTGTTTGATGTAAACAAAGATTTTCGGACAAAGGTTGTTAAAACGCACCAACATGGTTTGTCTGTGAACTTACGGTGGACTCAATCTTTGCAGTATAGAGAAACAGTATTTCAAATAACTCTCCCCACAAGCAGTGCAGGCAGTGTTAGACCGGCATGTCTCGCTTGACCGTGAGGTGCCTCTGTTGTGTGATAACTCGGGACATGTTTTAACGAAGCATAAGTTTCTCAAGCTAGTCAATTCAACTTTGTCAAACAATGGCATTGATACTAAGCTCACTGGTCAATCCTTCCGGCGGGGTGGTGCCACTTGGGCTTTTCATGCTGGTCTTTCAGGAGAGGCCATCCAGCACCTTGGTTTTTGGAAGAGCAGTGCATATAAGAGATTTGAAGCAGCAGAGTAGTTTGCTTTTTCTTTACCTCGTTCATAATAGTACCATTTCCTGTATTTCTTTATATACCTCAAAAGTCTGGGGTTGGGGTTTAGTTTTTTGCCTGTTAGTCTAAAAAAACTGTAAGTCAATTCATTTATTTGCATATTTCAAGTTTACTATTGGTGCTTTAATTGCATTAAAATGTTGCCAGATTTAAAAATTGTTGTTTATTATTATTATTCTTTAAGTATTATTCATACAAGGCGTTATAAGTGTTAAATGTTGTAGTTGATTCAATCAACTCACTTTTGACAGGCGTTATGTCCCTTGTTTCTAGCACATGCGCAGTAGTCATAGCGCCATTAACACATGCATGGCAACGAAATGTGGCTTATCTTTTTACCCGCCCACTCCCTCCCCAGTAGCATTATTGGCAGGATCTATTGGCTAATCTTTGTCGATAAGCATACAGCATTCAGCAAGCATATATATCATGACTTTGGCATATTTTTGCTTCACATATTTACTTTGTTCAACGGCAATTGAATATTTCATTTTCCCTGCATTGTATTGACTTGTTCATACCTTATTATATGTATATCTATGTGTGTATATATAGAGTTTAGTTTTATGCCTGTTAGTCTAAAAAAAACTTTAAGTCAATTCTTTTATTTGCATATTTCAAGTTTACTATTTGTGCTATTATTGCATTAAAATTTTGCCAAATTTAACAATTGTTGTTTCTTATTATTATTCTTTAAGTATTATTCATACAAGGAGTAATACGTGTTAAAATAAATAAATTATTGTTTACTACCTATAAAAAACAGTTCCTTTCAACGTGAAAATCGGGAACGTATATATTTTATTTTTATATAGTATTTTACAAACCGTAATTATTTATTCAATTAATTCTTTTTAGATCAATCGCTTTGACCTCTGATAAAACCCCGATTTCATCTTTTTGATCGTTTTAATTACATATATCTTTAGATAACGATAACATGTTATAATTTGATATATTAATTAGTAACATGTATTTCTTCATTCATACAGTCGGCGAATCGCAAACTGTTTTAACGTTAGTACCATAATTACTCATTTTCAGGTACTGTTTCGTTAATTGATTAGCGAGACACAATCAACAATAATACTTTAATTTCGATTCATCTAAAATTTGGACAGTTGAAGTAAAACATTACTGACCAAAGCCATTGTAAGATGTGTGCATTTCCGTCAAGGAAATTAACAATTTTTCTTCAAATCTGGACATGGTTCCTTTTGACATGTTTCTGACATGATTTTCTGTTATTACCATGGGATCACCGATATTGCTGTGGTTGGTTCGTGGTTGTTTCGATAAATGCTCAATGGACGGATAGCGGATAGCAGGGGTATGAGAGCCATGTTCACTTTTTTCTTGTTTTATACCAGTTTTGTTTTTCATGTCACGAGAGTCTTACAACACTTCATGTATTTTACAAATACCGGTATGTTTTGAAATCTTTGCGTTTTTATGTAAGCTGAGAACAATATTTGGTCCGCAACGTGCAAGGGCCCAGAATGTAGGAATGGTAGATACTCGGAGGTATTAGACAAATATCTTCCATGATATGTCTTATTCTCTTACATATGTTATCTTTTGCCTTATCATAGAGAAAGTATATGTCACAAACCTATAGTTAGACTGTATTCGTGCTTTCCCACCCTCTACGTCTTCTAAAATACGACTATAATATTGCTGTTCAGATTTGAGGTTCGCTGGTTGTTTATGCATCTTTCCTTAGAGTCACTTAAATGTTAGGTATTTTGAGTATTGCCAATTTCGTTTCTTCTTCTTTCTCATTTGGGTAAAGGCATTAATACATGTAAGTCGTGGGTTTACAATCCATCTTTGAGTACAGGCTAACAACATTTCACATTACTTTAATCACTTCTTTTTCAGTTACTGAAGACAATGAACGGATACCTTTTTCTCACCCGGTGCATCATTGTGATAGCAGTTGGGAACGTTATTGGACTTGTGACTTCTGGTAAATCTACTCATTGAACTTCATCAGAACTAAAACGTTTTATTTGATTGACAAGCTCCTATTCCCTACTTTCACTTATAGATGACTAGGAATTATCCATTTTGTTTTATCAAACATAACTTTTGATTTTATATGATGTTTGAAATTTAACCTTTTCTAAATGATCAAATCCGAAAGGGGAGGAAAAGACCTCAAACTAAAGAAGCATGTGAACCATAAACTCTGATTTCGCCTTGCAACAGGAATTATCTGACTAGCTGACGAATCAAACACTTTCTTTCATTTTATGTCAATTTGAAGTCTTGAAACTATAAGATATTGTCCCAGGCATCAGCATGGTTTAGAATGTTTCATAAATTCATACAGTAGAATACTAAATTAAAGATTTGAGAAGCATATAGTATGAAAAGCGGATAGTTATATTCATTGTTTCAGTATTAGTTGTAATAATAATAATAATAATAATGCACTTATATAGCGCCTTATTCCAATTGTAGCTCAATGGCGCTTTACATATGAACATAAAAGATTAAAAATAACACATATATACAAATTTACACGAACAGAAAGAAGATAGTCATTCAGAAAGAGTTCATTTGTCACTGGGAGAAGGCTTGATTGAAGAGAAAAGTCTTTAGGAGGGTCTTGAAGGTTGTTTTTGAAGAAGTGGTCCTGACTGAAATGGGAAGGAGGTTCCAGAGTTTAGGAGCGGCTATGGAGAAGGCTCTTTCGCTGATGGCAGACTTGGATTGGGGAACTTGAAGAACATGTTTGTCATTGGAGCGGAGTGTACGGCTTGATGTTGGTGATTGTAGGAGTTCTTTCAGATAGGCACAAGATAGTTCTTCGAAGAGACAGGAGTGGGTTAGCATGTTGATCTTGTAGATGGAGCGTTGTTTGATAGGTAGCCAGTGAAGTTTCTCAAGGATAGGGGTGATGTGGTCAGACCGACGAGTACGTGAGATGAGGCGGGCAGCAGAATTCTGAATCTTCTGAAGTTTAGAGAGAGTTGATGCAGAGCAGTTGATGAAAAGAGCATTGCAGTAGTCCAGTTTAGAGATAACGAGAGAATGAACAAGGAGCTTTGTGGTTTCTTCATCAAGTAAATAGCGGATCTTGCTGATATTATGAATTGAAAAATAGCTTGACTTGGAGATGTTTCGGACTTGCTGATCAAGGGACATGTTTGTCTGTAATGTCACACCGAGATTCCTGACATGTTCAGATTGCGTGATGATACTGTCGCCGATGGTGAGATGCGATGCCGAGGGTATCTTTAGCAGCTGTTGTCTTGATCCAATGACTATAAATTCTGTCTTGCTGTCGTTGAGGCGCAGGAAGTTGTGTGTCATCCATGATCTTAGTTCAGAAATGCAAGACTCAATGCTATGAATTCCAGAATGGACATGAACTGGTTTCACAGTTACATACAGCTGGTTATCGTCAGCGTATAGGTGGAATAAGAGAGAGAATTTACGGACTATATCACCAATAGGCAGGATGTAAACACTAAAAAGAAGTGGTCCCAACACAGAGCCTTGGGGTACTCCGTAAAGAAGCTCTTTCGGAGAGGATGTGCAACCAGAAACAGAGACAGACTGAGTGCGACCTGTAATGTAGGCTTTTATCCACTGCAGGGCAACTCCTTGTACTCCGAGGCGATGTTCAAGTCTCTCAAACAGAATCTGGTGGTCAATGGTGTCGAACGCTGCAGATAAATCTAACAGCACTACAAGCGTCACACACTGGTTGTCCATGCCCATGATGATGTCATTGTACACACGCACTAGTGCAGTTTCCGTACTGTGTCGCTTCTTGTAAGCAGACTGGAAAGATTCAAATAGTTCATTTGAATTGAAGTGACTGACAAGTTGATTGAAAACAACCTTTTCAAGTAGTTTTGAAATGTAGGGTAGATTAGAAATGGGTCTGAAGTTTTTCAGTTCATCTGGGTCCAGGTTTACTTTCTTTAGCAGAGGTGTGATTGAGGCAGTTGTCATCCACTAGTACTATTCTTATTGTGTCAGTTTGTTATTTCGAATAACACATTGACTCTACAGTGAATATATAGCTACATTTTCACTAAACAGTTGAATGTTATTCATACCGAAATATTTAGGCAAACTTACCCTTAAGCAATGTTAATTTGTTCACATTAATTGTTTAATGAAACTACATAATATTGCATTACTACATGAACAGTGTTACAAAGAGCATAATAACCGGTTATTCTTCATTCAGTCATTCTTCAGATCATTGTCATTTATATTCGATTACAGAAACCTAAACTAGGAATTTGTTTCTGATGATTTCATTACTTTGGAAACGTTGAAAATAGAACCAGTGGTTCTGTAACTCCATAGGCTTTAGTTGTCAGAAATTAAAATCTGCAATTTATAATGCACAAGAAACTTTAGGCTTTTAGATCTGACATACGTACCATGACCTAAAAACCTATATTCATTTTATTCTCCAGAGCGACAAGTTGTGATATTATGTGCAGACTCTTTAGCCAGTGGGGATTTTAAACTATAGATTTGATATCCTGGGGCTCCAAATAAGGGTCTCACAGGCCATCACCTAAAACCTATTTTCATCTTCTCCAAAATGAAAAGGGTCAGAATATTTAAAAGTTGTGTTCAGACTATTTAGCCAATGCGGATTCGAAATTGTTAAATTTGTGACCCTGTGACCCTGTGTTGCCAAGGTCTTACAGACCATGACCAAAAATCTATTCTCATCTCATCTAATCACGCGGATTCTTTAGCCAGTGAGGATTCTATATTGTAAATTGTGTGACCCTGTGGTATAAAATATGGGCTTAACAGGCCATGGCCTACATGTGCAAACCTATAAATCCCCCAGAACGAAGTTGTCTGGGGATATTTAAATTCCCTTCGTCGTCCTTCCGCTCGTCCGGTTTCCTGACCAAGACTCAAAAACTGTAAGGCCCTGTTTAATAAAAATTGGTATATAGAACAGTCAATATGTGATATGTTTATACTGATAACTTATGATGCCATGACTCAGCGACTCATCAATCATTTGTCATTGTGTATATCAATCCTATGATTCGAAGTGACAGTAGCATAGAGAGTTATATGCATGTCATGACTGTTTAAGGACCTGGACCTATGACCAATATTAGTGTTAAGTCATAGTGTCTCCACATATGATATATACCTAATATGCGCTTCAAATAACAAAAACTGTTGAAGCCAGCGTGTTTATGTGATTTCATAACCCTTGACCTTTGGCCTTGAGTATGAACATGTCAAAAGAATTCCCATTAGTATAAGTATTGTAAATTCAAAATGAGT
Organism: Gibbula magus; assembly: GCA_936450465.1. Lineage (NCBI taxonomy): Eukaryota > Metazoa > Mollusca > Gastropoda > Trochida > Trochidae > Gibbula > Gibbula magus. The sequence continues at coordinate 46,572,370 of OW388301.1, forward strand.
TTCTAAAATCTTCTAAGAAACATATTATAACCAAAGAAAAACACATATTATTCTCTGGTACCTTCTGCAAGTTTCTTTTCTTTTTAACTCATTAACAAAGGCGGCTGAACCCGGGTTACGCTTTTTTAGACACGTTAATTAGTGGCCTCTCTCAACGAGACTCTAATCTGGCTGTAGACGCCCTACAACAAGACCTCGCTTCACTTCACAGCACAAAACTATCACTCTTTGTAAGCGTCTTGTGTATAGCTCTGTTTTCTTTGTTAACAAGTAGATAAGCGTAACAAAAGCATGGGGTTTAGTAGGATGAATTCATTTATTGTTTTATTATGTTCAACGTTCAACTATCAATCAAGACAACACTGTGATAAAACCAATACACTGTAAGTGAGATCTCGCGGCACTTGAATGCACGTGACTTGTCACTGACAATCAATACAGATGTCAACGGGATTGCTGGATCGTCCAATCACAAAGAAGATGTGCGAGACAGCATACTACGATTTCGTGTCTCAGTGATCAGCTGCGTATATATGTGATTGTTAAATGTATATGGTACATTTTTCTTTTGATAACAATCACTACAACGAAGGCGTTAGACAATATATTGTTAGTATAAGTTGGCTAAGAACTTGCAATCAAGACGACTTGGTGATTTCAAAAGATAGAAAACAAAGGAGCGTTGATACTTTGCCATAACATTTATTGTCGAACGAAATATACATGAAGGAAACGGGATTATTAATGTTTTGTTTGTTTTGGCCTTACATAATATATTAAAATGAAAAAACAATCCTTAACATAATAATTCATAACAATAATATGGTTGGTGAAAATAATTTAAAAATTAAAATAAAAGGTTATTTTGAAATAGATATACATTATCTTATTTTTATTACATGTTGCAAAACTTTGATCGTTAGTTTATCTGAACAATGAACATGAATTAGGAGGATTGTTATCTAATTGCATCAAAGAGTGAACTACCTTTACCGAAACGTCGCAACTGTTGAATAAAGAAGTTGAACATACGTAAGTATTCTTATCTCCTTCAAGACTAGTTTCATTTTATTTCACATTGTAAGGCTTTGATTGCTATCATTATACAGTGATGTCGTTAATTTATCTTAATAATGAATGTGAAGAGTGGCCTATAGAGCGGATTAAGGGATAATCATCCTGTTTTAACAAGTAAGTTGGTACTTGTCAATGGCTATTGTCAAAAAGGCGTGTCTGTAGGACATATCATACATTAGTGTTACAAAGCATACATAACTAGACCACTATACGAATCATACCCGTGAGGCGTGGTTATACCTGTAAACGTGTTATATGTGTAATATATATACATTGAAACGAGTTTGTAAAATCTTAACACTCGGGTCAAGTTGAATGTGTAAATATTGACATTTTCCGTCCCTTTCAGTAGATAAATGTTGGACCCATGATAATTCTTATGCTAATTATTTCGCAAAGAAATAATATAGAATAGAATATATATTTCTATATATATATAATTTCAGAATGCTAAACCAAATACACATTTTCATTATCAAAAGACCTAGTTGGACTCAAATAGTATGTTTTATAATTGATCAGTTGACGCAAACTTATCATTATAAGCTTGTGTTTAAAGTATATAAACCCATGAAAAATAAAAACATAGAATAACAAACACATAACATAAGCGCACCTTTATTCAAGTTAAATGTTTATTACAGGATGTTAATGTTCAACATCCTGTAAAATTTCAACATTATCTCATCATTTGCCAAGCTTGAAAACATGATATTGTATCAACACAAACCAACAGATTATCTCGGACATTAAATGTTTTCCTAAATTACAAAACTAGGGTACTAAGGCCAAGTAGGTTGTAATTGTATTCATTTGTTAACATTTTGAGACTAAATTTGTATGCCCCCGTCTGTCTAGTTTGTCAACAAAAACTTTAACCTTGGCCATAACTTTGGATTGCTCAGAGCTAGGGCTTTCATACCTGGCATGTGCATACCTTGTGATGAGACCTTCATATGAGGTCATCATATTTGACCTTGTGATCTTGACCTTGCCGCTGGGGAAATCTTCAGAAAACTTTACCTTTTGCCATAACTTTGGTATATCCGGGGGCATCCGTGTTTAACAAATACATCTTGTTACAATAAAATTGTAAGGGCAGGGATTTCTGTTAATGAAAGTTTATTTATCTTTGCATTAATTGTTAATTTCTGTAAGGCAATACTTCTACATTTAACACTTACCAGTATCCGTTCCCTCCAGAAACATAAACGTACCGAAACACTGAAGGCAAGCGCTTCCCTCTGTCTTCATCTTGAGTGCTTGATATCGTTTCTCCTGCATAAGGCAAGAGAAAGTCCCCCTTCTTTCTCTCTTTTGTTCCTATAACTCCCAGGCCTGTGCAAAGAAAAATATTATTAACATATACAAACGTGCAGATAGAGATAACTGTACAGAGTACTGTTGGCCGATATTACACGATTTGAAGGCTTCTTGGTTAGATCAATAGATTGTTTTGATACGTCCTTTGTCAATATTGTTTTCTCGGCTGCATAAAGAGGGTATTGACCTCATCACCAGTCTATAGATGTATAATATTCATATATTTATGATATATTAGGATGACAGTAAGCAGTAGAATTGCAGGAGCCAACCATGAGACAAAATCTAAAAAATAATCGCATATGCGACCAATTTAGTCGCAAACACGAGGACTGTAAATCGTGAGATTTCCCATGATACTCAACCCTAATTTTTAACATGTAAGTCTATGGGAAATGCAGCACATTACATAATACTATGGCCACCCAATGCAGGTGTGTTGAAAAATGTGATGTTGTTAGTCACGCAATTATTAATTATTGTTATTGGCATGTTTTTTAGGTCTTCAGACTTTAGTCTGAAAGACCTATTGTTATTACCCGATTTTCCTTATTATAATTACTATACTACTTTTTATTTGTGTTAAATTTGTGGCCAATGTACAGCCTAGACTACTTACGCTAATTACATGAAACTTTCAGGCATGATAACCTATCAGCTGAATGCTGTACAATTGACAACAAATCCTGTATACCGGCTTCGGTTTGTGTGTTACAGCCCCTTTAAATTTCGATTTTTAACATGGGATTTTTTTTCAAAATGCACATACAGACTTGCAACTTTTTGCAAAAGATGCACAATCATCTTCGTAGCAAAAAAGTAAATCAAGAGAAAGTCGTACGTCACATGACTTAGACGACATTTTGATTTTAGTGCATTGTTTTGCATTTTCAGCCTTTCCGACACTACCGTTCTTAAAAAATCTTCTCCTCTGAACATACTGGTACTACAGAGCTGAAACTTTCACAGAATGTAGCTGATGCATTGTAATAAAAACGATATCAAACAGAATTTGCAAAATCGATCTATTTATTTCACAGTGCCAATTCAAATATGTCTGAAAATAAAAAAAGTTTAAAAAATGCAAACTTTAAGGGCAGATTACTCAAAAACCTAGGACGGGAACTTTATGATTTTTTCAGGGAAGGAAGATACATTTGTCGTGTACAAGAATCAATAATAAAAAAGTATGCATACAGTCATTTCCGATCTTTGGAAATGTCGAAAAATTGTCGTTTTTCAAAATTTAAATTGTGCAAAATTTTCAAAAGAGAGCTAGAAACTTTCAACTTTGTTCAAACAATAGCTAATGTCCTTGTGACAAAAAAAGTAAATCATGACGAAATCGTAGGTCACGTGGTTTCTATAGTATAATGCATTTCATTTGTTTCTCTTCGAAGGTCTGCTTTTGGCAGCATGCTCCTTGGCAAGAGGTTGCGGGAAACTTGCATATTTTCACTATTGTCAATGTATCTTTTCTAAATATCCACTAACAGACTTGCAACTTGTTTTAAAAGATACACAATAACCTTTCCTGCAAATAAATAAAACTTATACTAGGACTGCCAGGGCAGTACTGACGGTCTTCAGACTGCTGTGTTGTAGACAGAGCAATCTTTGCTTCTTGTCCACGTTTTACATAATGTTGAAGAGATCATAGCTTTCCGCTAGCTCCTGACAAGGTGCATGTCGCCAAAAGCAGACCAGGCTTTGGAACGATGGAAATGTTGAAGTACAAAACATTTACCTATGCTACAAATATTATAAGTTTATTGTTAAAAATTTAAATTTAGAAAAATGACAGACTAAACTACTCATGCAAATTCCATGACACTTTCAGGGATGATAGCCTCTGGGGTGAAATTGATAGATATCCCAAAAAATCCTGACTTCCGGCTTCTGTTTTTGTGTTACAGCCCCTTTAAATTTCGAATTTTAACATGGGAATTTTTTTCAAAATGCACTAAGAGACTTGCAACTTTTTCTAAAAGATGCGCAATTATCCTCTAAGCAAAAAAGTAAATCATGAGAAAGTCGTATGTCACGTGACTTAGACGCCATTTTGATTTTAGTGCATTTTTTCTCCATTTTCGGCCTCCGATCGCACCAATCTTAAAAAATGTTCTCCTCTGAACATACTGGTACTACAAAGCTGAAACTTTTACAGATTGTAGCTGATGCATTGAACTAAAAACGATACTGAAAACAAATGTGTAATGTTAATACTTTTGTCACAGTGCCCATTGAAAGTTATCTGAAAATGCGAAAATAGGAAAGATCGCAAACTTCAAGGGCAGATAATTCGAATATTTACCAAGCGAACTTTATCAGTTTTTCAGGGAAGGAGGACACATATGTCATGTACACAAATCAATAATAACATTTCTTGCGTACTGTCATTTACCGTCGGTAGAAATGTCGAAAATTTGTCATTTTTCGAAATTTAAATGTTTAACATGGGCAAAATTTTCAAAATAGAACTAGCGGCTTGCAACTTAGTTTAAACAATAGCTAATGTCCTTGTGACAAAAAAAATAAATCAAGACGAAATCGTAGGTCACGTGGTTTCTATATTATAATGCATTTCCTTTGTTTCCCTTCGAGGGTCTGATTTTGGCGGCATGCTCCTTAGCAAGAGGTTGCGGGAACCTTGTATCTTTTCACTATTTTCATCATTTCTTTTCTAAATATCCTATTAGAGACTTGCAACTTGTTTTAAAAGGTACACAATAACCTTGCCTGCAAATAAATAAAGCTTACAATATTTGTAGCAGGAGTATTTTTTTTATAATTTAACATTTCCATCGTTCTACAGCCTGGTCTGCTTTTGGCGACATATGCACCTTGTCAGGAGCTAGCGGAAAGCTCTGATCTCTTCAACATTATGTAAAACGGGGACAAGAAGGAAAGATTGCTCTGGCTACAATGCAGCAGTCTGAAGACCGTCAGTACTGCCCTGGCAGTCCTAGTTTAATATTATTACTTTTTTACACCAATATTGTGTCCATTCTACAGCAAAAACAGCTGCAGATAATCAATGAAACTTTACAGGTTGACAGGCATTACCGTAAACTTGCAAAATTGAGCTTTTTAGGCCCGATTGTTTCAGCCAATAAAGGTCCGGTTCGAATCCAAATTTCGATGCTTAACATAGGAAATTGTATCAAAATACACCTAGAGTCTTGAACATTGTTTCAAAAGATCTGCAATAAACTTTCTAGAAAAAAAAAAAATCGCGGTGAAATCGTAAGTCACGTGGTTAAGCCGGCTTATGGCATGGCATGGCATCTGTCCGTCCATCTGTCCGTAATCTTTCCACTTTTTCGACTTCTTCTCCAGAACCACTTGGTCTAGGGAGCTGAACTTTCATATACAGACTCCTTTGTCAATGGGGATTCTAAATTGTGGATTTGGTGAACCAGTGACCCCAAATTAGGGCCTCAGCGGCCAAAACCTAAAAACCTATTTTCATCTTCTTCTCCAGAACGAAATACCTAGAAGGCTGTACTATTGTGTACAGAGTCTTTAGCCAATGGAGATTCTAAATTGTAGATTTGGTGACCCTGTGACACCAAATATGATATATACGGTTGAAATTGAATTTTGAACTCATATTTTATGGCACTTCATTCAGTATTTAGTTTTCCCTAATAAAATACCTCAGGGAGAGTCATCTCAGCTTTTAGATACGTGAACTTGGATTTGAGAAATGCAGAATTGAGAAAAAAAATAACTTTGCAGTTAATCTTATTCAGTAGGAATGTGAAATATATGTCAAAGATCAAGTCTCCATTATGGACATGTTTGTCAAATTGATGTAATCAATGTGAAATGAGACCTGAGAAAATGCTTAGAACCGTTAAAATTATGCAAAGATTATTTAGCCAAGGTGATTTTAAATTGTACTGTGTACCATTAGATTCATCACATTGCCTGTTCTCTCTAAGCGTTATACAGTTGATCAGTGCTGCTAGTATTTAGTGCAAGGCAGAGACACAGCTGGCTTGTAACCAAATCAAAGGGGTCAGCATATTGCATAATATCCTGTCTGTTGACCTTGCTGAGTGCTCTTTCTCAATTTCAAGACTAAGATTTGTCAGGGCTAGGGACTCTTGCATTATATTGAGACAATATATATTCTGTCTTCATCATCAAACAATATAAACCCTGATAAGCTACAGAGCACATGGCTCTTTGTTTCAAATCTGACCCCATGTACCTTTGCGGAAACACTTCTCCGAAGATATGTACACCTAAGAGCTGAAACTGTTTTTATATATAGCTGTGACATTGGGGAATAACAAGTTCGTTCTGTTTTGAACTTATAATACTTTTTACACAGTTACGTTTATAAGTTTGATGACTTTGAATAATGTACCAACTTTAAAATGCGATTATTTCACTCATCTGGAGGTTTTGATGCATGATATTTTCAGGACTACTAGACAAACGCTTAGTGTGCACGAATCAACAATAAAATCGATCGTATACAGTCATTTCCGGTCCTGACAAATGGTAGAAAATGGCATGAAATAGGGTCTCGGATTATTAACCTTTTATTTTATAAATTTCAAAATGCACTTAGAGACTTGAAACCTTTTTTTAACAGATACACAATAACAATATAAACAAAATAGTAACCATGACGAAATCGTAAGTCACGTGGTTTTCTGTAAATTTGATTTTAAATTTGAGTCGAAATACTCTCAGAGAAATACTAGAGACTCATAAGTTATTTTAAAAGATACTTTATAACTAGACAAGCAAAATATGTTACATTACGAAGTCTTAGGTCACGTGGTTTTGATGCCATATTGAATTTTTCAAAGTTTTTGACCATGCAATTTTGCGGAAACATCACTTTTCAGATAGTGATATCTAAGCGCTGAAACGTAGATTTATATGCATATGAAGCATTGGGGAATAACAAGTTTGTTATATTTTGAGAAAAATCCTAATACTTTTTTTCACAATCACATTTGAACAAATTTGATTTGAACTGATTTGATGATTTTATTGAAGCGTCACTTAACAAGAGTTGCTTCCCTTATACCACTCGCAATTCAGAGACGAGACGAGACGATGATCATGTGAGAAGTCATTTATCTTAGTAAGATAATTATTTCATAGTTCTCAACAACAGAAAATCATACAAAAATTGACTAATACCTCTTCAGAGAGACACAGTATCACCCCAACTAGAATAAGCTCGATAATATATGTTACTAATGAGCTTGAAACATTATAAGTTCATCAAATTTGACAGTCCTTTGATGTGTAAAGAGAGCACATTCTTACTGTCGGTTTGGAATATATTGTATTGGGGGGGGGGGGGGGGGGGGGGGGGTCGTACTCAACGTTATAGATTGCATCGAGAAGTACTGACTGTTGCCGATAATTACCAATTTGAAGATAGCCGACTCAGTATAGTGATGATATATATAAAGTGGGAAGCAGACAATCCACCAGGATTAAGGCAAATCTATTAGCCAAACGTAATTTTGGAAAGTTATTTACAACAAAGAAGGTTGATATTGTTGTAATGGTTTGTGCATGTAGATGTGAGGAGTAGTTCCGTAATAGTTCTGCATATGTATAATGATGTTTGATGTTTATTGGGAACTAGTAAATGTCATTTTGATATATTTGACGATTAGCAATTAGTATACACGTTGAGCTAAATTATTTGAACTGAAATCAGCACATGTGGTATTTTAGCAAATATTAAAAATGTGATGAAACACAATAATTGCGTTTTATAAACCTTCTGTATTGAATCTGAAGACATAACTGACCAAGTGAGTGGGAATTTGATGCATTCTTGGAGCATTTATGTTTAAGTTGTCAACTTGAAACTTTTTATTTGTATTCCATTATAGAATGGTACAGTAATGAACATTGGTAAATTTCTGTATTCACAATGTTCATCCAAAAATAATAAGTTGAGAGTTGAAACCTTTTTTAAAAATGTGCAACAACATAGGACAAATGTCATAAGTAATTAAAACATTTATGTGCTGAATCCGTTTGTCGTCGTGACTATATTTTGAAATGGAAATTGTAATTATCTATTTCGAGCCAAGATGATTTCAAATCATCGTGCAAAGTTCGAAAAAAGATCCATGCAAAACTCAAACGAAAATAACATGCATGTCTATGGAGATTAAGTAAAACCATGAATACTTTTGGCATGGCGCTGTTGATCAGGACCCTCGATCTCTCTGAGCTGCTTAATGTTACCAAATAACGCTGAAGAAATGTTATTCCTCTTATAGTGATAAAGCTAATTGAGATTCGTAATTTGACGGGTATTAAAATGGTATGATGATTACCAAAGGTGACAATATCTACGACTACTGCAGTAGCCAGTGGTAGCAGACCTACATCATCAGACATCAGCTAACACAAGTTCCGATGACTCAAAGTTCACATGCTTTCAAAGACATTTCGCATGTTGATAACAATACACACGAGGGGTCCCTAACGAACCCCATACAACTGATATAATACATCATATGGCATATGGCATATAAGATTATATAGACCTACCGCTTTTTTGTTTTGACCGAAGCCCCATTGAGGTCGAATTGCTATGTGATGATGACGTCACACTTTTCAAATGGAGACTCTATTTATTTTTGTTTGCATTTTTTGGTGTATATGAGGCAAAAGGACCCTCTTCCTCTCCCTCACCCTTTCCTACTCCAGACTTCTGCTCATATCCATCCCTCTTCCCCTCTGCCTCTTCCCCTCCACCGACCGTCTCTCTCTTTTATCTCATCTCTTCTCTTCACCACGTTATATCACATGGTTATTATGTCTACACCACTATTTATACTTGGACAGCAAATTTCCTCCAAATTTAAGTTCTAAGTCGGGTTTTCTTTAATCACTGACACTGAGTAGCTTTATTGGTCATGGAATTGTTCATTGTCATATGAAGGGGTTTTACCTTGTCTAGGGAACGATCTGTTTCAGTCTTCAACAGGAAACAACATAAACCCCAATGAGCTAAAGAGCCAATGTCTCTATTTTTCTATTTTGATGTTTTAATTTCATAAATAATGGTTACAATATGTTAATATCCTATCCAGTGCTGCCCTCTGGTTCTCCAGGTATCATGATGTTTGATATCAATTCAAACCAACAAGATCAAAGTATTTTTAATTTCAGGGACTACACGCATACAGAATGGGTACATAACTTACCCAGGTTATGCCGGTGGAGCCATCAGACACCACAACATGGGAACATCTCAAGTTACTTGTGATGATGGTTTCTCCCCACAACATCTAAGCCTCCGTATTAAGTGTAGTCCCAGTGACTACAACTGCATTGCACGCTTGGTTCAATGCACTGGTGACTACTTTTCCCTTTAAAGGGGCGGTAGCACACTTTTGGCAATTTTTATTTTTTCAAATTTCCCAATTATAATGATAATTTATTTTAAAGTAACTGTAAAGGGTAAAGTATCCGTAGTATTTATAACGGTGTTGGGTGTAATGCAAACATTGTATGGCAGCCATTTTTAATGGGAACACATTTTATTATTTCGAAATACAAAAACGATCCAAATAGCTTTACCGAACCTTGTACACTCATTTTGTAACTTGATTTTACGAACAGAGAAGGGTGTTTTATTATTACATGATTTATCAAATACATTTCATCAACTTATATGAGCGAAAGAAAAACGTGCTACTGCCCCTTTAATGTTGAAGGACAATTTTAGAATTATTTGCATATATAATATATCCGTTAATTGGTAGACGGAAAAACAAATAAAATATGATAGGTAATTTATCAACTGGATTTTGAGTAGCCTCTGTTTTCATTTTGTCCATACACATTAAATTTTTAATGTTTGTGTAACATAGTGTTTTTCCATCACTCAATCCATGTTTTGTGGACTTAGGAAAACAAATCTTTCAAATTATTCTTTAACGTTCAGCAAACTGTATAATCTCTCTGTGGATTTACAAGACAAATACTGTCCCTTTCTCATATGGCTTTAATAAAGCTCGGACAACCAGATTGACATATAACCACCCCGAAAACATTAAAGGTACATCCATTGTGTTGTTTGGGGTCAAATATGCCAAACGTTATAAATGGTCTTACTTTATAGAGAAGTACCAACTGTTACCGAAAACTACCATTTTGATGATATTCGACTTAGTATTTTGACGATATGAAGGTAAAAGAGTCGATTTCTGATCGAAAACCGGACAATGCACCGCGTGTGGCGCGCGCCAATGAGTCAAACGTAATTTTGGAATCTTATTTAAACCAGATAAAATATAACATTTGGGTTGATAATGTTTAATAGGTCATGTTACTACTGTGCGTTTAAATATGAAATGCACTTTCGGTTTCTGCACATGCATAATGATGTTACTCGATTTTAATTGGAAACTAGTAATTAAGATATATTTGGCGATTGGGGATGAATATGCCAGCTGAGTGAATTTGTTTGTCTTGTAAACAGCACATATGGTGTGTTCGAACGTATCAAATCAAATTTTATGAAACACAATGGATGCACCTATTACGATGACATGTGTCTTACTGTTTACAGACAAATACTGTCCCTTTCCCATATGGCTAAAATAAAGCTCGGACAACCAAATTGACATATAACTACCTCGAAAACATTAACCTATTACGATGATATGCGTCTTACTGTTAACGGACATTAACACAATCGGGCACTTGTTTGACTACCTCCGTAAGACAAATTAGGAACAGACCACTCGACTCAATTCCCTGTACACTGGTTAACTTGCCTACTCTATTGTTACTGTTTGAATAGTTATGTTTGTGCAGCATTACACATTATTTACATATTTGCCTGGCATAAATGTATGTGCCTACCCAACATGGTACAGTCATTTTAAGATAACACTTACGTTGGATTACGTTGGTTACGTTATAATTCGTCAAACAGCTATCACTTGTTCGAGTCCACCTTCCGTGCCCAACGGCTCTTACAACTGTTCATCCACATTATCCCACAACCCAAGTGACAAGTGTACTCTGCAGTGTACAGCAGGCTACAAACCTCTACATGATGCATCTAGTATAACTTGTGAGTCTTCAGGGAACTGGACGCAACATACATCCTGTGTTGGTAAGAGATTTAAAGTTTTAAAAATGTGTTTCAGCAAAATGAAAAGGATTCTTTCATGGATCCATTTAAACTGGCATAAAACTCTTTATATCTAGATCTATTTAGTTTAAGGTAATGCGCAAAATGTGACCAATACAGATTACTTATACAAGAAACATTCAATCATTCGTCATGTTTTATTAATGCTTCAGTAATGATTTTGTAAAAAATAATGTTTCAGCAAAATGAAATAGATTCTTTCGTGGATCACATTTATACTGACATACAATCTTTATGTTAATATATCTTAAACTTAAGGCGACATCAGGGTAGTGAATAGGTAATACTACATTATACAGCCATCACTTGTTCGAGTCCACCTTCTGTACTGCACGGATCTTACCACTGCTCATCCACAACATCTCACAACCCAAGTGACAAGTGTACTCTACAGTGTACAGCGTGTGATTCATAATGGAATGCTATCAAATAAGCACGTCAGTGACGACCGACGCCAATACCCCTAATAAACAGAAGTAACGTTTTTTTTAAATTTAAATTTCTCTTCAGCCATCACCTGTTCGAGTCTACAACTACAATATCAGCAATATTAAGAAATTGCACCCAATCCGAAGACCAAAAACAGCAGTCGCTATCTTTAATGTAACAACAATTCTTACACTGCGTATTACAAACCGATGAAGTTTCAAATACTCCTTAAAGAAGACTATCCAATCTTTGTTGTCAGTTAAGAAAATAAAGTATATGCAAGAGCTGAATGAAATCCTAGCTCAGCCGTTTTCTACAATCTATATTTCCCATTTTGCACACCAGCGACTCTTTTTATTCGTGATATCCCTGAGTGACTTCGGCTGTCTCAACTATTTAATTTTTGACTGCAGGTCAATTGTAAAGAATAATATGTATTTTATTGCACCGAAAGGAAACTAAAGTGAGTTTATATGCCCTCGTTTGACCTAAAATAGATTCTTTGAATGAGAAAAGTGTGCACTTGTACCTTTAAACTCTTACAGAAAATTTAGCACTTTATGATTAACTCCTCTGAACTCATTTGCATTTCATAATTGCATTATTTTAACTAATGACAAAATGAAACACTCCCAATAGTTCAGGCTTATATTTTACTCTCTAGTTCTGACATAGACATGGAAAACGACGAACACTGTTAACAATTTCACAAATTTATCCAATGTAATTGCGTTTTTGTGAGTAAAGGAACTCTGTCACAAAAATAGAATACAAAATTATTTTTTTCAACATTACTTTTTAAAGGCGAGGGTGGGTGTTTTGGGGTCGAACACTGCTTCTAAACCAAACATCAAGATCTTGTAATTTTTACAAAATAAGACATCATGTTTCTAACGTGCCTATAACACAGCAAACAGTGAACTCACTGTATTTGTTTATTGCCTCTTTTTTCTTTTTTGCCTGATTATTCTTTTAAATGATATGTTCTATGTATTACAGTATAGTTTTGAAGCTACAACCAATAAATAGTATTGCATCAACAAAGCAAACTTGATAACATAATAATGGTATCATGTCGTAACATTGATACATATTTGTTTCTATAATCAACTACTGCTGATATATTGGATGTGAGACAAAACTATGGTGAGATTCTTCATATCAAGATATTTTACATATTCATCTCTTCACTCAGATATGTCATGCGCTGACCCTCTGAACGTGAAAAACGGAGTCTATAAATGTGAAAACAGGACACACAAGGAGGGTGACGCCTGCAGTCTTCAGTGCAATGATGGGTACAAAATGACTTCAGCTAAATTTATAACTTGCTTATCAAACAACAACTGGTCCACAGGAGGATCATGTACAGGTTAGTCTTCCTATATATGCATGTAGAGCATAGTTATATAAAACCGTTACGAATTTGCAAATGTCAATCACGTGGAGAGTTTTTTTCTACAATCGGGATATTTTCTTTTTATTCATTATCTTTCAATACATATATTGATGACCTAAGAATGACATACATGGTTCAGTATGGTACAATGCATTTGGGAAGACAAACTAATTATTCAGTGACAATATGAAAGTGACTCATGGTTTGGACAATTTGAAAGAAGAATTTTATCTTGTTAAAATGTATTTTGATAAATTGTATAAATGAATCGTATTATTTCAAAGAGAAGCAGTGCCCATCTCCACCAAACATTAACAACTTGCATGTTTTGTCTATGTAATACATACATGTACATTTAAAGATTTACAGTGCATCTATGACTGCAATAAGTGTTCACTGACATCGCTACGAACATGAAAAGAATGGGTTTTCTGCAATAAAACAATGAGAACCCATATATGCGTCACTCGCTGAATAAGGGATGATTTCAGCCGACGCATATGTGCGGCTTTCGCTGAATGAGCTCTGATTTAGCTGACGCATATATGCGTCACTCGCTGTGAGGAGCTAATTAATTTGTCGCATATGTGCAGCTCTCGGCCTTAATGAGTTAATGTTCAGAATTGTTTCTAAAAACGTTTCTGAAACTTAAGTTTGTGGATTTTTTGGTTCAGAAGCGTTTTTGGGAAACGTTTTGAAGAAACCTTTACCTCGAACGGTTAATAGGTGATTACAGGAGAAAGTCACTGGCATATGTTTGTCATTCGGAATAAGGATACAATCAGCTTTTAAATTCTCAGTAAACGCTATCTACAATGATGCTTTATACTTGCTTATGTATGTTTCATGCATCACAATTAATCATACAGGGACATTGTGTAAGTGACACATGGTTTGTGACATTTTAAAATAATATTATTTTGTTTAAATGTCTTTTGATAAATTGGATAAATGAATTGTTTTATTTCGAAGAGAAGGAGTGCCCATCTCCACCAACCATTAACAACGGGAGGTTCGTCTGTCGTAACAACTCCACACATAAACCACATGACATCTGTGATCTCAGCTGTGACCAGGGATTTAAACCAGACTCCCCGATTACACACACGGAGTGCCTTTCTACCGAAACGTGGACACAGTCTGCAACGTGCAAAGGTAAAATCACAGGGATATGAAGTTCTACGGTGAATACAAAATCTGTCCAGTCTACAAATGGATCATTAATTTGGCCATAAATGCGACATTTCTTGCATGTATTAAACAAATCTCATCACATTACAACTGAAATGTCTAGAATTCTAAAATTGTATCCACTTTTTCCTGGAATTGTTCTGATATATGTATGCACAGAGCCATTTTGACATTAGTGCACAAGAAATTTGCACTGTTATATTATATACTTTCAGAAATACAATGCCAAGATCCTCCTACGGTTATCAACGGAAGGTACTTCTGTGTTAACAAATCACGCCATACGATGTATGATACTTGCAATCTCCTCTGTGACACCGGTTACAAACCTGATTCCCATATAGTACACACCCGATGTCTGTCCTCTGGAACCTGGTCAACATCAGCTTTATGTGAAGGTATAAACTGAACATTTTTAATCAAATGTCATTATTCACAAGTCGACGTTCATATTGTGTAACATTGCCATGTTCTTGCTTTCTAATGAGAAATTTTGACAGCAATACTTTTGACGATTTCATTTGTTTTCTCTCTAAATTATACATTTATATAAAAAAGCTCAGTGTGAAATATTTTGAAATAAACAAGCATTCACACACTCGTGAACTTTCTTAAATGATGAAATATATGCATTATGGCACAGAAACAATGTTTCAATTTAATTGAAATATAGCAATGACTTGAAATAAAATAGATTGCAATACATGCCCATTTATAAAATCTTGAAAGTAATTAGCAAGATGGCTAACACACTTGATGAAGAAAAGGTATTTTAAAAATTAAACTAGGATTGCCAAGGCAATACTTAAGTCTTCAAGACTTCTGCTTAACCTTGAACTCCATGTTGGACTCTCGGTTATTCACCAGTTTCTCTGCTTTAAAATGAGCTATCAAACAGTATTTTTTTTACAAAAATTATTCAAAGACAATGACCCTCTGAAAATGGAACAATTGATTATTAATGGACCCGTACATGATCTTTCTCATAATTAAGATAAAATGGTGAATATTTTCATACTAAGGTATAACAAAGGAAGTGTTGTGCTTCAATTGCCACTTAAGTAGATGTATTTATCAGTGAGAATGCATACATTAGTAATGCGTTATGTTTTTTCTGAATATTCAAGAAAATAATAAAAAATGATCAAATTTTGACCAAAAGACAACGTTTGCGATATCCGGAGCTTAACTATCAATTTTTTTATGAAAGGGTTCAACGGAAACGTTGTTTTTCTTTGACCTGTGCATCCGAAGATGTAAATACAATTTCAATATCTTAATTAGTTAAGCAGTTATGATCCTTTGAACTTTGCTAAAAATGGCGATTTCTGACAAATGTCAATCTTCTATGACTTGTCAGATGTAACGCATGCCAGATACATGATTGAAGGTTATTGTACTTGATAAATTGCACCTCTTCTTCAAAATAAGGTATTAAACATAAGTGTATATTTTGTGGTTTACGATAAACAATTCTACAAAGAAAGAACCACTCGAAAAGATTCAAAATCATTTTTTAAAAATCTGTTTTGGGAATATGTCCAAATTGTGCCGAAACTATCAACTTTTATATGATAATGATATGTTTTGGAATTGTTAAGTTTGTTATGATGAAGAGATTGCAATGAATAACATTGTCATAACTTTATTCCAGACTGAGTTTTGTCACTTTGAACAAGGAGCCGAAAAATGAACATTTAAAAAGGACCATTTTCAAAGGCAGAAAATTTTAGTTTTAGGACGAATTTCAAAATCCGGGCTAGAGCATTTTATGGAGCAGTTATTCAGCTTTAAAATGAGCTATCACACAAAGCTGTATGTATTGCAGTGAATTAGGAGAAGATTTTCAAAGGCGCATACCCTCAAAACCGCGAAAGTTTACAAAATTTTCAGTTTTTTTAAAACAGCAACAAATCTATTATTACGGCCGAAACGGCTAAAGGCCTAATCGATGAGGACTGGTGTTGCCCAAATAGTGGTGAAGGTTTTGTGCAAATATATTGATTAGTTCCCAAGCTATAAAGGTTTAATGTTTCAAATTCAAGGGTCGATAACTCGTGAAAGAAGTCGAAAATTTAAAATCGGGCTTCGTAGTGCACTAGTTCAGGTCATAGACTATCATCACTGAAAATTTCATGAAAATCGGTCAAGCGGTTAAGCAGGAATCCTTCGCACAAAAAAGGTCAAATAATAATTTTAAAAAACCCCAAAAAAACACAATAATAGCAATAGGTCTTCTAGACGTAGTCTTGAAGATCTAATTAACCTTTTTTGGTAGTGTATCTTATTAAAATATAACAATAACAACAACAGCAATACCAACGACATCATCTACAAGAGAATCAACAAGAGCATCAACGTCAACGCAGCCTTCAACATCAACTGCAACACCAACAGCAATATCAACGACAAGAGCAACGCTACTTCAGGTCAGAACGTCTACTGTCACCAGCAGGATATCATCAACATTGTCGACTGCACAAAGAACAGGAACCACACCTCCGACAGGTGCAGACATGTCAATACAATTTATTTCACCTAATTCCATAGACCTCTTAAAAACATTTCCTTATACATTGATTTCAAAAGAACTTTTTGAATGTCCTTCCTAGATCATTCATATGAAATTTCACTTTATGTTCATAAGAACCAATGTCTTGAGATGCGTTCTTAGGATCTAAATTAACAGTGAATAAATGTTACATTTTTATACTGTGGATTATTTACTTTTGTATTGCAGGTTTCATCCTGTATTTTAATCGATAGGACTCCTTAATACCTTGAGTTTGTAATACCGCTAAGGTTCTTAAAGGCGTAAAAATAACCAGCCATTGTAAGATCTATCAATATTTGCGGTCTCACGATGAGAGGACCAAACTTTAATCATCTTTTCTTCAAATCACTACATTCCCTTGGCCGACATTAGAGATGTCGAACCAATTGGTAATCACGAACCGTTCATGTCATACAAGCTGACAGTTGTCTAAGGAATTGAATCACCAAAATGAAGCATTGAGAAAATAACGCCAATCACAAACTCTAGAAATCTCAATGTTTTGTTGACTGATTGAACAGCGGTCTTAGATTTTCAATGCTGTTCAGATTTTCATTAATGAACATTATATTCAATATGAAAGATGAAATATATTGATCAGTTTGTTAATTTCATAAATTTGAAGTTTCAGTGCTGACATACATTTACAATCAAAAATGTTTCTTTGCTAACAACTCATCATTTATATGCTTGCTATAATTCTGTCTAATGTTTTAAACAGCCTGTTGTTAATGGTACATCCATTGTATTGTTGGCGTCTCATATGCCAAACGTTATAAATGTCATTATTTTATCGAGAAGTACTGACTGTTACCGAGATGATAATCGACTCTGTATACCAATGATATAAAGGTAAAAGTAACGATTTATGATCGAAAACAGGACAATGCACCATGTGTGGCGTGCGGCAATTAGTCGATCGTAATTTTGGAAACGTTTTACAAAAGACAAAAAGACAACTTTGAGCTGATAATGCTAAATAGGTCTTATAACTAATGTGCATGTAAATGTAGTTTCGGTTTCTGCACAAGTATAATGATGTTACTGGAAACTACTAATTATTATACATTTGGCGATGAGATGAATATTCGAGTGGAACTGAAATCATCACATATCGTCTGTTGGCACGTCTCTCAGCAAAAACAATTTTAAGAGACACAATGGATGCATCTTTAAGCCATCCACTTTTTTGTTTCCAATAGTTGAATCAATTAAAAACTCAAAATTGGTATATATACTCTTGAGATACTTATATTCCGTTTTGTTCATATTCAGGTGGTCTTATATTTTTGGGTCGGCATTTTATTCTGAATATACATTTAGATATTTAAAAAAAAGGATATATTTATTCGGATTAAATGGAAACATTTTGGAGATTATGAACACTGGTAGACGCATACTTAACAACTCTACCCCATCTGTTCTCAATAGGGAACGCCTCAACACTCCATAACATGATAACATCGTTTCTTAAATTCCATTCTTCTTACCATTTTGGTCTGGTTTAACATTTTTACTTTAGAAAAAGGTTGTCCAGACAATCTGAAGATCGCGAACGGCAGATACTACTGTCCTCACAACTCTACAGTCCACAGACAACATGAGATATGCGATCTTCATTGTGATCCCGGTTTCAAACCAGATTCGTGGATTGTTCACATAGAATGTTCTGGATCAGAAACATGGACCTCATCTGCAAACTGTGTTGGTGAGAATGTTAACACTGTCGTTACACCTGACATCAGTCAGATGTATAGTAATTCGTAGTCGATTTCTTTAGCTTGTGCTTGTTCAGTTTCTTTTTATGTTTTGTCGATTGTATTACACAATCTCAAAATGGAGAGGTGAAACATTGTTGACATGGTACACTTTAATGTCTAATCAACTAATTATTACCCTGAGTGTGTGTTTACCCTAAAGAAACTTTGTTCAATGGATAAAAATAGCCTGGAATGGAATGTTTTATTTCTTTTAAGCAGATACACTCTTTACATTATACATTCTCGGTTCGACTTTCCAGTTCAAGGCACACAATAATCATTAAATGTAACAAACTGGTATAGGCCAAGTAGTAATGTATTAATAGGCAGTGACGTATAGACCAGTATTTCATGAATTTGGAGTAGTTGCAGTTTGAGAAATAGATATGTTTATCTGTATCAAATATATTAGTAATGTCTCTTTAAATATGTTATATATTTAGTTCTCTTTTGGAGAGCTTACATTTAAAAATATTGAATTTAGTTGTATTCTTGAAGAATGTTGTTTAGAACGTATCACTTATGTCCTCTATATACGCATTTCAATGTATTTAAATGCCATGTTGGGCCATCAATCTGTTTATTTAAAACCCCCACCAAAGTAACATTTTGAAGACATAATGTCATGTCGCATTTTTAATCAATTTGAAACACATTCCTGTTGACAAACTTTTCGAATACACATATGTAGTGTTTATAAATGACTCAGGTATGTTCAACATTTTTCTCATACTCAGCTGGCTTTAGTTGTTTTGGTTGGTTATATCTTTTAGAATTAAAGGTGAAAACTAAATATAAATATGGTTGGTCTCACTAATCACTAAATGCCTTCACAACTGTTCCTCATTATTTCACAGGTAAGAACACCAACAGTCCTCTAGGATAACCATCATTTTGACGCTGTTACTACAATTTGTTATTCTATTGTCCTAACCAAAATTGTATGGTATTAAACTTTTGCTTCAGAAAAAGGTTGTCAAGACCTTCCAAAGATCGCGAACGGCAAATACTTCTGTCTTCACAACTCCACAGTTCACAGACAACATGAGATATGCGATCTACACTGTGACCCTGGCTTCAAACCGGACTCGTGGATCGTTCACACAGAATGTTCTGAATCAGAAACATGGACCTCTTCAGCAAACTGCGTTGGTGAGAACGTTCATAATGACCTCTGTGTTTATACTGTTCACACATTTAGCTATATGTTGTTGATTCACCGTGTTGAGTTCAGCTATGTCAGCTGTTTATTCGAATTAATTACACAGACTCAAACTGAAGTCATGAATTATAGTGGACAAAATACACTTTGATCTTTCTTTCCTATAGAATAGTCTTGGGAGGTTCATTGTTGTTCCACCAACTTGTAATTAACCTCTAGGGTGTTATATCTTATACAACAGTTTGTTCAAATGCCAAAGGGTAAAACAAATAAATGTTCGTATGCTAAGTTCGTGAATTCAGTTTTATGATGGATTAAATTATTGTGTAAGTGATTTGCTTTTAGAATGAAATGTAAAGCAAACTTATTGTTAAAGAAATTTAAGAAATATTGCTATATTTACAGCAGACCATTCATGTGCTGACTTTCACTTTTCTGTTTCAAATCTCCACAAAAGGATTGCAAATGTGCAGGCTATGCATACTAAGTTCAGCTGTTATTCCATTATCCTAACCGTCATGCTATGGTATTTAACATCTTTGCTCCAGTAAAAGGTTGTCAAGACCCTCCTCAGATCGCAAATGGCAAATACCACTGTCCTCATAACTCCACAATCCACAGACAGCATGAGATATGCGATCTACATTGTGACCCTGGCTTCAAACCAGATTCAAGGATTGTTCACACAGAATGTTCTCAATCAGAAACATGGACCTCTTCAGCTAATTGTATAGGTGAGAATGTTTACATTGTCCTTACATTTGACATTTGTCAGATGTATGGCAATTTGTAGTCGATTGCTTTTGCTAGTGTTTGTTCAGCATCTACTAGGGTTCTGTTTATGCCCCGTCAGTCTGACCGTCCGGTGTTTTGTTTCCGGACCAGAACTTAAAAACTTCTAGGCTTAGCTTAATGCAACCTGGTATTTAAAACAGCCATCATATGTTGATGTGAAATTTGGGGTTTACAACTTTTAGGAATTTTAATTTTTAGCCGTTTCCATGGAAACATACTTTAAATTTTGTTTCGGACCAGAACTCAAAAACTGTGAGGCCTAGCACAATAAAAATAGGCACGTGGAGCATTTTTTGAAAAAGTTTTTACACTTGGCGGAGGATATAGCCGACTCTGTCTGGTTTACAATTTGATTAGACAAATTCAAAATGGAGAGGTGAAAAATGGTTGACATGGTACCTTTTAATCGTTCTATCATATTGAATGTGCCTAATGAGGTTCAATGATGACTCATAATTTTATAATTACCCTGAGAATTACACTTTTTTGTTCGAATATTTCCATAATAGTTCCATAATTGTTTGAAGGATAAGAATTGTTTGTATCTGCATGCTTATCATATGCTTAGTTAGTGAATTCAAGTATAAAACCTCATATTATTAGGCCATACATCTGTTTATTTCAAACCTCCACCAACGTATGTTCAGGCAATGCATATAAAGTTTTGAAACAATAATGTCATATCATATTTTTTTAATCAATTTGAAACTCTTAATGATATTATTTTGGGCTACACATAGTTGTTGTTTGTAAATGGCTAAGACATTTTCAACATTTTGCTCATACTCAGCTGGTATTTATTGTTTTGGTCGGTGGTATTTTTAGAAATGAAAAAAAGCATTAGCTTCACCTTAGTATTGTTGGCCTCACTAATCACTAACTGACTTCACAACTGTTCCTCATCAGTTCACAGGTGAGGACATCTAAACTCCTCTAAGATAATCATCATTTTGACGCTGTTACTTTAATTGGTTATTCCATTGTTCTAATCAAAATTGTATTGTATTTAATTTTTGCTTCAGAAAAAGGTTGTCCAGACCTTCCAAAGATCGCGAACGGCAAGTTCTACTGTCCTCATAACTCCACAATCCACAGACAACATGCGATATGCGATTTACATTGCGACCCTGGCTTCAAACCGGACTCGTGGATTGTTCACACAGAATGTTCTGAATTTGAAACATGGACCTCTTCAGCAAATTGTGTTGGTGAGCATGACCTCTGTGTTGACACGTAAAGTTATTTGTTGTTGATTTACAGTACTGGTTTCAGCTACTTTCAGCTGTTTATTCGATTTAATTACATCAACTCTAACTGCAGTGATGAATTAATGATGACAAAAAACTGTCCTATAAAAATGTATTATAAGGTTATATGTTGTCCCAATAACCTCTAGCGTGTTATACCTTATACAACTATTGTTTTAAATGCCACAGAATAAAACAAGTAAATGTAGGTATCTGCAAGTTAAAGAAGATTTTTTCAATAGCCAAAGAATATAACAAATAAATATTTATATGTACGTTCGTAATCGTAATGGTATGGTATTTAACATGTTTCTTCAGAAAAAGGTTGTCCAGACCTACCAAAGATCAAAAACAGCAAATTCATTTCGGCAGGTTTCGTGGAGCTGTGATAGAATTATAAGAACATGGTTTAATATGTATTAATCTGACAGAAAGTATGTTTTGTCATTCCCAAATCATTGATATAAAATAACATTTTAAGTTCAGCAAAACAAAGATTTTGAAGTACGTTCTAACTAAATAAACGAAATAAACAAAGTACAGTAAAACATGCCACTTTGTGAACAATGTAAGAGTAATAATTCAATGATTTTTCATTGAATCCTTCGTGCTCCTTCAGCGTATTTTAATCCATTAGACTTCTTAATACCCGGTAATCTGATTGTGAAAGACTAAAAAAGGTGATCAATAATTAGCGGATGAAAATTTTTTAAATCTTGCAATATTAGAGTTCCCAGGATGAGAATGAAGATGAGAAATCAAGTGTCAAATCAGAAAAACTGATTGGCCTCGCAAATGGCACAACTGACCATCATCAGTTCACAAGTTACAACACCACAACTCTTGAGTCGACCATAATTAAGATACCATTTCCTCAGTTCTTGTTCCATTGTCCTAATCAATATAGTATGGTAGTTAACACCAAAAGTCCTCTAGGATAATCATTATCTTGACGCTGTTACTAAAATGTGTTATTCCATTGTCCTTATTATTGTCCATTGTATGTTATTTATCTTTTGCTTCAGAAAAAGGTTGTCAAGACCTCCCAAAGATCACGAACGGCAAATACTACTGTCCTCACAACTCCACAGTACACAGACAACATGAGATATGTGATCTCCATTGTGACCCTGGCTTCAAACCAGATTCGTTGATTATTCACACAGAATGTTCTGAATCTGAAACATGGACCTCTTCCGCAACCTGTGTTGGTGAGTACGTTGATATTATTATCTTTATTTTTACATTGGTCACATGTACTGTAACATGTAGCCAATGTCAAGTGTTTGTGTCAGCCATGTGTATGTTCATTTGATTTAATTACACCAACTGAAAATGGAACAGTGAAACATTTTTAACACAGTACACTTTATTAATAATGGTCTTATTAAATATGTGTAAAGGGTTTCAGGGATTATCACAGCAATGTACTATTAAGCTTTAATGTGGTGCACTTTAAACATATACATAGCTATCTAACAGACTGTACGAATCGATTCCTAGATTGTGAAGGGATCTCAAATAGGTTTTCTTTCTTATATACAGATTAAAGGGGTCGATTCCTAGATTGTGAGGAGCTTTCAACTCTTTTCTCTATCTTAACTAATAACGACTTTTGGGGTGATTTCTCGATTGTGAAGGGTTACGATGTTTCATTTACAGAATATAGTGGTCGAGTTGAAAGCTCATCGCAATCTAGGAATCGACCCCTGTAGCCTGTTGATAAGATAGACAAACTATTTGAGAACCATTCATAATATAGGAATCAACCCCTGAAGTCGGTAGATAATAAAGAGATACGAGTTGAAAACGGGCTGACCCTATAGTTTGTAGATAAGACATTTTTTTTATTTGAAAACCCTTCACAATCTAGGAATAGACCCTTATAGTCGGTAGATGAAATATCAGAACTCTTCACAATCTTTGAATCAACCAATACAGTCGTTAGATAAGACATAACATATGCTCACAAGCTACAACATACAACTGCAAGGAAACACATTCCTAGATTGTGATCATTCTGAGAGTGTTCAGGCCTCACTATCTGCAGATTGTTTAAATAATCTAGGAATGGTGAAACATTCATAGATTGTTCGAACAATCTGCCGATTGTGAGCTCACAATCTGCAGTTTGTAATGATTCCTAGATTGCATGGAATATATATATATATATATATACTATAAATTGGTAAACTATTTAAATTCAAACTTTCACCACACTCAGCTTGACAGGTATTGACACTAAACCGTCATGAAAGCTTAAGATATTGAGTAAGGGACCACACTGGTGATGTCTGGACTCAAAGCATATTCCATGGGAATCGAGTAATGACATTGTTCTGAACATATAGCTTCACAGCACGGGAACAGTGAGACCAAGGGTTGTCATCCATGAATAAAGAACGGGCTGCATAAGCATGATTATCTAAATGAGGTAGCTGAAAATAGTCGCATGTTGATGTGCAAATGAACTTAAAGTAAGGTAAAATGAGCATTGTAGGAACTTAGCTGGTCTGGTATCTTCGAACAAAATGTTACTTGATTGTTTGATTTAAAGGTGTGCATATTCCTTTTGATGCATGTAGTTCCAGTCAATAGTTCAGATTTCCCCTGTAACATTATAAATACTTGAAGGAAAAATTACACTCCTCTGTGCCGGAATACTTTTTTTTAGATGAGTTTCTATGAAAATGGGTAAAAATGAAATTCCTATGACTTGATGATTGTTCTGCATGTCAAATTTCATTTAGCTTAGCAATACATTTTTTTAGTTTTTGACTGAAAACGAAACTCCATTTAGCAGGCGGATAGATGAAGGTACCACCGAAAACAATATCGGCCAGATTTAGTAGACATTGCACTGTGAATAGACTGTGATTAGATTGTGATTAAATGTGATTGGATTCCCGGTACTATATGTCGTTAGTTCATTAACAAATCAATTTCTGACGCATACCATCTTCTTATCAGAAGGATATATATTTGCAGAATTACAATGCCAAGATCCTCCTTCGGTTACCAATGGGAAGTACTTTTGTGTTAACAAATCAACCCATAGTATTTATGATATCTGCGATCTCCACTGTGACGCCGGTTACACGCCAGATTCCTACATAGTGCACACCCGATGTCTTCCCTCTGGGACCTGGTCAACATCAGCTTTATGTGAAGGTAAACATCATCACCACGGATAATTCAATTACAGTATACTTATTTCTGATATATAGAGCTAAACGTAAAATACAATGCCTTTTTTGAAATTGTGTTTTATCTAGCTTCCCAACAATGAGAGAAATTTACAAACAACTACTATTAGTTGTTTCACAAACATAGAATAAAATTAACTAATTATGTGAAAATGTATGTTCTAAATGAAGCTCTATTACGGAATGTTGCCATTGAGTCTAAATAGGTCTCAAACTACTGTACCATTACAACTTCATACTTAATACATAACGAGATCGTTTAATTTTAAAGATTTTTGAAATAATTTATCTTTAAAGGATGAATATTAACTAATTAATTGTGCATCTTTTATCTGAAAGAAACCAAATGGTATCCTGTGGTAATAAGTGCAGTATTTTAATCAATATTCGCTACATAATATCAAGCTTAATTACAATTAATACAGTAATTATAATACAGACATTAACCACTACTCTAAAGTGTCAATTGCATCTTCAAATTAATGACTTCAGTTGTAATGTCAGTGACAAAATCCTTTTCAGCAACATTGACAACGATTCCAAGATTGCCGACATCAGCAATGGCAAAAACAATGGTAACATTAACAACAGCTCTATCTCCGGACGTATCATCCTCTTTCACAAGCAGAATACCATCTACGTTATCTACCACACAAGAAAAAGAAACAACGTCCCCCAAGGGTGCACGAATACATTAGAAATTGATTTATTGAAGTATTGGTATATATTCAAAAGCAGAACAAATTATTTATGACATAAACGTATTATGATATTATGTCATAAAATTATTGAAACAACGCCTTGACAGGTCTAAACTTTCATATATTGTTTATATTATTAGTTTATAAGTAATGGTTTGGCTGATTGATGACTTCATTAATAAACAAAATAAATGTATGAGTAGACAATGTTTCTAAGTGCAAAACGATTGACTTATGTCTACTGAATTATACCAATTTGAAATCATTCATATGAAGTCATGTGTGTGTATGCTTGTGTGAGCGTTATGATCCGGTCTTGGGAGTTGTACGGGCTTGATTAGAACTGTATTCATATTTCAGTACAACCCGTAGGATGTGAGGTGTGTTCTGGACTGTTGTGTGGAATCACGTCCAGCGACGATCCTCTTGTATCATGTTCAACAGACAAACCTTATTGTATGAACCATGTGGACAACAGATCTGATGGAACGAAAACAGTCACAAAAACGTATGTATATTTCACATGAAGCAAACTCTACTCAAAGCTGGTGAATATCTGTATGCAGAGAATGGGCGGAGAATGACCAGCAATGGTACACGACCTGCTTTGGAGAGTGTCAAGTAGCTCAAAATAGTACTGAAACATAATATAGAATTATCAATTATTCTATTTGAAAGAGAATATAACTGTTTTCCGACACCTTAACAATTGCAGGATGACATTCATTTGTAATTGAGTGCAATACAGAATAGTAGTTCGTCATTTCATAATGCATTTCTCTATTGAGCTGTAATATTGCTTGATATCAACACTATAAAGTATTTTCATATTTTTGTTCGACATATGTATATGTCTTTTAGAATGAAAGTATGTGTGAGTGGTTTTTTATTTGGATATGGAATAAGGTACATTCATGCTAAATAAGTTATTGTGGTATTATTTTGTTTTTCTGTATTGCATCTTTAGGCATCCTATGGGCGCTGCCAAAGTGCTGGAAGATCCAGAGAGCAAATATTTTGTTGTAATAAATACGTTTCTCAATTGTGCCCTTTGCGTTGTCATCGAGAGGCAATATTGTGCATTCACATCATATTGCCCTCGTCCGTCAGTCATTACCACATGGCAACTTGTTACCTTGGTATTATCTTAGCCTTGAGCATGCTTTCGAGCGTGAATATGTGCACTTTATAAATATGCACTATTATTATTATTATTATCTTTGCAAGTGAAAACTGCCTAATGGTACCATGGACAGTAAAAGGTGAAATGATTGATGCCATCTCGATAACCCCATTTCACCACTTATGCACTTAAGCTAAATTTGAAAGTTTGAGTGTCTGTAAGTCATGTTAAAGTTCAAATTTAAAATAATCTAAGAAACTTGGGCATGTTGATAACCCTTGATGTGGAATAGAACCGCGAGGCTTTTGAGACCAATCGGCCAAGCCATTAGAGGTCCAGTTCGAATCTAAATGTCAATTTTTAACATTGGAACATTTAAAAGAAATTCACTTGGAGGCTTATTAACGAACTTTGTTTTAGTTTTTTCACAATGACTTTTCAAAGAAAAAAGTCTTTTGTTCGTATGACGTATTTCAAAGGGGCAGAACTCTAAAAACCGAATCGTTACCTGCACCATTTTTTCAGGACTTAACAACCTGACAGTGTACAGCAAAATCAAGTTTAGAAAGAAAACAGAGATCGTGAAGAGACAAAAAATCAAACAAACCCCTAATAAACCCAAAAGAACCAACAAAATATGTTTTTTCTCATTGAGACTCGAAAACATTTTCAGATTTGCAGTCTCCATGCACACAAAAAAAGGCAACTACATCGATAGGTTTTTTGTGTGGATTTTTTTGCACGTTGTAAATTTCCACCCAAAAAATCAGCCTATTCCCCGACCCAAATCACCTTTAAGACACATCTGATAGTTCCTGACGGTTCTGCCAATGGTTTAGGCTGAATCAGGTTATCGTCAGTTGCGACAGTAATTTCCTATTTCATTTTATTTTAATAATAGGAGCAATGTGAAGTTACTCGTACAATCTTTACACACTCTTAATTTCAGATGCGCATCTGCTGTAGAATGCAACAACAAATGGTGGCATGAAACCTCAGACAAGAGCAACTGTGTAGACTTCAACCCGAGAAACATCTACAGCTACTACTTATCCTGTTACTACTGTTGTACAGAAGATGGATGTAACAGAGCTGTGGTGCCTGATCGAAAGACAATGTTCCGTGGTCATGACTAAACCTAGATTATGTAATCAAATTATTGCTGATATATGTAATAATATATCAATGCCAATGTTGCTACTGCTAACGTTGGTGTGATAAACAACAATAACACATTTGAACTGAGTTTACATTTCGCTTTCTTCGTCATTGTTTATGTTAATGCTTTCTCTTGTCTCTGCTTGTACAACAAGTAGATTTATTTGTCACGTCTAAAAGGGATCATCTACAGTGACAGTAGTATTACTTTCAGACCATTTTCTATTGTTTTGCCAAGATGAAAATAAACATCCCTCCGTCTCTCAAATTCAGATTGTATTGTAAGTGCCAATAATAATGTAGGTATATTTTACAAGGCCTTCTCCTTTGAGAACACCATCACTAATGCATCAGCTTCTATGTTTAAAAAATAACAAGATTAAAGACATATAACTTAAAGCAATTTAACAACTTAACAGCAATTGTATTTACTCTACCTATTGTTTTATCTTTTCATCGAATGTGAGTTTATTCACGTATATCCAACAACACTTTCTCAGGCCTTCTCATTCTTTAGTTTCTTCACGAAATCGTGTGTCAGTGCCTCTTAACAAATGTTGGTACATATAACAAACATGTACATCTCTTTTTAAGTACAACAATTGTATTTGTTGTATGCTTCATTCAGTATGAAAAATGCAAGAGGGTTTGACATATCAACATCTAAAAAACATGAAGGGTTTGATTTTAAATTTATTGCCTTAATAGTATCACAATATAACTCAGTGGCTGTGAAAAGTTTAATAGCACTCTCCGCTTTTTAAACATAAATCACATAAGATTTAATAGTTAGTAATAAATAGGATACATACAGGATACAGGTTCGGGGAAAAGAACAATTATTTCACTCGGGACATTCAAAGATTCTATAAAAGATCGCTGAATCCTCGGTTGTTCTTAAAACATATTGTTTCCTTGCATGCCTCATACACATGTAAAAAATATCATACAGAAATAAACTACACAAAGTTTTTCGCCAAAGTTTTTCAAAGTGAAGTTATCCACAGTGTCAGTTTGCATGTTCAACATCCAATGAATAACATGGTTTACCAACTATGCTTAAAACACAAGAAAATTCTTTATTGTGAACATGCAGGGCGTTTTGTACCAGAGGGGCTGGTATTGCTGAAAATAATACGTTATAAATAAATAACTTCGTCCTCTGACAGCTACCTTCAAATAGCTTAATAACCCACCAAAACAGCCCTCCTCGTTTCGGGGCAAATGCTGGCTTGGGAAATAAAGTCGGGTTGCATACATAATTAAAGCCAAATAAATTCCATTTCGATTGAATGTACAATTATCAAAATTGGTTCACTTGTGGCTGACCTACATTGGTTGAAACTCGAGAAAAGACCATTTGACTATGAGTACGCCAAAAACCTACCTCACAAAATCATTGCTTTCAGGTGGAGAAATACGAAATATTACAATAGTAAACAACGACAAACATAACCATATGGTAATCGCTCGGCAATTCAATGTCGCATGCATGAATGTAAGGGTAAAGGTGACTCCGCAGAAAGTCAGACCAAACGAATCGGCTGATCTCAATCTCTGATCAATAACCCATCCTCCATCCGAGTGTGGTCAACGCCGATTCGCGGCTGTCAAGAATCCGATTCTGAAATGCTCTCAAATATCTGTCCTCTCCGAGTCGTGGCCTACCTGTTCCATGTCAATGGTGAGTCATATATGATCGTGAAGTCAAGTAAACATTCAAAAGTCTAAAACTATGATTTGAGAAAAGACTGCTCTCACCATTTCCACGCAATTAATGAAAATAACGAAACACATTATCCTATAAAATTTACAATATGAAAATTGCATTTTGGTGATAAATATAGATATCTTAGAACATGCCAGAAAACGTAAATTACAACTTAAAAACAAGGAGATATCGTTTTGACAGCATGTGACGTATAAAAACCTCATGACATCACAATACTGTGACGTCATACTGCACTGCACTGCAAGCAATTGCAGGGTAGAGATGTACATCAGGGCAGAGATGTACATTTTTAATGGAAAATAAAGAAGAATGATTTTCGATGCTTACCCTTTTCAAAGTCAATGCAATGCTTTTACATCATCAAGTAATGACTCACGCATGCTATGACGTAAAAAAAACCCAACTGATGACATCACAATACTGTGACGGCATACTGAACTGCAAGTAATGGCAGGGCAGAGATGTACCTTTTTCATGGAAAATAACGAAGAATGATTTTCGATGCTCACCCTTGTGTCTCCCGATATCGAATTATCCAAGCCTTCGAATATTTGTAACGTTTATCAACTCATGTTGATATATTTGATATCAGACGACACTATGGGTGAGATTCTCTATGTACCTTCATAGAAAACAGTTAAAGCACGGGGTTAATGTTTCTTCCTTGGGTATTGTTGCTATAAAAAATAATAGTCAATATATTTAAGACAAAAATATTTATGAACTTAAGGAACTTCTTTATTTAACAATGTCAACCCTTCACTGGCAAAAGCAGTACACCACATTGGAGAAAATGGAAGGACACACACCACAGAAACAACAACAGACATATGCTATGTTGTCCTAATGCTGCGACTGTAGCAGAAACTTAATTGTGGAACATCCAGAGCGCTTACTAATTGCATAATAAAACCATACCAGTCATTTCGAAACACATCACCATATTTCAATAACACAACATGAAGAAAAACACTACACGTGTGATTTCAGTTCTTGGATTCAAATTGGACAAAACCCTGCATGTATCGCACCCCTACTAATCATGAAAGGTCGATGGATTCCTGTTCGTCTGCACCCCACTGAGGTTCTCTGCTTCCGTCCTCCTCGTCCCTGGTTAACCTATCATTGTATTCATCCTCGATATCCATGTGTGCTCAAGCCAGAAATGCACGCTGCTCTTTGTCAAAGTTGCGTACGGGACCTGAAGCAGCACGTGGAAACTGACTGCAGTTTATCAATATTGATTAAGCCCCAGTGCCAATATGTACAAAAACAGATATTTACTTACTTGCCGCTATATAATCACATTTAAATGATGCAGTTATTGTATCTTAGATAAGCAGTCCCTTTTAAAAAAAACAACCATAAATACTCGATTATATAATTATAGCGAACAATATTACTTATTATGAGAGAGCTAGTTAGGTATAAAGCATCACACAGCCGTATTTCATAATTGAACATAATGTCAATAGCTTATATCACCGCCGTGAGATACGTACATAAATTTGTTGTATCTCTAGGTTAATCCCCTGTTCATCCACGGGCGCTGAAAAGTTAGTTCTGTTTGAAGAAGAGCGGGTAAGGTGTGTCCGGTCGAGTTGCCTTGTTGAGTTTGTTGTTGCAGAAGTAGTAGAACTCCGGCAGTCAACCACTAATATGACATAATTATGTACAGTTATGTCATAGACTTCCAATACTTCATCTTCAATGTTTATGTTGTGCTATCAATAGTGTGGAGCTAACTCTGCTTCATGTATAAGTCCACATTAATGAGCGTGTGATTTATATTAACGGTTTGCAAGAAAACCCGCTCAAGTAATTAAATTGTTCATGTTTCAGTTAATTTTTGAAACATAAGGAAAATAATGTTTCTTCCTTTTCTTATTTAGAACTTCCAAATGTGCTTTCGACTCTACTGTCTCTGTGATGATTTGGAATACAGCGGCGTAGTGGTTAGCATGCTGGTCCCTCTCGCAAAGGCCCGGGTTCGAATCCTGATTGAGACACCAAACGTTTGTGACCTTGGTATAATACTATGTTGTCCCAAAGAAAGCTAATACTCCACATTGCACTTAGTCCATCAAGCTATTTAAAAGGGTACCTGAACATTGAATATGGACATGCAGGGTCGCGCAACGTAGCAGCACCGAAAGTGAAATTCCTTCAGAATAATAATATGTATTGCTTTGAACAACCGCTTGGCAGATTATTATATGCGCATTTTAAGGAAATTGTTATTAATAATCATTATTAAAATAATAGCTGCCTTTTACAACGATTAAGCAAAGAATTGATTACACGTTTTGCTGAATAGTTTCAAATGGCAAAAGGAAACTACTGTACTCCACGAGCTCAGTATGCTGGACAACGTAATATCATTGATAGATACACTGTATAAAATAATGGTCGGAAACCTTCAAGCAAGGAATCTTTACTTCACTAAATTCAAGCTCTTGTTGGTAAAACTTTGCTGAAAGAATGTTGAATTGACCCGCCAGCAACGGTAACCTCGGCACCCATTTCATTTGTCAAAGCAAAAGGGCCATAGTTTTGCCATCGGTGTATTACATAACACATTAGGAAATCTTCTCGCATTGCTCCTCTTTAGTGACATATGGTTACTTTCATATTTTGTGCAATGGGTCGCTGTCATATTAACATTAAATTTGAAACTAGTAGTTATGAGCTAAGGCGTTCTTTATTCCAAACCACATAATATTTCGATAAATGTTGTCCTATTTCTTAAACCTGAAGTTATTTTACAAATTAGGTCAAACTGTCGTCGCCGTCTTATCAGTGTAGAACAAGCGGAGTTGAGATATCGTCGGTTATGCACCTGCTTATTCAGTACAAGGGAACTTGTTGTTAAAACAACACTGATGATTTAACTGTCGAATTACTACTAAAAGGGTAAGTTGAACTCATTTTAATGGCACAGACCTATAGACTCGTTAATTCTTTTTACCTAGACGCAATCAACAATAGTATTTTATATTCAATTCATCTCAACTTCGGACAGCAAGAAGTAAAAACATTATTGAAAGAAACGGGAGATCCATTTTTCGACGGCATTGTAAGATGTGTGCATTTCCGTCATCGATCAAGAATTCAAGATCATTACCAATCCCCAACATGGCGGCAGGTTTCTGTAATATTATCATGAAATCTCCAATATTGCTGCGTTTCGAAAAAAAGGAGGTTTTCTTCAATGACGGCTGCATTTCCATCTAATTTGGTTCGGTTTAGCTTCAAAACTGACATATTCCCTCCCATTTTTTAGGGGGGCTTGAAAGTTACATTTTGATATCAAAACACAATAATCTAGTTGTTTCTATAACCCTAATTTCTAGTCAAAACTAATTAGAAATTTAAGAAATAACACCTTGAGAATAACCACATTTAACTATACTGACGTACTAAAGAAAGTACACACCTCAGTTGGTTTTATCATTATATGATTTTCAATTACAAAAAACTTTTAAAGTTTTCGAAGTCGTATTCTGAAAAGTGCAGGCATTGAGTTATCAGCCAAGGAATACTTCTACGTGTGGTTTTTAATTTCTTTGATAATTTTTTCAAAAATTATTTTGGATAAAACACAACTGTTCATTGTCATATAAAGCAATTTATTTGTGAAGATCAGTAAATGTGCCTTGTTCTGCACGCATTTACAATATTTTAAACATATTTTTCAAGACGTATCAACTGTGAAACTTAAGGAAACTAATGGGATGTGTCTTTTCTTATATATTCCACTTCCAATGCGCTTTCAACTACACTGTCTATATTATGATCATAAGAGGAAAAAAATGTAAAACGTATGTCAAATAGAGGTACATGTATAGGTCGTGAAAACGTGGACCACATTGGTGTAATACTGCTCCCCTCTCACGTCACGGTCCGGGTTCGAATCCTGCGCAGAGGAGACATCAAACGTTTGTGACCTCGGTCGGTACTGTGTTGTGTCTCTGGGCGTTTAGTCACAAAGCATGCGCAGAGAGGAAGTGCAATGGACCGTCCAAGGTCTGGAAGACCTACGGTCACTACACCTCGAGTGGACCGGCACCTTCTTTGACAAGTCCTCAGCTAAAACGTCTGTGGTTACCAAATAGTAACATCAGCACCAGAACAGTCAGAAATCGCCTCAAATCGGCAGGACAAAAGGCAAGAAGGGTAATTAAAAGTCTCTTGTTGAGGGACCATCATAGACATGCACGTTTGGCAAGGTGTTTGGACAGACAACACTGGAATTTGGGGACCTGGCAGAAAATCCATTGGTCTGACAAGAGTCGATTCTTGCTCCATGTTACTGATGGGCGTGCACATGTTTTGAGAATACAGCTTATACCCCAACCTCACTGATCACGTGCCGTTGTTGATTACATGCGAGCCAACGCAGTGACAACTTTACCCTGGCCAGCAGTAAGCCCAGATCTGAATCCTCTGGAGCACATGTGGGATATTCTAGGGCGGCGACTCCGGGCTCGGAACCCTTCTGTACAGAATTTACAAGAGTTGGAGGCAGAGTGAACAAGAACAGATCAGACGTCTGACTGGAGGCATGAGACATAGGGTGCAGTGTGACAACTGGGTACGTGGCGGTCCTACCAGATACTGATCATTCTTATTGAACATGTACACTAGGATTTACAAAGAGCATTAAGAAGTGACAATACCAATGCGAATGTGTTTTGTTTCACATGCAGCTCCACACATTTGAGGATATTGTGTCATGGTAAAAACAGTACCTGTCTAAACATGACGTCATCGCTATCAAATAATGATAACATCTACATATTGTTGTGTTTCTGTCTTGCCAGATGACTGTTCTATCTTAAAAATAATAATCTCAGACTAATTTAATATCAAGGGGTGCTTAACTTTTTTCTTTGTGTATATAAGCGGACAAATTACAAGTATGTATTTATAACATAATAGCTGAATAGTTTCAAATGGCAAGAGGATATATATACTACTGTACTCCATTAGCTTAGTACGCTTAAAGATACACTGTTGGTCGGAGATGCTCACTTGATGTCATCTTTTCTTTAGTAAATTGAAGCTCTTGTGGTAAAACATTACTGAATTGATTAGAATTGACCTGTCGGCAACCTTAGCCCTCTGTTTCATTTGCAATGGAGTTAGGCTTTGACTTTGACATAATAATTGAGGCAATCAACTCGCATTGGACTAAGATTTATTTAGCGACTTAAGGTTACCTTTATATTTTGTGCAATGGAACGTTGCAGTATTAAAACTTAATGTTAATATAGTTGGTGCAAAGGTTTACTTTTTCCAAACCATATCATATTTGAAATAACGCTGTCCTATTTCTAAAAAATGAGATTATTTTAGAAATTGGACCATACCATCTTCACCTTTGTATCAATGTAGAACATGGTGCTGAGTTGAGATCAATAAAATAAAATTCATGTATCAATCTGTTCAACGCTGCTGTTTTTTTTTCAAAAAAATAATTCAATCACACTTCATTTTAGGCCAGAGGTGGTACTGGGGAACTGAATACATGTACATATATAACTAAATCATTGTGTTACAACCTATAAAAAACCAGTTCTTTTCAACGTTAACATCGGGAACCTATATGTCTTATTTTTATATAGTATTTTACAAAATGTAATTATTTATCCAATTGTTTTAGATCAATCGCCTTGACCTTTGATTTAACCCCGATTTCATTTTTCTGAACTTACATGCAACGAAATAAACTATCATTATCAAATGAAAACAGATTTACCTTCATAACAGGTGTCCAGGTTGTGTTGAGTCACGCCAGAGTCACGCCAGAGTCACGACACAACGTCACGACGGACCCCTCTCCGTCACATTACTAACAACATTTATCATACATATATCTTGAGATAACG
Organism: Gibbula magus; assembly: GCA_936450465.1. Taxonomy (NCBI): domain Eukaryota; kingdom Metazoa; phylum Mollusca; class Gastropoda; order Trochida; family Trochidae; genus Gibbula; species Gibbula magus. The sequence continues at coordinate 46,608,287 of OW388301.1, forward strand.
ATATCATGTTAAAATTTGATATATTTTTTAGTAACATTTATTTCTTCATTCATACAGTCGGCGAATCGCAAACTGTTTTAACGTTAGTACCATAATTACTCATTTTCATGGCACCTGTAGCCTCGTTAATTGATTAGCGAGACGCAATCAACAATAATACTTTAATTTCGATTCATCTAAAATTTGGACAGTTGAAGTAAAACATTACTGACCAAAGCCATTGTAAGGTGTGTGCATTTCCGTCACGGAAATTAACAATTTTTCTTCAAATCTGGACATGGATCCTTTTGACATGTTTCTGACATGATTTTCTGTTATTACAATATGGGGTCACCGATATTGCTATGGTTCGTTCGTGGTTGTTTCGATAAATGCTGATTGGATGGATAGCGGATGGCAGTGGTATGTGAGCCATGTTCACCTTTTTCTTGATTTATACTCGTTTTATTTTTGTGTCACAAGAGTCTTAAAACATTTCATGTATACATACAAATATGTGTACAAATACCGGTATGTTTTGAACTCTTTTTATGTTTTTTTTATGGAAGCTGAGAACAATATTTGGTCAACAACGTGCAAGGGCAAACAATGTAGTAGTGGTAGATACTCGGAGGTATTAGACAATTATCTTCCATGATTTGTCTTATTCTTTTACATATGTTATATTTTGCCTTATCATAGAGAAAGTCTATGTCACAAACCTATAGTTAGACTGTATTCGTGATTTCCTACCCTCTATGTGTTCAAAAATACGACTATAATATTGCTGTTCAGATTTGATGTTCGCGGGTTGTTTATACATCTTTCCTTAAAGTCATTTAAATGTTAGGTATTTTGAGCATTGCGAATTTCGTTTCTTCTTCTTTCTTATTTGGGTAAAGGCATTAATATATGTTAGTTGTGTGTTTACAATCCATCTTTGAGTACGTGCTAACAACATTTCACATTACTTCATTTAAAAATTTCAACGATCTTTTTCAGTTACTGAAGACAATGAACGGATACCTTTTTCTCACCCGGTGCATCATTGTGATAGCAGTTGGGAACGTTATTGGACTAGTGACTTCTGGTAAATCTACTTATTAAACTTCATCAGAACTAAATAGTTTTATTTGATTGACAAGCTCCTATTACGCTACTTTCACTCTTAGATGACTATGAATTATCCATTTTGTTTCATCAAACTTAACGTTTGATTTTAAATGATGTTTGAAACTTAATCTTTTCTACATGATCAAATCCGAAAGGGGAGGGAAATACCTCAAACTACAGAATGATGTGAACCCTAAGCTCGGATTTCGCCTTGCAACAGGAATTATCTGACTAGCTGACGAATCAAACACTTTCTTTCATTTTGTGTCAATTTGAAGTCTTGAAACTATCAGAAATGGTCAGCAGGCATCAGCATGCTTTAGAATGTTTCATAAATTCATACAGTAGATTAATAAAATAAAGATTTGAGATGCATATAGTATGAAAAGCGGATAGTTATATTCAATGATTCAGTATTAAGATAAATTAACGACATCTCTGTATAATGATAAAAATCAACCGGAGTTATATTGTTTCTTTGATTCAAGATAACTAACTGAAGGTTTGATTTTAACAAACAAGTACTTTTAAAATCAACAAAACCCACAATGGGCCAAATTAAATTCCGAAAAAGTAATGAATAAAGCATTACCAGATAAGAGCTTGCTAGCAGAAGCTTAGATGAAAGGAAACTCTTATGTTTATGTTATCAAGCCTTCATCATCATCTAGCACAATCAAATGATGTCTCACAGTGTATATTGTTTCGCCTTTCTGTGCAGATCAGAACGTAACTTCTTGGAGGGGGATTTTAGAAGCTGGTATGATGAATGGGAACATGGTCTAGGGATAGTCAACCTCTTTATTACGTCGCACTCTTATCAATAAAGAGGTTGACTATCAATAGAGCTTGTTCTCATTCTCATTCATAGATCAGAATGTATTTTACAAGTTACAGTTATAATATTGCTGTACTTCTTATCTGTTATATGAAGATTATTTGTTACATTGTTTCCTTTATCAAAATATATATAACTCATTCTTGAAACATGCAAATATATGTTATATTCATGGATGCTTCAGAAATGGTCACTAACACAAATTGGTTTACACTTAAATCAAATACATTCTTCTTCGTTAACATCTCTTAACACTATAGTGAGTAAGTGAGTTATTGTTTAACGCCATTTGGGCAATATTGCAGCCATTAGCGGCGAGCTTAACACTATATCTTAAGGTAAAGGTGACATAACCGTATTACATAGGTAATACTTCCACATGCAGCAATCGCCTGTTCGGATCCACCTTCTGTGTTTAGCACAGTATTTAGTTCATCACTGGCTATAAATATAGTATTATAATCAACTTATTTTTCATAATGTTGTAATACTGATGATGTCACGATGCTAAATCCTACTGGGAACGGTGAGGAAACATTATCAAAGTTGTGGATTTGTGTTTAAAATTTGTTTAATAAGGCTGACAACAGAGAATGATTTACGATGATAAAACAAACTATCACCTTCGTTTCGTACGATAACAAAACTAAGAACACTGAGAAATTAAAGTAAACATTTGTTTCTATAATCAGTTAGTGTGTTTTATTAAATATTTGATGAACACATTGCTGAAACTCTCTTGGTTTAGAAATAACATGTGCTGGTCCTCCAACCGTTGCGAACGGTGCTTACGACTGTGACAGTGAAACACACAAGATGGGTGACACTTGCAGTCTAAGGTGTACAGATGGGTACAAAGCGATCTCTGCCCATAACAACGATACATAATTACATTTCAATAGTACTGTGCTTCTCAGCTTCTATATGAATATTATATTTTACCTCAAGAGTGATCAATACAGATTACGTTTACAAGAAACGTTCAATCATTTGCATTGTTTTATGTGTGCTTTAGTAATGATTTTGGACAAAATAATGGTTTAACGAAATGAAATGGATTCTTTCGTGGATCACATTTATACTGACATACAATCTTTTCTGTTTATATATCTTAAGCTTAAGGTGACATGAGGGTATTGAATAGGTAATACAACATGTTACAGCCATCACTTGTTCGAGTCCACCTTCTGTACTGCATGGATCTTATCACTGTTCATCCACGACATCGCACAAACCAAGTGAAAAGTGTACTCTGCAGTGTACATCGGGCTACAAACCTAAATCACCAGTTACCGACCTATGTCTCTCCAGTACCGGACCCCCTAGCGATGGGCTTAGACGCGCTCTCGTTAGAGTGGGAGGGGATGGACGCCTATGCTTTTCCGCCGCCAGCCATCCTCTCCCAAGTTGTAGCCAAGATAGGGACAACTCGGGTTTTTCGTCTTCTTCTGGTCACCCCGTGGTGGCCATCCCGACCGTGGTTCGTTCCTCTCCGGCGACTCTGTCTTCAGGAACCTGTTCCGATTCAGTCGCGGAGGGATCTGCTCCTCAGCAGGCCAAGCGGAAGACTACATGAGAACCCTCAGGTGTTCTGCCTTCACGTTTGGCTTGTGTTAAAAGAGGGCTAAGGAGCAGTGGATACTCAAGGTGCGTCGGCAATAGCTACCTCTCATAGGAAGACCACTAGGAAACTCTATGATTTCCAGTGGCAGGCCTTCGCCTCTTTCTGTGTTCAGAGGGATTTCATTCCGGCAGAGGCCTCAGTTCCTCAGGTGGAGGAGTACTTGGTATACCTACGCAACTCCAGGCATCTTAAGGCGTCATCGATTAACACCAACATGTCTGCTGTCCTCTCCGTGCTCAGGAAGAGGTCACCAGGGTTGGATGTGTCGGTACTCAAGGACCTCCTGAGTGGCACTTTCTGACGTACCCCTCCTGCCTCTCACCATCAAGGTCATCTTTCTGGTGGCCATGGCCTCCGCAGCGCGGATTTCTGAGACCCATGCCTTGCAAGCGGACCTTCTACGCTTTGAGGTCAGGGAGGGAGGTTCAGCCTTTCTTGGTTTAGCTCTCGACTTTGTCTGCAAAGGCGGCTTATGAAGCGGGCCGTACTTTCTCTATTCCGGCTTTGGGTTCTGACTCAGATGAGGTGGATCTCTCTCTGTGTCCGGTGAGGGCCCTGAGGGTGTACGTTCAACGTACCCGCAGGTTGAGAGATGGCAGGCGTCGTTTGTTTTTACCTCATTCGCCGAGAAGTACTAAGGAGCTAGATAAGCGAGCGTTTATTGGGTACCTGAGGTCGGCGGTCATTGAAGCGTACAAGGCCGCGGACCTGCCTCCCCCTTCGCGGTCCACCCTCATGAGATCCGGGCAGTGTCAGCCACGATGGCTTACCACTGCAACATCGCGGTTTCGGATGTCATGGGGGGGGGGGGGGGGGGTTTTGGCGTTCGTCAGATGTCTTCGCCAACCTTTACCTCCACGGCTGATCTGGAGGGCATCTCTAGGCTGGGGCCACAAGTGTTCGCTCGGGCGAAGGTGGTCCCCCCAAACAGACCAAGAAGGGTTCAACCCTCTTAGAAGCCTTAAGGTTCATTGAAAATTAACTTGTTTATGTTCCTAGCTCCTTATCTGTTGTTGGTTTTTCCTTAGCTTCGCTTACGCCCCCTCCCTGTTGGGGTTGGGGGGTAAGGTGTTGATCTTAAGTTGAGTGGCTGGGTTGTCTCTTCGATCCGTTCAGCGGTAGAGATAGTATCTCCCGGGCTGTACCTTGTCATAATCACTGGATGGAGGACTCGTAGGTTAGCTTACACTCAGGGCTGGCTGCTGGTCCGGTCTCTAGCAAATATCTACTGACCCGCCTCCTTGCGGTTGGATTCTAGGCATAGTAGGTCTGGTCAACAGATAGGTATTTAAATAATAGTACGTTTTTGATTAAATGTAATAATTTATACCTACCTGTTGACCAGACCTATGCTCTAGGCCCTCCCATCCTCCCCTCTTGGTCTGTCTTGCCCTTTGGGACTTTCGGAGAGTGGCTTACTCCGGTAGTGACGTCACGAGACCAGGCAGACTTACCTGCCCTTGGATTTTACGCATCCCTGACTCCACTTTCAAGTTCGTCTGTGTTAAGGTTGAAATAGCATTACCTATAGGAGGTAAGGCATAGTAGGTCTGGTCAACAGGTAAGTATAAATAATTACGTTTAATCAAAAACATACTATTATTATTATTATTATTATTATGTTTATTAACTAGTAAATGTCATTTTGATATATTTGGCGATTAGGAATTAGTATGCAAGTTGAGCTAAATTATTTGAACTGAAATCAGCACATGTGGTATTTTAACAAATATTAAAAATGTGATGAAACACAATAAATGCGTTTTATAAACCTTCTGTTTTGAACCCGAAGACATAACTGACCAAGTGAGTGGGAATTTGATGCATTGTTGGAGCATTTATGTTTAAGTTTTCAACATGAAACCTTTTATTGTATTCCATTATAGAATGGTACAGCAATGAACATTGGTTAAGTTCTGTATTCACAATTGTCATCCAGAAATAATAATTATAATTTTTTGGACATGTGCTTTAATCACCATTCTATTTCTTTACAATTTTCGATTTCAACATGCAAACTTTGGGTCTCAATACTCCTTGAGAGTTGAAACCGGTTTTTAAAATGTGCAACAACATAGGACAAATGTCATATTGTCAAATGTCGTAATTAAAACATTTATGTGCTGAATCCGTTTGTCGTTGCTTGCGACTATATTTTGAAATTGAAATTGTATTGATCTATTTCGAGCAAAGATGATTTCAAATCATCTTGCAACGTTTGAAAAAAGATCCATACAAAACTCAATCCTAAAACGAAAATAACATGCATGTCTATGGATATTAAGTAAAACCACGAATACTTTTGGCATGGCACTGTTGATCAGGACCCTCGATCCCTCAGAGCTGCTTAATGTTACCATAAAACGCTGAAGAAATGTTATTCCTCATAAAGTGATAAAGCTAATTGAGATTCGTAATTTGACGGATATTAAAATGGTATGATGATAACCAAAGTTGACAATATCTACGACTACTGCAGTAGCCAGTGGTAGCAGGCCTACATCATCCGACATCAGCTAACACAAGTTCCAATGATTCAAAGTTCACATGCTTTCAAAGACATTTCGCATGTTGATAAAAATACACACGAGTAGTCCCTAACGAACCCCATACAACTGATATAATAAATCATATGGGATATGGCATATTACATATAAGATTATATATACCTACTGCTTTTTTGTTTTGACCGAAGCCCAATTGAGGTCGCAATTGCTATGTGCAATGTGCAAATGCGCAAAGATTCATTTCATTTCCGTTTTTAACTCACACAGAACTACAATATCAAACACTTTTCTGATGATGACGTCACACTTTTCAAATGGGGACTCTTTTACTTTTAGTTTTGCATTTTTTGGTGTATATGAGGCAAAAGGACCCCCCCCCCCCCCCCCAACCCTAAAAAAACCCCAAAAAACAACAAACAAGAAAAAATAAAAAAATAGGTGTTCCAAAATGGGACTTGGCTCAGGTCCCCAATTCGATTTTGAGTCCCCAATTGCAGGTGTGTATTCTGATTCAAGTCCCCAGTTGGATGGTTTTACAAACACACACATATTTTAGGCCTCTATTGTGTTAGACTGAAACCACTTGTTAACAAAACTGCATGTTACATAATGGTCAGGTTCATGTTGTCAGTCAACCTCAGTGTGAAGCTGTTAAACATTGATGCACTGTAACACTCTTCCTCTCCCTCACCCTTTCCTACTTCCAACCCTATCCATCCTTCTTCCCCTCTGCCTTTTCCCCTCCACCGTCTGTCTCTCTCTTTTTCATCTTATCTCTTCTCTTCACCACGTTATATCACATGGTTATTATGTCTAAACTACTATTTATACTTGGACAGCAAATTTCCTCCAAATTTAAGTTCTAAGTCGGGTTTTCTTTGATCACTGACACAGAGCTTTATTGGTTATGGAATTGTTCACGGTCATATGAAGGGGTTTTACCTTATCTAGGGAAATATCTGTTTCAGTTTTCAACAGGAAACAACATAAACCCCAATGAGCTACAGAGCCAATGGCTCTATTTTTCTATTATGATGTTTTAATTTCATATATAATGGTTACAATATGGTAATATCCTATACAGTGCTGCCCTCTGGTTCTCCAGGTATCATGATGTTTGATATCAATTTAAACAAACATGATAAAAGTATTTGTAATTTCAGGAACTACATACATACATAATGGGAAGATAACATACCTTGGTTATCCCAATGCAGCCATCAGACGTCAAAACATGGGACTCTCTCAAGTTACTTGTGATGTTGGTTTCTCCCCACAACAGCTAAGCCTCCATATAAGGTGTAGTCCCAATGACTACGGCTGCATTGCAAGATGGGTTAATTGCACTGGTGACTACTTTTCCCTTTAAAGGGGCGGTAGCACAATTGTTTCAAATTTCGCATTTATAATGATAATTTATGTCATTTAAATTTACTTTAATGGGTAAAACATCTTATTACACACACCAAGTATCCGTAGTAGTAATAACGGTGTTGGGTTTAATGCAAATATTGTATGGCAGCCATTTTAATGGGAACACATTTTATTATCTCGAATAACAAAAACGATCCCAATGGCTTTACCGAACCATGTACACTCATTTTGAGACTTGATTTTACGAACAGAGAAGGGTGTTTTACTATTAGTTACATTATTTTTCAAAAACATTTCATCAACTTATCTGAGCGAAAGAAAAACGTGCTACTGCCCCTTTAATGTTGAACGGACACTTTTAGAATGATTTGCATATATATGATATCCGTTAGTTGGTGGACAGAACGCAACAACAAATAAAATATGATAGGTAATTTATCAACTGGATTTTGAGTAACCGCTGTTTTCATGTTGTCCACACACATACATGTTTGTGTAACTTAATGTTTTTCCATCACTCAATCTACAATCAACAAATCTTTCAAATTATTCTTTAACGTTTAGCAAACTATGTAGTCTTTTGGGGATTTACATGACAATACTGTCCCTTTCCCATATGGGTTTAAAAAAGCTCGGACAACCAGACTACCAACTACCCCAAAAACATTAACCTATAACAATGACATGTGTCTTACTGTTTACGGACATTAACACAATTGGGCACTTGTTTGACTACCTCCATAAAGCAAATTAGGAACAGACCACTCGACTCAACTCCCCATACACTGGTTAACTTGCCTACTCTATTGTTACTGTTTGAATAGTTGTGTTTGTGCAGCATTACACATTATATACATATTTGCCTGGCATAAATGTATGTGCCTACCCAACATGGTACAGTCACTTTAAGATAACAAGTACGTTGGTTACATTATAATTCGTCAAACAGCTATCACATGTTCGAGTCCACCTTCCGTGCCAAACGGGTCTTACCACTGTTCATCCACAACATCCCACAACCCAAGTGACAAGTGTACTCTGCAGTGTACAGCAGGTTACAAACCTCTACATGATGCATCTAGTATAACTTGCGAGTCTTCAGGGAACTGGTCGCAACATACATCCTGAGTTTTAAAGTTTTAAAAATGTGTTTCAGAAAAATGAAATGGATTCTTTCATGGATCCATTTAAACTGACATTAAACTCTGTATATCTATATAGTTTAAGGTAATGCGCAAAATGTGATCACTGCAGATTACTTATACAAGAAACATTCGTTATGTTTTATGAATGCTTCAGTAATGATTTGGGACAAAAGAATGTTTTGGCAAAATGAAATGGATTCTTTCGTGGATCACATTTATACTGACATACAATCTTTCCTGTTAATATATCTTAAACTTAAGGCGACATCAGTGTATTGAATAGGTAATAATGCATCATACAGCCATCTCTTGTCCGAGTCCACCTTCTGTGCCCAACGGATCTTACCAGTGTTCATCCACAGCATCGCACAAATCAAGTGACAAGTGTACTCTGCAGTGTAAAACTGGCTACAGACCTCTACATGATGTATCTAGTATCACTTGTGATACTTCAGGGAAATGGACGCAACATTCATCCTGTGTTTGTAAGAACTTTAAAGTTGTATTGACTCTTGTGAATGCTTTACTACTCGAGGAAAATAGACTTTCAAATGTCTTTGTCCTTTTAACAGCCTTGATGTCTAACTTTAAGTCAATTACGGCCTTTCGGAATATATTGTTATTTCTTTATTCTATAAAATGTCTTTTCGGTAAAATGAAATGTATTCGTTCATGGATCACATGTATACTGGCATAAAACCTTTTATATCAATATTTTGTAAGGTTAAACGACATGAAGGTATTGAATATGTTATACTACATTTTACAGCCATTACTTGTTCGAGTCCACCATCTGTGCCCAAAGGATCTTACCACTGTTCATCGACATTGCACAAACCAAGTGACAAGTGTACTCTGCAGTGTACAGCAGGTTATATATCTGTACATGGTACATCTAGTATCACCTGCCAGACTTCAGGGAAATGGACACAGAATTCATCCTGTGTTGGTAAGAACAGTGAAGCTGTATTGACGATTGTCAATGCTTTGAAGTTGATTACACGAGAAAAAGTAAAAAAGAGAAAAACTGTCAACTGTCTTCATAATCCTATGGCCATGACATCGAACTGTAAACCAATTATGGCCTTTCTTTTTGGTTGTCAAAAAAAATGTACCACCGGCTAATTGATTACCTATTGGCAAGTAATCCATCAACCAAAATTATATAACATATAGTCATAATCGATGGTAAACGGATTCAGCACTTTGGTGATAAGAAAACTTTAAAGTAACAAAGTTTTTAAGAGAGTGTCCAATAGAAAAGTTATTGTTTCAAACTTTCAATTGCATATTTAGTAACGTAGTTGTCATCCTTTGATGAAAAGGCATATTTTTAAAAAATGGCAAAGTTAAATGATCGGCTGCACGTCAGTTATGACAGATGCATGCTTTGAGTGTCTATCATAAAATGGTATTATTGATCATGTTGGTACCTTCAGTGGTTTCAATCGAAAAGTATCAAAAGAAAATACCCTTCGAAAATTCTCAATTTAATGGAATCTTAATTATTTTGTAAAATTCCATACTGTTTTTAAATTTTTAAATTGTATATGTTAATGATCTGAAATGGAAATGCTGAGCAATAATCGAAGAACAAATTGCATTAAATAATGTTGGCATATGTTAATTCGTGACAGAGTTATGCCCTTTGAGTATGAAGCCGAAAAACCAACTATAAAAATGGACCATATTCAAGTGCAGATAATTCGAGTTCTAGGACAAAATTCAAACATCTGCCTCAATAACTATTTTACGACTTTATGCAGCTGTTAAATGAACTAAAACACTTGTGTCTACGTATAATATTGCCTTACTGTCCTGAAAAAAAATCACGAAATTCAACGGGTTATCTCCACTGGAGTTTTTAGTTTTTTGAAAAATCACCAGATTTCAAGAATGCACTTTGAGAAAAGTACAGTTGTATAACAAAATCGGTAAAAACTAGAAATTATTCACAAATGATTCAGCTGCACAAATAGTTTCAGCAATTTGATGCAAGTAACTTCAGGGGAGAAGATTGGCAAATGTAAATGGGGTCAGACATTTTTTAAAAAGTCTAAAGCCAAACAATGTGACCTTAGGATTCGTCGTGATTTATTTGTTGGTTCGCATGATTATTGCATATTTGTTTAAGTTGCAAGTCTCAAGCTACAGTTTGCCAATTGTTCTCATGTTAAAAATCGAACTGCATCTTAAATGGCTTAGTCGAATGAACCCATATTTTGCGGGGGAAAATGTCATGGCATACACTACCAGGCTACAAAGTTTGGTTGTAATAGCTGCATTCCTTTTTGCTAGAGTGGCTTACACAAAATCGGTTGAATAATCTTACTACATTCTCATCGATCTCATGACTATTAAGGCATACTAAAAACAGTGAGGAATAACCTGTAGGGTTATAAGGAACTATTGACATATAAAATTACTTTTTCCGAAAATACGTTATTGTAACAAGAAATTTACAATAATGCAGGTTCAATTGCAGTGTCAATGTAGTTGAATTAGTATAATCACAGGGGTTCGAATCGCTGTTTTGACAATATTTTTCAAAATTCAAAATCTCGATTTTTGCTTTCATATTCTGTTTATATACGATACTGTGAGCTCATATTCCAAATTTGAGCGAAATCGGTTAAGGAATAAAGATTTGGGATAAATATACCCGCTATTGATATAAAGACACAAGGGAGGACACTTGCTCTACGAACTTCTGATCGAAAACTGGACTGCCAAACTATTCTAACGTGCGGTTCGATCAATCTTTGCTTTCCTCATAAAATGAGGCATTGAACATATAGACAAGTATTTTGGCTTTCTGTGAATCCCAACCAATGTCTCCAACTTCACGCCACATTTGACCACTGACCCTCGCAATGACCCAACCCTCCTTTTTGTACATATATGTGGACGACATCGGGAAAACATCGGTTTTTCCGGAAATCACACACGTCTCTTCGCAATCGCTCGGAAATAGAAAACGCCTCCTATTGGTCAATTATGACGTGTGAGGATATTATTAATGGTGTTTTGCCAGTTTGATGTGTTTATATCGGACATACGTATATGTTACGGGTTAGACATTCTTTCGTTGTGAGTGATATTATTTAAGGTATTTATTCGACATGCTTATGAAGAATCATTGTTGAAGTTCGTAGCAACTGTCCACAAACATCTCCGATGTGTCAGGTTTACTCTCTCAGAACTTAATAGCTTAAGTCCATTTTTCATCAACAGTGTGTTGTGAGAAACATTAAAAATCAAATTACCTTTTGATACTAATAAAGAAAGGTAGTGGTATTATGGTTGTGTGAAATACTTTGTGTTTTATGGTAAAATATCATCTGCTCTATAACCTTATATAAATAAGTATGTCATAAAAAAAATTCAATTTCCAGTAAAGAGTTATCTCCCTTTGCCAATACTGTTCATGTGTTGTGAGAAACATAAAAAAATTAAATTACTTTTGGATACTAATAAAGAAAGGTAATGGTGTTATGATTGTGTTAAATAGTTTATGTTTTATGGTATATCTTTTAACTGCTCTGCAACCTTATATAAAAGAAGTATGTACTGATATTTCAATTTACCCAGTAAGGAGTTATTTCCCTTTGCCAATACTTTTCATAAATATTCAACTTCCAGCATCAAAGTACTCAGAAAATAGGTCCATCACACTTATTTTTTGTTCATCATATATTATTCTTCAGCGGTACGTTTCTACTAGTTTTATCATGTTTGGTTCATTATCATTAATTTTTATTCTTTAACAGGACTTTTGAAGAAAATATATAAATAAATGTGAACCAGAAAATACAGTTGGGACACGTCATGTTTTGAAATTACAATCTCTTTGAAACAATGCTCGTTCCAATCAATGTAATAATGACTGGCCATTTTAATCCAAAAAAGTACATATTTATGATTTAGAGAAACATCATATTCTGTTACAGTCGATTCTATTATAAAATTCAACAGTCCAACTATACTTTTGAAATTACCAGTGCTATTGTGTTTATCAGTTTTCAGTCTTTATTCATATGTATTTTCATGTTTTGGGATTTGTTGAAGTTAAAATGTAAATCAACTGATCTAGAATTTTCTTGTATTTTAATTCAATGTATTGAATTCAGAAATATTCCTTAAAAATACGTACTACTTTTAAGTTCATTTAATGTACTGTATATATTACATTTATTTGAAACATATCAATATAACCGTTTTACCAATGCCATAAATCATGGGAAAATATGGTCCCATAACAATTCACCCTTGACTGCCCCAACTATTTGTTATATATTTTGCTTGATAAATTAAATTAGAAATGGATAATCGTTTTTAAACACGTATGTTTAATTAGAACATAAGTCAATTATAATTGAAGTGTAATGTAGGTTTTAAAAAAAAATATGAAATAAATATTGTACCCTGCATCTAATGATTGCTTGTTGATCCATTTCCAACTATTGAAAAAACAAACAGATGTTTGTCAACACTGGTGTTTTTGACTATTTTAATGGTACCCCACTAACGATAATTCTTTTCAATACCACCATTTTGTTATCCAAAACTTCACGCAAAAATTTTGGGATTCATTTGAAAGGCGAGATCTAGCCCCCCCCCCCCCCCCCCCCCCCCCCCCCCCCCCCCCCCCCCCCCCAAGAGATCAAATAACGTGACACAATGTTTATTAAAATATTATTTTCATGGGAAGTGGTGCTTATATAGTTTGTAAATAGGATCGGATACATTTATTTATGATCGTTGCCTATTAATCGGCACGATGGTCATTGTATGTTCGTCATTCAACATTTGCAATATTTCCGCATTCGTTTTAAGGTGCAACAAAAATAATTGCTTGTCAAATGTGTTTAACATTTATCGAACTAATAATTAGAAAACCTAATGATTTATTTCACTATTTCATTCGATATTTCCGTTTCGCAGACAATAACTGAGCAAATCATTCGGAATGTAAGTGACTCGCCTTGGCCAAACTGGTAACAGTTATCTCCCTTGATCGTAAGGGGCGTGTTTAACTGACGTCATAATTGACCAATAGGAGGCGTTTTCTATTTCCGAGCGATTGCGAAGAGACGTGTGTGATTTCCGGAAAAACCGATGTTTTCCCGATGTCGTCCACATATATGTACAAAAAGGAGGGTTGGGTCATTGCGAGGGTCAGTGGTCAAATGTGGCGTGAAGTTGGAGACATTGGTTGGGATTCACAGAAAGCCAAAATACTTGTCTATATGTTCAATGCCTCATTTTATGGGGAAAGCAAAGATTGATCGAACCGCACGTTAGAATAGTTTGGCAGTCCAGTTTTCGATCAGAAGTTCGTAGAGCAAGTGTCCTCCCTTGTGTCTTTATATCAATAGCGGGTATATTTATCCCAAATCTTTATTTCTTAACCGATTTCGCTCAAATTTGGAATATGAGCTCACAGTATCGTATATAAACAGAATATGAAAGCAAAAATCGAGATTTTGAATTTTGAAAAATATTGTCAAAACAGCGATTCGAACCCCTGTGAGTATAATGCACTAAAGCCGTATTCTCCTAGACAGCTGGAATATCAATACTCTTTGACTGAGGGAATCGTTTCAAAAATACCAAAATAATTATAAAGTGTATTAACTTTTTCTTACCATATTATATAACTATTTGAAGAGTAATGATAATGAGAATGAGTATGAGTATGGGAAAGATACTCGTGATTGATTAACTATTACAAACAAGCATGCAAATTGTTATTAGATGTGTTTTGTTAAGAAGCTATAATGTTAATTTCAATATAATGCTAATAAATGTAGTAATAATTCTAAAACGGTAAACGAACCAAAGCATTGCAATACGAGGGTAAACAATATTCTAAAAATCAACCGGAGTTATATTGTTTCTTTGATTCAAGATAACTAACTGAAGGTTTGATTTTAACAAACAAGTACTTTTAAAATCAACAAAACCCACAATGGGCCAAATTAAATTCCGAAAAAGTAATGAATAAAGCATTACCAGATAAGAGCTTGCTAGCAGAAGCTTAGATGAAAGGAAACTCTTATGTTTATGTTATCAAGCCTTCATCATCATCTAGCACAATCAAATGATGTCTCACAGTGTATATTGTTTCGCCTTTCTGTGCAGATCAGAACGTAACTTCTTGGAGGGGGATTTTAGAAGCTGGTATGATGAATGGGAACATGGTCTAGGGATAGTCAACCTCTTTATTACGTCGCACTCTTATCAATAAAGAGGTTGACTATCAATAGAGCTTGTTCTCATTCTCATTCATAGATCAGAATGTATTTTACAAGTTACAGTTATAATATTGCTGTACTTCTTATCTGTTATATGAAGATTATTTGTTACATTGTTTCCTTTATCAAAATATATATAACTCATTCTTGAAACATGCAAATATATGTTATATTTATGGATGCTTCAGAAATGGTCACTAACACAAATTGGTTTAAACTTAAATCAAATACATTCTTCTTCGCTAACAACTCTTAACACTATAGTGAGTAAGTGAGTTATTGTTTAACGCCATTTGGGCAATATTGCAGCCATTAGCGGCGAGCTTAACACTATATCTTAAGGTAAAGGTGACATAACCGTATTACATAGGTAATACTTCCACATGCAGCAATCGCCTGTTCGGATCCACCTTCTGTGTCCAACGGATCTTACCACTGCACATCAACATTGCACAAACAAATTGACAAGTGTACTCTTCAGTGTACAGCAGGCTTCAAACCTCTACATGATGCATCTAGTATCTCTTGTCAGACTTCAGGGAAATGGACACAGCACTCATCCTGTGTTGGTAAGAACTAACAACTTGTATTTACTCTTTAAATGCTTTGATTACATGATAAAAACAAACTGTCAAATGTCTCATTAATCCTATATCAATGGCGTCGACTGAAAGTCAATCTCTGCCTTTGAGATAAAATAATTATTTCTTTAATCTGGTAAGGTGCTAAACTTTGCTATGGCATTTTTTATGGAGTAGTGAACATCCAGCAATCTGAAGTCATCAATTAGTTTTCTCTAACACCGAAAACACTTCAAATGAAGAATTGTAGATATCCTTATCATAATAAAAAGGTAATACTAGTTAGTTCGTATTTAGGTCATCATTGGCTATAAATATAGTATTATACTCAAATTATTAATTTCATAATGTTGTAATACTGATGATGTCACGATGCTAAATCCTACTGGGATCAACGGTGAAGAAACATTATGAAAGTTGTGGATTTGTGTTTAAAATTTGTTTAATATGGCTGACAACAGAGAGTGATTTACGATGATAAAACAAAATATCACTTCGTTTCATACGATAGCAAATCTATGAACACTGAGAAATTAAAGTAAACATGTGTTTCTATAATCAGCTAGTGTAATTTATTGAATATTTGAAGAAACATTGCTAAAACTACTCTTGTTTTAGAAATTACATGCGCTGGTCCTCCAACTGTTGCGAACGGTGCTTACGACTGTGACAGTGAAACGCACAAGGAGGGTGACACCTGCAGTCTTAGGTGTATTGATGGGTACAAAGCGATCTCTGCCAACAATATAACCTGCTTATCAAGCAGCAGCTGGTCCACAGGGGGCTCGTGCACAGGTAGGTTGCCACATACATATAAATACACTTGGAAATTAATTAAGCAACACCCCATTTTTTTACCGCAAAATCGTTCCAATTTGAAAGAAGACAATATACCAGCTAGAGGTGTGCAATATAAGCGGTTAACCAGTATTAACCAGTTCAAAGATGAATTGAATATGTATTGCGATATGTTTGTTGAAAACCGTTTTTTACAATACATTTAGAACACATTCATACATTCTTAATATAGTCTAATAAACAGATTTAACTCAAATAAGCTCAAATTTATTCACAGATCATTATGGCTGTAGGCTTTTTTCTCAATTACTGTTAAAATGGACTGGAAGCTTAATGTCTGTCTGGCTTCTTATCGTGAATGATTAAAGATGTTTTGTGCGTGAATGACAACATGGTATAAAACTTGTTGTTTACAATAGAACAATTCTAAAGTTTGATGTGCAGTTTCTCTCCAAGGACAGTACCATTACATTTTCCCTCATATATTCATAATGTGTGCATATGGTGGAATGTTATACTAGGGTGTTGCTTAATTAATTTCCAAGTATATATATCACTATTATAGAAAACCATCACAATGCATAACAAATGCATGACAATATTTGTTACATGAAAAACATGTACTAGCTTGTAAATCTACAATGGATGGACGTTTTAAAAGTGGTTTGCACATAAATGAGAATAAAAACAAGAATACTATCTTGCTCTGATGTATTTTGACAAATTGTATAATTATTTTATTAATGTCTTAAAGTTTATATTTGTTTTCAAACAAATCTCGGGACAAGAATTTGCCGGAGTCATCCAGAAAGTCATTTATAAAGAGCACACCTTTCGCATTCCATGTTCGATAGAAAATAATTCTTCTATCTATCAGGATGTTTTGGTAATATCAGATAAGCTGCGAGGTAATATTATTTGGTGAATCTGCTTCGTTGTGTCTAGATAATAAATCCCACCAAGCATTAAGGAGATCACAGTAGAACTTGTTGTGGTATGATAGTCTTTCTCAAAAGTTGGACAGTTGTATTCAAAATTTCGAAGTGACCATATTGACAAGAGGGTTTCACAATGTCTTAACCTGTCTTTGTAATTGAGATCAATCATATCTTCAATTTCCAAGTCAAATTTTATTCCTCATAGTTCAAAATTTGTTTGTTCCCAAATTGGATTCCAATTGTGACATAGTTTATTCTCGAGCGTTTCGTTGAACCAAGCCAAATAATTCTGGTTTTGTCTATGTTGACTTTTAGTCCTGAAAAACGGGCAAAAAAAGTTAAAACTTGAAGTACTGCTTGTAGACATCGTTCTGATCAATCAAGAGTACAGGCAGTATCATCCGCAAACTAATTGAGAAGATATTCTACATTGCCGACATGAATTCCTTTTTTGTCAGCATTATTGCGTATCATTATTGACAAAACTTCAACACAAAGTATGAAGAGTCTCTACTGTTTACCATGTACACATCTCCCCTTGGTGATATAGTCAGATCATTCAACCTCGGACTGCACTGATACGCTGACGATACTCAGATCTACATGTCATTCAAGCCCTTGGTTTCTTCATCAGCTGAATCCTCATTTCTCGCTATTGAACAATGTGTAAGCTGTATGTAACACTGGATGTCATCACACTATCTCAAACTGAATGATGATAAAACAGAACTTATAGTCTTCCATCCTCAACGTCTCCAAACCCCTATTCTTCTCCCAAAATTCAGCATCGGTCAGTGTCTGATTCAGCCAAAGTCACAAGTACGAAACTTGGGGGTTATCTTTGATTCCTCACTGTCCATGGAGCCACACGTCAATAACATTTGCAGAAAGGCTTACTTTCATATTCGCAACATCGGTATGATTCGGCCATATCTGGATACTGACACAACAAGAACTCTCATTCAGGCCCTCGTGACATCTCATCTCGACTACTGCAATGTGCTCCTTATCGGTCTTCCAAGTTTTCTGATACAAAGGCTTCAGAAGATGCAGAATACTGCAGCCAGTGTAATCTCCCAGTCAAATAAATTTGACCACATAACTCCTGTGCTTTATTCTCTCCACTGGCTTCCTGTACCATACCGGATTAAATACAAAATTCTTCTCCTTGTGTTCAAGAGTATCCATGGTCTAGCTCCACAGTATCTCACATGCCCACATTTCTGGAACAATCTTCCATCTCACCTCAGAACACAACCTGATCTATGTGCTTTTAAATCCAACCTAAAGACTTGTCTATTCTCCGAAGTCTTTGAACATTATGTGATGAATTTACAATCTTAGACCCCAAGCGCCTTTGAGCGTTCTACGGATATTGGCGCTATACAAGTATTTGTATGATGATGATGATGATGTGATAGTGGGTCACCCTGACGACAGCCCCTATATATTTCAAAGTTTCTTGATCCAAAACCATTTACCAGTACACTTGATTTAATAGTTTTATAGACAACCTTTATCCAGGTTTTAACGGAATCTCGATAGTTAAAGAAGGTGAGGGTTTTATCGATAAATGACCCATCAACCGTGTCCAAAATCTATCAAAAGGAGGAGTCCAGGGATTTAAAAAATCCAAATCAAATCATAAATCTGTCTGGTGATATCGCCTATATATCTGCCAGACATGAAACCCTTTTGATCCTCGTTTATTAATGTGTCCAAAACACGTTTAATTCGTTTCGAAATTGCCAACGAGTCATACAAAACTGATCATAGCAAAATTGGTGGCCAGTTTTTCATGAATTGTTTTGGTTTATTTCCCTTTGGAATAATGTGATAAGTCCTTGTTTTTGAGACATTGATAATTCTCCATTTCTGTATCCATAATTTAAAGAACGAACAAGATATTGTCCTAAATCGTACCAAAAGAACTTAAGGAACTCGGCAGTGATACCGTCTGCACCAGGACTCTTATCATTTTTTAAACATTTAGGAGAGGCAAGGATCTCGTCTTTGGTAAGTTCACCGTCTAACCCAGATGAAACAGCATTATTCAGTCTCGGAATAAGATAATTCTTAAGTAGGTCATTCAGGTCCAAGTTTGAGACGTCATGTGTGCTATATAGCTTTTGATAGAATAATTTCACTTCCTTCTGAATATCTTTTCGAGAGTCAAGGAAACGTCCATTTGAATCCTCTAGCCTGGAAAAGGATTTGTTGAGAAAATTTCGAGATTCTAGACTCAGAAAGAAAGAAGTCGGCTTTTCGCCTTGATCAATCCAATGTGCTTTAGATCTGAGAATTGACCCTCGAGTTTTGGTTTCATGTTATTCTTCAAGTTCTAGACGAATAGCTTCAATTTCAGTTATAATTTTTACTTTGCTAACATCATCTCCCGATTCATCAAATTCAATTTCCTTTTTGTTTAGACTGTCAGAAATAAAGAGTTCTTATGGTCTCTCCTCTTATCATTAGTAATAAAGTTTCGAAAAGAAGTTGATCATCAATGCTGTATTTATCAGTGTCAACTTCGTAGAGAGCGACGGTTTCAGATATAATATCTTTTACCTTCTTAATATAAGTTTTGTCTCTTAATAATGAATTGTTAAACTTCCAAAACCCTTTCCCGACTGATAAATCTGACAGTTTGCATGTCATTGATATTAATGAGTCGCTGTTTTGGTTCAATAGCAGAGTGTGTAATTGATTCTAACATATTATGAGATACGTGGAAGTAGTCTAAGCGCTCTTGTTTAAGTGGAGTGGGCTGTCGCCAGGTGTATCGTCGGTCATATGGATTCATTTGGCGCCATGGATCAAGGAAATCTAGATCATATTTTAGTTGTAAAATTTCTTCTCTAGCTTTAGGATTATTCATATGTTTATAGTTAAAAGTATCAATAGAGAATTCCTGCACAACTTTCCAATCTCCACATAAGATCACTTGGTCACTATGCAGGCTTTTGATTTTCTGAGCAAGAGATATATAAAAGTGTGGATCGTCATCGTTGGGTCCATACAAATTAACAATAGCAAGTTTATATGTATCAAGTATCATTTCAATTATTATCATATTACCTTCTTCGCCATAAGCCATTTGGAACAAACAGGTGCTACACCCCAGGAGTTACTCTTAAATGAACAAAAGTAACAGTGTTTATTTCCACATTCTTCCCGTATTGACTTCTCCATATATTCGGTGAAATGTACGTCTTGAAGGCAATATATAGAAACTTTTTTATGTTTAAGGAAAGTAAATAATTGACTACGTTTTTGTTTGTCATGTATGCCACTACAGTTCTGTGATATGATTCTTAATTTATCAACCATTGTCGAAGTAGTTCAAACTGTTGAAAATGATAGACTGAAGCAAGGTATCCATGGTTACATAGTGGTATCTACAGAAACACATCAGAACTTTTGATGGAGCACAGTTGTACATGGTAATAGTGGTAGACAAGGTAAAGAAACACAAAACACAGAGTTAACAAAACTATCTCACTGCGAAGCGGCAATCTCGCCAAGTGTTCAAGTCACAGACACAAATTCCCTTCGCAAAGCGTGCAGGAGGCACATGCTGTTGAACAGGTATGATCGGGCAACTTATTGTATAGGCATGCCCGATACAGTCAAATTAATGTAATATTAAATCAAAATAGTGTCTTTCTCATATACATACAAATAAAACAAAATAACTAGAACAGTGAGTATTGTTCATTTTCGGGTGTCATTAAAAGAAGCATTCATGAATAGGTTAATGTAGTCTGTCAATACAATAAGTTTTTAGATAATAGTGTTCCAAAGTGTTTGTTGTGATTGTGGAAACACAAATATGGCGACATAGGCATCACAGATAATGACATTAGGTCTATTCATATTTCTTCCATGCTGAAGATGGTATTGATGGGTCTCTGGTCTCCAGGGTCACCTCAGTTCGCACAATTCGGACTCTATTCCAGAGTTTGGTGGTTTCGAGGATCGTGTTTGCCTGACGTCCCAGAATATCCCTCCGCTTCTTCATCAGACCAGGTAGGTCTGTCTGGCCACTATAGCTGGTCCCCTTTAACAATTTTATTGGCTCATAGACTGCCTCTCTGTCGTTTATCTGAAGGAAAGTTGCAATTATGCTACGTGGGGCAGAGGGGCGGTGCTGTCTTTAATGTTCTGACCTGGGGAGGCGATGTGCAACTTTGAAAAAATTATCATTCACCTGTTTTCACAAATGTTGGGACGATGCTCAAAAAAGGTTTCTCAAGACACGCTCAGCATTCTCCTCCGGTTCTTCTGGGATGCCGTAGAAGAGGATATTTGTTCTCCTGTCGTGTATGTCTTTGAGGACAACTTGCCTTTCTAACAGCATAATACTGTTTAAATTTAGTAAGTTCATCACGGAGCACCCTGATATCGTCAGTGTGAGTTGACACCACATGCTCACTTTTGGTTATTTCATCTTTCATTTCCGTCAATTCCAGCTTAAGGATGTCCGCTCCTTCCGGTTGAACTTCACAATGAAACATGATTAAGTAAAGATTTTTTCTCATCTTTATTTACTTCATGATATTCTACATCATCTTCATACTTTTAAACAACATATGAAATAAAGAAAATGTGACTTTAGAACCTCTCAAAAGTGCTTAAACAGAGTAAATGGCCTAAATTTGACTAAAAAAAGGGGTTTTCAGGTATATTTTGTGTCAAAGCTTAAAAAAAAACACACTACCGTATATATTTATTTAATTCTAGAAATGTAGTATTTGAAAGTTTTTAGCAGTTTTTGTCTCATTTTCCCATAGACACCCATGTTAAAATTGTACTTCACCCACTATCTCACAGGCGTCATATCTCGAAAAATCCCACACTGCCCCTATTTTTTAATGCTGATTTTCCAATCATATACTTTGATCTTCTAAAAAAATAAAAGTTAGAACAAAAGTTTAATACTATAAATTTGAGGAGCGAACATCCTTAATATAATCTATTGAGACTTGCATATCAGATTAATGTATTTGATCAAGTCGGCCAACCTTTTTTCTGAAACTTGTACCACCTCCTCCATTGTTGAGTTCTGGCGTATCTGCCGCTGGTCCCGCATGGCACATGTGTTTCTCAAGTTGAATAATTTTGTAGAACTTTTTTTCTCTTTATATAGTCTTGAAATCGGTGTATGTGTTTATTATACAGATAGTAATATATATATATATATATATATATATATATATATATATATATATATATATATATATATATATATATATATATATAATACAACTTGGGTAAAAGTATTATATATAGTATACTTGGTCAAAATATATATATAGCTTAAACTTGAAAAATTTCCATGGGATGCGGAGACGATTTGACTTGCGTCTGTCCTTGTCCCATGCGCAACCGCAGGTCCTACTGGAAGACTATTACCCATCTATTTTATTACTGTAGCAAGGTAACTCCTATCTGGCAAAAACTTGAACACTGGCTTAACAGTAAACTTGATTCAAATTTGAACTTTACTAAAGAGCAAATTCTAATCGGATTCAGTCGTAAAAATAATGATCCAATCAATGTAATCTTCAACCGTTAAACAACAAAGCAAATTCCAACTAATTCAGTTTTTGCAGGAATACTTAGAAAGTATTATGCATTAACAAAGTATTCTGCAACGATAAGTTTGAAAATAGATCACTTTTTTCAAATTCTGGTCGACCTGTCATGTCCTGTTTTCTGATTGACTATTGATTGTTGTACAATATACTCTGTTTGATGTTTTTCATTATTGTCGACACTGTGGTGTAACAGCACTGGAGTCCATGTACTATGTAAACATGGAAAATACAAAATTATAAAAAAAAGTGATGATATGATTTGATTAAGGAATGTTTATTTATACCCTCAAGTTGGTATGTAACGCTCAGGCTGGATCTGTCTGCCCTGCTGTCCATCCAGTGTCCGTCCGTTCATCAAAGCATGGTTGAATATTGTGCATAACATCTTTTGTAAGAAACTGTTGCTATTTTACCGATTATGTTAAATATGGATTATCGAGATTTCGAGGACATTCATTGTCCTTTACTAAATTGGCATACTTTTTTATATAAAGTTAAAAATATAAAGTGTTTTTGTTGGAAAGCTCAAACTATTTGTTTAGTAGATTTTAGGTATAAATAGACTGTGTTCACTGTACTTAATTCATTTGAATATTTTAAAACAATTGTCTTCATTCCATATCTTCATCACTATTGAAAAAGGCCTGATAACCATATATTGCAGACATTCTATGAAATAAGTTCTACTTAAAAAATAAAACAAGTTAAATAATTTCTGCATATAATATTTTGACCAAGTTGTATAAGACAATAGTTTGGATATTCATAGACTATATTCACTTGATGGCCTCGATATGCATTCTGAATAATTAATCAATTGCTTAATTTTCAAACAATAAATTTGTCATATTTTGTGCATATGTTATACCTACGTCATTATTAATGAGAGAACTTTGATATTAAGAAAATTGTTTGTCTGGATTGTTAAGTTTTGCATTTCGAAGAAAAGTTTCAGTTTTCACCACATTTTCATTCTTTATGCAATTAATTTTGTGTGTGTATTGCTAAAGTTCCATATTTGTGGTCCCCAACTGTTCCTCAAAGAATATAACTCGTATTTACTTGTTATTATAATGGTCTTGTGTTTTTAGATGTATTTTTATTTGACACCTTTTTTGCAAAGTTGTATTCGTCTCCGTCTATTGATAATTATATGTTGTACAATCCTGATGGCTTAGCTGTCTGAAATTTGGTTTTACATATTTTCATTACTTGCATTATGATATGATTGTTAGTTCACAAGTCTTCTTCTGACCAATTATAAATCTCTCAGTTTGTAGACCAATGTCATATAGCTGTCCCCATATTGCTTGATAAAATGTTCAAAAACTCAATACCGACTATCTCAGTCAGGCGATGCTCGTACTGTTCGACCTCTAATTCCAGAAATTCCATCAAGTTGTATTCAGTCATGATTGAGTCGTAAGTGGCTCGTATCTTATCGTCGTCATGTCAGTCGTATTTAGTCGTATCCAGTTGTGTGTGTCCGGAATAGGTCTTCCCCTAATAACCAATTCCACCGATCATATGAGCATACCAACTGCGATCAGTTTTGGTCTCCCGCCCAGTCGTGAATACTGTCACTAACTCCCAATTACATGACACTGCAGTCTTGGGAAGATCCCCATGTTCGCAAAAAGTATCTTCTTTACTCGTCATGGGTCGCATATTGTTTCTGCGATCAATGCGACTGATGTCTTGCTAGCAAACTTCCACGTGATATACAGAAGTTGTAGATCAATTCTAACTAGGTCATATTCCTCTTTGAGATGAAGAATATTATCAAAGCAAAGGCGTCAGCCTCCTGGTTTCAACGTTTGAATTAGGGTCAGCTGAGATGTCTGGTCGTGATACACTTGTGACATACCAGTATTTGCTTTCACTTTGTGCACGGATTTTAATGCGTTTCCAATCGAAAACACCTATGGCATGAAGTACTTGCCATCGATCCTCGAACTGATTGGCTTTCCACTCTTTTTCTGTAGAAAATCTATAGGCAGATGATATTGGTATGAACTGATGCCCTGATAGCCATATGTAATACTTGCATACTGGTACTGGTAAGGTAAGTGACTTTCAACCAACCATCCAAAGAACCTCTGAATACGCTATTTGCTGCCTTTACCAAATATGTATCTATTATTCTTAAAAAATGCGGGTTTTCCCGCTTTAAGAAGATGGTGGTAGTACTGATTGTGTTCTTATCTCTCCAAAGGGGTGAACCAATCTTGTAACATAGCCATGTCCACGCTAGGTAATAATGCAATAACTTGTAGTCCACTGAATACATAATTGATAACTATCAGACTATATGGTAAACATCTTGTTGTGGTGGTTCAACAGTGATATAGAGTTGATGAACTTATAAACTGGATGCGGAGCCATTGATATGATCTCCATATGATATGCTGGTCCCAGACCAGCCAATAGCTTGTCTCAGAATCATCTGGAAGATGTGACAGACAAAATGTTAATGACAAGAACAATACCGAGATAGAGAACATGGGGTCATGAGGTTGTGACTGGCTCCCTCAAATTCATGTATATAAGACTATAGTATTCAGTGGATGGGCAGTCCTTGCGACTCTCAAGAGTCATTACAACAGCTTCGTTCTCTTAACTTACATTGTCTCTATGTTAGGCCTTGCTGACATTATGTACCTGCGAGGTATTGCTTGACTTGATGATGTATTAACTGTTATAAATGCATCTGATGTTCTGTCACGAGTCAATGGCTGAGGGTAGCTCTGTTACACTCTAGTACCCACTTTGCATTCAGTTGATGCCTTTAACTTCAATGACGGCGTCTCATCAAAACTATATGGTGTAGTCGCCAATATTCTGCAGTTGTTGTTGGGTTTCACAAAACAAAGTAACGACCAGGGCCATTTCGTTTTCCATCATATCTAGGGACTCAGAGTGGAGCCGGTCGCGGTCATTTTTTACTTTGGACCTGACTGGTCATGCAAAAAATCGACTGCACAAGCTGTTGCACAGGTCACAAATCGAATGGAAGTCGATCTCAGAAACTGTTGTGGTGATCTCAGTATGGTCCTAGCCACTTGCATGTGAAATCACCAAATCGGTCGTACCAAAGTACATGTCTGACCCGATATTGAGACCGATATGTGATCGACGCGACCAATCGTAAATTGTTGGTTTAACTTATCTGCTTCTTCCAACATTGCAAATGACAACTACAGGAAACAATTATAACATGTTTAATGCACTGCTTCTTAAGATACCAGTCGGTAAACAAAGTAAACAGATCATTTCGAAGTAACTAATAAAATAGTTTGCCTTCTGTAACAAATGATAAAAATACAACCCTGTTTCCATCTTTCCCATTTGGGCGATACATAGTGTTGTTTCACTGCTGCTACTAAGTTTATAAGCTCACAAACCACTGTAATATAACAAACATGAAAGGAAAGAAAGTTAGATGCTAGTATATTTACATGGTATTCCGTAGTTTTACTACTGGCACTAAGTAAAAACAGGTCACAAATGACCGTAGCATTACAATGTCCTACTTGTAATATATACCTTTCCCATACCGACATTGAAATATTTTGCAGCACGAAAAGTTATAACTGAATGTGTTATAATTGAAAAGAGCTATCAATAGTTTAATTTTTATTGAATGTGTATTAAATAGAGAATACTAAAATAAGTATCATGTAACCCAATTTTGTATCAAAAGAAAGGAAAGAAATGTCGATAGTCATAACCTTCACATGCTATTCCACTGCATCAGTATGTGATGGTTTAATCATACTACAGTAATATAGTTTATGACATTTTGTCTAAGAAGAATATAAAACGCTTCTCTAACAGTGCTCTAACATTGATTAACTCATGCACAGAAGAAAATTTACTAAGAAACAATTTGAATAATTTGTGTAATACACATGACACTGAACAACGGCAGCAACACAAGGCACATAAAAGAAATGCCGAGTTTAACGGCAATACAGAGACAGAGAGCCATTGGCATGGCCAAGCAAGGAGTCACACATTACGTCATTGCCAGAACGTTTGGATGCACGCCTGTTTGCATTTCCCGGTTTATGCATCAATCTCTTCAGACAGGTCAGACATTAGACAGGCCTAAAAGTTGTAGACCCCGGGTCACCACGCCGGTGGAATACTCTCGCATCCAGGTTATTTACCTGATAAACCGCTTCATCACCACGACGGAAACAGCAGCGACGGCATTGGGACATCGGATCAGTAGACACACAGTGTATGGCAGATTGCGTCAGCATGGTATTTAAGCACGTCGACCCTACCGTAGTGTGACGTTGACACCCCAACATCGAATTAACATATTGATATGGGCCCGGAAAAGTTGGACGTTGGCAAGTGCGAAATTGGAGTCGTGTTCTGTTCTCGGATGAGAGTAGGTTTGCCTTGTTCAAATCAGGAGACGAACAGCACCACCGGACAACCCTCAAGCCTAAGAACAGTGTCTAAATGATGAATGGCAGCGACTGACTCCCAACGTCATCCGCCATTGACATCATTGATGCGGCGGGGGGTTCTGCATATACAGCTTGACAGTAATATTGAGAATTTTCAATTGTTGACCCCATGTGTCATTGTTCCTCTGTTGGGCATTCATGTTCTGTTTTATTGAAAAGAACGTGTGCATACATTTTGTTAAAACGCCACTCTACTGATATATAAATATTTTAAGTCTCTATCTTCATCTGGTTTTCTTTCATGCTTCTTCAAATCCTTTTATACTTTCTTTTGGACATGGGTTTAGTTTTACAATTAAAATGTCAATTACCACTTTTTTCAAATACTTATCACAATTACAGCCTCAGCACTACCAGTCACGACATCAATTTTAACAACAACAGAATCTTTAACAACAACAACAACATCGCTACCTCCGGTGGGAACATCTACTGTCACCAGCAGGATATCGTCAACGTTATCTACACAACACGGAAAAGATACAACGTCTCCTTCAGGTGCACACAGGCAACAAAAGTTGCTTTATTAAAGTATTCCTGCAAATAAAACAAAATTTGGTGTATTTCATAATTGTTTTAGCTATGAAACACTGCCCAATACAGTGTATAATTTGGGATCGCTTAAACTGTATATACATTTAATTTTAATATTTTAATATAATTCCGTTTCAATTTACAAAATGAATAAATAATGTATGCTTAATCACCCAAATACCATGTCGGAATCATATATATCAATTCTTTTGGCTATCACCATGTGTATTATCTATGCATTGTTAGGTCTTACTTTTTTTGTCAAGGATAGAAATATAGATCTTAATGAGCTGTAACACCTCTATAAGAAATGCACTGTGTTTTCAGTACAACCAGTGAGCTGTGAGGTATGTTCTGGATCATTGTGTGGAATCACATCCAGCGATGACCCTCTTGTATCCTGTTCACCAGACAGTCCTTACTGTATGAACCACGTAGAAAACAGATCTGACGGAACAAGGAGTATCACTAAAAGGTAAGCTTTTTTTAAGTCATAGTTTGTGGCGGAGGTTCATGCCACCATATTGACAAAGAAAGAATAGAATTTCAAATACTGACACTCACCTATCAAGCACTACATGGAACTGCTCCATCATATATCCAAGCCGTTGTCTCACCCTACATTCCAGCGAGCAATCTGAGATCTGCTGACCACTTGCTACTTGTTTTGCCTCCAAACAAACTCAAATCTGTCGGCCATACATCCTTCAGACAGTCAGCTGCATTCCTATGGAACTATACACAGACATTCTGCCCTAACACTCTTAAGCTTCAAGTCCACCCTAAAAACTTTCCTGTTTTGTTGATATTGACCTTTGTGTGTATGCGTGTAGAGCATGCCCAAGTGTTGTGCATTTAAGCGCATTGTAAATGGCCTATATTATTGTTGTTGACAAATACTTGGTTTTGAATAATGCCACCTGAACAAAAAACACTCTATTTAAACATGGTATATACAGGATATACAGGATGTTCATAAGACATCGACAGAAAGTAAACAAGCAGCCAGTGTCGGCCATATCCCCTGCCATGTAGGAATGTTGAATATATTTATGCATTTTGAATATATAATGCATTTAATTTCTATTTATCAAAAGGCACATCTAGATTACTTGGTTGATACCTGTACACAGTTTCAGCAAAATATATTGAATAGTTTTGAAGTTTGAGGCCGGAATATAGTTTTCCCTCTTCTTGGTTCTAAGTCCAGACTGTTTGCATTCGTAAAAAAAAAATATTCTCAAATTTCTACATAGCAAAAGGCACATCTAGACTACTTGGTTGATACCTGTACAAAGTTTCAGCAAAATATATTGAATAGTTTTGAAGTTTGAGGCCGGAATGGAAAAGCCCGGACGCACAGACGGACAGACGGATAGATGGACGGAGCTCGTTTCTATATCCCCCGCCAACTTCGTTGTGGCGGGGGATAAAATACTTGTTCCATCAAGAGGAGAGAGGCTAACAAAATATCAGATCTAACCAAAGTAAAGTTATTGTTGCCAAAAGGCTTTTAAATAAAATGCAGTTTTGATTAGATATTTGTTATAATTCATATATTTAATGAAATACGTGGGTATAAATGTGTAAGTAATAATATGGTCATAATTAGGCAACCAATAAGGTGAATACGAAGTGGTCTTTTCTATTTGATTGGTATAGGATATAATTTTATCTAGGTAAAAACTAGCCTTACCATTGACCAATTGGAGAATTCGGATTTCTTGACAAATTTTAGTATTATCAAAAGTAGACTTAAAGCACAATTTGGGAAGGTTTTTTTATTCATAAACAAAACAGTCTGAGACAACGTTATTTAAATCTTAATTCTTGACTTGTTTTTTCATATGTTATACTTTACGTCAGTCATTTCTAAAGACAACCTTTGCAAATACCTAATTTATCGAAAAAATATGTCACGAATGTCCTTTGAGAACTGAAATATACAACATAGGCATTCCTTTTATATGAAGTTTGATTTTCAGATGTGCGTCTGCTGTAGAATGCAACACAAAATGGTGGCATGGAACTTCAGGCAATATCATCTGTGTTAATTTCAACCAGAGAAACATTTACAGCTACTACCTATCCTGTTACTACTGTTGTACAGAAGACGGATGTAACAGAGATCTAGTGCCTGATGAAAAGACAATGTTTTTTGGTCATTAATAAAATTGGTAAACGCAAAAAGCAAACAATACTTGGATGTTTCTGATAGGAGACTTCGAAAGGATACAATAATAATGATGCTACATTTGGTCAGAGATTTTTGTTCACCGCTATTTTCAGCTAGTATATCCGTGTATTCTATTTGTCAGGACTAAAATTGTAACAACTTTATTAATTAAAACTTGTAATGGATTTTTACTTGCATTTGTTTTTTTTAATTTGATGAGATATCATCTTTTGTCTCAAGTCTTAACTAACCTCTGCAATTCTGATTAAATTGTAAATGTCTATTCAAGTGATATGTATGACTTTGTCAATTGATACATATCGTTAAAGATAGTCACTCATGCACATAATGATTCATTATACATTTCAATATGTCCGTGTATCGTATCAAACGTAAGATGGAATTCATTATTGCATGATTGAGTGAATGGATTTTTCATTATCCTATCTCTAGTGTATAGTATTTAGTAGATCTAGTATGCATTATTTTTCATGTTGGTTCCAAACCTTAATTATACGAACGCCCACATTTATTAAACCTGTCACTATATGTCAATGCTAAATAATACTGGCTAATTACTTGGATATATCACTAATACTTATACTACTTACATCTAGCAGCTTCTGCAGCTCGGAACAAGGTGTGTTTCTGATGTCATGTTCACATATGTATTTGATATGTACCTGTAATGTCAACACTTGAAAAACTATTTCTGGTTTCAATTTCAAATTTTAAATTTCAAAAATGAGGTTGTGCATAAAATTACATATATGCTGATAAATGTTATTGTAATGATCTAATTTAGACAGTTTTAAGTTCATGCTGTTTAAAATTAACCCCAAAATCAAGGAATACAAGTTTACCAGGATAACAATTTATTCATTGTTTTCCTCTCCTATAAATCTGGTGATGCCCCATACACGTGTTGGACGGTAGTTTAATTAGCTAATCATTAGGCTTCCTTCGATATGAGTAGCTGGGGACAAGAAACTCCCGACTATCCTTGTGATTCAGGATGTGTGAACGAATGATTCTGAATGCATTCAAAAACGTCATCTTAAACACAATATTGTGTGATATAGTGTCCTCAAATGTCAGATCGTATGAAGGGGAGACCTGAACTGAGGTCAGTTTGGGTAGAATATTGCTGGAGTATTTAATAGAGTAGCCCCAATCTCAAATTGTTTTACAATAAAGTACACTTTCACTTGTTTCATCCCACAACAATAGCCCATATCTTATCATTATACAAAGGCTAGCATAGTGATTAAAGTGATTAAATGTCTGATTTGAAAATTAATTTAGACAAATCAAAAGCAATTAGGATTGGATCAAAAGCTAAATCTAATGAGAGGATATGTAAAGACATGGATATTGAATGGGTAACAGATGAATCTGATGCACTTGGTATTAAATTTACACTAGATCTTGAAGAGCTATGGGTAATCAACACAAACAAAGAGATTTGAAGACATTAATAGACTCATAGCATCTTGGAGGAAAAGACATTTAACTTTAATTGGTAAAATAACAGTAATAAGGACTAATATTCTCCAAATAATTTTATATTTTCAATTCCCTGCCCAACCCTCCAACAGACTTGATTACTTCCCTCAATAGAATATTTTATAAATTCATTCTGAATGATACAAGTTATAAAATAGAGATAAGTAGTCTGAAACACAACTATGAGGAAGGGGGATTGAGAATGATTGACACATATATTTGTTATTGATGCATTGAAACTTTCCACATTAAGATTTTACTTGAATAACTTAGAAACAAATAATCCATGCAATATACCATTTGAATATATTTTAAATGTTGGTGCTAATTCTAAAACCCTCTTTAATATTGATAACCCTTTTTGGCAGGATGCTTTTAAAGCCTGGAAAAGGTTTCACATGAAACATTATGTTGAATCAAACAAGATTATTGATATTATATCCCAACCACTTTGGTTTAACCACAATTTTAAAAATACATTTCATTTCATACAGGATTGGGCAGAGAAAGGTATTATGAATATCAGTGATATATGTGATGAAACTGGCCTTTTATCAACAATAGAAAAATACTGAAAAGGTACATTTTTGGATTTTAATTACTTGCTTCATATTATACCTGAATCTTGGAAACATACTCTAAACCTTTGTTCTTCCATCCCAGTCAGATGCATACATGTTTCGGAATTCCAGTTAAATTAATTAAACACTTCAAGTGATTATAGATTATTTTATGAAATACTTGATACCAAGGACAAACAGCCAAACATGTGTAACAAATAGCAACTTTTATTTCCTGAAACAGACTTTGATTGGAAAAACATATTTACAATATACAAAAAAGTATTACAAGATACAAAACTTTTAGATTTTCAATATAAACTAGTGTCCAAAAGAAACGATACCACGTCTTTGAGCGGTCATTACAGGAAAACTTAATGACACAGAAATTTAGAATTGGTATTATTCTCTTGAGATTTCGTTCATTTAACATGTGTACAAAATTCATTTCAATCAGTACTTTGTATTCATTTGTACAGGTCTGTATTGACGTGAGGGGTCTGAAAATGAAAATTTCATTCACACAAATGACTGAGACAAATGTTGAACATGTCAAAAGAGGCGTCACTAAGTCACAGTTGTATTCGGTATGTCCATCCCGAGCGTCAGAAAGGGCAAGTACACGCATATGGGTTGATGACGTCAGGCGTCGGATGACGTCAGAAGATAAGCTTTGTCATTCAACAAGGAGGCAATGGGCTGACTTGATGGACGCAATTCAGAGCAAAAAGGGCACTAATTTTTCGACACACACGATGTCTACCATTGTTCTTGAAGATGCAAACTCTGCTCCCATATGAGAGCATGACCATTGCTCAGTCTCGCTGTTGCCAACGTTGAATTCGTCTGTTTGTTTACTCGTTGTTGACGCCTCAGGAACGTTTTGTTGTATGGACGACGTGTTCAGATATCATGAGTCTTCAATCTCTTTTACCAAGTTTGTCTGCTAATCACGTGTCTCAGTGACGTCTTTGACGTTAACGTCATAATGATGAAGGGCTTTCGGAGATGAAATACCCGGATGTGGCGGTCTTCAATAAGCGTTATCAACTTCTTCTCGACCTGCATGTTGTTCGATCTCTATCACGTAACCGTTGCGTTAACCTGGTGACTGCTATGCGCGGGCAACCGAACCTTCTGGCGTCGTAGGCGTGTGAGACTCGCTATGTGACAATTCCAACGGCTCTCTCACTCTCAATGGCTGTGAAACCCGATATTTTCTTGTGTGCTTTTTGTTGCTTTGATACCAACGTGTATGGTCAGCCGTTTTATACACTTTATCTGCAGTTGCAAACTATGCTACCTTAAATAATGTCATTCTCACAAAGTGCACCATTTCTTCGGATGTGATAAAATGTTCTCGGTATTTTCGATTGAATACACTGCATTTGGGTTGTGGGATACGCAAAACCATGTGTTCATACGAAGAAAATCACTTTGTAAAAAGATATTTTAAAAAATAGATGGTATCGTTTCTTTTGGACACTAGTTTAGATTCCTCCATGGTATTATTACTCAAAAAGAGAATTACTCAAAATTAAAAATGTTGATAATAGTATATGTTGTTTCTGTAAAGAAGTACATGATAGTGTTGTCATGTATACTGGGAATGTGAGGAGACTCAGATATTTTGGACAAACTTGCAAAATTGGCTTAAAAATGTATATCCTTATCCTTTGATGTTTTCAAAAGAACTGGTTTGGTTTGATACTCTGCATAAAAACGGATTGCTGAATCATATCATAATTGCTGCAAAAAGAAATATCTACATTTCCAATATCAATAATGTATCTCCCAATTTTTATTTATATTTAAAAACTCTAAAGCAAATAGTCTTTGTGGAAAATCATATTGCAACCAGAAATAATAAAACTGATGACTTTACTACAAATGGAACCTCCTTTTCCCAGTACTTTATGATCACAAAGTAAACTCAAGGGCAAAAGAAAGTATAGTTACAACAACGCAAGATATTTTAATCAAGGAGTGATGAACAAGATTGAAACAAAGTTACATCATGTCTCTAGAAGCAAATTAACTTTGTCTGTAAATTTTAAAAACAGTATCTGTTCATAATTCTGAAATATACGGCTTTTTAAAAATCGTTGTTAGAATCTCCTTAACCAGGCGAGATAGGGGAGTGAAATAGGGCTTTCAGAATTGTTTTTAAACGTCCTACAGCAACACTGCGTCATTGATTTAAAATCAAAGGAAGTACATTATGTCGACACTTACTTGTACTTACAAAAATTCCATATTTCATAATATTTTACCTAAAGTACCCCAAATTATTTCCCAAAATACCTTTTGAAAAGCTTTTTCAGCACCCCATTTTGTGTTTAAAACTGTTAAAAAGAATATTTACTTTCTTTTGCGCGCGAGTTTATGTCCATTCATTTTCATGTACCTAATTTAACAACAGTCTTTGTGCATCATGAATATGCTGCCAACATGTGTATATGCCTCATTACCTTATGTATATACATATAATCATGGGAACCAATAAAACAAATAGTGACTTAAAGTTACCTTATACATTTATGCGATTGAATATTGTATGAACATTGACAATACTAGTTCCAAATTCCAAATTCAGTATTGTTAGGGCTGTCCTACTTATTAAAACTTTGGTTATTTCGGAAATTTGTCAGGTCATGTTGCAATCGCCATGTTATAGGACACTACGTTGTGCCACACTTTGGTGTTTCACTTCTTTACGATTTACCATGGACAATGTATGGATATCAAAGCTAATTTTTATTTCAACCAGGACAAACCAATAAGAGGGTAAGTAGTATTTGTTGTGGTTCAATGGTAAACGTGATGTATAAAACAAAACCCATGGTAATTTGCGTAATTATAACAGTTTGTGTATAAATGACAATGTTAATAATACAATACCCAAAATGTATATTTAGGTCTTCAAGACATAGTCTGGAAGACGTATTGTTATTATGCGAATCCTTATTATTATTAGGTCTTCAAGACATAGTCTGGAAGACCTATTGTTTTTATGCGAATCTTTATTAGGTCTTCAGACAAGGTCTGAAAGACCTATTGTTATTGTCCTGATTCTTTTTATTATTATTTGTACGATTTTGTGTAACAGATTCTGAAGTAACGGCTGATCTGATTTACAGGAAACTTTCAAGGATGGTAGCATTCATCAAAATCTTGCCTCGTATCGTGGCGGAATTTGGATTTTTTGCCTCATTAAAGGTCCAGTTCGATTCTAATCTTCAAAATTTAACATTGGAAATTTTTGAAAAATGCACTTAGAGACTTGCAATTTCTTTTAAAAGATGCGCAATGACAATGCGAGCAAAAAAGTAAATCAGCCCGACTTCGTACGTCACATTGTTTAGACGCCATTTTCATTTTTAACACTTTTTTCAATGTTCCGACCCCATGTACCTTTGACAATCTTCTCCTCTGAAGATACTTGCACCACGAAGCTGAAACTTATACATATGTGTAGCTGAGGCATTGGTGAATACATGGTGTTGTTTTTCAAGAGTGTACTGTTAATACTTTTTGCACAATGAACTTTCAAAGTCTGCCGAAATTGGCCGATTTGTCACACGGGACCTATTTCAAAGGGACATAACTCAAAAAGTTGCAATCTCAATTGCGTGAAATTTTAAGGGAGACTACATAAGTAGTGTGTCTATAGGAATCTATAACAACATCGCTCGAGTACAGTCATTTACGGTTTCAATTAAAGCTGAAAAATGACAGAAAATCAAAATCAACGATAATGGGACCTACTTCAAGGGGACATAACTCATTCAGTTAAACTCACAACTACATCAAATGTTCAGGTATACTAGATAAATATAGTGTCTTTAGGAATAAATAATAATATCACTCGAGTACAGTCACTTCCGGTCACAATTAAGGCTGAAACAATGACAGAAAAATCAAGATTTTGAGTTCGTGTTGCGCGGGACCTACTTTAAGGGGCCATAACTCAAAAAGTTGTATTTTAAATTGCATGAATTT
Organism: Gibbula magus; assembly: GCA_936450465.1. NCBI lineage: Eukaryota > Metazoa > Mollusca > Gastropoda > Trochida > Trochidae > Gibbula > Gibbula magus. The sequence goes on from OW388301.1 coordinate 46,644,303, forward strand.
TTCAGAGATGCTAGATATATATACTGTCTAGAGGAATCAATAATAACATCGCTCAGATTCAGTCATTTCCGGTCACAATAAAGGCTCAAAAATGGCAAAAAATCAAGATTTTGATTTTTAAAATGGGAAAACATTTTTTAAAAATAATTTTGCCACCCCTAGCAGATTTAAGACATATTACAATGTTCCCGGCATTGCTGCCAATGATTTAAGGTGAATATTTACTGTTTTCATTAGGTCTTCAGACAAGGTCTGAAAGACCTATTGTTATTGTCCTGATTCTTTTTATTATTATTTGTACGATTTTGTGTAACAGATTCTGAAGTAACGGCTGATCTGATTTACAGGAAACTTTCAAGGATGGTAGCATTCATCAAAATCTTGCCTCGTATCGTGGCGGAATTTGGATTTTTTGCCTCATTAAAGGTCCAGTTCGATTCTAATCTTCAAAATTTAACATTGGAAATTTTTGAAAAATGCACTTAGAGACTTGCAATTTCTTTTAAAAGATGCGCAATGACAATGCGAGCAAAAAAGTAAATCAGCCCGACTTCGTACGTCACATTGTTTAGACGCCATTTTCATTTTTAACACTTTTTTCAATGTTCCGACCCCATGTACCTTTGACAATCTTCTCCTCTGAACACGGACAACTGTAGCTTCTCTTTACCGCCATGCAAACGACGTCTCTCTAGGTTAAGTATTAAGCGCGCTATCGGCGATCAGAAAAGGGGGCTCTTTGGCCCCCATTGATAACCTTGTTTCTGTTGGCCTCTTAACATCAATAAAATTATGACTCCGCCCTAGCTTTGTTTCCTACGCCGAATAGCTCACTCTGAAATAACCTACACATTTGTTGTACAGTGTACATGTATGTTCACGTAATTACATTATTTGAAAAGAAGTGCTCTCTAACAAAATATCAATAAATCTCACATTAATTCACTTAATTTCCATAAATATTATCGAAACAAAATAGTGTCTTCACGTCTAATAGATATAGAAAATATAGTCACTAAATTTACCATGTCATATCACAAGTACTGGTGGTGTAGTGGTTACCGTCTCTGAATATAGATCCAGCTGTGTTCAAATCAAAGTTCAAATCCACATGAGTAAAACTTTTGTACTTAAATATTATTTTCAATGTTCAAAATATGTTTTGTTTTGCATGTTAAACTTTATTTAACTTGCTTATCCCCGTTTTTTTGGTCTTAAAAAGAGATTTGGGCAACACTTTTCAGATTAGTGTGCTTGTTGATTTTTTCAGTTAAATTTCTTTGAATATTTCTTCACATATATAACCAATGAGCTGATGTCAGGAAAGTTTCAGGTGTGTTAGCCTCTATCCATATTTACTCTATGACCTCGGCCGATTTTGGATTTTAAACTTCTTTCATGAGATTTCATTCAAATAAGTAAAAATTTTAAGTCTCAATATCTCCAAAACTATAACAGACAATTTTACAAAACCTTCACCGAACTAAGTACAGAAAGAACAGGTTGCCATGGCGACTGTACAGCAGGCTGAAAACATACAGAAAATAAGGAATTGGATGTTTAACATGTGGAAAAATTTCAAAATCAACATAGAGACTTTTTTTTATACTAATACAAACAAAACGTTAATCATGGTGAAGTTTTAGGTCACGTGGTTTAGGAGCCATTTTGATTTACAATGAAATTTCGGAATTTTCACAGTTTTCTTGGTATGAGAGATTCATGTTACTTTGTGAGTTTTGACAGAACAGTATCAGTGACATTCTTCGATCAAACATGGAGGTGAAGGTCAAAGCGGAAGTCTGAAGACCTAAGTACTGCCGCGGCAGTCCTAGTTAGGTCTTCAAGACATAGTCTGGAAGACGTATTGTTATTATGCGATTCCTTATTATTATTATTATTATTATTATTATTATTATTATTATTTCCACGATTTTTGTCCAGAGATTCCTGAAGTAACGGCTGAAGCGATTTTAATGAAACTTTCAGGAATGGTAGAATTCAATGAGACTTAGAAATGTGTCGAACGGATTTTTGATTGCTTGATCCATTAAAGGTCCAGTTCGATTTAAAGTTTCAATTTTTAACATTGAACTTTTTTTTTAAATGCACCTAGAGACTTGGAACTTTTTTTAAAAGATGTGCAATGACTATACGAGCAAAAAAGTAAATCATGGCGAATCTGTAGGTCACGTGGTTTAGCCGCCATTTTGATTTTTGTCACTTTTTAAAAGTGTCCGACCCCATGTACCTTTGACAATCTTCTTCTCTGAAGATACTTGCACCACGAATCTGACATTTATTGTGTATGTAGCTGAAGCATTGGTGAATAGAATTTGAATTTTGTAGAAGGGTAATCATAATACTTTTTGCACAATGACCTTTCAAAGTTGGCCGTTTCGTCCCGCGTGACCTATTTCAAGTGGACATTTCTCCAACTTCCCGATCTCACAATTACATGAAATTTTCAGGGTTACTGGATCAATATAGTGTCTTTAGGAATCAATAATAAAATCGCTCGCGAACAGTCATTTCCGGTCAGAATTAAGGCTGAAATATGACAGAAAATCACTTTTTCGAATTTTAACATGGGGAAAATTTTCAAAATTGACATAGAGACTTCAAACTTTTTTTAAAAGATAGGCAATAACAATGCAAGCAAAAAAGTAAATCATGACGAATTCATACGTCACATGGTTTTCCCGCCATTTTGATTTAAAATGAAATTTATAATCTTTTGAGGTTTTCTCAGTACATTATAACATGATATGAATGGAAGTTTTGACAGAACAATGTTTGTGACATTCCTCGATCAAACATGGAGTTGAGGGTCAAACCGAAGTCTTGCCATTTCGATTTAAAGTGAAATTTATGATTTTTGAGGTTTTCTGAGTACATTATGAGATGTTACACATAGAATGTTTGTTAGATACATTATTGGTGACATTTTTCAATCAAACAAGGAGCTGAAGGTCAAGCATAAGTCTTGAAGACCTAAGTATTGACGCGTCAATCCTAGTTATTATTATTATTATTATGATTTCCACAAATTTTGTCCGCCGATTCCTGAACTAACGGCTGAACCGATCTTCATTAAATTTCCAGGGACGATAGACCTTAATGGGACTTAGAAATGGGTCGAACGGATTTTTGATTGGATGATCCATTAAAGGTTCAGTCCGATTCTAATTTTCAATTTTTAACATTGGAATTTTTTTTTAAATGCACCTAGAGACTTGGAATTTTTTTTAAAAGATGCGCAATGACAGTGTGAGCAAAAAAGTAAATCATCGTGAATTCGTAGGTCACGTGGTTTTGCCGCCATTTTGATTTTTGTCACTTTTTAAAAGTGTCCGACCCCATGTACCTTTGACAATCTTCTCCTCTGAAGATACTTGCACCAAAAATCTGAAATTAATTTTTTTAGATAGCTTAAGCATTGGTGATTACATGGTGTTGTTTTTCAGGATCGAAGTCTTAATACTTTTCCCACAGTGACCTGTCAAATTTGGGCGATTTGTTACAATGGACCTACTTCAAGGGGACATTACTCCAACTTCCCGATCTCACAATTGCATGAAATTTTCAGGGCTTCTAGATCAATAGAGTGTCTTTAGGAATCAATAATAAAATCGCTCGCGAACAGTCATTTCCGGTCACGATTAAGGCTGAAAAATGACAGGAAATCCCGATTTTGAATTTTAACATGGGGAATATTTTCAAAATTGACATAGAGACTTGAAACTTTTTTTGAAAGATGGGGAATAACAATGCAAGCAAAAAAGTAAATCATGACGAATTCGTAGGTCACGTGGTTTTCCCGCCATTTTAATTTAAAATGAAATTTATGATTTTTTGAGGTTTTCTCAGTACATTATGAGCTGTTAGACATAGAAGTTGTGTTAGAAAAATTATTGGTGACATTTTTCGATCAAACAAGGAGCTGAAGGTCAAGCAGAAGTCTTGAAGACCTAAGTATTGACGCGTCAATCCTAGTTATTAGGTCTTCAAGACATAGTCTGGAAGACGTATTGTTATTATGCGAATCCTTATTATTAGGTCTTCAAGACATAGTCTGGAAGACGTATTGTTATTATGCGATTCCTTATTATTATTATTATTAGGTCTTCAAGACATAGTCTGGAAGACGTATTGTTATTATGCGATTCCTTATTATTATTATTATTATTATTATTATTATTATTATTATTTCCACGATTTTTGTCCAGAGATTCCTGAAGTAACGGCTGAAGCGATTTTAATGAAACTTTCAGGAATGGTAGAATTCAATGAGACTTAGAAATGTGTCGAACGGATTTTTGATTGCTTGATCCATTAAAGGTCCAGTTCGATTTAAAGTTTCAATTTTTAACATTGAACTTTTTTTTTAAATGCACCTAGAGACTTGGAACTTTTTTTAAAAGATGTGCAATGACTATACGAGCAAAAAAGTAAATCATGGCGAATCTGTAGGTCACGTGGTTTAGCCGCCATTTTGATTTTTGTCACTTTTTAAAAGTGTCCGACCCCATGTACCTTTGACAATCTTCTTCTCTGAAGATACTTGCACCACGAATCTGACATTTATTGTGTATGTAGCTGAAGCATTGGTGAATAGAATTTGAATTTTGTAGAAGGGTAATCATAATACTTTTTGCACAATGACCTTTCAAAGTTGGCCGTTTCGTCCCGCGTGACCTATTTCAAGTGGACATTTCTCCAACTTCCCGATCTCACAATTACATGAAATTTTCAGGGTTACTGGATCAATATAGTGTCTTTAGGAATCAATAATAAAATCGCTCGCGAACAGTCATTTCCGGTCAGAATTAAGGCTGAAATATGACAGAAAATCACTTTTTCGAATTTTAACATGGGGAAAATTTTCAAAATTGACATAGAGACTTCAAACTTTTTTTAAAAGATAGGCAATAACAATGCAAGCAAAAAAGTAAATCATGACGAATTCATACGTCACATGGTTTTCCCGCCATTTTGATTTAAAATGAAATTTATAATCTTTTGAGGTTTTCTCAGTACATTATAACATGATATGAATGGAAGTTTTGACAGAACAATGTTTGTGACATTCCTCGATCAAACATGGAGTTGAGGGTCAAACCGAAGTCTTGCCATTTCGATTTAAAGTGAAATTTATGATTTTTGAGGTTTTCTGAGTACATTATGAGATGTTACACATAGAATGTTTGTTAGATACATTATTGGTGACATTTTTCAATCAAACAAGGAGCTGAAGGTCAAGCATAAGTCTTGAAGACCTAAGTATTGACGCGTCAATCCTAGTTATTAGGTCTTCAAGACATAGTCTGGAAGACGTATTGTTATTATGCGATTCCTTATTATTATTATTATTATTATTATTTCCACGATTTTTGTCCAGAGATTCCTGAACTAACGGCTGAAGCGATTTTAATGAAACTTTCAGGAATGGTAGAATTCAATGAGACTTAGAAATGTGTCGAACGGATTTTTGATTGCTTGATCCATTAAAGGTCCAGTTCGATTTAAAGTTTCAATTTTTAACATTGGAATTTTTTTTTAAATGCACCTAGAGACTTGGAACTTTTTTTAAAAGATGTGCAATGACAATACGAGCAAAAAAGTAAATCATGGCGAATCTGTAGGTCACGTGGTTTAGCCGCCATTTTGATTTTTGTCACTTTTTAAAAGTGTCCGACCCCATGTACCTTTGACAATCTTCTTCTCTGAAGATACTTGCACAACAACTCTGACATTTATTGTGTATGTAGCTGAAGCATTGGTGAATAGGATTTGAATTTTGTAGAAGGGTAATCATAATACTTTTTGCACAATGACCTTTCAAAGTTGACCGTTTTGTCCCGCGGGACCTACTTCAAGTGGACATTACTCCAACTTCCCGATCTCACAATTACATGAAATTTTCAGGGTTACTAGATCAATATATTGTCTTTAGGAATCAATAATAAAATCGCTCGCGAACAGTCATTTCCGGTCACAATTAAGGCTGAAATATGACAGAAAATCACATTTTCGAATTTTAACATGGGGAAAATTTTCAAAATTGACATAGAGACTTCAAACCTTTTTTAAAAGATAGGTAATAACAATGCAAGCAAAAAAGTCAATCATGACGAATTTGTAGGTCACGTGGTTTTCCCGCCATTTCTATTTAAAGTGAAATTTATGATCTCTTGAGGTTTTTTCTCAGTACATTATGAGATGTTACACATAGAATGTTCGTTAGATACATTATTGGTGACATTCTTCAATCAAACAAGGAGCTGAAGGTCAAGCAGAAGTCTTAATACGTATCTGCAGTTGTTTGAATTAAATAGAGATGTCCTTTATTAAGGGGAATAAATTTCAAACATGTTTCTGTCATAGTTTATGTGTTACAAGTCATAGAAGATTGCCATTTTTCAGAACTCGCCATTTTCAGCTATGTTTAAAGGATCATTACTGCTTAACTTCTAAGGCTATTGAAATTTTGCATACACCTACGTATGCACAATTTCAAAGAACAACTTTAATGTTGACTGCTTTCATAAAAAAATGATAGTTAAGCCTCGAACATCGCAAGCGATGTCTAGATGTCCAAATTTAAGCATTTTTGAGTATTTTCTTGAATATTCAGAACAGCATAACGCATTTACTATGTATGAAATCTAAATGATGATTACATCTTCTTAAGTGGAAATTGAAGCACAACATTTTCTATGTACACCTTAGTATGGAAATATTAACCATTTTGTCTTAATCGTGAGAAATGTAATGTAGGGGTCCATTAATATGTGATTTTTCCGTTTTCAGAGGGGTACCTTCTTTTTGGATTTTTTTAAAAATAACTACTGAAGATAGAGACATGTTTGATAGCTCATTTTAAAGCAGAGAAACACATGCATAACCTTGAGTCCAACGTGGAGTTCAAGGTCAAGCAGAAGTCTTGAAGACCTAAGTATTGCCTGGGCAATCCTAGTTATTATTATTATTATTATTATTTCCACGATTTTTGTCCAGAGATTCCTGAAGTAACGGCTGAAGCGATTTTAATGAAACTTTCAGGAATGGTAGAATTCAATGAGACTTAGAAATGTGTCGAACGGATTTTTGATTGCTTGATCCATTAAAGGTCCAGTTCGATTTAAAGTTTCAATTTTTAACATTGAACTTTTTTTTTAAATGCACCTAGAGACTTGGAACTTTTTTTAAAAGATGTGCAATGACTATACGAGCAAAAAAGTAAATCATGGCGAATCTGTAGGTCACGTGGTTTAGCCGCCATTTTGATTTTTGTCACTTTTTAAAAGTGTCCGACCCCATGTACCTTTGACAATCTTCTTCTCTGAAGATACTTGCACCACGAATCTGACATTTATTGTGTATGTAGCTGAAGCATTGGTGAATAGAATTTGAATTTTGTAGAAGGGTAATCATAATACTTTTTGCACAATGACCTTTCAAAGTTGGCCGTTTCGTCCCGCGTGACCTATTTCAAGTGGACATTTCTCCAACTTCCCGATCTCACAATTACATGAAATTTTCAGGGTTACTGGATCAATATAGTGTCTTTAGGAATCAATAATAAAATCGCTCGCGAACAGTCATTTCCGGTCAGAATTAAGGCTGAAATATGACAGAAAATCACTTTTTCGAATTTTAACATGGGGAAAATTTTCAAAATTGACATAGAGACTTCAAACTTTTTTTAAAAGATAGGCAATAACAATGCAAGCAAAAAAGTAAATCATGACGAATTCATACGTCACATGGTTTTCCCGCCATTTTGATTTAAAATGAAATTTATAATCTTTTGAGGTTTTCTCAGTACATTATAACATGATATGAATGGAAGTTTTGACAGAACAATGTTTGTGACATTCCTCGATCAAACATGGAGTTGAGGGTCAAACCGAAGTCTTGCCATTTCGATTTAAAGTGAAATTTATGATTTTTGAGGTTTTCTGAGTACATTATGAGATGTTACACATAGAATGTTTGTTAGATACATTATTGGTGACATTTTTCAATCAAACAAGGAGCTGAAGGTCAAGCATAAGTCTTGAAGACCTAAGTATTGACGCGTCAATCCTAGTTATTATTATTATTATTTCCACGATTTTTGTCCAGAGATTCCTGAACTAACGGCTGAAGCGATTTTCATGAAAATTTCAGGGATGGTTAAATTCAATGAGACTTAGAAATGTGTCGAACGGATTTTTGATTGATTGATCCATTAAAGGTCCAGTTCGATTCTAAGTTTAAATTTTTAACATTGGAAAATTTTTAAAAATGTACCTAGAGACTTGGAACTTTTTTTAAAAGATGCGCAATGACATTGCAAGCAAAAAAGTAAATCATGGTGAATTCGTAGGTCACGTGGTTTGGCCGCCATTTTGATTTTTGTCACTTTTTAGAAGTGTCCGACCCCATGTACCTTTGACAATCTTCTCCTCTGAAGATACTTGCACCACGAATCTGACATTTATTTTTGTATGTAGCTGAAGCATTGGTGAATACATGGTGTTGTTTTTCAGGATCGAACACTTAATACTTTTCGCACAGTGACCTGTCAAAGTTGGGCGATTTGTTAAAATTGACCTACTTCAAGGGGACATTACTCCAATTTCCCGATCTCACAATTGCATGATATTTTCAGGGCTACTAGATCAATATAGTGTCTTTAGGAATCAATAATAAAATCGCTCGCGAACAGTCATTTCCGGTCACAATTAAGGCTGAACTATGATAGAAAATCACGATTTCGAATTTTAACATGGGGAAAATTTTAAAAATTGAGATAGAGACTTGAAACTTTTTTTAAAAGATGGGCAATGACAATGCAAGCAAAAAAGTAAATCATGACGAATTCGTAGGTCACGTGGTTTTCCTACCATTTTGATTTAAAATTAAATTTATGATCTTTTGAGGTTTTCTCAGTACATTATAACATGATATGAATGAACGTTTTGACAGAACAATGTTTGTGACATTCCTCGATCAAACATGGAGTTGAGGGTCAAACAGAAGTCTTGAAGACCTAAGTATTGACGCGTCAATCCTAGTTATTATTATTATTATGATTTCCACCTTTTTTGTCTGTTGATTCCTGAAGTAACGGCTGTAACGATTTTCATGAAACTTTCAGGGATGGTAGAATTCAATGAGACTTAGAAATGTGTCGAACGGATTTTTGATTAGTTGATCCATTAAAGGTCCAGTTCGATTCTAAATTTCGATTTTTAACATGGGAAAAAAATTTAAAATGCAGCTAGAGACTTGGAACTTTTTTTAAAAGATGCGCAATGACAAAACGAGCAAAAAAGTAAATCACAGCGAATCCCTATGTCACGTGCTTCAGCCGCCATTTTGATTTTTGTCACTTTTTAGAAGTGTCCGACCCTATGTACCTTTGACAATCTTCTCCTCTGAAGATACTTGCACCACGAATCTGACATTTATGTTTGTATGTAGCTGAGGTATTGGTGAATACATGGTGTTGTTTTTCAGGATCGAACTCTTAATACTTTTCGCACAGTGACCTGTCAAAGTTGGGCGATTTGTTAAAATTGACCTACTTCAAGGGGACATTACTCCAACTTCCCGATCTTACAATTGCATGAAATTTTCAGGGCTACTAGATCAATATAGTGTCTTTAGGAATCAATAATAAAATCGCTCGCGAACAGTCATTTCCGGTCACAATTAAGGCTGAAAAATGACAGAAAATCACGATTTCGAATTTTAACATGGGGAAATTTTTCAAAATTAAGATAGAGACTTGAAACTTTTTTTGAAAGATGGGCAATAACAATGTAAGCAAAAAAGTCAATCATGACGAATTCGTAGGTCACGTGGTTTTCCCGCCATTTTAATATAAAATAAAATTTATGATTTTTTGAGGTTTTCTCAGTACATTATGAGATGTTACACATAAAAGTTTTGTTAGAAACATTATTGATGACATTCTTCGATCAAACAAGGAGCTGAAGGTCAAGCAGAAGTCTTGAAGACCTAAGTATTGACGCGTCAATCCTAGTTTATATAATTGTATTTATCGCCTTGTTTTGTTATAATTTGTTTAAGCTTAATAGTCATGGAAATATTCTTATAGTAAAATAGTGCAAATTTCGAACAAAAAAAACCTTAATCCTGTGTAAAAATATCTGGTTATATTATGTTGTGCTTTCACTTTGTAGTGCATTGAACTGTAAAGAACATGTTTTAAGACACCGTATATGTGATTTATCGTTTTCCGAATTCCAAGTAAGAAACGGTCGAGCCTGTGTTCTGAAACACCATCTCACAAACTGCACACTCACTACGATTTGGAAGTGTGTAAGGATTTAGCTAAAAGGTACCCAATCATATTTTCGTGTTGTCATTGTTGCAGCCATTGTTTCAAAGTAGAACATTTATTTGCTTTTGATTTTTTCTTTTATTTATGAGGCTCAAATATCCTTTAAATGGCTATATTGATTTTAATTACAGACATACATTTTTAAAACTACTATATTTGAGTTACATATTTGAGTTTCATTCATTTCTCAAAAATGTATTGAACACATGCCTCACATAATATGTCATCTTGTCCTATTCCACATGTTTAGTTTAGAGAGATCATAATCGAAAAACTGCTTTTGTGTCGCACCTTCTTACATGTATATATGACCATCATTTGCTGGTTCAGTTTTTATTATTGTTGTATGTTTTCTCTTTATTGACAAACTATAGGTTGTTTTCAAGAAATGTGTGTATTACATTTGCAAGACAAAGTAAAGATTATAAAGTAAGATTAAGTCACATATTTTAAGGATTAAAGTACTTCATAATTTCATTTTAGATTAAGGTATGATAACATCCTTGTGGTGAGTTTAGATCTTTTTTTTCCTTTTCTTAAAAGTCCTTTTCAGTAACTGGAGACAATGAACGTGTATCTTTTTCTCATCGGAGTAGTTATTTTACAAATGGTCTGCCCTGGTAACAGTGGTTGCTTATAACGTCAAGGTAATCAAAAACGTCTTAGTGAGTTATGAGTTATACTGTTCTTTTATTACTAATTGTTCCGTTATGACATCAGATAAAGTATTTTTTTATGAAAGTTGATATATGGGTTATATATTCCCTGGGTTTGGGCAAGAGGCAAGTTTGCTAAATCCCAGTCAATGGCCAGTGACTTGCTTACTCTCTGTGGTTGGTCAGCTAATCCCAGGGAGTGAGTGGTGTTAACTATTGCTCAATCCCTGGGATTGGATAGTACCGAGCTCACTTGAAAGAATGGAATTACTCACATTACCATTATTATATATAGATGTCGTTCTTACCATGGAATGCGATTAAGGCTATAGTCTAGGCACATACAATCACTTCTGCACATGTCTGAATTGACGGCATTCAAACCGACAATGAATTCAAGTCAAGTTTCATTCAACACCGGTCACTCGCACGCTTTGGTGATCAGCTGCTCATTCGACAAAATAATCAAAAGACAAGTTTCAACAGAAGCCATGTTATTACTCAAGACGAAATAAGACATAAATGAAGAAGGTATCAGCGTTCACCGTCGCTGAACACGCAGTCATAAAACCCGGCTTCTCTAACTTCATATTTCGAGCCGAAGCAGACATACAGACAAACAGATGGTTTATTCAGTCTCACCTCATTTACATAAAATATAATATACAATATAAAATACATGAGCCACCCTAACAATAGGGTTACGAGAGACTAATTGTCTTTAAAAGAATTGTACATCAAATGGTTACGGTTGAAAAACGTTGTAAATATAGTTTGTAACATATATATTCACATTAAAACGATACGTTTTCATAAAATAATAACTTCAATATAAGAACATAGAATATACAAAAGGTAAAAGGGGTTAAATTTTGGCTAAATTTTCCGTCGTTCTAAAATAAGCTTCCAACTTCTGTCACTTTCCCTAAAAGCTAAAATAAATGACAATCGCTCCAGGTCAGTTACAGTATTAAAAGAACTCCATTTTGCTTGGCATGTGTTAAAAAGGGCTTCTCTAGTTGAAATATATGGGGGCAATGAAGAATGACATGGGCTTCATCTTCAATGACATCAAGGCAGTGAAAACATCTTCTATTTTCCAGTGGCATATTTGTATATCTGCCGAGTTCGATTTGGATAGGGGCAGTTCCACATCGAAACATAGCGAGCGCTCGCCTGTGAGAACGAGCAAGATCCTTTCTTAAGTAGTACTTGCATCCAAATTCATGTTTGACAGTTTTGTAATACTCGAGGTCTCTGCTCCGTATAGTAGGACTGACTTTACATTGGAGTTGAACAGTCTTATCTTGGTGTTTGTCGAGATGTTCTTCATTCTCCATATGTTTCTCAGCTGTATGAATGCCGCCCTTGCTTTTCCTATTCTTGCTTTGACATCAGCATCTGTCCCGCCTTCCTTGTCCACAATACTTCCCAGATAGGTGAAGGTATCTGTTTCCTCTAGAGCGATGTTATCTAGTATGATAGGGTCAGTACTGTTTGCATGGACCTTTAGGATCTTGGTCTTTCCCTTGTGTATTTTACTACTTCTTCTTATGAGCGTAAAGGCACTGGTTTCGGGATGACTCATTACATTTATGTTATAAACCTTTCACATGCAAGGCCTGATGACCTCTAGAGGCAGCGACTCGATTTTTCACCTTGGCAATTGAATTAAGTAATTTGTTATATTATAATATATATGTTATAATATATTGCATACCTTCTGAAATCTAAGAATTGTGTCCATGTTGACATTGAAACCCTTTTTGAACCTTATGCATCTGTTTTAAAAGAATATAGTATTGAGTACACGGATATATAACGGCACACAAATGAATGGTTAAGGAACATCAAATCATTTCGTCTGTGGTTTCTAGCATGTAATATATTGTTGCGTGATGTGTATGCTTGTCATACGTTGTACATAAGGGCAGTGGGCTGTGAGATTGCAAGGAACATAGTTATAATGCGTATAGTGTGTTGACATTCGTATTGAGTTCGTTCAGCATGCGTGCTATATTCGGGCAAAGTACGCTATGTGTACGTCTGTCATACGCTATTCATATGTTGTTCGACAGAACAGCAAACACTTCGCATGGAGTGCATACCCATTACGTATTCATAACGTACGTGTACAGCACTCGACCGATGGGAAATGGATGCATTGCGTATGAATAACTTATGAGTTGCGTATCATCATACGCAGCATAGTTTTGAGCATACCCAAAACTATCGTGCATATCGAAATGGTCTATGCGTTTGGCGACGTACAAGAAACGACCTTAAACTTATAAGATGCCAATGAGCGGCGTATACTGCGTATGGCCGCGTATGAAAGAACTATCCAAACGCAACTCATAAGGATTGAGGATACGCAGAAGTGTGACAGGGGCTATAAATGCTCAATGGACGGATAGCGGATGGCAGGGGATTTGAGCTATGTTCACTTTTTTCTTGTTTTATACCCGTTTTGTTTTCCATGTCATGAGAGTCTTACAACACTTCATGTATTTTACAAATACAGGTATGTTTTGAAAACTGTGTGTGTTTTATGTAAACTGAGAACAATATTTGGTCCTCAACGTGCAATGGTCCAAAATGTAGTAATGTTAGATACTCGGAGGTATTAGAAATATATCTTCCATGATATATCCTATTCTCTTGCATATGTTATCTTTTGCCTTATCATAGAGAAAGTCTATGTCAAATACCTATAGTTAGATTGTATTCGTGCTTTCCTACCCTCTACGTGTTCTAAAATACGACTATAATATTGCTGTTTAGATTTGATGTTCGGTGGTTGTTTATACATCTTTCCTTAAAGTCATTTAAATGTTAGGTATTTTGAGTATTGCCAATTTCGTTTCTTATTCTTTCTCATTTGGGTAAAGGCATTAATACATGTTAGTCGTGGGTTTAAAATCCATCTTTGAGTACACGCTAACAACATTTCACATTACTTTAATCAATTTCTTTTTCAGTCACTGAAGACAATGAACGGATACCTTTTTCTCACCCGGTGCATCATTGTGATAGCAGTTGGGAACGTTATTGGACTAGTGACTTCTGGTAAATCTAATTATTGAACTTCATCAGAACTAAATAGTGTTATTTGATTGACAAGCTCCTATTACCCTACTTTCACTTTTAGATGACTAGGAATTATCCATTTTGTTTTATCAAACTTAACTTTAACCTTACTTAACCTTTTCTTCATGATCAAATCCGAAAGGGGAGGAAAACTAAAGAAGCATGTGAACCATAAGCTCGGATTGCGCCTTGCAACATGAGTTATCTGACTAGCTGACGAATCAAACACTTTCTTTCATTTTGTGTCAATTTGAAGTCTTGAAACTATAAAATATGCATGCTTTAGAATGTTTCATAAATTCATACAGTAGATTAATAAAATAAAGATTTGAGAAGCATATATATATGAAAAGCGGATAGTTATATTCAATGTTTCAGTATTAGTTGTCATCCACTAGTACTATTCTTATTGTGTCAGTTTGTTATTTCGAATAACACATTCCAGCCGATGCTCGCAGGTTACACTGCAATGCATAGCCACATGGCGTTGCGGGCTTTCTCCCTGCCATAATACTAGCAGCCGCGATATAAGTGAAATACTCTTGAAAGCGGCGTTAAACCACAACTCACCTCACCTCACCTCACCTCGAATAACACATTGACTCTACAGTGAATATATAGCTACATTTTCACTAACCAGTTGAATGTTATTCATACCGAGATATTTAGGCAAACTTACCCTTTAGCAATGTTAATTATTTTCACATTAATTGTTTAATGAAACTACATAAGATTGCACCACTACATGAACAGTGTTACAAAGAGCATAATAACCGGTTATTCTTCATTCAGTCATTCTTCAAATCATTGCCATTTTATATTCTATTACAGAAACCTAAACTAGGAATTTGTTTCTGATGATTTCATTATTTGGAAGAGTTGAAAATAGAACCAGTGGTTCTGTAACTCAATAGGCTTTAGTTGTCAGAAGTTAAAATCTGCAATTATAATGCACAAGGAACTTTAGGCTTTTAGATCTGACGAAGGGCCTTATACATACCACCACCTAAAAACCTATATTCATTTTTTTCTCCAGAGCGTCCAGTTTCGTTTCCTTACCAGAACTCAAAAACTCTAAGGCCTAGTTTAATAAAAAATGGTATATGGAACAGTCAATATGTGATGCCATGACTCACCGACTCATCAATCATTTTTCATTGTATATCAATTCTATGATTCGAAGTGACAGTAGCATAGAGAGTTATATGCATGTCGTGACCGTTTAGGATCTTGACATATGACCAATATTAGTGTCATAGTCATAGTGACTCCACAGATGATATTTACCAAATATGAGCTTCAAATAACAAAAACTGTTGAAGCAAGCGCGTTTATGTGATTTCATAACCCTTGACCTTTGAACTTGAGTATGAACATGTCAAAAGAATTCCAATTACGTATAAGTATTGTAAATTCAAAATGAGTTTCTAAAATCTTCTTAGAAACATATTATAATAATAAAAAACACATCTTATTCTTTGGTACCCTCTGCAAATTACTTTTCTTTTTAAATCATTAACAAAGGCGGCTGAACCCGGGTTATGCTTTCTAAGACATGTTAATTAGTGGCCTCTCTCAACGAGACTCTAATCTGGCTATAGACGCCCTACAACGAGACTGCGCTTCACTTCACAGCACAAAACTATCACTCTTTGTAAGCGTCTTGTGTATAGCACTGTTTTCTTTGTAAACAAGTAGATAAGCGTAACAACAGCATGGGGTTTCAGTAGGATGAATTCATTTATTGTTGTATTATGTTCAATGTTCAGCTATCAATCAAGACAACACTGTGATAAAACCAATACACTGTAAGTGAGATCTCGCGGCACTTGAATGCACGTGACTTGTCACTGACAATCAATACAGATGTCAACGGGATTGCTGGATCGTCCAATCACAAAGAAGATGTGCGAGACAGCATACTACGATTTCGTGTCTCAGTGATCAGCTGCGTATATATGTGATTGTTAAATGTATATGGTACATTTTTCTTTTGATAACAATCACTACAACGAAGGCGTTAGACAATATATTGTTAGTATAAGTTGGCTAAGAACTTGCAATCAAGACGACTTGGTGATTTCAAAAGATAGAAAACAAAGGAGCATTGATACTTTGCCATAACATTTATTGCCGAACGAAATATACATGAAGGAAACGGGATTATTAATGTTTTGTTTGTTTTGGCCTTACATAATATATTAAAATGAAAAAACAATCCTTAACATAATAATTCATAACAATAATATGGTTGGTGAAAATAATTTAAAAATTAAAAAAAAAGATTATTTTGAAATAGATAGACATTATCTTATTTTTATTACATGTTGCAAAACTTTGATCGTTAGTTTATCTGAACAATGAACATGAATTAGGAGGATTGTTATCTTATTGCATCAAAGAGTGAACTACCTTTACCGAAACGTCGCAACTGTTGAATAAAGAAGTTGAACATACGTAAGTATTCTTATCTCCTTCAAGACTAGTTTCATTTTATTTCACATTGTAAGGCTTTGATTGCTATCATTATACAGTGATGTCGTTAATTTATCTTTATAATGAATGTGAAGAGTGGCCTATAGAGCGGATTAAGGGATAATCATCCTGTTTGGTACTTGTCAATGGCTATTGTCAAAAAGGCGTGTCTGTAGGACCAATCATACATTAGTGTTACAAAGCATACATAACTAGACCACTATACGAATCATACCCGTGAGGCGTGGTTATACCTGTAAACGTGTTATATGTGTAATATATATACATTGAAACGAGTTTGTAAAATCTTAACACTCGGGTCAAGTTGAATGTGTTAATATTAACATTTTCCGTCCCTTTCAGTAGATAAATGTTTGACCCATGATAATTCTTGTGCTAATTATTTCGCAAAGAAATAATATAGAATAGAATATATATTTCTATATATATACAATTTCAGAATGCTAAACCAAATACACATTTGCATTATCAAAAGACCTAGTTGGACTCAAATAGTATGTTTTATAATTGATCAGTTGACGCAAACTTATCATTATAAGCTTGTGTTTAAAGTATATAAACCCATGAAAAATAAAACATAGAATAACAAACACATAACATAAGCGCACCTTTATTCAAGTTAAATGTTTATTACAGGATGTAAATGTTTAACATCCTGTAAAATATGAACATTATCTCATCTTTTGCCTAGCTTGAAAACATGATATTGTATCAACACAAACCAACAGATTATCTCGGACATTAAATGTTTTCCTAAATTACAAAACTAGGGTACTAAGGCCAAGTAGGTTGTAATTGTATTCATTTGTTAACATTTTGAGACTAAATTTGTATGCCCCCGAATCTGAGATTCCGGGGGTATATTGTTTTCACCTGTCCGTCTGTCAAGTTTGTCAACAAAAACTTTAACCTTGGCCATAACTTTGGATTGCTCAGAGCTAGGGCTTTCATACCTGGCATGTGCATACCTTGTGATGAGACCTTCATATGAGGTCATCATATTTGACCTTGTGATCATGACCTTGCCGCTGGGGAAATCTTCAGAAAACTTTACCTTTTGCCATAACTTTGGTATATCCGGGGGCATCCGTGTTTAACAAATACATCTTGTTACAATAAAATTGTAAGGGCAGGGATTTCTGTTAATGAAAGTTTATTTATCTTTGCATTAATTGTTAATTTCTGTAAGGCAATACTTCTACATTTAACACTTACCAGTATCCGTTCCCTCCAGAAACATAAATGTACCGAAACACTGAAGGCAAGCGCTTCCCTCTGTCTTCATCTTGAGTGCTTGATATCGTTTCTCCTGCATAAGGCAAGAGAAAGTCCCCCTTCTTTCTCTCTTTTGTTCCTATAACTCCCGGGCCTGTGCAAAGAAAAATATTATTAACAGATACAAACGTGCAGATAGAGATAACTGTACAGAGTACTGTTGGACGATATTACACGATTTGAAGGCTTCTTGGTTAGATCAATAAATTGCTTTGATTCGTCCTTTGTCAATATTGTTTTTTCGGCTCCATAAAGAGGGTATTGACCTCATCACCAGTCTATAGATGTATAATATTCATATATTTATGAAATATTAGGATGACAGTAAGCAGTAGAATTGCAGGAGCCAACCATGAGACAAAATCTAAAAAAAAATCGCATATGCGACCAATTTAGTCGCAAACACGAGGACTGTAAATCGTGAGAATTCCCATGATACTCAACCCTACTTTTTAACATGTAAGTCTATGGGAAATGCAGCACATTACATAATACTATGGCCACCCACTGCAGGTGTGTTGAAAAATGTGATGTTGTTAGTCACGCAATTATTAATTTTTGTTATTGGCATGTTTTTTAGGTCTTCAGACTTTAGTCTGAAAGACCTATTGTTATTACCCGATTTTCCTTATTATAATTATTATACTACTTTTTATTTGTGTTAATTTTGATGCCACTGTACAGCCTAAACTACTTACGCTAAATACATGAAACTTTCAGGCATGATAACCTCTCAGCTGAATGCTGTACAATTGACAACAAATCCTGTATACCGGCTTCGGTTTGTGTGTTACAGCCCCTTTAAATTTCGATTTTTAACATAGGATTTTTTTTCAAAATGCACATACAGACTTGCAACTTTTTGCAAAAGATGCACAATCATCTTCGTAACAATAAGGAAATCAAGAGAAAGTCGTACGTGACATGACTTAGACGACATTTTGATTTTAGTGCATTTTTTTCTCCATTTTTTCGGCCTCTCCGCTCGCACCAATCTTAAAAAATGTTCTCCTCTGAACATACTGGTACTACAAAGTTGAAACTTTCACAGATTGTAGCTGATGCATTGAACTAAAAACGATACTGAAAAACACATGTGTAATGTTAATACTTTTGTCACAGTGCCCATTGGGAGGCCATAACCTAAAAACCTATTTTCATCTTCTTCTCCAGAACGAAAAGACCTAGAAGGCTGTACTATTGTGTACAGAGTCTTTAGCCAATGGAGATTCTAAATTGTAGATTTGGTGACCCTGTGACACCAAATATGATATATACAGTTGAAATTGAATTTTTATTTTATGGCACTTCATTCAGTATTTAGTTTTCCCTAATAAAATACCTCAGGGAGAGTCATCTCAGCTTTTAGATACGTGAACTTGGATTTAAGAAATGCAGAATTGAGAAAACAAATTTTGCAAACTTTGCAGTTAATCTTATTGCGTAGGAATGTGAAATATATGTCAAAGATCAAGTCTCCATTATGGACATGTTTGTCAAATTGATGTAATCAATGTGAAATGAGACCTGAGAAAATGCTTAGAACCGTTAAAATTATGCAAAGATTATTTAGCCAACGTGATTTTAAATTGTACTGTGTACCATTAGATTCATCACATTGCCTGTTCTCTCTAAGCGTTATACAGTTGATCAGTGCTGCTAGTATTTAGTGCAAGGCAGAGACACAGCTTGCTTGTAACCAAATCAAAGGGGTCAGCATATTGCATAATATCCTGTCTGTTGACCTTGCTGAGTGCTCTTTCTCAATTTCAAGACTAAGATTTGTCAGGGCTAAGGACTCTTGCATTATATTGAGACAATATATATTCTGTCTTCATCATCAAACAATATAAACCCTGATAAGCTACAGAGCACATGGCTCTTTGTTTCAAATCTGACCCAATGTACCTTTGCGGGAACACTACTCCGAAGATATGTGCACCTAAGAGCTGAAACTGTTTTTATATATAGCTGTGACATTGGGGAATAACAAGTTTTTTCTGTTTTGAACTTATAATACTTTTTACACAGTAACGTTTATAAGTTTGGTAACTTTGAATAATGTACAAACTTTAAAATGCGATTATTTCATTCACCTGGAGGTTTTGATGCATGATATTTTCAGGACTACTAGACAAACGCTTAGTGTACATGAATCAACAATAAAATCGATCGCATACAGTCATTTCCGGTCCTGACAAATGGTAGAAAATGGCATGAAATAGGGTCTCGGATTTTGAACCTTTTATTTTATAAATTTCAAAATGCACTTAGAGACTTGAAACCTTTTTTACACAATAACAATATAAACAAAATAGTAACCATGACGAATTCGTAAGTCACGTGGTTTTCTGTAAATTTGATTTTAAATTTGAGTCTAAATACTCTCAGCGAAATACTAGAGACTCATACGTTATTTTAAAAGATACTTTATAACTAGACAAGCAAAATATGTTACATTACGAAGTCTTAGGTCACGTGGTTTTGATGCCATATTGAATTTTAACCTTTTTCAAAGTTTTTGACCATGCAATTTTGCGGAAATATCACTCTTCAGATAGTGATATCTAAGCACTGAAACGTAGATTTATATGCATATGAAGCATTGGGGAATAACAAGTTTGTTATATTTTGAGAAAAATCCTAATACTTTTTTTCACAATCACATTTGAACAAATTTGATTTGAACTGATTTGATGATTTTATTGAAGCGTCACTTAACAGGAGTTGCTTCCCTTATACCACTCGTAATTCAGAGACGAGACGATGTGAGGAGTCATTTATCTTAGTAAGATAATTATTTCATAGTTCTCAACAACAGAAAATCATAAAAAAATTGACTAATACCTCTTCAGAGAGACACAGTATCACCCCAACTAGAATAAGCTCAATGATATATGTGACTAATGAGCTTGAAACATTATAAGTTCATCAAATTTGACAGTCCTTTGATGTGTAAAGAGAGCACATTCTTACTGTCGTTTTGGAATATATTGTATTGGGGGGGGGGGGGGGGGGGTGGGGGGGGGGAGGGTCCTACTCAACGTTATAGATTGCATCGTGAAGTACTGACTGTTGCCGATAATTACCAATTTGAAGATAGCCGACTCAGTATAGTGATGATATATATAAGGATAAGGCAAATCTGTTAGCCAAACGTCATTTTGGAAACTTATATACAACAAAGAAGGTTGATATTGTTGTAATGGTTTGTGCATGTAGATGTGAGGAGTAGTTCCGTAATAGTTCTGCATATGTATAATGATGTTTGATGTTTATTGGGAACTAGTAAATGTCATTTTGATATATTTGACGATTATGAATTAATATACACGTTGAGCTAAATTATTTGAACTGAAATCAGCACATGTGGTATTTTAGCAAATATTAAAAATGTGATGAAACACAATAATTGCGTTTTATAAATCTTCTGTATTGAATCTGAAGACATAACTGACCAAGTGAGTGGGAATTTGATGCATTGTTGGAGCATTTATGTTTCAGTTGTCAACTTGAAACTTTTTATTTGTATTCCATTATAGAATGGTACAGTAATGAACATTGGTAAATTTCTGTATTCACAATGTTCATCACAAAATAATAAGTTGAGAGTTGAAACCTTTTTTTAAAATGTGCAACAACATAGGACAAATGTCATAAGTAATTAAAACATTTATGTGCTGAATCCGTTTGTCGTCGTGACTATATTTTGAAATGGAAATTGTAATTATCTATTTCGAGCCAAGATGATGTCAAATCATCGTGCAAAGTTTGAAAAAAGATCCATGCAAAACTCAAACGAAAATAACATGCATGTCTATGGAGATTAAGTAAAACCATGAATACTTTTGGCATGGCGCTGTTGATCAGGACCCTCGATCTCTCTGAGCTGCTTAATGTTACCAAATAACGCTGAAGAAATGTTATTCCTCTTATAGTGATAAAGCTAATTGAGATTCGTAATTTGACGGGTATTAAAATGGTATGATGATTACCAAAGGTGACAATATCTACGACTACTGCAGTAGCCAGTGGTAGCAGGCCTACATCATCTGACATCAGCTAACACAAGTTCCGATGATTCAAAGTCCACATGCTTTCAAAGACATATCGCATGTTGATAAAAATACACACGAGGGGTCCCTAACGAACCCCATACAACTGATATAATACATCATATGGCATATGGCATATCAAATTATATAGACCTACCGCTTTTTTGTTTTGACCGAAGCCCAATTGAGGTAGAATTGCTATGTGATGATGACGCCACACTTTTCAAATGGAGACTCTATTTATTTTTGTTTGCATTTTTTGGTGTATATGAGGCAAAAGGACCCTCTTCCTCTCCCTCACCCTTTACTACTCCAGGCTTCTGCTCATATCCATCCCTCTTCCCCTCTGCCTCTTCCCCTCCACCGACCGTCTCTCTCTTTTATCTCATCTCTTCTCTTCACCACGTTATATCACATGGTTATTATGTCTACACCACTATTTATACTTGGACAGCAAATTTCCTCCAAATTTAAGTTCTAAGTCGGGTTTTCTTTAATCACTGACACTGAGTAGCTTTATTGGTCATTGAATTGTTCATTGTCATATGAAGGGGTTTTACCTTATCTAGGGAACGATCTGTCTTCAACAGGAAACAACATAAACCCCAATGAGCTAAAGAGCCAATGTCTCTATTTTTCTATTTTGATGTTTTAATTTCATAAATAATGGTTACAACATGTTAATATCCTATCCAGTGCTGCCCTCTGGTTCTCCAGGTATCATGATGTTTGATATCAATTCAAACCAACAAGATCAAAGTATTTTTAATTTCCGGGACTACACGCATACCGAACGGGTGCATAACTTACCCAGGTTATTCCTATCAGACACCACAACATGGGCACATCTCAAGTTACTTGTGATGCTGGTTTCTCCCCACAACATCTAAGCCTCCGTATTAAGTGTAGTCCCAGTGACTACAACTGCATTGCACGCTTGGTTCAATGCACTGGTGACTACTTTTCCCTTTAAAGGGGCGGTAGCACACTTTTGGCAAATTTTATTTTTTCAAATTTCCCAATTATAATGATAATTTATTTTAAGTTTACTTTAAAGGGTAAAGTATCCGTAGTATTTATAACGGTGTTGGGTTTAATGCAAACATTGTATGGCAGCCATTTTAATGGGAACACATTTTATTATTTCGAATTACAAAAACGATCCCAATAGCTTTACCGAACCTTGTACACTCATTTTGTTACTTGATTTTACGAACAGAGAAGGGTGTTTTATTATAACATGATTTATCAAATACATTTCATCAACTTATATGAGCGAAAGAAAAACGTGCTACTGGCCCTTTAATATTGAAGGACAAAGTTAGAATTATTTGCATATATATGATATCCGTTAATTGGTAGACGGAAAAACAAATAAAATATGATAGGTAATTCATCAACTAGATTTTGAGTAACCTCTGTATTCATTTTGTCCACACACATTCAATGTTTAGCTCATCACGCCTGAAAGGCCCGATGGGCTTATGGCATGGCATGGTGTCCGGCGTCCGTCCATCCGTCCGTCCGTCCGTCCATCCGTCCGTCCGTCCGTCCGTCCATCCGTAAACTTTTCGCTTTTTCGACTTCTTCTCCAGAACCAATGACTCCACAGAGCTGAAATTTTATGTGCAGACTCCTCGGCCAATGGGGATTCTAAATTGTAGATTTCGTGACCCCGTGACCCCAAATGGGGTCACAGAGGTCACAACCCAAAAAACCTATTTTCGTCTCCTTCTCCAGTTCCAAAAGTTCTAGACCAAATGGGGTCACAGGGGTCACATCCTTAAAAACCTATTTTCATCTTCTTCTCCAGTTCCAAAAGGTCTAGAGAGCTGAAAAGTTGTGTGCAGACTCCTTGGCCCATGGGGATTCTAAATTGTAGATTTCGTGACCCCATGACCCCATGACCCCAAATGGGGTCACAGGGGTCACATCCTTAAAAACCTATTATCATCTTCTTCTCAAGTTCCAAAAGGTCTAGAGAGCTGAAAAGTTGTGTGCAGACTCCTTGGCCAATGGGGATTCTAAATTGTAGATTTCGTGACCCCGTGACCCCATATGGGGTCACAGAGGTCACAACCCAAAAAACCTCTTTTCGTCTTCTTCTCCAGTTCCAAAAGGTCTAGAGAGCTGAAAAGTTGTGTGCATACTCCTTGGCCAATGGGGATTCTAAATTGTAGATTTCGTGACCCCGTGACCCCAAATGGGGTCACAGGGGTCACATCCTTGAAAAACTATTATCATCTTCTTCTCAAGTTCCAAAAGGTCTAGGGAGCTGAAAAGTTGTGTGCAGACTCCTTGGCCAATGGGGATTCTAAATTGTAGATTTCGTGACCCCGTGACCCCAAATGGGGTCACAGAGGTCACAACCCAAAAAAACTATTTTCGTCTTCTTCTCCAGTTCCAAAAGGTCTAGAGAGCTGAAAAGTTGTGAAGACTCTTTGGTCAAAGGTGATTCTTAATTGTAGGATTGGTGACCCTGTGACTCCAAATACAGGTCACGGGTCATGATCTAAAAACCTAATTTTTGCTTGTTAACATTGTATTACTTGAGATAACTTAGATAAACAACCTTAGATAATAAAGAAAATCCTGATGAGCTACAGAGCCCATGGCTCTATTTTTAATGTTTGTGTAACATAGTGTTTTTCCATCAGTCAATCCATGTTTTGTGGACTTAGGAAACAAATCTTTCAAATTATTATTTAACGTTCAGCAAACTGTATAGTCTCTCAGTGGATTTACAAGACAAATACTGTCCCTTTCTCATATGGCTTTAATAAAGCTCGGACAACCAGATTGACATATAACTACCCCGAAAACATTAACCTAGTACGATGACATGTGTCTTACTGTTAAAGGACATTAACACAATCGGGCACTTTTTTGACTACCTCCGTAAGACAAATTAGGAACAGACCACTCGACCCAATTCCCCGTACACTGGTTAACTTGCCTAATCTATTGTTACTGTTTGAATAGTTATGTTTGTGCAGCATTACACATTATTTACATATTTGCCTGGCATAAATGTTTTTGCCTACCCAACATGGTACAGTCATTTTAAGATAACACGTACGTTGGATTATGTTATAATTCGTCAAACAGCTATCACTTGTTCGAGTCCACCTGCCGTGCCCAACGGCTCTTACAATTGTTCATCCACAACATCTCACAACCCAAGTGACAAGTGTACTCTGCAGTGTACAGCAGGCTACAAACCTCTACATGATGCATCTAGTATAACTTGTGAGTCTTCAGGGAACTGGACGCAACATACATCCTGTGTTGGTAAGAGTTTTAAAGTTTTAAAAATGTGTTTCAGCAAAATGAAATGGATTCTTTCATGGATCCATTTAAACTGGCATAAAACTCTTTATATCTATTTAGTTTAAGGTAATGCGCAAAATGTGACCAATACAGATTACCTATACTAGAATCATTCAATCATCCGTTATGTTTTATGAATGCTTCAATAATGATTTTGTACAAAATAATGTTTCAGCAAAATGAAATGGATTCTTTCGTGGATCACATTTATACATACAATATTTTCTGTTAATATATCTTAAACTTAAGGCAACATCAGGGTAGTAAATAGGTAATACTACATTATACAGCCATCTCTTGTTCGAGTCCACCTTCTGTGCCCAACAGATCTTACCACTGCTCATCCACAACATCGCACAACCCAAGTGACAAGTGTACTCTACAGTGTACATCGTGTGATTCATAATGGAATGCTATCAAATAAGCACGTCAGTGACAACCGACGCCAATACCCCTAATAAACAGAAGTAACGGTTTTTTAAATTAAAATTTCTCTCCAGCCATCACCTGTTCGAGCCTACAACTACAATATCAGCAATATTAAGAAATTGCACCCAATCCGAAGACCAAAAACGGCAGTCGCTATCTTTAATGTAACAACAATGCTTACACTGCGTATTACAAACCGGTGAAGTTTCAAATACTCCTCAAAGAAGACTATCCAATCTTTGTTGTCAGTTAAGAAAATAAAGTACATGCAAGAGCTGAATCGATCCGTTTTCT
Source organism: Gibbula magus (assembly GCA_936450465.1). Taxonomy (NCBI): domain Eukaryota; kingdom Metazoa; phylum Mollusca; class Gastropoda; order Trochida; family Trochidae; genus Gibbula; species Gibbula magus. The sequence continues at coordinate 46,670,288 of OW388301.1, forward strand.
ACAATCTATATTTCCAATTTTGCACACCAGCGACTCTTTTTATTCGTGATATCCCTGAGTGACTTCGGCCGTCTCAACTATTTAATTTTTGACTGCAGGTCAATTGTAAGGAATAATATGTATTTTATTGCACCGAAAGGAAACTAAAGTGAGTTTATATGCCCTCGTATGACCTAAAATAGCTTCTTTGAATGAGAAAAGCGTGCACTTGTGCCTTTAAACTCTTACAGAAAATTTAGCACTTTATGATTAACTCCACTGAACTCATTTACATTTCATAATTGCATTATTTTAACTAATGACAAAGTGAAACACTCCCAATAGTACAGGCTTATATTTTACTCTCTAGTTCTGACATAGACATGGAAAACGACGAACACTGTTAACAATTTCACAAATTTATCCAATGTAATTGCGTTTTTGTGAGTAAAGGAATTCTGTCACAAAAATACAATACAAAATTATTTTTTTTCAACATTACTTTTTAAAGGCGAGGGTGGGTGTTTTGGGGTCGAACACTGCTTCTAAACCAAACATCAAGATCTTGTAGTTTTTACAAAATAAGACATCATGTTTCTAACGTGCCTATAACACAGCAAACAGTGAACTCACTGTATTTGTTTATTGCCTTTTTAGCTCATCAGGCCTGAAAGGCCCGATGGGCTTATGGCATGGCATGGCGTCCGGCGTCTGTCCGTCCGTCCGTCCGTCCGTCCATCCGTCCGTAAACTTTTCGCTTTTTCGACTTCTTCTCCAGAACCAATGACTCCACAGAGCTGAAATTTTAAGTGCAGACTCCTTGGCCAATGGGGATTCTATATTGTAGATTTCGTGACCCCGTGACCCCAAATGGGGTGACGGGGGTCACATCCTTAAAATCCTATTTTCATCTTCTTCTCCAGTTCCAGAAGGTCTAGAGAGCTGAAAAGTTGTGTGCAGACTCCTTTGCCCATGGGGATTCTAAATTGTAGATTTCGTGACCCTGTGACCCCAAATGGGGTCACTGGGGTCACATCGTTAAAAACTTATTTTCATCTTCTCCAGTTCAAAAAGGTCTAGAGAAATGAAAAGTTGTATGCAGACTCCTTGACCAATGGGATTCTAAATTGTAGATCTTGTGACCCCATGACCCCAAATGGGGTCACAGGGGTCACACCCTTAAAAACCTATGTTCATCTTCTTCTACAGTTCCAAAAGGTCTAGAGACATGAACAGTTGTATGCAGACTCCTTGGCCAATGGGGATTCTAAATTGTAAATCTTGTAACCCCATGACCCCAAATGGGGTCACAGGGGTCACATCCTTAAAAACCTATTTTCATCTTCTTCTCCAGTTCCAAAAGGTCTAGAGAGCTGAAAAGTTGTGTGCAGACTCCTTAGCCAATGGGGATTCTAAATTGTAGATTTCGTGACCCTGTGACCCCATTTGGGGTCACGGGGTTCACTTCTTTAAAAACCTATTTTCATCTACTCCAGAACAAATGTACCTAAAAGGCTGTAATATTGTGTACATACTCTTTAGCCAATGGGGATTCTAAATTTGTTTAGATTTGGAGACCCTGTTGTGCCTCAAATAAGGGCCTCAAGCTATGACCTAAAAATCTATTTCAGTCTTCATCATTAAACAATATAAACCCTGATGAGCTACAGAGCCCATGGCTCTATTTTTTTCTTTTTGGCCTGATTATTCTTTTAAATGATATGTTCTCTGTATTACAGTATAGTTTTGAAGCTACAACCAATAAATAGTATTGCATCAACAATGCAAACTTGATAACATAATAATGGTATCATGTCGTAACATTAATAAATATTTGTTTCTATAATCAACTACTGCTGATATATTGGATGTGAGACAAAACTATGGTGAGATTCTTCATATCAAGATATTCTACATATTCATCTCTTCACTCAGATATGTCATGCCCTGACCTTATGAACGTGAAAAACGGAGTCTATAAATGTGAAAACAGGACACACATGGAGGGTGACACCTGCAGTCTTCAATGTAATGATGGGTACAAAATGACGTCTACTAAGTTTATAACTTGCTTATCAAACAACAGCTGGTCCACAGGAGGATCATGTACAGGTTAGTCTTCCTATATATACACGTAGAGCATAGTAATATATAAAACCGTTACGAATTTGCAAATGTCAATCACGTGGAGAGTTTTTTCTACAATGGGATATTTTCTTTTTATTCATTATCTTTCAATAAATATATTGATGACCTTAGAATAACATACATGGTTCAGTATGGTACAATGTATTTGGGAAGACAAACTAATTATTAAGTGAAATTATGAAAGTGACTCATGGTTTGGACAATTTGAAAGAAGAATTTTATCTTGTTAAAATGTATTTTGATAAATTGTATAAATCAATCGTATTATTTCAAAGAGAAGCAGTGCCCATCTCCACCAACCATTAACAACTTGCATGTTTTGTCTATGTAATACATACATGTACATTTAGAGATCTACAGTGCATCTATGACTGCAATAAGTGTTCACTGACATCGCTACGAACGTGAAAAGAATGGATTTTCTGCAATAAAACAATGAGAACCCATATATGCGTCACTCGCTGAATAAGGGATGATTTCGCTATCTACAATGATGCTTTATACTTGCTTATATCTGTTTCATGCATTACAATTAATCAAACAGGGACATTGTGTAAGTGACACATGGTTTTGGACATTTTTGATAAATTGGATAAATGAATTGTTTTATTTCGAAGAGAAGGAGTGCCCATCTCCACCAACCATTAACAACGGGAGGTTCGTCTGTCGTAACAACTCCACACATAAACCACATGACATCTGTGATCTCAGCTGTGACCAGCAATTTAATCCAAACTCCCCGATTACACACACGGAGTGCCTTTCTACCGAAACGTGGACACAGTCTGCAACGTGCAAAGGTAAAATCACAGGGATATGAAGTTCTACGGTCAATACAAAATCTGTCCAGTCTACAAATGGAATCATTAATTTGGCCATAAATGCGACATTTCTTGCATGTATAAAATAAATCTTATCACATTACAACTGAAATGTCTAGAATTCTAAAATTGTATCCACTTTTTCCTGGAATTGTTCTGATATATACAATGTATGTATGCACAGAGCCATTTGGACCCTAGTGCACAAGAAATATGCACTGTTATATTATATACTTTCAGAAATACAATGCCAAGATCCTCCTACGGTTATCAACGGAAGGTACTTCTGTGTTAACAAATCACGCCATATGATGTATGATACTTGCAATCTCCTGTGTGACACCGGTTACAAACCTGATTCCCATATACTACACACCCGATGTCTGTCCTCTGGAACCTGGTCAACATCAGCTTTATGTGAAGGTATAAACTGAAAATTTTTTAAGCAAATGTCATTATTCACAAGTCGACGTTCATAGTGTGTAACAATGCCATGTTCTTGCTTTCTTATGAGAAATTTTGCCAGCAATACTTTTGACGATTTCATTTGTTTTCTCTCTAAATTATAAATTTATATAAAACAAGCTCAGTGTGAAATATTTTGAAATAAACATGCATTCACACACTCGTGAACTTTCTTAAATGATGAAATATATGCATTATGGCATAAAAACAATGTTTCAATTTAATTGAAATATAGCAATGACTAGAAATAAAATAGATTGCAATACATGCCCATTTTTAAAATCTTGAAAGTAATTAGCAAGATGTCTAACACACTTTAAACACACATTTAAAAAATTAAACTAGGATTGCCAAGGCAATACTTAAGTCTTCAAGACTTCTGCTTAACTTTGAACTCCATGTTGGACTCTCGGTTATTCACCAGTTTCTTTGCTTTAAAATGAGCTATCAAACATGTCTATATTCAGTAGTTTTTTTGCAAAAATTATTCAAAGACAATGACCCTCTGAAAATGGAACAATTGATTATTAATGGACACCTACATGCTCATTCTCATAATTAAGATACAATGGTGAATATTTTCATACTAAGGTATAACAAAGGAAGTGTTGTGCTTTAATTTCCACTTAAGTAGATGTATTCATCATTGAGATTGCATACATTAGTAATGGGTTATGTTTTTTCTGAATATTCAAGAAAATAATCAAAAATGCTAAAATTTTGACCCATAGGCAACGTTTGCGATATTCGGAGCTTAACTATCAATTTCTTGATGAAAGGGTTCAACAGAAACGTTGTTTTTCTTTGACTTGTGCATCCGAAGATGTAAATACAATTTCAATATCTTAATTAGTTAAGCAGTTATGATCCTTTGAACTTTGCTAAAAATGGCGATTTCTGAAAAATGTCAATCTTCTATGACTTGTCAGATGTAGAGCATGCAAGATACATAATTGAAGGTTATTGTACTTGATAAATGACACATCTTCTTCAAAATAAGCTATTAAACATAAGTGTATATTTTGTGGTTTACGATAAACCTCTCAAAAGATTCAAAATAAATTTTTTCAACTTTTTTGGGAATATGTCAAAATTGTGCTGAAACTATCAACTTTTATATGATAATGATATGTTATGGAATTGTTAAGTTCGTTATGATAAAGAGATTGCAATGAATAACATTGTCATCACTATATTCCAGACTGAGTTATGTCACTTTGAACAAGGAGCCGGAAAATGAACATTTAAAAAAGGACCATTTTCAAGGACAGATAATTTTAGTTTTAGGACGAATTTCCAAATTCGGGCTAGAGCATTCTATGCAGCAGTTATTCAGCTTTAAAATGAGCTATCACACATAGCTGTATGTATTGCAGTGAATTAGGAGAAGATTTTCAAAGGCGCATACCCTCAAAACCGCGATAGTTTATAAAATTTTCAGTTTTTTCGAAATAGCAAAAAATCTATTATTACGGCCGAAAACGGCTAAAGGCCTAATCGATGAGTAATGTTGTTGCCCACATAGTGGTGAATGTTTGTGTAAATATATTGATTAGTTCCCGAGCTATAAAGGTTTAATGTTTCAAATTCAAGGGGCGATAACTCGCGAAAGAAGTCAAAAATCCAAAATCGGGAAATAAGTCTTCTAGACGTAGTCTTGAAGACCTAATTAATCATTTTTGGTTGTGTATCTTATTAAAATATAACAATAACAACAACAGCAATACCAACGACATCATCTACAAGAGCATCAACAAGAGCATCAACGTCAACGAAGCCTTCAACATCAACTGCAACACCAAAAGAAATATCAACGACAAGAGCAACACTACTTCAGGTTGGAACGTCTACTGTCACCAGCAGGATATCATCAACATTGTCGACGGCACTAAGAACAGGAACCACACCTCCGACAGGTGCAAACATATCAATACAATTTATTTCACCTAATTTCATGGACCTCTTAAAAACATTTCCTTATACATTGATTTCAAAAGAACTTTTTGAATGTCCTTCCTAGATCATTCATATGAAATTTCACTTTATGTTCATAAGAACCAAGGTATTGAGATTCGTTCTTAGGATCTAAATTAACAGTGAATAAATGTTACATTTTTATACTGTGGATTATTTACTTTTGTATTGCAGGTTTCATCCTGTATTTTAAACGATAGAACCCCTAATACCTTGAGTTTGTAATACTGCTAAGGTTCTTAAAGGCTTAAAAATAACCAGCCATTGTAAGATCTATCAATATTTGCGGTCTCACGATGAGAGGACCAAACTTTAATCACCTTTTTTTTCAAATCACTACATTCCCTTGGCCGACATTAGAGATGTCGAACCAATTGGTAATCACGAACCGTTCATGTCATACAAGCTGACAGTTGTCTAAGGAATTGAATCACCAAAATGAAGCATTGAGAAAATAACGCCAATCACAAACTCTAAAAATCTCAATGTTTTGTTGACTGATTGAACAGCGGTTTTAGATTTTCAATGCTGTTCAGATTTTCATTTATGAACATTATATTCAATATGAAAGATGAAATATATTGGTCAGTTTGTTAATTTCATAAATTTGAAGTTTCAGTGCTGACATACATTTACAATCAAAAATGTTTCTTTGCTAACAACTCATCATTTATATGCTCGCTATAATTATGTCAAATGTTTTAAACAGCCTGTTGTTAAAGGTACATCCATTGTGTTGTTGGTGTCTCATATGCCAAACGTTATAAATGTCATTATTTTATCGAGAAGTACTGACTGTTACCGAGATGATAATCGACTCTGTATACCAATGATATAAAGGTAAAAGTAACGATTTCTGATCGAAAACAGGACAATGCACCACGTGTTGCGTGTGCCAATTACTCGATCGTAATTTTGGAAACGTTTTACAAAAGACAAAAAGTATATTTTGAGCTGATAATGCTAAATAGGTATTATAACTAATGTGCAAGTAAATGTAGTTTCGGTTTCTGCACAAGTATAATGATGTTACTGGAAACTACTAATTATTATGTATTTGGCGATGAGATGAATATTCGAGTGGAACTGAAATCATCACATATCGTATGTTGGCACGTCTCTCAGCCAAAACCATTTTAGAAGACACAATGGATGCATGTTTAAGCCATCCACTTTTTTGTTTCCAATAGTTGAATCAATTAAAAGCTCAATATTGGTATATATACTCTTGAGATACTTATATTCCGTTTTGTTCATATTCAGGTGGTCTTATATGTGTGGGTCGGCATTTTATTCTGATTATACATTTAGATATTTAAAAAAAAGGATATATTTATTCGGATTAAGTGGAAACATTTTGGAGATTATGAACACTAATAGACGCATACTTAACAACTCTACCCCATCTGATCTCAATAGGGAACGCCTAAACACTCCATAACATGATAACATCGTTTCTTAAATTCCATTCTTCTTACCATTTTGGTCTGGTTTAACATTTTTACTTCAGAAAAAGGTTGTCCAGACAATCTGAAGATCGCGAACGGCAGATACTACTGTCCTCACAACTCCACAGTCCACAGACAACATGAGATATGCGATCTACATTGTGACCCCGGCTTCAAACCAGATTCGTGGATTGTTCACATAGAATGTTCTCAATCAGAAACATGGACCTCTTCAGCTAATTGTATAGGTGAGAATGTTTACATTGTCCTTACATTTGACATTTGTCAGATGTATGGCAATTTGTAGTCGATTGCTTTTGCTAGTGTTTGTTCAGCTTCTACTAGGGTTTTTTTTATGCCCCGTCAGTCTGACCGTCCGGTGTTTTGTTTCCGGACCAGAACTTAAAAACTTCTAGGCTTAGCTTAATGAAACCTGGTATTTAAAACAGCCATCATATGTTGATGTGCAATTTGGGGTTTACAACTTTTAGGAATTTTAATTTTTAGCCGTTTTCATGGAAACATACTTTAAATTTTGTTTCGGACCAGAACTCAAAAACTGTGAGGCCTAGCTCAATAAAAATTGGCACGTGGAGCATTTTTTTTTTATGTTTTTACACTTGGCGGTGGATATAGCCGACTCTGTCTGGTTTTCAATTTGATAAGACAAATTCAAAATGGAGAGGTGAAAAATGGTTGACATGATACCTTTTAATCCTTCTATCATATTGAATGTGCCTAATGAGGTTCAATGATGACTCATCATTTTATAATTACCCTGAGAATTACCCTTTTTTGTTCGAATGTTTCCATAATTGTTCCATAATTGTTTGAAGGATAAGAATTGTTTGTATCTGCATGCTTATCATATGCTTAGTTAGTGAATTCAAGTATAAAACTTCCTGTTATTAGGCCATACATCTGTTTATTTCAAACCTCCACCAACGTATGTTCAGACAATGCATATAAAGTTTTGAAACAATAATGTCATATCATATTTTTAATCAATTTGAAACTCTTAATGATATTATTTTGGGCTACACATAGTTGTTGTTTGTAAATGGCTAAGGCATTTTCAACATTTTGCTCATACTCAGCTGGCATTTATTGTTTTGGTCGGTTTTTTAGAAATGAATAAAAGCATTAGTAGAAAGCTTCACCTTAATATTGTTGGCCTCACTAATCACTAACTGACTTCACAACTGCTCCTCATCAGTTCACAGGTGAGGACATCTAAACTCCTCTAAGATAATCATCATTTTGACGCTGTTACGTTAATTGGTTATTCCATTGTTCTAATCAAAATTGTATTGTATTTAATTTTTGCTTCAGAAAAAGGTTGTTCAGACCTTCCAAAGATCGCGAACGGCAAGTTCTACTGTCCTCATAACTCCACAATCCACAGACAACATGCGATATGCGATTTACATTGCGACCCTGGCTTCAAACCGGACTCGTGGATTGTTCACACAGAATGTTCTGAATTTGAAACATGGACCTCTTCAGCTAATTGTATAGGTGAGAATGTTTACATTGTCCTTACATTTGACATTTGTCAGATGTATGGCAATTTGTAGTCGATTGTTTTTGCTAGTGTTTGTTCAGCTTCTACTAGGGTTTTTTTTATGCCCCGTCAGTCTGACCGTCCGGTGTTTTGTTTCCTCTTCAGCAAATTGTGTTGGTGAGTATGACCTCTGTGTTGACACGTAAAGCTATTTGTTGTTGATTTACAGTATTGGTTTCAGCTACTTTCAGCTGTTTATTCGATTTAATTACACCAACTCTAACTGAAGTGATGAATTAATGATGACAAAAAACTGTCCTATAGAAATGTATTATAAGGTTTTATCTCGACTTGCACAGCAATGTCGGCTAGTGATTGGTCCAAACCGGTCACGTGCCGTAGGGATATTTTACTATGTTAAACTGGGTCACGCGCGTGCCTTCAAGAGTTATCTCCCTTTGATTGCATTGTTTGTAAACAAACGCTAGCGGTAGATCAAAGAAGCGTTTCTTCTCTCTCTGTTTATCAGCGTGTTGACGATTAAGAGAAACAGCGAATGGAAAAAGCAATCCAGAGTAAACTGTCCACAAATCCACCTGCTTTGCCCCCATCTAGCACTCGCCCGGCTTTGATGCCCACATCCCAACACCTCACAGTTTTTCGCCCGCTTCCGCAGTCGGCCATTACGCGTCCTAACAGCGGCCTTGACCGAGGCGTCGACTTCCAACTCACAGGGGTCAACTTAGAAGATCTTTTTGGCAAATTCAACACTGCCACATCTAGACCACAAATGCCCCTTCTCTACCAGTGTACTATTAACAATTTGCACATTCACCATAAGTAGAATGTCAAAGTGTGAAGCTAATATGCGCCTGTCTATAACCTCGCATAATCTAGCCGACTCGGCCCTAGTATTAGTGCAGGTTATACTGACCTAACCTCGGAACCAAAGTTAATTCCAAACGTTTAATTATTATAGTTGCAATTGCGCTGTTTTCTGTTTTTGATAGCTATTCAAACATATTAAATGGTTTGAAAATGAATGACAATGTGAATATTTTGAACGTTGATTTGTTGTCTCTAAGGTGGAATATGTGCTCGAGGTCACGTGACCGTTCCAACGGATATGGGAAATCTCCGTTTCAGTCACTATTATGACTAATTTGAACAAATCCTTGTTTTCAGTCTAGAACCGTTGCATGGTACTAGACCAAACTTTTTGTGCTGAATACACTGACATCAATAACAAATTTGTAAGTTGAGTAATAAAAAAGTAACACTGGCATGTTCTGTCGCCATTTTGTTTCTTTGATTCTTTAACTCAAGATTTAAGGCATTTACTGAGGGTGCTCGTCGAGATAAATACGTTACCATGTGTTACTTCGTTCTCGTTTGATATTTAACTCGGACACATGATAAATCTCCATATCAAACTCGTGGACACATGGTAACTTATAATATGTTGTCCCAATAACCTCTAGCGTGTTATACCTTATACAACTATTTTTTTAAATGCCACAGAATAAAACAAGTAAATGTAGGTATCTGCAAGTTAAAGAATTTTTTTTCAATAGCCAAAGAATAAAACAAATAAATATGTATATATTCTTTCGTTATTTTAGTTTATATTTTGGATTACGTTTTTGTGTAAGTGATTTGCTTTTACAAATAAAATGTAAAGCATCCCAATTTCCACAATGGTGAAAAGTCAAGAAATATTGCTTTATAAACAGCTGATCATTCATGTGACTATAAATCTTCAGCTCAATGCATAACAAGTTCAGTTCCTTGATCCTAATCGTAATGGTATGGTATTTAACATGTTTCTTCAGAAAAAGGTTGTCCAGACCTTCCAAAGATCAAAAACAGCAAATTCATTTCGGCAGTTTTCATGGAGCTCTGATAGAATTATAAGAACATGGTTTAATATATATTAATCTGACAGAAAGTATTTGTTTGTCATTCCCAAATCATTGATATAAACTTACATTTTAAGTTCAGCAGAAGCAAGATTTTGAAATACGTTCTACGTTCTAACTAAATAAACGAAATAAACAAAGTACAGTAAAACATGCCACTTTGTGAACAATGTAAGAGTAACAATTCAATGATTTTTCATTGAACCCTTCGTGCTCCTTCAGCGTATTTTAATCCAGTAGACTCCTTAATTATATGATTGTGTAAGACTCAAAAAGGTGATAAATAACTAGCCGATGAAGATGCTTTAAATCTTGCAATATTAGTGTTCCCTAGATGAGAATATTGATGAGAAATCATCAAGTGTCAAATCAGAAGAATTGATTGGCCTCGCAAATGGCACAGCTGACCATCATCAGTTCACAAGTTACAACACCAAAACTCTTGAGTCGACCATAATTAAGATGCTATTTCCTCAGTTCTTGTTCCATTGTCCTAATCAATATAGTATGGTAGTTAACATGTTTGCTTCAGAAAAAGGGTGTCAAGACCTTCCAAAGATCACGAACGGCAAATACTACTGTCCTCACAACTCCACAGTACACAGACAACATGAGATATGTGATCTCCATTGTGACCCTGGCTTCAAACCAGATTCGTTGATAATTCACACAGAATGTTCTGAATCTGAAACATGGACATCATCCGCAACCTGTGTTGGTGAGTACATTGATATTATTATCTTTATTTTGACATTGGTCACATGTACTGTAACATGTAGCCAATGTCAAGTGTTTGTGTCAGCCATGTGTATGTTCATTTGATTTAATTACACCAACTGAAAATGGAGCGGTGAAACATTTTTAACTCAGTTCACTTTATTAATAATGGTCTTATTAAATATGTGTAAAGGGTTTCAGGGATTATCACAGAAATGTACTATTAAGCTTTAATGTGGTGCACTTTAAACATATACATAGCTATCTAACAGACTGTACGAATCGATTCCTAGATTGTGAAGGGATCTCAAATAGGTTTTCTTTCTTATATACAGATGAAAGGGGTCGATTCCTAGATTGTGAGGAGCTTTCAACTCTTTTCTGTATCTTATCTAACGACTTTTGGGGTGATTTCTAGATTGTGAAGGGTTACGATGTTTCATTTACAGATTATAAGGGTCGAGTTGAAAGCTCAACGCAATCTAGGAATCGACCCCTGTAGCCTGTTGACAAGATAGAAAAACTATTTGAGAACCATTCATAATCTAGGAATCGACCCCTGAAGTCGGTAGATAATATAGAGAAACGAGTTGAAAACGGGCTAACCCTATAGTTTGTAGATAAGACATTTTTGGTTTTTGAAAACCCTTCACAATCTAGGAATAGACCCTTATAGTCGGTAGATGAAATATCAGAACTCTTCACAATCTTTGAATCAACCAATACAGTCGGTAGATAAGACATAAAATATGCTCACAAGCTACAACATACAACTGCAAGGAAACACATTCCTAGATTGTGATCATTCGGAGAGTGTTCAGGTCTCACAATCTGCAGATTGTTTAAATAATCTAGGAATGGTGAAACATTCATAGAATGTTCGAACAATCTGCCGATTGTAATGATTCCTAGATTGCATGGAATATATATATATATATATATATATATATATATATATATATATATATATATATATATATATATATATATATATACTATAAATTGGTAAACTGTTTCAATTCAAACTTTCATCACACTCAGCTTGACAGGTGTTGACACTTAACCGTCATGAAAGCTTAAGATATTGAGTAAGGGACCACAATAGTGATGTCTGGACTCAAAGCATTCCATGGGAATCGAGTAATGACATTGTTCTGAACATATAGCTTCACAGCACGGGAACAGTGAGACCAAGGGTTGTCATCCATGAATAAAGAACGGGCTGCATAAGCATGATTATCTAAATGAGGTAGCTGAAAAGAGTCGCTTGTTGATGTGCAAATGAACTTAAAGTAAGGGAAAATGAGCATTGTAGGAACTGAGCTGGTCTGGTATCTTCGAACAAAATGCTACTTGATTGTTTGATTTTAAGGTGTGCATATTCCTTTTGATGCATGTAGTTCCAGTCAATAGTTCAGATTTCCCCTGTAACATTATACATACTTGAAGGAAAAATTACACTCCTCTGTGCCGGAATAACTTTTTTTAGATGAGTTTCAATGAAAATGGGTAAAAATGAAATTCCTATGACTGGATGATTGTTCTGCATGTCAAAGTTCATTTAGCTTAGCCATACATTTTTTAGTTTGTGACTGAAAACGAAACTCCATTTAGCAGGCGGATAGATGAAGGTACCACCGAAAACAATATAGACCAGATTTAGTAGACATTGCACTGTGAATAAACTGTGATTAGATTGTGATTAACTGTGATTGGATTCCCGGTACTATATGTCGTTAGTTCAATCAATTTCTGACGCATACCATCTTCTTATCAGAAGGATATATATTTGCAGAATTACAATGCCAAGATCCTCCTTCGGTTACCAATGGGAAGTACTTTTGTGTTAACAAATCAACCCATAGTATTTATGATATCTGCGATCTCCACTGTGACGCCGGTTACACGCCAGATTCCTACATAGTGCACACCCGATGTCTTCCCTCTGGGACCTGGTCAACATCAGCTTTATGTGAAGGTAAACATCATCACCAGGGATATTTCAATTACAGTATACTTATTTCTGATATATAGAGCTAAACGTAAACTACAATGCCTTTGAAATTGTGTTTTATCTAGCTTCCCAACACAGAGAGAAATTTAGAAACAACTACTATTAGTTGTTTCACAAACATAGAATAAAAAGAACTAATTATGTGAACATGTATGTTCTAAATGAAGCTCTATTACGGAATGTTGCAATTGAGTCTAAATAGGTCTCAAACTACTGTACCATTACAACTTCATACTTAATACATAACGAGATCGTTTAATTTTAAAGATTTTTGAAATAATTTATCTTTAAAGGATGAATATTAACTAATTAATTGTGCATCTTGTATCTGAAAGAAACCAAATGGTATCCAATGGTAATAAGTGCAGTATTTTAATCAATATTCGCTACATAATATCAAGCTTAATTACAATTATTACAGTAATTATAAGAAAGACATTAACCACTACTCTAAAGTGTCAATTGCATCTTCAAATTAATGACTTCAGTTGTAATGTCAGTGACAAAATCCTTTTCAGCAACATTGACAACGATTCCAAGATTGCCAACATCAGCAATGGCAAAAACAATGGTAACATTAACAACAGCTCTATCTCCGGACGTATCATCCTCTTTCACAAGCAGAATACCATCTACGTTATCTACCACACAAGGAAAAGAAACAACGTCCCCTAAGGGTGCACGAATACATTAGAAATTGATTTATTGAAGTATTGGTATATATTCAAAAGCAGAAAAAAATATTTATGACATAAACGTTTTATGATATTATGTCATAAAATTATTGAAAAAACGCCTATGACAGGTCTAAACTTTTATATATTGTTTATATTATTAGTTTATAAGTAATGGTTTGGCTGATTGATGACTTCATTAATAAACAAAATACTTGTATGAGTAGACAATGTTTCTAAGTGCAAAACGATTGACTTATGTCTACTGAATTATACCAATTTGAAATCATTCATATGAAGTCATGTGTGTGAATGCTTGTGTGAGCGTTATGATCCGGTCTTGGGAGTTGTACGGGCTTGATTAGAACTGTATTCATATTTCAGTACAACCCGTAGGATGTGAGGTGTGTTCTGGATCGTTGTGTGGAATCACGTCCAGTGACGATCCTCTTGTATCCTGTTTAACAGACAAACCTTACTGTATGAACCATGTGGAAAACAGATCTGATGGAACGAAAACAGTCACAAAAACGTATGTATATTTCACATGTATCAAACTCTACTCAAAGCTGGTGAATATCTGTATGCAGAGAATGAGCGGAGAATGCCCAGCAATGGTACACGACCTGCTTTGGAGAGTGTCAAGTAGCTCAAAATAGTACTGAAACATAATATAGAATTATCAATTATTCTATTTGAAAGAGAAAATAACTGTTTTCCGACACCTTAAAAATTGCAGGATGACATTCATTTGTAATTGAGTGCAATACAGAATAGTAGTTCGTCATTTCATAATGCATTTTTCTATTGAGCTGTAATATTGCTGGATATCAACACTATAAAGTATTTTCATAGTTTTGTTCGACATATGTATATGTCTTTTAGAATGAAAGTATGTGTGAGTGTTTTTTTATTTGGATATGGAATAAGGTACATTCATGCTAAATAAGTTATTGTGGTATTATTTTGTTTTTCTGTAAAGCATCTTTAGGCATCCTATGGGCGCTGCCATAGTGCTGGAAGATCCAGAGAGCAAATATTTTGTTGTAGTAAATACGTTTCTAAATTGTGCCCTTTGCGTTGTCATCGAGAGGCAATATTGTGCATTCACATCATATTGCCTTCGTCCGTCAGTCATTACAACATGGCAACTTGTTACCTTGGTATTATCTTAGCCTTGAGCATGCTTTCGAGCGTGAATATGTGCACTTTATAAATATGCACTATTATTATTATTATTATCTTTGCAAGTGAAAACTGCCTAATGGTACCATGGACAGTAAAAGGTGAAATGATTGATGCCATCTCGATAACTGTGTGAAGGCCCCCATTTCACCACCTTTGCACTTAAGCTAAATTTGAAAGTTTGAGTGTCTGTTAGTCATGTTAAAATTCAAATTTAAAATAATCTAAGAAACCTGGGCATGTTGATAACCCTTAATGTGGAATAGAACCGCGAGGCTTTTGAGACTAATCGGCCAAGCCATTAGAGGTCCAGTTCGAATCTAAATGTCAATTTTTAACATTGGAACATTTAAAAGAAATTCACTTAGAGACTTATTAACGAACTTTGTTTTAATTTTTTTCACAATGACCTTTCAAAGAAAAAAGTATTTTGTTCGTATGACTTATTTCAAAGGGGTAGAACTCTAAAAACCGAATCGTTACCTGCACCATTTTTTCAGGACTTAACAACCTGACAGTGTACAGCAAAATCAAGTTCAGAAAGAAAATAGAGATCTTGAAGAGACAAAAAAATCAAACAAACCCCTAATAAACCCAAAAGAACCGAAAAATATGTTTTTGCTCATTGAGACTCGAAAACATTTTCAGATTTGCAGTCTCCATGCACACAAAAAAAGGCAACTACATCGATACGTTTTTTTGTGGATTTTTTTGCACGTAAATTTCCCCCAAAAAATCAGCCTATTCCCCGACCCAAAGCACCTTTAAGACACATCTGATAATTCCTGACGGTTCTGCCAATGGTTTAGGCTGAACCAGGTTATCATCAGTTGCGACCGTAATTTCCTATTTCATTTTATTTTAATAATAGGGACAATGTGAAGTTACTCGTACAATCTTTACACACTCTTAATTTCAGATGCGCATCTGCTGTAGAATGCAACAACAAATGGTGGCATGAAACCTCAGACAAGAGCAACTGTGTTGACTTCAACCCGAAAAACATCTACAGCTACTACTTATCCTGTTACTACTGTTGTAAAGAAGATGGATGTAACAGAGCTGTGGTGCCTGATCGAAAGACAATGTTCCGTGGTCATGACTAAACCTAGATTATGTAATCAAAATATTGCTGATATATGTAATAATATATCAATGCCAATGTTGCTACTGCTAACGATGGTGTGATAAACAACAATAACACATTTGAACTGAGTTTACATTTCGCTTTCTTCTTCATTGTTTATGTTAATGCTTTCTCTTGTCTCTGCTTGTACAACAAGTAGATTTATTTATCACGTCTAAAAGCAATCATCTACAGTGACAGTAGTATTACTATGAGGCCATTTTCTATTGTTTTGCCAAGATGAAAATAAACTTCCATCCGTCTCTCTAATTCAGATTATATTGTAAGTGCCAATAATAATGTAGGTATATATTACAAAGCCTTCTCCTTTGAGAACACCACCACTAATGCATTAGCTTCTTTTTTTTCAAAATAACAAGATTAAAGACATAACACTTAAAGCAATTTAACAACTTAACAGCAAATTGTATTTCCTCTACTGTTTTATCTGTTCACCGAATGTGAGTTTATTCACGTATTTCCAACAACACTTTCTCAGGCCTTCGGGTTTCTCATTCTTTAGTTTCTTCACGAAATCGTTTGTCAGTGTCTAACATGTACATCTCTTTTCGAGTAGAACAACTGTATTTGTTGTATGCTTCATTCAGCATGAAAAATGCAAGAGGGTTTAACATATCGAACATCTAAAAAACATGAATGGTTTGATTTTAAATGTTTTGCCTAAATAATATAACAGTATAACTCAGTGGCTGTCAAAAGTTTAATATCACTCTCCGCTTTTTAAACATAAATCATATGAGTTAATAGTTGGTAATAAATAGCATACATTAATACTAATTTCTGTTTGTCGAAGCCAAGGTTAGGCGAAAAGAAAAATTATTTCACTCGGGACATTCAAAGATTCTATAAAATCAGCTGAATCCTCAGTTGTTCTTCAAGCATATTGTTTCCTTACATGCCTCATACACATGTAACCAATGTCATACGGAAATAAACTACACAAAGTTTTTCGCCAAAGTTTGTTCAAAGTGAAGTTATCCACAGTGTCAGTTTGCATGTTCAACATCCAATGAATAACATGGTTTACCAGCTATTCTTGAAACACACATCATTATTGTGAATATGCAGGGCGTTTTGTATCATAGGGCCTGGTATTGCTGAAAATAATACGTTATAAATGAATAACTTCGTCCTATGACAGCTACCTACAAATAACTTTATAACCCACCAAAAAACCCCTTCTCGTTTCGGGGCAAATGCTGGCTTGGGAAATAAAGAAAACAAAAGTCGGGTGGCATACATAATTAAAGCCAAATAAAGTTCATTTCGATTGAAAGTACAATTATCAAAATCGGTTCACTTTTGGCTGACCTACATTGATTGAAACTCGAAATGAGTACCATGAGTACAACAAAAACCTACCTCACAAAATCATTGCTTTAAGGTGGAGAAATAAGGAATATTGCAATAGTAAATGACGACAAACATAACCATATCGTAATCGCTAGGCAATTCAATGTAGCATGCATGAATGTAAGGGTAAAGGTGACTCCACGGAAAGTCAGACCAAACGAATCGGCTGATCTCAATCTCATTCTCAATAACCCATCCTCCATCCGAGTGTGGTCGACGCCGATTCGTGGCTGTCAAGAATCCGATTCTGAAATGCTCTCAAATATCTGTCCTCTCCGAGTCGTGGTCTACCTGTACCAGGTCAATGGTGAGTCATATATGATCGTGAAGTCAAGAAAACATTCAAAAGTCTAAAACTATTATTCGAGAAAAGACTGCTCTCACCATTTCCACGCAATTAATGAAAATAACGAAACACATTATCCTATAAAATTTACAATATGAAAATTGCATTTTGGTGATAAATATATTTATTATATGACGAGCAGTGAAATACTGGGATTTATCAGTGAAATAAACTGTCTATCAAGCTACAGTGAAAATAATATTTTCACTGTGAAAGGTGACTGATATAATTTGACGTCATAAAACAATGGTCACGCGTGGCGATTTTGCTTATGACGTCACAGTGTTACTATGGTGACGGGCTGTTCCTAGCGGCTGTTCGGCGAGAAAACTACCCTTTTCGGACGTAATTAGAAGGATAACATCATATTATAAATAGAATATCCGTCAATTCTTGACAAATACCATGTTAATCTCATCTCGTGAGGTAGAAAAGTTATGTATTTTCACGGAAAATATACCTTTCTACCTCACTCGATGAGATAAACATGGTATTAGTCAAGAAAAGACAGATATCCTCTATACATCTGAGAACATTCCAGAAAAATAGAGCCACTGGCTCTGTAGCTCATCAGGCTTTATACATTAACTAATTCAAAATGTCAACTTCAAGGTGAGAGGTACAACAAAAAGGAAGCACTTTAAATGGAGATGAAAAAGGTCCTTAAAGCCCCTGTCACAACCCATCGTGCGTGCAATTCGTTCGTACGTTTTTTGGGAAGGCCACGGTCGCTGCGTTATTCTTATAA
Organism: Gibbula magus; assembly: GCA_936450465.1. NCBI lineage: Eukaryota > Metazoa > Mollusca > Gastropoda > Trochida > Trochidae > Gibbula > Gibbula magus. Next base: position 46,688,730 of record OW388301.1, read on the forward strand.
CGTAGGATGGATTAAAGCGGCTGTCACAACCTGTCGTACGTGCATCTGCGTGCTGTCTACCGACAAAAACGTGGGGTAAATTGGGAAACATGCCTGATCGGTACATTGTACGTGCTTACTCGGTACGATCTACGTGAGTTTTCTTAAATTATTGCATAGTTAAACTTTGGACGGGCCGAGTAAGCACGAACTACGCAGGTACAACGCACGTTGTACGCACGTGCAACGTACGTCGTTTGTAGAGAAAGTGTGAGTGGGTAAGCTTGAAAAAAACGCTTGATGTTGGTGCGTTGTGCGTGAGATTGTTGTACAGGGCACGCACTTCGATCGTAGGGAGGAAAATTCCCAGCCCGTTCGTAGACTGCACGCAGCGAAAGTTCTGCATGCACTAAAAGTTCTACGACGAGTCTGCATGCTCCAAATTTGTCCAAAATCGGTACGGCGTCGGTACCGAGGACGCACGAATTCCCCAATTTACCCCACGTTTTTGTCGGTAGACAGCATGCAGCTGCACGTAAGACGGGTTGTGACAGCCGCTTTACCGTCTGACCTATCTCTGAGGCCAGAGGCCCCTTCAAATAAAGACACACTTGAGCATTTAATTCATCACTGTTGTTTAATTACCTCCCTTTGAAGATCACATAAAATCTCGAGATGAAAATAGCTTTTGCGGTCATGACCTCTGTGACCCCAATTGAGGTCACAGGGTCGCCAAATCTGCAATTTAGAATCCCCATTATCCAAGGAATCTGCACACAACTTTTCAGCTCTCTAGACCTTTTGGAATTGGAGAAGAAAATGAAAATAGGTTTTTAAATATGTGACCCCTGTGACCCCATTTGGGGTCACAGGGTCGCCAAATCTGCAATTTAGAATCCCCATTAGCCAAGGACTCTGCACACAACTTTTCAGCTCTCTAGAACTTTTGGAACTGGTGAGGAAGATGAAAAAAGTTTTTTAAGGATGTGACACCTGTGACCCGATTTGTGGTCAAGGGATCACGAAATCTACAGTTTAGAATCCCCACTGGCCAAGGAGTCTGCACACAACTTTTCAGCTCTCTAGACCTTTTGCAACTGGAGAAGAAGATGAAAATAAGTTTTTAAGGATGTGACCCCTTTGACCCCATTTGGCGTCACTGGGTCACGAAATCTAAAATTTAGAATCCCCATTGGCCAAGGAGTCTGCACACAAAATTTCAGCTCCCTAGACCAAGTGGTTCTGGAGAAGAAGATGAAAATGGGAAAAGACACCATGCCATGCCATAAGCCCATCGGGCATTTCAGGCCAGATGAGCTAAAAAGTAAATTACAACTAAAAAAACAACTCATGTTGATATATTTAATATTAGACGACACTATGGTGAGATTCTCTATGTACCTTCGTAGAAAACAGTTAAAGCACGAGATAATGTTTTTTCCTTGGGTTTTGTTGCTGAAAAAAACAAAAGTCCATATTTTTAAGACAAAGCTATTCATGAACTTTTGGAACTTCTTTATTAAACAATATCAACCCTTCAATGGCAAAAGCAATACACCACATTGGAGTAAATGGAAAGACACACACCACAGAAACAACAACAGACAGACAAGATGTGGCCCTAATGCTGCGACTGTAGCACCAACTAAATTGTGAAACACCAAGAGCGCTGACCAATTGCATAATAAAACCATACCAGTTATTTCGAAACACATCACCATATTTCCATAACACAAAAGGAGAAGAAAAACACTACACGTTTGATTTAAGTTTTGATTAACAATGGACAAAACCCTGCGTGTATCGAACTCCTACTAATCATGAAAGTCGATTGGTCGATGTGTTCCTGTTCGTCTGCAGCCCTCTGAGCTTCTTTGCTTCCGTCCTCCTCGTCCCTGGTCCATGTGTGCTCAAGCCAGAAATGCACGCTCCTCTTTGTCAAAGTTGCGTACAGGACCTGAAACAGCACGTGGAAACTGACTGCAGTTTATCAATATTAATTAACCCCAGTGCCAATACATACAAACATGGATATTTACTTACTTACTGCCGCTATATAATCACATTTAAATGATGCAGTTATTGAATCTAAGATAAGCAGTCCCTTTTAAAAAAACAACCATAAATACTTAATTATATAATTATAACGAACACTATTACTTATTATGAGAGAGATAATTAGGTAAAAAGCATCACACATAATTGAGTGAGTGAGTGAGTTATTGTTTAACACCGCTTTGGCAGTATTGCAGCCATTAGCCGCGTTTCATTATTGAACATTATGTCATTAGCCCACATCACCGCCGTGATATACGTACATAAAATTGTAGTATCTCTAGGTTAATCACCTGCTCATCAACAGGCGCTGAAGGTGGTGGTGAGGTGAGATGGGGTTTAAGGCATGTAACTTCATGTAAGGTGGCATGAAATTTCATGGATCGTGTATATGTATATAAAACAAAACCTACAAAGCTTACATGCAGCTAATAATAAAAATAGCTTGCAGCATATGATATATATATCCGTATATATAACTTAAATTCATCAATAAAATTGTTATGCATATACTCTCTTAATATGTTCTATTATACGATACATGTTTGTTTGGTAGATGAAATATTAATGTACATGTTAAATGTGGTGTATAGGCTGTGGAGTGACCGACAGCCGACAGCCGACTATCCGCATTCAGTCCTTGTAATGTACGGTACATTTGTAAGTGGTGTATAGGCTGTGCGAGTGACCGACAGCCGACAGCCGACAGCCGACAATCAGGTTCTATATAAAGTAACACATCTTGGCCTACATGTTAATGTGTGGTGTATAGTCTGGGCAAGTGGCCGACAGCCGACAGCCGACAATCAAGTTCTATTTATAGTAATATAGCTGTAGTGTGTAGTCAGTGCGTGTTGCCAACAGCCGACAATCCACCTTCTTTCTTCCCGTGTTGTATACTAATAGTTCAAGTGAACAGTCGGCATATAAAAAAAACTGTAAATTAAACGAGCCAACGGAATAGCGTGATTTAACTTTTCATGTTTTTATATCTTCATTACACAGATAAGTAATTGATTTTCATTTTTTAACTATTCAAAAGAAGAACAATTAAGTGTATCTTAAATAATTTAAACAGATTACCGGCCATCAAATACATTTTTCTGACATTAAAAATCCTAACCTTCTTTTTTTCCTGCAATATATTATTTGGGTCAACTTCTCGACTTGAATTCTTAAACACATGTGTCCTTTCTTTAGCAACATTGTTATACCCCTTAACTTGAGATAACCTTCCATGCTATTTATACTGATTTGGAAACAATGTTGTACACGCGTTACCTCGCGTGGCATTTAGTGTTATGCTGTGTATTTGACTGGAGAGTTATTTAACGGGTTAGTGAATGTTCTACCCTGCAAAAATGTGTTATATTTATATGTCATTTTCTTTCAAAATGAAGTAAAAAAATAGAATTGGCTTCTTTGATTTAATGTTTCGTAGTAAGTATAACCTTATTATACCCTCACCTACGAAGTGGTGAAGTATATAGCGTTCAGTTCGTCCGTCCATCAATCTGTCGGTCTGTCTGTCCGAGCATTAAAGATCACTGGATTTCTTCAACACTGATTGTCAGAAGCTCTTTAATATTCAACATATACATTCACTGGACATACTTGTTTGGCCTTTTGAAGAACTTTATCAACTCTGACTTAATTAACATAGTCTTGTTAATTTTTTTTCAAAATCTGGGTCTCAATTTTACTTCTCCCAACGGTTATTTTCCGACTTGTTACACTTTTAATATATTCAATAGATGATGTAATAATAAATGACCTAATTTGCATATTTATGCAATTTTTTTAGAATTATTTGTCTACATTAATTATGAAGATTTCAGTTATCCAGACACATCAAGTAATTATTTTTTAGTGTTCACAAAAATTAAATAAAATAAAGGCAGTTATATATCAATCGTTGTCTATTAGTATTATGAAAATAAGTAAAACAAAATTTTGAAAAAAAACGAAAGTCCAAAATGTTGATAATGTGTTTGGATAAACGAGGTTTCTGGGCAAATTTAGTTTTCTTTGGATTTAATGGTTTAATAATTTACTTTAGATCATAATTACTATTATTGAATCTAACAATGTCACTTCTTGTGAAGAGAAAATGGTGATTTTTGACGATTTTATGGTGTTTTTAAAAAAAACACAATTTACCATTTTTATTTTGTATTGAAATGAATTGTTTATATTCACCAAGCAACACATTTATCACAAAGAGTTAATTTGCAAAAGACAAAAACAGGAAATCGTCAATTTAAAAAAATTAGACCCAAGATTCGAAGCGGGCACTGAAATCGGGAAATTTGAAGGTTAAGTTATTTTTTGACAAGAGTAGTCTCGCAGAAGAAAAAGCTAGAATGTTTCTTAAACGTTAAACGTATAACTGCAATGACATGAAAAGTGACATTAAAAAGTGTGGGCGTGCACATAGTCAGACCCTTATTCAGATAACACTAATGGTGTAGGCAAGACGTTGCAAATAATTTTTGAATCAGGAATATCAAACACCTTGTTATTTCATAGGTCATGTGTATCTATTTATACATAAAAACAGCAAAGACAAGGATAACAGAGACAACGAAACAACAAACACAAACAGTTGCTCGGCTTCTCAAAGAAATTGCACATTGTACGTACACTAATGTGTTTCATTTTAAAGAACACTGTACTGTCTTTCTGTCGAATCAACGGAGCATTGAGTGATTTACATTCCTGCAGATGCAAGATATGACGTTGATTTCAAGTATTAATTAATGTCCAAAGGGTATCATTTTTGCAGCATGGTTGGCAGAAGATGGTGAGTCGATGATGTAGATTTCTTTACCAACATATCCCTCAACAGAAAACCCTAGAAGCCACCAAGCTCCACATCCGCATTGAACAGCTCGACACCAGGTTAAACATCAGCTACTTCTATTTTATCTTCACTGACACGATCCACGGACTTCCAATGGGCTCACAACTATAGCTATTTTCCCTAATAACAGAGATTTTCATGACATCCTTTCAAGATCCAGCACTCTATAATGCTCCTTTTCAGTTGCTTTATTGGTTCCACAAGGTTGATGACACCTTCACCACCATAGCCATCATCTCCTACAACATATCTCAACGCCCAGCATCCAAGAATCAGGTTGATCATGGAAACAGAAACTAACCACCATCTCCCCTTCTCATATGTTCCCTTGCAAACTACTGGGCATGGACCTAGAATATCTGTCTATCGCACGCCGTGACACACACACTGACCAGTACACACAATACAGTTTATGTTATCATCCACTAATCAAGCATAGCCACATTCACAAGACGTGATAAAATCCATCCGTCAACCTGATACCCTCAAAAAAGAACCAAAACATCGAAAGGACACATTTACCCCCACTCAATGAATACACTGACACTCACCACAAGCCTTAACCGAGAAATTCGAGTAACAATTCCCTAAATACTTCGGCTATCTCAGCTACAAGATCGCCCGCCTCATCAAGAACAAAGTCAGCATTGATGTTACATTTCCCTCAAGCACCTACTCAAATAAAAGCCAACAGCAGAGGAACCAGCACTACAAGAGGATGCATCTTCAACATGCCATGCAACTGTGGACAAGAGTACATCAGAGAAATGCTGCAGCCTATCATCACAAGGATCAAGGAACATAAAGCGTATGTCAACACACTTGACCAGAAATCCTCCCTTTCTGAGCATACTCTGAACAAGGATCACACTATCAACTGGGAGGCCACAGTCTTGTCAACAAATAGCAACTTGCGCCAAAGAAAACTCCAATAAGCGATTGACATTACAAGGGAACAACCTGCAATAAACCGCGACCAAAGCATCTTCCTAACACGTACTTGGGGATTCACTCATCTCGAACATCTATATTCTGTCGGAGGCAAATCCGAGGAGCACCCACCCTACCATCCATTCACTCTTGTCAGAGCATATCCGAGGAGTCTATACCTATCAGAACCATTCACCGCCCAACCACTTCACACCCAAATCACTGGCCTCTACTAATACTCTCATCACTATGTCTTCTGCATTTCACATCACATCCAAATCTACAATAAAGGCAATTGACTTTCCTCCTTTTACCAATTTGTATTACTGTTATCCAATCACTACTTCAATAAAGCCCACAGGCCATTGCTGATTTAACAATCAACTATTAATGCTCCTCATGTTTGTATCACAAATCATCAATGTATACCACTCACATGCGAATTCATCTTAAAAACTTAATTTAATCTATATCATTGAGTTTTCTCGCCATTGGTTTCTTTACTATATAAATGTATACCATTTTGTTATTTCTTACATTTCACCTGGTGATGGAGTAAGTATATACTCCGAAACGTCTTGTATATTCACATTAAAGAAGTTGTTATCCAGAATATCTCCTTGTTCTAATGTTAAGTAATCATAACTATGTTGGGTTTCATGGGGGTCTTTTTTCAGAATTTGTCAAAAGTAAACATTTACTAACTGAAACTTTATCACTATTTCTTTAGAATATGATTCAATAAACGTAATTATAATCAGCAGTAAATTATTACACCATTAAATCCAATTTTACTGTAAGAAAACCAAATTTGCTCAGAAACCTCGTTTATCCAGACTCATTATCAACATTTTTGCCTTTCTTTTTTTTTTTCAACAAAAAAAGTGAAAATGTGTACTTATTTTCATAATACTAGTAGACATCACTTGATATATAACTGCCTTAATTTTATTTCAATTTTGTGAACACTAAAATATAATTACTTGATGTGTCTGGATAACTGAAATCACGAGTGTACCCTAAAACATTAATTATTCAAAATGCTCAATGATGACAAAGTGTCATCATTCAGTTTCCTCAGGTATATACCAATAGGGTTCACCATGAACAAAAATAGTTTCTATGGACGTCACAAGGGCTGGCTGCCGGACAATATTGCAATGGGGCGGGGTAGCGCAGTGGTTAGCGCGTTCGGGGTCCGGGGTTCGAATCACGCCAGGGGCACGGCAACTTTGGGTGCAGTAAAGAACTGTTCTACACGCAGTTAGGTTTGGGTGCAATGCTATACTGAATTTCAGCGTAGTACCACCCATGGTTCGCTAGTTCTACCCGGTGCTCGCAGGTTTCACCGCAATGCATAGCATCCTCGCGTTGTGGGCTTTCTCCCTGCCAAATACTCTTGAAAGCGGCGTTAAACCCTAACTTACCTCACCTCTTTATTGCAATGAAGGCATTCATTGCAATACAGATGTTTGACTATCCATGTGTCTTGGTTTTTCCTTCATCTCTACAACTTATAAAATACCTCTTGCATATCTCAATCAATTTTTATTCTTTTATTATTTTTCTTATTATTGTTAACATGATAAAACTGTGAACTTTGTCTATTTGAAGGGAAGGGTTTGTTTCCGGAGCAGATCTCTAAAACTATATGACCATACCTCATTAAATTTGTTGTACTGCCTCCCCATATCATGTAGATTTGCCTTTTGGGGTTTGAACTTTTTTCAAAATATTTTTGTTTTGTTTCCATGGCAACAATTTTGACCCTGTTTATTGGAAGAGTAGAGTTTCTTTCCGGAGCGAACTTTTTAAAAATGATTGACCAATTCTCACTTATCTTTTTATACTACCTCCGCATATCATGTAGATGTGCGTTTTGGCGGTTAGAACGTTTTAAACTGTTTAATTTTGTTCTGTTTCCATGGCCACATTTTGGACATCTTTCTTTTAGAAAGGTATTAACTTGAATTGAATTGGGGACAGGAGGAGACACCTGTTTTTACGAGCAAAAATACCTTGCAGTTTAACTATATACTGCAAAAACTTATTATTCATTTATGTTGGCCCGGGGGGATAAGTCATATCATTTATACCAGTTAGTTGGTAATGCACGTATAACGTTTAATGAAATGAAGGGTTTTAGAGTTCTGCTCCGGAAACGTATCTATCCCTAAACAAAGCCCAAATCAAACGAGTTTGTATGGAAACGAAACACATTTTAACAGAAATCTAAAAATATCAAAAGGCAACCGTTTAGTTAGTGGGTACTACATATGCAAAGATTCAGAACGGTCGAGTTCGAGTTTTGCTCCGGAAACGAAATGATTACCTACAGACGAACAGGACGATGACAATAAATGTTTCAAATGACACCGCCAACCCTACCCATTATAAAGCTTGAACTTTTATAATTTGTAGTTTCATTTCGGTTAGGTTTATATGTATATCATGTAAAGACAAATCGAAAATAATAACTTTCCAGAAGCGTTTTATAATAGCGAACATCTATTTACAAAACCACATTATTCTTCTTTCTCAACACCCATCACGTACTTCGAAAATATAAAAAAGTGAAGGATGTTTTATGTTAATTTTCTCTTACTAAATGAAAACTGGATACACGTTAATATCCTGCAATGAAACCATAAAGTACATTGTGCGATGCTAGATGAAAATAAAAGACATTACATTGTAGAAGATTTGTTCAACAATGTGTCGGTCAATTCAAGCCCTCCATATAATTTCATTTAATACAAAACAACGTTGTTTAACTTAGTTATCTTTAAGGTGGAATACTTTTATTATTCAATGGACATTCGATTTCTATAATATTTGAAATAGGATTGGTTCACACTACGACCGCAAAGTTTGACGCGGACATTGTGTTGGCGGAAAAGAGGAAGAAGGAATATAAATTAAATCTGCTGCAATGGAACAATTAAATTATCAGTATCGCCTTGTTGCATAACGGAAAGTCCCTATTTGCTCCTTTGACACTATGTATAAAACAGGGAAATACAGATGACCGACCATTCACTGGCTCACAAAATACATGCAGGGCTGCCTACTTGTACACTTTTGGAATATTTTGTACACTTGAAAGTCGTAAAATATGACTATACATTGTACACCTTTCCCGTGAAAATAAGAATTTTTCATTTCATAAAATTCTGGTTTGAGTAATTGAGAACTGAACTGTTACTGAGTAAAATAAAAACTAAATTTCAGAGTTAATGCCAATAAACAAAGTCAAAGTAATTATTGTTATCAAACGAGAGCACGATATCTTGAAACTAATAGTATCATACTAACTCTATCATTATTGTACACCGAAACATCACACAATACTCCAAAATTGCAATATGTATACAAATTAGTAACAATTAAGAGTAACACGCCTTCTGCCATAAGAAGCAAAAATTAGAGGAGACTGAAAGGCGTTGTAACACGTGTTTGGCGTTAATTCTTTCTCAAAATCGCCATTTATGTGTATACAAAATATGGTTTCGTTAGAGGGTATAATATCTCATTACACCACCTGATAAGCCGTATCCATAGAAAATCCCTATTGGTAGAAAATGGAGCGACTGTGTGACAGGTCGATGTGTAGGTATAATGCGAATTTGAGAGTTCAGACCGCATGATGCACGGTTGACCTTTCCACCATGGTGCAATATTTAGATTTTTTATCTGAGTGTTTACATGTAGGCAGCATTACCTTAGTCAAGTGACCCGACCTCTCTTCGGTCGGCCATTTCAATGTAAACGCCTTAAAATGGCTACTGGAAGGGAAATGGACTCGCATGGCTAAACCGATTGTAACCTGCTGTTTAACCATCTCTTCCATATGTTTCATAACGGTATAGGCCTAAGGAACTATACCGAAAGGTTGCCGTTGTGAAATTAAGAAGTTGATCATCCATAAAATATCCTTGTCTTTCATTTACACAAGCTTCTAGAATGCCTCTTAAAGAGTTGAGCTTGAGATGAGTCCAACGACTTACCCTTTGTTATTGAAGATAAATTTAACACTCCCGTTCAACAGCCATATCTTCTAAGCACACAACTAACTTAAGTCCGTGGAGTCAACTCCCCTAGATCCTTCCGTTACCGTATATCACATACAAAATAAATGTACTGATTAATCCATTGAGTCAATGTTTCATTAGCTCTTCGATTTTCTTTTCATCTGTTTGTTTGTGTTACATTTGGAGCACAGTGGTGTAGTGGTTATCGTGCTGGCCTCTCACGCCAAATGCCCGGGTTCTAATCCCGGTGGAGACACCGAAGATGGGTCTCATACTGTGTCGTGGCAAGGCATGTCACATTGCACTCAGTCCATCCAGCTGTATGAATGGGTACCTGACTATAACGGTGGACATGGCTTCTTGTAGCGCTTCGGCAGTCTCGAAAGTACATTTCCGTCTATGTTATAATGCGTAGCGCCCAGAGAAACCACTCGTTGATTGGATTGTTTGCGCAATACAAGAACACTTATTATCATTAACACTTAAACTTCTTTCAGTACGTAAAAAATGTTTATCTGGCAAAAGGAATAGTGATGCTATTCGGAACATATAAGTTATAGTAAGTTACAACTCACTCACTCCGGCGTACGGGTTGGGGGCAATGTATTTTGTTTTTTAAATTGGTGAACATGTTGTGACGTTGAGTGTAAAACTGTGTACTTAAAACTTACTGTGCTTAAAACTGCTAGAAATCTAATCTAATCTTTGTCATCATGGAAAGAGTTGGACTGCTTCACTTTTCTAATGGGTAACAGCCGTGTGCTTTTTGTTCACTCATCCATATGATAGAGTGTCTAACTAATGGTGTGTTTGACTATTGGGGTTCCACCATCCTGGACTAGGCTTTAGTGTATCGGCGTACAGACCGGAAGACGACATCATCCGTAAAATTCGCTTCAATAAACATGTCATTCATATTATACCAGTATTTTAAAACGATTATTTCGAAACATGGATCGATATTTTATTATCGTGTATTGGCGTGGATTGCATTGTTTTAAATATTATATTTATATTTTTATATCAATCAATATTATTAAAAAATAAATCAGCTAGCGTTCTAATTGTCAAAAGCAATCTCATGAAATTTTGTGAAATCATAAATGTTAGTTTAATTCAAACTCAACTCTTGATCACAGTTCGATTTCATTTTGATTTTTGTAAATTAATAATAAAACGTGCTAGTTATTGTTCAGCTCATGACTATCTTAAAACTATGACAACCAACTATTGAATACAAACAACTCTACGTACTTCTAACTGCATTACTGTAAAATTAACAAACGATACATACAAGTGATAACATGTGAAAAATCATACACGCAACTTGTGAATGTGTTGTAGTAATAGGGACTGGGTCTCAAATAGGAATCGGTCTCTAATAGCAGCCGGGGGTTACACGTGCGTAAAGGTGAATAAGAGCCGGGCCTCTTATAGGGACACGGTTTATATGGCAGCAATGATTACACCCTACTAGATAGATTACTATTTAAAGGGACATAATCTTGTTGGTGGGGTCACATATATGTCCAATGTTATAATTTGTTTTATTCAATTGAAAATTATCAACAGTCAGTTCCGTATAACGAAAATAAAACCATTCTAAGTCGTGATCTTGATCGAAAACCAGAGAATGACCCTTGGCTTGCTGCAGCCTTTAAGTCAAACGTAATTTTGGAAACTTTAATTAAGTTGATAGGAAGATTTACTTCTATAGTGTTTAATACGTCTTATGACCAGTACATTCGTGAGATAGAGCCATTATTGTCGGCTACTGTACATGTGTGAGACCTTCCTTGGTTTTCATTGAAACTTATATAAATTTGATATGTTAAGTATTTGGGGGTCAATATGAAAGTCGATTAAGAATATATAACCTAAACCAGCACCTATTTTAGAACCAAATAAAATATCATGCAAAACTGATCATGCATTTTGAAATGTTCCCACAACAATGTAAGAGGGTTAACCTACCATGCTAAATTCGGTTTACGTCAAACCGCGAAGAATTTATGTATCAAAGGTTGTTTCATGTATTGGTCAAACCCACAAATATAATAAGGGTCAGGTCGAAAGGCGGCGGGATAGCGCAGTGGTTAGCGCGTTCGGCTTCGGATCTAGAGGGGTTCGAATCCCGCCGGGGGCACGGCAACCTCTGTCTGCAGTAGATAACTGTTCTACAGCAGTAAGTTTTGGGTGCAATGCTACTCTGAATTTCAGCGTAGTACCACCCATGGTTCGCTTGTTCCAGCCGATGCTCGCAGGTTCACCGCAATGTATTGCCGCATTGCATTGCGGGCTTTCTCCCTGCCATAATACTAGCAGCCGTGATATAAGTGAAATACTCTTGAAAGCAACTCACCTCACCTCACCTCGGGTCTCAACTAAGAGCCGGGCCTCCAATTAGCGCCGGGGGTAAGAGCCCTAACAAGTTAATAAGGGCCCGGGCCCGTCTTAGAGGAAATACGGTATCCCGTTTGGCAGTCATCATAGCAGTGTGTGCTCCAGTGGATAGGCGTGTTGACACTCATGTGACAACTTCATAACTTTTGAATCTGTCCGCTCCGACGTTTAAATAATCGATTACAGGTTAATGAAAGCGAATTGTAATTATTATTGTATTGCATCAATAGAAAGCTTTAAGTGTTACACAAGGCATAATAAGTCCTCGGCTGTCCAAAATACTGTAAAAAAGTGTGCTACAATGCCTTTAATAAATTAATAGCAAATCATATAATAAGTCTATAAAAAGAAATAAAAAGAAACTAAGCACTTTTTAATTAAAAACGGCATCATCATCGTTTATCTCATATTCGTTTGGGACTTTCAATGACACACATATTTTAGATATTGCTAAAAATGAAATATAATGTGCACATTTGAACAAACAAACGAATTCAGAAATAAAAATAGGGGACACAAGAGATAAGTCATCACTTCAACGTCATTTCTTAAATTACCTACAAAAACGTAAAAACCTGACGTCACGGCAGTTTTGATGAGTTCAAGTGACGGCCTTCCCTGTAATATAACCATTTAACATACTATCAATCTACATGTCAGAGTACATGTTGAAATAATAATTATCAGTTGACTATACCAGGTGATTTAAATTTGTAACTAACTTGAGATACGTATGTCATTCGAATAACACATATAGTAACATATTTACCTCGAATATAGGTAACGTTATGCGGCATGTCATAAAATGACCGTTAATAGGCGTTATGCCCTTAACGATGTAATCCATATATTTTGAGATTTATTCGCAACAATAATAATGTGTTTGTTATTACCGTGATTATTTGTTTCAATGCGTTGAACTAATTTCCGATATAAGCATGCTAGTACGGCGGCAGAATCCCAAAATTTATTTGAGGGTGGGACGGATTGTTAAAAGCTGGCATCCACCAGAAATCACTTGTATAGAAGTTACCTAACAAGAAAAAACGGATGCCAAGTTTATTTCGTTCAAATAATTTGTACAGAACGGTTTAAAATCAAACCCCGAAAGTCGCGACGCCCGTGAATAATGGCGATTTGTTGTATAACAGCTAGCATCACGCAGACGTCCTTGACCTCTTGGCGTACGTAACATTTCTCAGATTTGTTGACATTAAATGCTTTATGGTGAAGACAATGCGATGATAAATCGTAAGTATAACTGGAATTTATTCTAATGTAATAACAGTTGCTTCAACCATGGTGGCAAACTACTTCACAGTATAATATTTAACTTCGATCTCATAAATATGACGTCATTACCTAACATTTTAGACGTCCCGTAATGCGACTCACAGATCTAGGAAATTGGTGTTGCAGACACTTTTCTCAGTGATATCGTTAACAGTACCGTTTCATTGTCACATATGAACCTTAATGCCAGCAAAGTTTACTTAATACCCAAATAATCTTAAGGATTTTGCACAAAGTGTTTTCAAGAAAAAATGCGCGAAAACTGAAGGTCTGTAAAAAATAATGTCTACCTAACAACGTATAGGGATGCAGTTACATAAACGAGTCTCAGACGGGTAATTAAGTTTGTTTGGTTGTTATTTTTTACAGTCGTTGGCAATGATGGTTGAATTATGTGAAACCGGATGAAAATAAAATGTCCAAAATAGGTCAGTATTCAAATTTCATTTTAAATGTGGTATTCTTAATAATAACTGAGTAAAGCTCGTTTTTTTAAAATAGGAAATTTATATTATTTGTAGTTATGCGATAGATGTGGTGTTATATTATGTAAGATTACGCTTTAATAATAACAATAATAATAATAATAATAATAATAATAATAATAATAATAATAATAATAATAATAATTTGAAGGAGAAAATTAATAGTTTTCTGTTTCAAATTGTTTTGGTCAACTGCTAATAGCAATCCTGTGTTATGGTGGTGAAATATGGGGTACATCCTACTGTAATACTATTGAATCTATCCATGTTAAGTTGAGACGCTCTTGTTATTTACGGATGTATGTATATGTATTTTGGGCCGGAGGCCTTTTACTGAGTAAAAATGTCTGTCTGTCTGTTTGTTCTGATGGCACGTGTCAAAATGTTATTAATTAATTTACTGTTATGATTTTCTTTTTTAGAACTCCTGATGCTGTTTCTTTGTTAATCAAAACTGCAGATGAAATGAAATGAAGAAACATGAGTGGTTAGTATTAAAAGTCAAATATATCTTATCTTATTCAGCATTAGAAAAGAAAAATAAAGTGATTGATGTCTATTTAATATTTTTATTTCAGTCGGCCTAAATGTATCCATTTTTATCTTTCAGGAAAAGGGAAATAATGGAGGCGGCTGCACAGATAAAAAGGAAAAGATCATCAGAAAGTCCAACCAATTGGAAATTGTGCATTATCTGTCAAGTTGCCGACAAGAAAAATATCCTGAGGCAAATATCAGAAAATGGGATATCTCGACTCAGAGAAGTGGTTTCGGAGAGACAGAAAATGAGGGACTATGCCAATTGGGATATGTTACAGCGTCACGGTAATGTAGACTTGAACAGCGAGTCTCAGGAACATGATATTTTGTACCATAAAGGTTGCTATAGCTCCTTTACAAGCTCATCACATTTGGACAGGCTGAGAAAGAAACACCAGCGTAGCGAAACAGATCCTGATGATTCCAATGTCAGAGAAAACAATCGTGCCACACTCAGGAGTTGTCTTCCCGCCCTTAACACATCATGCTGCATTTTCTGTCAAAGCACCACAACAGAAAAAACTAGCCTCATCACTACAATGCATGTCTCTCAGAAAATCATTTCATTGGCTCAGAAGGATACAACTATGAGATGTAGATTGGCAGGATACAGTGATTTAGTTGCAGCTGATGCAAGATACCATTTGAAGTGCTATGTTCTGTTCATGAGAAATTCACAAAGTCAAGAGAGTTTGGAGAAATCTGATATTCAACAGGAGGCATTGAGGCAGGTAATTGAGTCTGTATCCGCTGGTACATCAATAGGGAACATTTACAGCCTTGCAGATGTCTGGGATATGTATTCAACATTACTTGCTGAGCATGAAGTTGAAGTGGGATCCTATAAGGTAAACCGAAAGTGGTTTAAACAGAAGCTCCAAAGCAACAAAATAAACTTTGTCCCTCAGCTACATCAACAGCAGCCACTGTTAATCTTCCCTAAAGGCAAAGAAAAGGAGCTAGTCCAAACTTTGAAAGATCAAAGTGATGAATTGAATGATTAAAAAGTTGATGATTCTCTTAAGTTGACACATGCTGTGGAGAGAGATGAAATGCTGGCTCTCTATCACACTGCCATCAAGATCAGAGAAGATGTCAAGAAATGTCCATCCCTACCTGACTGTTCAACGATACGAAGTGAAGATGCCAAGGACATGATACCCAATAACCTGTACCTGTTTTTGAATGTCCTATTGAGAGGAGATGGCGAGGCATTGGAGGAAGATGAAGACACTCGGCGAATAGTGATGAGCATTGCACAGGACATCATATTCAAGGTTTCCAAGGGAAAGAACATTACCCCGAAGCACATTGGTCTTGGAATGGCTATCCATCAGGCAACTCGGAGCAAACATCTTGTAAATCTCATTTGCAACTCAGGGCACTGTATCAGCTATGATCAAGTCCGTCGAATTGATACAGCCATTGCCAGGAAATCCATTGAAGCGTTCATTCAACATGGTAATGTTCCAATTCCAATGAACATTTCGAAAGGCAAATTTTTCCAGTTTAGTGCTGATAACATTGATATCATTGAAGAAACTCTCGATGGAAGGGGGTCGTTTCATGCCACTCAAATGATTGCTTTTCAAAGAGCACCAGCAAATGATGATGAAAACCAACAACAATGTCAGCTTCAAATTGAACAGGAAAAGTCGCTCACTTACAACGGAGATCTGCAAACACTATCAACGGCACCAAATGCAAACACAAGAACATCTCCAATCTATGTGGACACTGACCTTGAGTCATTGGTGGAAACACACCCCGACGAAAACACAAGAATGAAGGAATTAGCATGGATTCTTGCTAGAATCCATGACGAGTCAAGGTCTACAGTGCCATCCTGGACTGGTTTCAATCAGATTGTAACAGATGATGAAGAGGAACTGACAACTGTTAGCTATCTTCCAATCATCAATGCGCCCGCCCATGACAAAGATACTCTTTGGACTGTCATCATGCGTTGTTTGCAGATATCTCACCAGTTGAATCCTGACCAGTCGACAGTACTAACACTTGATGAGCAGCTTTATTCAAAGGCGAAAGAAGTTCAATGGGCAAATGCAGATGCTTGTAAAACACTGTTTCTCAGGTTGGGAGGTTTCCACATTGCAAAGAACTTTATGGTCGTCATTGGTAAACACTACAGTGACTCGGGCATTCTTGAGACGTGGGTAGAAAGCTCTGTATTTGGGGAGAACACATGTCAAAACATCATGGCAGCAAAGTGCTACAACAGAAGCATACGAGCACACAAGTTGACTTTTGAGGCGCTGTGGCATCTTTTGTGGCCACCATTTGTGACTTGGGTAAACACCAAAGGAAAAGATGCAAAGAAACTCAAGATTATTGCTGATCAGTTGATTTTCTCCATCGCAAACAAAAATGAAGACGAGACCAACAGTAGCTTGCACAGTCTTGAGAAAGAGTTGGATGAAGCAAAGATTGTGGATCTTCTGCGTGAGTACAGCACGGTTCTGTCACCAACAAGCTCCTACTGGTACAACTACATGGAGATGGTTTCCATTCTGCTTCAATTCATCAGGGCCGAAAGAACTGGGGACTGGAAACTGCATCTATCAGCATTTAGCCGGATGCTTCCATGGTTTGCTATATACGACCACACAAACTACACAAGCTGGGGAGCTGTTTATCTGACTGAAGCCAGACAACTGGAACACAAGCATCCTGATGTGTTTTCCGAGTTTATGGAGGGGAATTTTGTTAAGACTTCAGCAAATTCTTTCAACCAGATCTCGACTGACCAAGCACTGGAACACGTGAATAAGATTGGCAAAATAGATGGTGGGTTGATAGGCATTACAAGATCTGATGCAGCACGAGATAGGTGGTGCCTCACTTACAACGAGAGAAGCCGCATCGTTGATGAGACCTGTGCAATGTTGGGAGTGAAGCATTCCGCTCACACAGAGGATGCTCCAGCAAGAAGAGAATCAGGACAAGCAAGGGTGAAAAGGGATGTGGATGATGTTAAGAAGTTGGTGTCCCAATTGAAAGAATTCGGCGTGTTCAACCACGAGAGTCCAACAATCTTGAGTGTGTCTTCCCATGATGTCGCTTCACAACAAATCACAGATGCTCTTTTGTCAGCTTTTTCAAGAGGCAAAGCAAAGTTGAAGACATTTCATAAGCCTCAGTGCCAACAAGGCAGATCTTGTACACTTTCTCAGCACCGAGCTTATTTCAAAGGCACAACAGTTGTATCCTGATGTTCAAGTTGTCACAGCAGGTGGCTACAAGGATCTATTGCAAGTCGGACATTCCCAACAGCTGCAGGATGTACAGACACTATCTTCCGATCATGAGGAAGCAGACACCAGGATTTTGCTACATGCTCAAGATGCCCGAAGCAGTGGCTTTGAACGCCTTGTGGTCTGTTGCAGGGACACTGATGTACTGGTTCTCCTGGTTCATTATGCCCAAGACATCGGTGGAGAAATATGGTTCAGGACAGGAACATCACAAAAGAGACGAATGATTGCAGTACATGAGATGGACATACACCCCGTTCTGAGATAATGTTTGCCCGCATTCCATGCTATCACAGGATGTGACACTGTCAGCCAGTTCTATGGAATCGGAAAGAAAACAGCATGGAAAGTTTTCTGTAGTGATGGATTCTCACTTAGTCAATTGGGTAGAGCTCCCTTGACAGACAAGGTCATTTCGAATGAGGAGGAATTCATTTGCAAATTGTATTGTCCTGGAACAACTGACAGGAACATCAATGCTGTGCAACACTTTTTATTCCTGAAAGGTGTTACAGAACCGGAGAAATTGCCACCAACTCATCAATGCCTGATTGAACACATAAAAAGAGCCTATTACAAGAGCTCTGTTTGGTATTCCTCCCTTCTGCCAATCCAGAACCTGCCTTCTCCGCTTGGATACGGGTGGTGTGCAGATGACACCATGGGGCTCAGACCGGAAGTACGCGTGAAAGACCCGATCCCTGTGGTATGTACTGAAATCCTGCATTGTAGATGCAAGAACTGTAACAGTGGAAGGTGCAGTT
The DNA here is from genome assembly GCA_936450465.1 of Gibbula magus. Lineage (NCBI taxonomy): Eukaryota > Metazoa > Mollusca > Gastropoda > Trochida > Trochidae > Gibbula > Gibbula magus. The sequence goes on from OW388301.1 coordinate 46,707,348, forward strand.
GCCGTGCAAAACAAATGACTTGCACAAGTGGATGTGGCTGCAGTAGCAGGATGTGTAGCAACCCCTTCACAATGACGGATGACACCCTTGATGATGACATGTGAATTTGGACATTTGGGACGTTGTATTGGGCCAATAATTTGTTGAGGTAATGTACAAATACAATCAAAGGTTAATAACTTGAATGTCTGATTACATCTAGTAATTAAATCTTGTTGAAATAGTAATAGTTTGATTATTTATTGAAAAGATATTCACAGTATGTAAATACGGTCTGTTTTCAGGCGACCCATTGCTCGAAATAGGGTTATTCAACTTTGACCCTCCATAACTAAAAAAATATGATCGATATCAAGTGGCATCTGGGTGATTATTGATGTACATATACCACAGTTACTTTATATATTGGGTGCCAGCTTTTAACAAACAGTCCCCCCTGCACCTATTTCTAGGCCTCTTTTGAGATTCTGCCGCCGTACTATGCATTTCGGAGGCGATTAATTTCCCAAGTAAAAAGTTTGTGACCTACTGTTGTTTACATGTTTACACCCCATTTTTATTTCATTACACATGTTCTGTTGTTGAAATCATATATGTCTGTTACTCTTTCTAATCGTAATTCTTTACTTTGAATAAACATTAAAATGACAGTGGTAATCATAATTCATACGCCTGACCTAGTTAAGCGGGCATATTGAAGTAGTTGGATTTCACCTGTGCATAGACTGTTTTCCTGTAATATATTTTTCGTACACATGCAGCTGTAGGCTATTTATAAGGTGTTGACAGTCACAAAGGAGATATATATTCATATTCATGATGCAGTTGTAACTGTGTAATACCCCTGATTACAAGCTTAAATTTGATATATTATTATTAAAAAAATATCTTATCTTATTTAAAAAAAATTGTATTCTCTATGTCTGTAATGTCTGCATATTAAGTTATTTATTAACGGTTAAATGCTGTGATATTCTCAAAATGACTGAAGTAATTAATCACTGATGTGACAACATGTCAAAGACGATGATTTTACACTTATTCGTATATTAAACAGTTGGCAGCTGTGAAGTAACATAATTAACCCATGTTTTTTAAACTTTCGGCCACTCGCATAGACTAAATACAACGAACTAGATTGTGGGCTGTCGGCTGTGGGCTGTCGGCTGTCGGCTACCACACGGACAATACACGACACATACATGTGTTACTCTGAATAGAACCGCATTGTCGGCTGTCGGCTGTCGGTCACTTTCCCAGCCTATACACCACATATACATGTACATTACAAGGACTGAATGCGGATTGTCGGCTGTCGGTCACTTTCCCAGCCTATACACCCGGCACACATACATGTACATTACAAGGGCAGAATGCGGATTGTCGGCTGTCGGCTGTCGGTCACTCGCACAGCCTATACACCACTTACACATGTACTGTACATTACAAGGACTGAATGCGGATTGTCGGCTGTCGGTCACTCCACAGCCTATACACCACATAAAGCATGTACATTCATATTTCATCTACCAAACAAACATGAATCGTATAATAGAACATATTAAGAGAGTATATGCATGACAATTTTATTGATGAATTTAAGTTATATATACGGATATATATATATATATATATATATATCATATACTGCAAGCTATTATTATTATATATAATTAGCTGCATGTAAGCTTTGTAGGTTTTGTTTCATATACATATACACGATCCATGAAATTTCATGCCACCTTACATGAAGTTCTTGCCGGGTTTAACGCCACTTTCGAGAGTATTTCACTTATATTGTGGCTGCTAGTATTATGACAGGAGAAAGCCCATGTGGCAATGCGGTGAAACCTGCGAGCAGTGGCTGGAACTAGCGACCCGTTGGTGGTATTACACTAAAATGCAATGTACCATTGCATCCAAACCTTACTGCGTGTAGAACAGTTCTCTACTGCAGACAAGGCGGCCGTGCTCCTGGCGGGATTCGAACCCCGGTCCACTTGATCAGAAGCCGAACGCACTAACGACTGCGCTACAGGCACTGAAAAGTTAGTTCCGTTTGAAGAAGAACTGGTAAGGTGTGTCCGGTCGAGTTGCCATGTTGAGTCTCTTATTACAGAAGTAGTAGAACTCCGGCAGTTTGTGGGACCAGCCAGCACTCGATGACAACTTGACTGTGAAATAGTCTGCCATGGTACGGTTGAATCGTTCCACTGTCCCCTGGCTCCAATGGCATTGCGTTTTCAGGGTTTAACTATCTGTCAAACACTAATGTGACATAATTATGAACAGGTATGTCATAGACTTCCAATACTTCATCCTCAATGTTTAAGTTGTGCAATCAATAGTGTGGAGCTAACTCTGCTTCCAGGTATATGCATGTCCATGTTAATGAGAGTGTGATTTATATTAACGGTTTGCAAGAATTTAAAATATGCATATTAAAGCCAAATAAAATTTTATGAAACACAATGGATGCACCTTTAACATCAACATGTAACTTTTAAGCTCCTCTAACTAATGGAAGGAAATGTGTCAATTTTGACGAAAACTCAACCCAATTGGAAAGAAATGAGCCCGTTATGGAAGAAAAACCTCCTTTTCTCGAAACAAACGAAGCATATCGATGATTTCACGGTCATAACAGAAACCTGCCGGTCATGATGTAAGGGACAATGTTCAGATTTGAAGAAGGGTTGGTTATTTCCTTGAATTCCAGGTCAATGACGGAAATGCACACATCTTGCAATGGGGTCGGAAAAGGGATCTTCCGTTTCCATCATTAATGTTTTTAGTTCTTACTGTTTTGAATGAATTGTTATGGTGCTAATGTTAAAACAGCTTACGATGTGCCGACTGTAACTATGAAAAAATAAATAAATGTTTTGAAATGATATATCAAAATATAATATTACATTGTTATATTGTTATATTTTACTTTATCTTTATCACAAAAGGCTCTCTTTTTGTCATTCGAAAGAGATTTCAATTCCTTTTTCAAGTTTTTGTTGGTAAAATGTTGCTGAAAGAAGGTCAAATTGAGCCGTCAGCAACGGTAACCTGGGCACCCATTTCATTTGTCAAAGCAAAATGGCAATAGTTGTGCGATCGGTGTATTACATAACACATTAGGAAATCTTCTCGCATGCTCCTCTTTAGTGACATATGGTTACTTTCAAAATCTGTGCAATGGGACGCTGTCGTATTAAAGGTAAATCCATTGTGTTGTTTGGGGTCACATATTCCAAATGTCATAAAATGTGTTACTTTATCGAGAAGTACCGATTGTTACCGAAAAACATCATTTTGACGATACTCGACTTACATGTAGTATATTGATTATATGGAGGTAAAAGTAGTTATTTTTGATCGAAAACCGGACAATGCTCTGCGTGTGGCGCGCGCCAATGAGCAAACGTCATTTTGGAATCTTATTTATAACAGACAAATGATAAATTTGGGTTGATCATGTTAACTAGGTCATATAACTACTATGCATGTAAATGGGGCGTGCAGTTTCTGTTTCTACACATTCATAATGATGTTACTCGATTTTAATTGGAAACTAGTAATTATGATGTATTTGGCGATTGGAGATGAATATGCAAGCTGAGTGAATTTATTTGTACTGTAAAAATCACATATGGTGAGTCGGAACGTATTAAAGCCTAATATATTTTTATGAAACACAATGGATGTACCTTTAACATTAAATTTGAAACTAGTAGTTATGAGCTAAGGCGTTCTTTATTCCAAACCACATACTATTTCAATTAATGTTGTCCTATTTCTTAAACCTGAAATTATTTTACAAATTGGGTCAAACTGTCGTCGCCGTCTTATCAGTGTAGAACAAGCGGAGCTGAGATATCGTCGGTTATGCACCTGCTTATTCCGTTGTTGAAACAACACTGATGATTAAACTGTCGAATTACTACTAAAAGGGTAAGTTGAACTCATTTTAATGGCACAGACCTATAGACTCGTTAATTCCTTTTACCTAGACGCAATCAACAATAGTATTTTATATTCAATTCATCTCAACTTCGGACAGCAAGAAGTAAAAACATTATTGAAAGAAACGGGAGATCCATTTTTCGACGGCATTGTAAGGTGTGTGCATTTCCGTCATTGATGAAGAATTCAAGATCATTACCAATCCCCAACATGGCGGCAGGTTTCTGTAATATTATCGTGAAATCTCCAATATTGCTGCGTTTCGAAAAAAAGGAGGTTTTCTTCATGACGGCTGCATTTCCATCTAATTTGGTTCGGTATAGCTTCAAAACTGACATATTCCCTCCCATTTTTTAGGGGGGCTTGAAAGTTACATTTTGATATCAAAACACAATAATCTAGTTGTTTCTATAACCTTAATTTCTAGTCAAAACTAATTAGAAATTTAAGAAATAACACCTTGAGAATAACCACATTTAACTATACTGACGTAATAAAGAAAGTACACACCTCAGTTGGTTTTATCATTATATGATTTTCAATTACAAATAACTTTTAAAGTTTTCGAAGTCGTATTCTGAAAAGTGCAGGCATTGAGTTATCAGCCAAGGAATACTTCTACGTGTGGTTTTTAATTTCTTTGATAATTTTTTCAAAAATTATTTTGGATAAAACACAACTGTTCATTGTCATATAAAGCAATTTATTTGTGAAGATCAGTAAATGTGCCTTGTTCTGCACGCATTTACAATATTTTAAACATATTTTTCAAGACGTATCAACTGTGAAACTTAAGGAAACTAATGGGATGTTTCTTTTCTTATATATTCCACTTCCAATGCGCTTTCAACTCCACTGTCTATATTATGATCATAAGAGGAAAAAAATGTAAAACGTATGTCAAATAGAGGTACATGTATAGGTCGTGAAAACGTGGACCACATTGGTGTAATACTGCTCCCCTCTCACGTCACGGTCCGGGTTCGAATCCCGCGCAGAGGAGACATCAAACGTTTGTGACCTTGGTCGGTACTGTGTTGTGTCCCTGGGCGTTTAGTCACAAAGCATGCGCAGAGAGGAAGTGCAATGGACCGTCCAAGGTCTGGAAGACCTACAGTCACTACACCTCGAGTGGACCGGCACCTTCTTTGACAAGTCCTCAGCTAAAACGTCTGTGGTTACCAAATAGTAACATCAGCACCAGAACAGTCAGAAATCGCCTCAAATCGGCAGGACAAAAGGCAAGAAGGGTAATCAAAAGTCTCTTGTTGAGAGACCATCATAGACATGCACGTTTGGCAAGGTGTTTGGACAGACAACACTGGAATTTGGGGACCTGGCAGAAAATCCATTGGTCTGACAAGAGTCGATTCTTGCTCCATGTTACTGATGGGCGTGCACGTGATTGGAGAATATAGCTTATACCCCAACCTCACTGATCACGTGCCGTTGTTGATTACATGCGAGCCAACGCAGTGACAACTTTACCCTGGCCAGCAGTAAGCCCAGATCTGAATCCTCTGGAGCACATGTGGGATATTCTAGGGCGGCGACTCCGGGCTCGGAACCCTCCTGTACAGAATTTACAAGAGTTGGAGGCAGAGTGAACAAGAACAGATCAGACGTCTGACTGGAGGCATGAGACATAGGGTGCAGTGTGACAACTGGGTACGTGGCGGTCCTACCAGATACTGATCTTTCTTATTGAACATGTACACTAGGGTCTACAAAGAGCATTAAGAAGTGACAATACCAATGCGAATGTGTTTTGTTTCACATGCAGCTCCACACATTTGAGGATATTGTGTAATGGTAAAAACAGTACCTGTCTAAACATGACGTCATCGCTATCAAATAATGATAACATCTACATATTGTTGTGTTTCTGTCTTGCCAGATGACTGTTCTATCTTAAAAATAATAATCTCAGACTAATTTAATATCAAGGGGTGCTTAACTTTTTTCTTTGTGTATATAAGCGGACAAATTACAAGTATGTATTTATAACATAATAGCTGAATAGTTTCAAATGGCAAGAGGATAAATATACTACTGTACTCCATTAGCTTAGTATGCTTAAAGATACACTGTTGGTCGGAGATGCTCACTTGATGTCATCTTTTCTTTAGTAAATTGAAGCTCTTGTGGTAAAACATTACTGAATTGATTAGAATTGACCTGTCGGCAACCTTAGCCCTCTGTTTCATTTGCAATGGAGTTAGGCTTTGACTTTATATCATCGGGGCCATTTCATAATAATTGAGGCAATCAACTCGCATTGGACTAAGATTTATTTAGCGACTTAAGGTTACCTTTATATTTTGTGCAATGGAACGTTGCAGTATTAAAACTTAATGTTAATATAGTTGGTGCAAAGGTTTACTTTTTCCAAACCATATCATATTTGAAATAACGCTGTCCTATTTCTAAAAAATGAGATTATTTTAGAAATTGAACCATACCATCTTCACCTTCGTATCAATGTAGAACATGGTGCTGAGTTGAGATCAATAAAATAAAATTCATGTATCAATCTGTTCAACGCTGCTGTTTTTTTTTCAAAAAAATAATTCAATCACACTTCATTTTAGGCCAGAGGTGGTACTGGGGAACTGAATACATGTACATATATAACTAAATCATTGTGTTACAACCTATAAAAAACCAGTTCTTTTCAACGTTAACATCAGGAACCTATATGTCTTATTTTTATATAGTATTTTACAAAATGTAATTATGTATCCAATTGTTTTAGATCAATCGCTTTGACCTTTGATTAAACCCCGATTTCATCTTTCTGAACTTACATGCAACGAAATAAACTATCATTATCAAATGAAAACAGATTTACCTTCATAACAGGTGTCCAGGTTTTGTTGAGTCACGCCAGAGTCACGCCAGAGTCACGACACAACGTCACGACGGACCCCTCTCCGTCACATTACTAACAACATTTATCATACATATATCTTTAGATAACGATATCATGTTAAAATTTGATATATTTATTAGTAACATTTATTTCTTCATTAATACAGTCGGCGAATCGCAAACTGTTTTAACGTTAGTACCATAATTACTCATTTTGCTGGTACCTGTAGCCTCGTTAATTGATTAGCGAGACGCAATCAACAATAATACTTTAATTTCGATTCATCTAAAATTTGGACAGTTGAAGTAAAACATTACTGACCAAAGCCATTGTAAGGTGTGTGCATTTCCGTCACGGAAATTAACAATTTTTCTTCAAATCTGGACATGGTTCCTTTTGACATGTTTCTGACATGATTTTCTGTTATTACAATATGGGGTCACCGATATTGCTATGGTTCGTTCGTGGTTGTTTCGATCAATGCTGATTGGATGGATAGCGGATGGCAGGGTTATGTGAGCCATGTTCACCTTTTTCTTGATTTATACCCGTTTTATTTTTGTGTCACAAGAGTCTTAAAACATTTCATGTCTACATACAAATATGTGTACAAATACCAATATGTTTTGAACTCTTTTTATGTTTTTTTATGGAAGCTGAGAACAATATTTGGTCAACAACGTGCAAGGGCAAACAATGTAGTAATGGTAGATACTCGGAGGTATTAGACAAATATCTTCCATGATTTGTCTTATTCTCTTACATATGTTATATTTTGCCTTATCATAGAGAAAGTATATGTCACAAACCTATAGTTAGACTGTATTCGTGATTTCCTACCCTCTATGTGTTCAAAAATACGACTATAATATTGCTGTTCAGATTTGATGTTCGCGGGTTGTTTATACATCTTTCCTTAAAGTCATTTAAATGTTAGGTATTTTGAGCATTGCAAATTTCGTTTCTTCTTCTTTCTTATTTGGGTAAAGGCATTAATACATGTTAGTTGTGTGTTTACAATCCATCTTTGAGTACGTGCTAACAACATTTCACATTACTTCATTTAATAATTTCAACGATCTTTTTCAGTTACTGAAGACAATGAACGGATACCTTTTTCTCACCCGGTGCATCATTGTGATAGCAGTTGGGAACGTTATTGGACTAGTGACTTCTGGTAAATCTACTTATTAAACTTCATCAGAACTAAATAGTTTTATTTGATTGACAAGCTCCTATTACTCTACTTTCACTCTTAGATGACTATGAATTATCCATTTTGTTTCATCAAACTTAACGTTTGATTTTAAATGATGTTTGAAACTTAATCTTTTCTACATGATCAAATCCGAAAGGGGAGGAAAATACCTCAAACTAAAGAAGCATGTGAACCCTAAGCTCGGATTTCGCCTTGCAACAGGAATTATCTGACTAGCTGACGAATCAAACACTTTCTTTCATTTTGTGTCAATTTGAAGTCTTGAAACTATCAGAAATGGTCAGCAGGCATCAGCATGCTTTAGAATGTTTCATAAATTCATACAGTAGATTAATAAAATAAAGATTTGAGATGCATATAGTATGAAAAGCGGATAGTTATATTCAATGATTCAGTATTAGTTGGCATCCACTAGTACTATCCTCACTGTGTCAGTTTGCTATTTCGAATAACACATTGACTCTACAGTGAATATATAGCAACATTTTCAGTAGAATGTTATTGATACCGAGATATTTAGGCAAACTTACCCTAAAGCAATGTTAATTATTTTCACATTAATTGTTTAATGAAACTACATAAAATTGCATTACTACATGAACAGTATTACAAAGAGCATACTAACCGGATATTCTTCATTCAGTCATTCTTCAGATCATTGCCATTTATAATCGATTACAGAAACCTAAACTAGGAATTTGTTTCTGATGATTTCCTTCCTTTGGAAGAGTTGCAAATAGAACCAGTGGTTCTTTAACTCAATAGGCTACAGTTGTCAGAAGTTAAAATCTGCAACTGTTGAATAAAGAAGTTGATCATATATAAGTATTCTTATCTTATTAATTTCACATTGTAAGGCTTTGATTGCTATCATTATACAGAGATGTCGTTAATTTATCTTAATGAAGTGAAGAGTGACCTATAGAGAGGATTAAGGGATAATCATCCTGTTTTAACAAGTAAGGTGACACTTGATGCATGTGACTTGTCACTGGCAATTGTCAAAAAGGTGTGCCTGTAGGACCAATCATACATCAGTGTTACAAAGCATACATAACTAGACGAAGATCAAGTTGAATGTGTTAATATTGACATTTTCCGTCCCTTTCAGTAGATAAATGTTTCACCCATGATAATTTCTATGCTTATTAGTTCGCAAAGGTATTATATAATTGTGAAAATACAATAACAGATATATATTTCAGAATGCTAAACAAAAAACATGACAATAACAAACACATTTATAACATAAGCACACCTTTATTCAAGTTAAATGTTTATTACAGGATGTAAATATTTAACATCCTGTAAAAGACCAACATTATCTCATCATTTGCCCAGCTTGAAAACATGATATTGTAACAACACAAACCAACAGATTAACTCGGACATTAAATGTTTTCCTAAATTACGAAACTAGGGTACTAAGACCAAGTACAATGTAGGTTGTAAGTGTATTCATTTGTTAACATGTTGAGACAAAATTAAACATCATAATAATATAACTAATGCATTTGTTATGCCCCTGAATCGGAGATTCCTGGGGTATATTGTTTTTCACCTGTCCGTCTGTCTCTCAACAAAGACTTTAACCTTGGCCATAACTTTGGATTGCTCAGAGCTAGGGCTGTCATACTTGGCATGTGCATACTTTGTGATGAGATCTTTCAGATGAGGTCATCATATTTGACCTTGTGACATTGACCTTGCCGCAGTGTACATTTTCAGGAAACTTAAACCTTGACCATAACTTTTGATTGCTGAGCTAGGGCTTTCATACTTGGCATGTGCATACCTTGTGATGAAAGCTTTCAGATGAGGTCATCATATTTGACCTTGTGACCCTGACCTTGCCGCAGTTGACATATTCAGAAACTTTAACCCTGGCCATAACTTTTGATTGCTGAGCTAGGGCTTTCATACTTGGCATGTGCATACTTTGTGATGAGACCTTTCAGATGAAGTCATCAAGTATTCTTATCTTATTAATTTCACATTGTAAGGCTTTGATTGCTATCATTATACAGAGATGTCGTTAATTTATCTTAATAATGAAGTGAAGAGTGACCTATAGAGCGGATTAAGGGATAATCATCCTGTTTTAACAAGTAAGGTGACACTTGATGCATGTGACTTGTCACTGGCAATTGTCAAAAAGGTGTGCCTGTAGGACCAATCATACATCAGTGTTACAAAGCATACATAACTAGACGAAGATCAAGTTAAATGTGTTAATATTGACATTTTTTACAATAACAGATATATATTTCAGAATGCTAAACAAAAAACATAACAATAACAAACACATTTATAACATAAGCACACCTTTATTCAAGTTAAATGTTTATTACAGGATGTAAATATTTAACATCCTGTAAAAGATCAACATTATCTCATCATTTGCCCAGCTTGAAAACATGATATTGTAACAACACAAACCAACAGATTATCTCGGACATTAAATGTTTTCCTAAATTACGAAACTAGGGTACTAAGACCAAGTACAATGTAGGTTGTAAGTGTATTCATTTGTTAACATGTTGAGACAAAATTAAACATCATAATAATATAACTAATGCATTTGTTATGCCCCTGAATCGGAGATTCCTGGGGTATATTGTTTTTCACCTGTCCGTCTGTCTCTCAACAAAGACTTTAACCTTGGCCATAACTTTGGATTGCTCAGAGCTAGGGCTGTCATACTTGGCATGTGCATACTTTGTGATGAGATCTTTCAGATGAGGTCATCATATTTGACCTTGTGACATTGACCTTGCCGCAGTGTACATTTTCAGGAAACTTTAACCTTGACCATAACTTTTGATTGTTGAGCTAGGGCTTTCATACTTGGCATGTGCATACCTTGTGATGAAAGCTTTCAGATGAGGTCATCATATTTGACCTTGTGGCCCTGACCTTGCCGCAGTATACATTTTCAGGAAACTTTAACCTTGACCATAACTATTGATTGCTGAGCTGGGGCTTTCATACTTGGCATGTGCATACCTTGTGATGAAAGCTTTCAGATGAGGTCATCATATTTGACCTTGTGACCCTGACCTTGCCGCAGTTGACATATTCAGAAACTTTAACCTTGGCCATAACTTTTGATTGCTGAGCTAGGGCTTTCATACTTGGCATGTGCATACTTTGTGATGAGACCTTTCAGATGAAGTCATCATATATGACCTTGTGACCTTAACGGTGCCGCAGTGGACAGAAAACTTCAACTTTGGCCATAACTTTGGTATATCCGGGGGCATCCATGTTTAACAAACACATCTTGTATTATTTTTAAAAGTCAATAACATTGTAAGGGCAGGGATTTCTTTTAATGAAAGTTTATTTATCTTTGCATTATTTGTTAAATTCTGTAAGGCAATACTTATACATTTAACACTTACCAGTATCCGTTCCCTCCAGAAGCATAAAGGTACCGAAACACTGAAGGCAAGCGCTTCTCTCTGTCTTCATCTTGAGTGCTTGAAGAAAGAAAGTTGTAGAAATGAGAGAACGAGCCCACTTTCTTCCATAGGAATAACATGGGGCTTGTCGAGCTTCCCGTGAGTTGGGAGGCTCGCTTGATATGTATAGATAGATGATTCATAATCACGGGGAATCCCCATATATTGATAGTATCTGATGTCATCTTCCTACGACAAGTCTGGAAATGTTGAACTATTATTCATCTGATTCGTTTTTATCTTTGAGGCTATCTAATAATTTGCCTGGTTATAATACTTTCAGATCAACAACAATAGTGTACAGTTTCTGATTACATTTTATAACCTCTATAAATATAAGTGCACTAAGTTCCGAAGATTATCCTTTTAACATAGGAAATTTTATCAAAATGCACGTTGAGACTTGTGTCTTTTTCCAAAAGATCTGCAATAACATTTCAAGAAAAAAGTAAATCGCGGTGAATCGTTAGTCACGTGGTTTAACCGCCATCTTGGATATTTTAACTTTTTAGCTCATCACGTCTGAACAGAACAACAGAAAATAATAACAAATTGATTAATACCTCAGAGAGACACAATATCACCCCAACTAGAATAACCTCGAAAATATATATGACTAATGAGCTTGAAACATTATAAGTTCATCACATTTAACTGTCATTTGATGTGTAAAGGGAGGACCTTCTTACTGTCGTTTTGGCATATATTGTGTTGATGTTTGATGTTGGTCCAACCTCAAAACATATTTCTTTAGACAAGCTTATGATTAAATGTTAAGCCTTACTTCAATGTACATTTGTATATACTCAACCTTTTACTGTTCATAATTTATATAACTTTTGTTGCGTCCTGAGCATGTATCAGTATATGGAAAATGGCGCTATATATATAATTATTATTATTATTATTAATATTATTATTATTATAATTATTATTATTATGTTTATTATTGTTATTATGTTTTACTATTATTATTATTATTATTAACTAGTAAATGTCATTTTGATATATTTGACGATTGGGAATTAGTATGCAAGCTGAGCTAAATTATTTGAACTGACATCAGCACATGAGGTATTTTAACAAATATTAAAAATGTGATGAAGCACAATAAATGCGTTTTATAAACCTTCTGTATTGAATCTGAAGACATAACTGACCAAGTGAGTGGGAATTTGATGCATTGTTGGAGCATTTATGTTTAAGTTTTCAACATGAAACCTTTTATTGTATTCCATTATCGAATGGTACAGCAATGAACATTGATTAATTTCTGTATTCACAATTGTCATCCAGAAAAAATGATAATAATTTTTTAGGACATGTGCTTTAATCGCCATTCTATTTCTTTACAATTGTTCGATTTCAACATACAAACTTTGGGTCTCAATACTCCTTGAGAGTTGAAACCGGTTTTTAAAATGTGCAACAACATAGGACAAATGTCATATTGTCAAATGTCGTAAATAAAACATTTATGTGGTGAATCCGTTTGTTGTCGCTTGCGACTATATTTTGAAATTGAAATTGTAATTATCTATTTCGAGCCAAGATGATTTCAAATCATCTTGCAAAGTTTGAAAAAAGATCCATGCAAAACTCAAAACTCAAACGAAAATAACATGCATGTCTATGGAGATTAAGTAAAACCACGAATATTTTTGGCATGGCACTGTTGATAAGGACCCTCGATCCCTCAGAGCTGCCTTATGTTACCATAAAACGCTGAAGAAATGTTATTCCTCGTATAGTGATAAAGCTAATTGAGATTCGTTATTTGACGGATATTAAAATGGTATGATGATAACCAAAGTTGACAATATCTACGACTACTGCAGTAGCCAGTGGTAGCAGGCCTACATCATCCGACATCAGCTAACACAAGTTCCAATGATTCACATGTTCACATGCTTTCAAAGACATTTCGCATGTTGATAAAAATACACACGAGTAGTCCCTAACGAACCCCATACAACTGATATAATACATCATATGGCATATGGCATATGGCATATTGCATATAAGATTATATAGACCTAATGCTTTTTTGTTTTGACCGAAGCCCAATTGAGGTCGAAATTGCTATGTGCAATGTGCGAATGCGCTAAGATTCATTTCATTTCCGTTTTTAACTCACACAGAACTACAATATCAAACACTTTTCTGATGATGACGTCACACTTTTCAAATGGGGACTCTTTTACTTTTAGTTTTTGGTGTATATGAGGCAAAAGGACCCCCCCCCCCCCCCCCCCCCCCCCCCCCTAAAAAAAAAATTAAATAAAAAAAATAAAAAAAATAGGTGTTCCAAAATGGGACTTGGCTCAGGTCCCCAATTGGATTTTGAGTCCCCAATTGCAGGTATGTATTCTGATTCAAGTCCCCGGTTGGACGGTTTTACAAACACACACATATTTTAGGCCCCTATTGTGTTAGAGTGAAACCACTTGTTAACGAAACTGCATGTTACATAATGGTCAGGTTCATGTTGTCAGTCAACCTCAGTGTGAAGCTGTTAAACATTGATGCACTGTAACACTCTTCCTCTCCCTCACCCTTTCCTACTCCAGACTTCCGCCCCTATCCATCCTTCTTCCCCTCTGCCTTTTCCCCTCCACCGTCTGTCTCTCTCTTTTTCATCTCATCTCTTCTCTTCACCACGTTACATCACATGGTTATTATGTCTAAACTACTATTTATACTTGGACAGCAAGTTTCCTCAAAAATTTAAGTTCTAAGTCGGGTTTTCTTTGATCACTGACACTGAGCTTTATTGGTTTTGGAATTGTTCACGGTCATATGAAGGGGTTTTACCTTATGTAGGGAACTATCTGTTTCAGTTTTCAACAGGACACAACATAAACCCCAATGAGCTACAGAGCCAATGGCTCTATTTTTCTATTATGATGTTTTAATATCATAAATAATGGTTACAATATGTTAATATCCTATCCAGTGCTGCCCTCTGGTTTTCCAGGTATCATGATGTTTGATATTAATTTAAACAAACATGATAAAAGTATTTTTAATTTCAGGGACTACATACATACAGAACGGGTACATAACTTACCCAGGTTCTCTCAATTCAGCCATCAGATTCCAGAACATGGGACCCTCTCAAGTTACTTGTGATGTTGGTTTCTCCCCACAAAAGCTAAGCCTCCCTATTAAGTGTAGTCCCCGTGACTACAGCTGCATTGCAAGATTGGTTTTATGCACTGGTGACTAATTTTCCCTTTAAAGAGGCGGTAGCACACTTTTTTGCAAATTTTATTTTTTCACATTTCGCAGATATAATGATAATTTATGTCATTTACATTTACTTTAAAGGGTAAAACATCTTATTACACAAACCAAGTATCCATAGTAGAAATAACTGTGTTGGGTTTAATGCAAACATTGTATTTTATTATCTCGATTTACAAAAACGATCCCAATGGCTTTACCGAACCTTGTACACTCATTTTGAAACTTGATTTTACGAACAGAGAAGGGTGTTTTACTATTAGATGAATTATTTGTCAAATATACATTTCATCAATTTTTCTGAGCGAAAGAAAAACGTGCTACTGCCCCTTTAATGTTGAACGGACACTTAAAGAATTATTTGCATATATATGATATCCGTTAGAGATGAAAGGGGAAAGGGAAAACAAATAAAATATAGGTAATTTATCAACTGGATTTTGAGTAACCTCTGTTTTCATGTTGTCCACACACATATAATATTTAATGTTTGTGTAACATAATGTTTTTCCATCACTCAATCTATATTGTGTGGACAAATTATTCTTTAAAGTTTAGCAAACTTTGTAGTCTCTCTGGGGATTTACAAGACAAATACTGTCCGTTTCCCATACGGTTTAATAAAGCTCGGACATCCAGGCTGACATGTAACTACCCCGAAAACATGAACCTTTAACGATGACATGTGTCTTACTGTTAACGGACATTAACACAATTGGGCACTTGTTTGACTACCTCCATAAGACAAATTAGGAACAGACCACTCGACTCAATTCTCCATTCAATGGTTAACTTGCCTACTCTATTGTTTCTGTTTGAATAGTTGTGTTTGTGTACCATTACAAATTATTTAAATATTTGCCTGGCATAAATGTATTAGCCTACCCAACATGGTACAGTCACTATATGATAACAAGTACGTTTTATTACGTTGGTTACGTTATAATTCGTCAAACAGCTATCACTTGTCCGAGTCCACCTTCCGTGCCCAACGGATCTTACCACTGTTCATCCACAACATCCCACAACCCAAGTGACAAGTGTACTCTGCAGTGTACAGCAGGCTACAAACCTCTACATGATGCATCTAGTATCACTTGTGAATCTGCAGGAAACTGGACGCAACATACGTCCTGTGTTGGTAAGAGTTTTAAAGTTTTAAAAACGTGTTTCAGCAAAATGAAATGGATTCTTTCATGGTTCCATTTTAACTGGCATAAAATTCTTTATATCTATACAGTTTAAGGTAATGCGCAAAATGTGATCAATACAGATTACTTATACAAGAAACATTCAATCATTCGTTATGTTTTATGAATGCTTCAGTAATGATTTTGGAGACAAAATAATGTTTTAGCAAAATGAAATGGATTCGTTCGTGAATCACATTTATAGTGACATACAATCTTTTCTGTTAATGTATTTTAAACTTAAGGCGACATCAGGGTATTGAATAGGTAATACTACATTGTACAGCTATCACTTGTTCGAGTCCACCTTCCGTGCCCAACGGATCTTATCATTGTTCATCCACTTCATCGCACAAACCAAGTGACAAGTGTACTCTGCAGTGTACAGCAGGCTACAAACCTCTACATGGTGCATCTAGTATAACTTGTGAGTCTTCAGGGAACTGGACACAACATACATCCTGTGTTGGTAAGAGTTTTAAAGTTTTAAAAACGTGTTTCAGCAGTGACACGTGTTCTCTGCAATGTACATCGTGTGATTCATAATGGAATGCTATCAAATAACCGACGCCAATAATCCTAATAAACAGAAGTAACGTTTTTATATATTAAAATTTCTTTCCAGCCATCACCTGTTCGAGTCCATCTTCTGTGCCCCACGGATCTTACCAATGCACATCGACAACGCACAAACCAAGTGACAAGTGTACTCTCCAGTGTACAGTGGGCTACAAACCTCTACATGATGCATCTAGTATCACATGTGATACTTCAGGGAAATGGACACAACATTCATCCTGTGTTGGTAAGAATTTTAAAGCTTTATGTTTTTTCTTGTAATTGTTGCAAAAAAAGCATACAAAGTTCTTCATTAAACTAAAAACAAAAAACGCCCTTATAAAGTATATGCTTAAATCTTTATTCTTGAAGGTCGTAGTATTCAACATCATTTCATTGGTTAGTGAATAACTATTTTCTGATATTGTAAACACATATATCGTAAATGTATAGATGTCCATACTATATTGAAATGTTTACACTAGTTTAAACATCGTGACATCCACCTTCCATGTCTTGTAATATTATCAAAGTTCTAATTTGGAGAGACGAGCTATATTGACATACTTGGCTAAATTCAGACTAGTCTCATGATATTTACTGCACACTTGTATCCGTGAGGTATAACCTTTAAGGTTAACACAATATGTTCTCGTAGATATGCTAACATACTCATTATGATCATCTGCAACTGTGAAATCATAATATGCACTATGTTTTAAAATATAAATAATGAAAGGATAATGTTGATCCCTCGATATTACAAACTATCTATCCTCATGTAATGCATTATATTAGTTATCTGGAAAATATGTACATATTCAGGTTTAAGTTAACTTTAAAAGACTGGAAGTATTAATGCAACGTTGCATTACATCCGCATGAACTACAAAATCAGCAATATTAAGAAATTGCACTCAATCCGAAGACCAAAAACGGCATTCGCTATCGTTAATGTAACAACAATGCTTACACTGCGTATTACAAACCGGTGAAGTTACAGAAGACTATCCAATCTTTTTTGTCAGTAAAGCAAAAAAAGTATATGTAAGAGATGAATGAAATCCTAGCTCAGCTGTTTTCTACAATCTATATTTCCCACTTTGCACACCAGCGACTCTTTCTATTCGTAACATCCCTTAGTGACTTCGGCCGTCTCAACTATTTAATTTTTGACTGTAGGTCAATTGTTAAGAATAATGTGTCTTGTATTGCACCGAAAGTTAGCTAAAGTGAGTTTATATGCTCTCGTATGACCTAAAATAGCTTACAGCACTTTATATTTAACTCAACTGAACTCATTTGCATTTCATAATAACATTATTTTAACTAATGATAAAGTGAAACACTCCCAATAGTACAGGCTTATATTTTACTCTCTAGTTCTGACATAGACTTGGAAAAAGACGAACACTGTTTACAATTTAAAAAAATTATCCAATGTAAGTGCATTATTGTGAGTAAGGAATTCTAAACCGAAAGTACAACTGTAAAACATGTTTTAGAATACATGTCATTTACAATTGCTAACATTCAACCACAAACCCCATTCTTCATTATATTTCATTTATTTTCATTATATTTTCACGAGATTTCTTCTTTTTAATGTCACAAAAAAAATAAAAAATATTTGTTTCAGTTTTACTTTTTAAAAGCGAGGCGAAGTGTTTTGGGGTCGAACACTGCTTCTGAACCAAACATCAAGATTTTGTAATTTTTACAAAATATGACATCAGGTATCTAACGTGCCTATAACACAGCAAATAGTGAACTCACTGTATTTGTTTATTGCCTTTTTTTCTTTTTTATCTTATATCCTTTTTAAATGACATTTTCTATGTATTACAGTATAGTTTTAAAGCTACAACCAATAAATAGTATTGCATCAACAATGCAAACTTGATAACATAATAATGGTATCATGTCGTAACATTGCTAAATATTTGTTTCTATAATCAACTACTGCTGATATATTGGATGTGAGACAAAACTATGGTGAGATTCTTCATATCAAGATATTTTACATATTCATCTCTTCACTCAGATATGTCATGCGCTGACCCTCTGAACGTGAAAAACGGAGTCTATAAATGTGAAAACAGGACACACAAGGAGGGTGACGCCTGCAGTCTTCAGTGCAATGATGGGTACAAAATGACTTCTACTAAGTTTATAACTTGCTTAGCAAACAACAGCTGGTCCACAGGAGGATCATGTACAGGTTAGTCTTCCTATATATACATGTAGAGCATAGTTATATAAAACCGTTACGAATTTGTAAATGTCAATCACGCGGAGAGTTTTTTCTACAATCGGGATATTTTCGTTTTATTCATTATCTTTCAATAAATATATTGGTGACCTTAGAATGACATAAATGGTTCAGTATGGTACAATGTATTTGGGAAGACAAACTAATTATTCAGTGACATTATGAAAGTGACTCGTGGTTTGGACAATTTAAAAGAAGAATATTATCTTGTTAAAATGTATTTTGATAAATTGTATAATTGAATCGTATTATTTTTAAAAAAAAGCACTGCCCATCTCCACCAACCATTAACAACGGGATGTTCGTCTGTCGTAACTACACTCATAAACCACATGATATCTGTGATCTCAGCTGTAATCTTGGATTTAAACCAGACTCCCTGATTACGCACACAGAATGTCTATATAATGTTCTATAGTGAACTGCAAAAACTGCCCAGTCTACAAATGAAATCATTAATTTGGCCATTTGTGCGACATTATGTATAAAAACAATCTCATCACCTCACAACTGGAATGCCTAGAATTCTGACATTTTATCTACTTATTGCTGGAATAGTGTTTGTATATAACGAAACCGTTGAATATAGCCCCTTACAAACAAACAACCAATATTTGATCCGAAGTAAAAGTAAATAAATATGTTTAAGGAATAAAAAATAATATAATAAAAATAAATCATCCGAAATCATCTTTTATAAAATTCAAAAGACCATTTTCAATAATGAACATTTTAAATTTTGGCATTTTATTCATCTTGATAAGATGAAGGAGAAAAAAACATCTTTCTATGGATATAACACTTCATTTCCTTCAGGACTATATCATCTGCTTGATAACGGCCTTTCTATCCACACCAACACGTCTCTCCTGTAATAACGAAGCTGTATACCCATATAACTCGCTTCGCCTTCACCATAGTGGTTTAAAGTGAATTTTAAGCTTTAACTTCCTCCAATATTAACTAATAAATGAATCTTTTAGGGACAATTACATGTCATGTGACATGGGGAAACACATTTATATGAAGTGCTTATCATCGTTGAGTGTTTACTTCCAGGTTTAACTAGAAATACTGCAACATGGAAATAAGTGTTTGCATTGCTTATTTAACATATTGTTATTTGCAATAGCATAGAGGTTTGAGCTAAAACCGAGGCAAGTTGCTTTCAATTTTACCTAACAATCAAGGAATACAGACATACTGGTTTTAAAATTGATTTAAAATACATTAAATAAACAATTCATTCATTTCTTCAAGCGAAGCAGTGCCCATCTCCACCAACAGTTAAGAATGGGAGGTTCGACTGTCTTCACAACTCCACACATAAACCACATGACATCTGTGATCTCAGCTGTGACCAGGGATTTAAACCAGGCTCCCTGATTACACATACTGAATGTATCTCTACCGAAACGTGGACACCATCTGCAATGTGCAAAGGTAAACTGACAGGGAAGGTATGTAATGACCTGGCGAAACTGGGGTTAGTCTACATAAGAAAACAATAATTGGCCATTTACCCAGCAAACACAGACACGTTTCTGCAACATTTCTGCAACGATGCTTTAACTCGTTAACGCCGACAGGTAATTAACAGCTCAACGCCTAAACAGCCAGGTCCACTAGCACCTGGCTGCAGCGAGACCAATTAGGCTTCGTCACCTCTGATTTAGCGAGAGCGAGTGGCATGTCATAAACATGACTGATTGTTTGTTGTGTCTTGCATAACTATTGTCAATTATGTAACATTAAGATATCAAATATTGAATTTCTTTGCTGCTTGTTAGTTATATATTGTCAGATCTTACAGATGAACAATTATGATATATACAGTGATGTGATAAGATAAGATTGCCAAACTGAACATCCTGTGAGAAATCTGCTGTGCAAAGGTGAAAGTCTTTATTTACCTGAATTAATATTTATGCTTAGTCTGTACCACTTGTAACTGTTTGTAACTTAGTATAGTTACATGTTTTTTACAATTGTGATAATTTTGTATGTACTAGATGAGACAAAAATATTTGTTTATTATAACAGTGTGAAAGTTTCCATTTTACAATTAGGGAATTTAGGGAAATAAGTATTATTAACATGACTTGAACCGTGATGCACTTCCCGAAAGAACATTACATGACTCGACTGTCCACAAGTGTCTTGTTCATATGCATGATGATCAGTTGTGAGATACTTGTAATAAAGATTGACACATTACGGGGCGTGGCCTAAATTTCCGAAGCACACGTGGTAAAATACCACCTTGATTACACAGATTTGTTATTGTTGATGCAGAGTGTGTTACATTAACTAATCATATAGACGCACAGTTTGGAAGGAATAGAGAATTTGGCAATTTTAGTCGTTATTTTTCTGTTGGCTATTAAGTTTATTTCCGAGATATCTCAAATTGAAAATTGAGAACAAACAAGCTGACTGAATAACAAAGCAAACTGAATTTGTGTTTTTCCAACCCCTTCTAACTGTAAGTGTTTTGTATATATCATATTCATTGAGTCGCTGCATATAATCTAACGTAAATGTATTTGTATGTAAGCCTTTTAAAGTGGCACAATCCAGTCTTCTCATCCTGTCAAAACACTCAAATAATGCAAGCAAGTTTATGAATGTGATTAAAGCGTGTTTTATGTATATCTACCGCCGACAGTGAACACAAAAGAACACGTTATATAAACATCTTCAGTAATCATAATTCTCACCAACATGTGTTCATTTACAAATGTTGTGTAGAGTTGTAATTATTGAGAAGCCTGTCACATAGATGTACACGTGATTTGCCATGATCACCAGTATGAAAGGGAAAAAATGAAAAGAAGTACTAATGTTACAGATATATGATGTTTATATACTTGAATGTATTTGAAATATATAAAATTATTCGTCATCGCTCAACATACATCGTATTTGAAGTAAATGCGCATGACATCGTTGACATTAGATGCTCAAACATGATTGCATAAAACACTACAGATAGGGGCGTAACTTTACGAAGAAGGTTGTCCAAATAATATGCTTGTTTTACATCGGTCTCCATCTGTCTCTTGTCTTTCAATTAGCTAGGGTCTCCGTCTGATTTGATCCCTAGACTGTTATTTCAAAGACAAATATGTTATTTCTATACTCTAATTGAATGTGTATTCGCGCAAGTATCAATCCCGTAACTGATACAGCATCTTGCATTTATCATCCGAAACTGTGTTCCACAGGAGATATCGCTTGTGTGAGATCAAGCGATATCTCCTAGGAGATATCTTTTTGGCAGTAGATTTTGCACAATGCCCTGTCGCCGTCAGCAACATGACATCACAATGCTTTTACATTATCGAGTAATGACGTCACAATGCTATGACGTCATAAACATGATAACGTCACAATGCTATGACCTCACCGCACTGGAAGTAAAATGGCAGAGTTGTGCTCAGAGATGTATACTATTTTCACTTAAACGTAATAAGAATGATTTTGGATGATAAATAGAATCTCACCCTCGTGTCTTCTGATATCAAATATATCAACACTCGTTGATAAAAGTAAAAATATCCTCGGCAAGCCTCGGATATTTGTATCTTTTATCAACTCGTGTTGATATATTTGATATCAGAAGACACTTGGGTGAGATTCTCTATTTATTGCCAATGAATCAAAAAGAAATCACTAATTACACCGGATGTCTTGTTATATGAGATACCTAAGCTGACACTTCATCAACCGAACTCAACATACAAATGAACTATATTATATGGTTAACGGGTAATGATAAAGTTATTCCGTTATGTGCACTTGCATGTTTTGTCTATGTAATAGATACAAAATGTACGTGCAGTAAACGATTTCAAAACATACATGTACATTTAGAGATCTACAGTGCATCTATGACTGCAATAAGTGTTCACAGACATCGCTACGAACGTGAAAAGAATGGGTTTTCTGCATTAATAACATATATGCGTCACTCGCTGAATAAGGGCTGATTTAGCTGACGCATATATGTGCGGCTCTCGGCCTTAATGAGTTAAGGTTCAGAAACGTTTCTAAAAACGTTTCTGAAACTTAAGTTTGTCGATTTTTTTTGGTTCAGTGACGGAAGAAACCTTTACCTGGAACGGTTAATAGGTGATTACAGGAGAAAGCCACTGGCATATGTTTGTCATTTGGAATAAGGATACAATCAGCTGTTTAATTCTCAGCAAACTCTATCTACAGTGATGCTTTATACTTGCTTATGTTTGTTTCATGCATCACAATTAATCATACAGGGATATTGTGAAAGTGACACATGGTTTTAGACATTTTAAAAGAAGAATGTTAATTTGTTTAAATGTCTTTTGATAAATTGGATAAATGGATTGTATTATTTCAAAGAGAAGCACTGCCCATCTCCACCAACCATTAACAACGGGAGGTTCGTCTGTCGTAACAACTCCACACATAAACTACATGACATCTGTGATCTCAGCTGTGACCAGGGATTTAAACCAGACTCCCTGATTACACACACGGAGTGCCTTTCTACCGAAACCTGGACACAGTCTGCAATGTGCAAAGGTAAAATCACTGGGACATGAAGTTCTACCATGAATGCAAAATCTGTCCAGTCTACATCATTAATTTGGCCATAAATGCGACATTTCATGCATGTATGAAACAAATCTCATCACATTACAACTGAAATGTCTAGAATTCTAAAATTTTATCCACTTTTTCCTGGAATTGTTCTGATATATACAATGTGTGTATGCACAGAGCCATTTGGACATACTTTCAGAAATACAATGCCAAGATCCTCCTACGGTTATCAACGGAAGGTACTTCTGTGTTAACAAATCACGCCATACGATGTATGATACTTGCAATCTCCTCTGTGACACCGGTTACAAACCTGATTCCCATATAGTACACATCCTATGTCTGTCCTCTGGGACCTGGTCAACATCAGCTTTATGTGAAGGTATAAACTGAACATTTTTAATCAAATGTCATTATTCACAAGTCGACGTTCATATTGTAACATTGCCATGTTCTTGCTTTCTAATGATAAATATTGACAGCAATACTTTTGACGATTTCATTTGTTTTCTCTCTAAATTATACATTGATATAAAACAAGCTCAGTATGAAATATTTTGAAATAAACAAACATTCACACAATCGTGAACTATCTTAATGATAAAATGTATTGAAATATAGCAATGACTTGAAATAAAATAGATTGCAATACATGCCCATTTATACAATCTTGAAAGTAATGAGCAAGATGGCTAACACACTTGATAAAAAAAGGGTATTTTAAAAATTAAATTAATCATTTTTAGTAGTGTATCTTATTAAAATATATTAAAACAACAGCAATTCCAACGACATCATCTACAAAAGCATCAACAAGAGCATCAACGTCAACGCAGCCTTCAACATCAACTGCAACACCAACAGCAATATCAACGACAAGAGCAACACTACTTCAGGTCAGAACATCTACTGTCACCAGCAGGATATCATCAACATTGTCGACTGCACAAAGAAATGGAACCAAACCTCCGACAGGTGCAAACATATCAATACAATTTATTTCACCTAATTTCATGGACCTCTTAAAAACATTTCCTTATACATTGATTTCAAAATAACTTTTTGAATGTCCTTCCTAGATCATTCATATAAAATTTCACTTTATGTTCATAAGAACCAAGATCTTGAGATGCGTTCTTAGGATCTAAATTTAGTGAATAAATGTTACATTTTTATACTGTGGATTATTTATTTTTGTATTGCAGGATGCATCCTGTATTTTAATCGATAGGACTCCTTAATACCCTGAGTTTGTAATACCGCTAAGGTTCTTAAAGGCTTAAAAATAACCAGCCATTGTAAGATCTATCAATATTTGCGGTCTCACAATGAGAGGACCAATCATTAATCATCTTTTTTTCAAATCACGACATTCCCTTGGCTGACCTTAGAGATTTCGAACCAATTTGTAAACACGAACCTTTCATGTCATACAAGCTGACAGTTGTCTAAGGAATTGAATCACCATAATGAAGCATTGAGAAAATAACGACAATCACAAACTCTAAAAATCTCAAAGTTTTGTTGACTCATTGAACAGCGGTTTGAGATTTTCAATGCTATTCGAATGTTCATTAATGAACATTATATTCAATATGAAAGATGAAATATATTGATCAGTTTGTTAATTTCATAAATTTGAAGTTTCAGTGCTCACATACATTTACAATCAAAATGTTTCTTTGCTAACAACTCATCAGATATGTGCTCGCTATAATTCTTTCAAATGTTTTAAGCAGCCTGTTGTTGAAGGTACATCCAATGTGTTGTTGGCCGTTCATAAGCCAAATGTTATAAATGGCATTATTTTATCGAGAAGTAATGACTGTTACCGAGATGATAATCGACTGTATACCAACCATATAAAGGTAAAAGTAACGATTTCTGATCGAAAACAGGACAATGCCCCACGTGTGGCGCTCGGCAATTAGTCAAACATACTTGTGGAAACAAAAGGCAAAAAGACAATTTTGAGCTGATAATGTTTAATAGGTCTTTTAACTAATATGCATGTAAATGTAGTTTCGGTTTCTGCACAAGTATAATGATGTTACTGGAAACTACTAATTATTATATATATTCGAGTGGAACTGAAATCATCACATATCGTATGATGACACGTCTCTCAGCCAAAACAATGTTAAGAAACACAATGGATGTATCTTTAAGCCATCTACTTTTTCGTTTCCAATAGTTGAATCAATTAAAAACTCAATATTGGGATATATACTCTTGAGATACTTATATTCCGTTTTGTTCATATTCAGGTGGTCTTATATTTTTGGGTCGGCATTTTATTCTGAATATACATTTAGATATTTTAAAAAAATGATATATTTTCTCGGATTAAGTGGAAACGTTTTGGAGATTAGCAACACTGATAGACTAAACATACTTAACAACTGTACCCCATCTGTTCTCAATAGGGAACGCCTCAACACTCCATAACATGACAACATCGTTTCTTAAATTCCATTCTTCTTACCATTTTGGTCTGGTTTAACATTTTTACTTAAGAAAAAGGTTGTCCAGACAATCTGAAGATCGCGAACGGCAGATACTACTGTCCTCACAACTCCACAATCCACAGACAGCATGAGATATGCGATCTACATTGTGACCCTGGCTTCAAACCGGACTCGTGGATCGTTCACACAGAATGTTCTGAATCAGAAACATGGACCTCTTCAGCAAACTGTGTTGGTGAATATGACCACTTTGTTGACAATGTTCACACGTATAGCTATTTGTTGTTGATTTACAGTATTGGTTTCAGCTACTTTAAGCTGTTTATTCGATTTAATAACACTAACTCTAACTGAAGTGATGAATTAATGGTGACAAAGAACTGTCCAACAGAAATGTATTATAAGGTTATATGTTGTCCCAATAACCTCTAGCGTGTTATACCTTATACAACTATTTTTTTCAAATGCCACAGAATAAAACAAGTAAATGTTGGTACATGTATCTGCAAGTTAATGAAGATGTTTTCAATTGTCAAAGAATAAAACAAATAAATATTTACATGTACTTTCGTTTTTTCAGTTTATTATGGATTACGTTTCTTTGTATGTGATTTGCTTTTAGAAATAAAATGTAAAGCACCCGAATTTCCACAATGGTGAACATTCAACAAATATTGCTATATTAACAGCTGATCATTCATGTGCTGACTACATCTTCAGTTCAATGCATAACAAGTTCAGTTGTTTATTCCTTGATCCTAATCGTAATGGTATGGTATTTAACGTGTTTCTTCAGAAAAGGGTTGTCGAGACCTTCCAAAGATCACAAATGGCACCTTCTACTGTCCTCACAACTCCACAATCCACAGACAACATGAGATATGCGATCTACGTTGTGACCCTGGCTTCAAACCAGATTCAAGGATTGTTCACACAGAATGTTCTCAATCAGAAACATGGACCTCTTCAGCTAATTGTATAGGTGAGAATGTTTACATTGTCCTTACTTTTGACTTTTGTCAGATGTTTGGCAATTTGTAGTCGATTGCTTTTGCGAGTGTTTGTTCAGCTTCTTTTATAGTTTTTTCTATGCCCCATCACAATGCAGTTGTCAGTCTGACCGTCCGGTGTAATGTTTCCGGACCAAAACTTAAAAACATCTAGACTTAGCTTAATGAAACCTGGTATTTGAAACAGCCATCATATGTTGATGTAATTTGGGGTTCACAACTTTTAGGAATTTTAATTTTTAGCCGTTTCAATGGAAACATACTTTAAATTTTCTTTCGGACCAGAACTGAAACCTGTGAGGCCTAGCTCAATGAAAATTGGCATGTGGAGCAGTTTTGATGAGTAGATTTGCCTTTGTTTTAGCCATTTCCAAAGAAACATACTTTTTAAATATTGTCTCCAGTCCTGATCTCAAACATTGTAAGGCCTAGCTCATTGTAACTTGGCATATGGAACAGTCTTCATGTGTAGATTATTTTTTGGTCTATATGAATTTATTACAAATGAGTTATTAAGGTTTATACAAGGAAAAACCTCCATAAATCTTGGTCATTATGTTTTAAACTTTTCAGACTTGGCGGGGGATATGTTCAGACAATGCAAATAAAGTTTTGAAAAAATAATGTCATATCATATTTGTTAATCAATTTGAAACTCTTAATGATATTATTTTGAGCTACACATAGCTGTTGTTTGTAAATGGCTGAGACATTTTCAACATTTTGCTCATACCCAGCTGGCATTTATTGTTTTGGTCGGTGGTATTTTTAGAAATGAAAAAAAAGCATCAGTAGATAGCGTCACCTTGATATTGTTGGCCTCACTAATCACTTACTGACTTCACAACTGCTCCTCATCAGTTCACAGGTGAGGACATCTTAACTCCTCTAAGATAATCATCATTTTGACACTGTTACTTTAATTGGTTATTCCATTGTTCTAATCAAAATTATATTGTATTTAATTTTTGCTTCAGAAAAAGGTTGTCCAGACCTTCCAAAGATCGCAAATGGCAAGTTCTACTGTCCTCACAACTCCACAATCCACAGACAACATGAGATATGCGATCTACGTTGTGACCCTGGCTTCAAACCAGATTCAAGGATTGTTCACACAGAATGTTCTCAATCAGAAACATGGACCTCTTCAGCTAATTGTATAGGTGAGAATGTTTACATTGTCCTTACTTTTGACTTTTGTCAGATGTTTGGCAATTTGTAGTCGATTGCTTTTGCGAGTGTTTGTTCAGCTTCTTTTATAGTTTTTTTTATGCCCCACAACAATGCAGTTGTCAGTCTGACAGTCCGGTGTTTTGTTTCCGGACCAAAACTTAAAAACATCTAGGCTTAGCTTAATGAAACCTGGTATTTAAAACAGCCATCATATGTTGATGTAATTTGGGGTTTACAACTTTTAGGAATTTTAATTTTTAGCCGTTTCAATGGAAACATACTTTAAATTTTCTTTCGGACCAGAACTGAAACCTGTGAGGCCTAGCTCAATGAAAATTGACATGTGGAGCAGTTTTGATGTGTAGATTTGCCTTTGTTTTAGCCATTTCCAAAGAAACATACTTTAAAATATTGTCTCCAGTCCTGATCTCAAACATTGTAAGGCCTAGCTCATTGTAACTTGGCATATGGAACAGTCTTCATGTGTAGATTATTTTGTGGTCTATATGAAATTATTACAAATGAGTGATTAAGGTTTATACAAGGAAAAACCTACATAAATCTTGGTCATTATGTTTTAAACCTTTCAGACTTGGCGGGGGATATGTTCAGACAATGCAAATAAAGTTTTGAAAAAATAATGTCATATCATATTTGTTAATCAATTTGAAACTCTTAATGATATTATTTTGAGCTACACATAGCTGTTGTTTGTAAATGGCTGAGACATTTTCAACATTTTGCTCATACCCAACTGGCATTTATTGTTTTGGTCGGTGGTATTTTTAGAAATGAAAAAAAAGCATCAGTAGATAGCGTGACCTTAATATTGTTGGCCTCACTAATCACTTACTGACTTCACAACTGCTCCTCATCAGTTCACAGGTGAGGACATCTTAACTCCTCTAAGATAATCATCATGTTGACACTGTTACTTTAATTGGTTATTCCATTGTTCTAATCAAAATTATATTGTATTTAGTTTTTGCTTCAGAAAAAGGTTGTCCAGACCTTCCAAAGGTCGCAAATGGCAAGTTCTATTGTCCTCACGACTCCGCAATCCACAGACAACATGAGATATGCGATCTACATTGTGACCCTGGCTTCAAACCAGATTCAAGGATTGTTCACACAGAATGTTCTCAATCAGAAACATGGACCTCTTCAGCTAATTGTATAGGTGAGAATGTTTACATTGTCCTTACTTTTGACTTTTGTCAGATGTTTGGCAATTTGTAGTCGATTGCTTTTGCGAGTGTTTGTTCAGCTTCTTTTATAGTTTTTTTTATGCCCCACAACAATGCAGTTGTCAGTCTGACCGTCCGGTGTTTTGTTTCCAGACCAAAACTTAAAAACATCTAGGCTTAGCTTAATGAAACCTGGTATTTAAAACAGCCATCATATGTTGATGTAATTTGGGGTTTACAACTTTTAGGAATTTTAATTTTTAGCCGTTTCAATGGAAACATACTTTAAATTTTCTTTCGGACCAGAACTGAAACCTGTGAGGCCTAGCTCAATGAAAATTGACATGTGGAGCAGTTTTGATGTGTAGATTTGCCTTTGTTTTAGCCATTTCCAAAGAAACATACTTTAAAATATTGTCTCCAGTCCTGATCTCAAACATTGTAAGGCCTAGCTCATTGTAACTTGGCATATGGAACAGTCTTCATGTGTAGATTATTTTGTGGTCTATATGAAATTATTACAAATGAGTGATTAAGGTTTATACAAGGAAAAACCTCCATAAATCTTGGTCATTATGTTTTAAACCTTTCAGACTTGGCGGGGGATATGTTCAGACAATGCAAATAAAGTTTTGAAAAAATAATGTCATATCATATTTGTTAATCAATTTGAAACTCTTAATGATATTATTTTGAGCTACACATAGCTGTTGTTTGTAAATGGCTGAGACATTTTCAACATTTTGCTCATACCCAACTGGCATTTATTGTTTTGGTCGGTTGTATTTTTAGAAATGAAAAAAAAGCATCAGTAGATAGCGTCACCTTAATATTGTTGGCCTCACTAATCACTTACTGACTTCACAACTGCTCCTCATCAGTTCACAGGTGAGGACATCTTAACTCCTCTAAGATAATCATCATGTTGACACTGTTACTTTAATTGGTTATTCCATTGTTCTAATCAAAATTATATTGTATTTAGTTTTTGCTTCAGAAAAAGGTTGTCCAGACCTTCCAAAGGTCGCAAATGGCAAGTTCTACTGTCCTCACGACTCCGCAATCCACAGACAACATGAGATATGCGATCTACGTTGTGACCCTGGCTTCAAACCAGATTCAAGGATTGTTCACACAGAATGTTCTCAATCAGAAACATGGACCTCTTCAGCTAATTGTATAGGTGAGAATGTTTACATTGTCCTTACTTTTGACTTTTGTCAGATGTTTGGCAATTTGTAGTCGATTGCTTTTGCGAGTGTTTGTTCAGCTTCTTTTATAGTTGTTTCTATGCCCCACCACAATGCAGTTGTCAGTCTGACAGTCCGGTGTTTTGTTTCCGGACCAAAACTTAAAAACATCTAGACTTAGCTTAATGAAACCTGGTATTTGAAACAGCCATCATATGTTGATGTAATTTTGGGTTCACAACTTTTAGGAATTTTAATTTTTAGCCGTTTCAATGGAAACATACTTTAAATTTTCTTTCGGACCAGAACTGAAACCTGTGAGGCCTAGCTCAATGAAAATTGGCATGTGGAGCAGTTTTGATGTGTAGATTTGCCTTTGTTTTAGCCATTTCCAAAGAAACATACTTTAAAATAGTGTCTCCAGTCCTGATCTCAAACATTGTAAGGCCTAGCTCATTGTAACTTGGCATATGGAACAGTCTTCATGTGTAGATTATTTTGTGGTCTATATGAAATTATTACAAATGAGTGATTAAGGTTTATACAAGGAAAAACCTCCATAAATCTTGGTCATTATGTTTTAAACTTTTCAGACTTGGCGGGGAATATGTTCAGACAATGCAAATAAAGTTTTGAAAAAATAATGTTCATATTTTTTAATCAATTTGAAACTCTTAATGATATTATTTTGTGCTACCCATAGCTGTTGTTTGTAAATGACAAAGACATTTTCAACATTTTGCTAATACCCAGCTGGCATTTATTGTTTTGGTCGGTGGTATTTTTAGAAATGAAAAAAAAAACATCAGTAGATAGCGTCACCTTAATATTGTTGGCCTCACTAATCACTAACTGACTTCACAACTGCTCCTCGTCAGTTCACAGGTGAGGACATCTTAACTCCTCTAAGAAAATCATCATTTTGACACTGTTACTTTAATTGGTTATTCCATTGTTCTAATCAAAATTATATTGTATTTAATTTTTGCTTCAGAAAAAGGTTGTCCAGACCTTCCAAAGATCGCAAATGGCAAGTTCTACTGTCCTCACAACTCCACAATCCACAGACAACATGAGATATGCGATCTACGTTGTGACCCTGGCTTCAAACCAAATTCAAGGATTGTTCACACAGAATGTTCTCAATCAGAAACATGGACCTCTTCAGCAAACTGTGTTGGTGAGTATGAACTCTGTCAAAGTTCACACATAAAGCTATTTGTTGTTGATTTACAGTATTTGTTTCAGCTACTATAAGCTGTTTATTCGATTTAATTACACCAACTCTAACTGAAGTGATGAATTTATGATGACAAAGAACTCTCCTATAGAAATGTATTATAAGGTTATATGTTGTCCCAATAACCTCTAGCGTGTTATACCTTATAAAACTATTTTTTTCAAATGCCACAGAATAAAACAAGTAAATGTTGGTATCGGCAAGTTAAAGAAGATTTTGTCAATTGCCAAAGAATAAGCATTTACATATTTATATGTACTTACGTTATTTCAGTTTTATTATGGATTTCGTTTTTTTGTTAGTGATTTGCATTAGAAATAAAATTTAAAGCACCCACAATGGTGAAAATTCAACAAATATTGCTATATTAACAGCTGATCATTCATGTGCTGACTATAAATCTTCAGTTCAATGCATAACAAGTTCAGTTGTTTATTCCTTGATCCTAATCGTAATGGTATGGTATTTAACATATAGATAGATAGACAGATAGATAGACAGGTTTCATGGAGCTGTGATACGTTAGAATTATAAGAACATGGTTTAATATTTATTAATCTGACAGAAAGTATTTGATTGTCATTTCCAAATCATTGATATAAAATTACATTTTAACCTCAGCAGATACACGATTTTGAAATACGTTTTGTTCTAACTAAATCAACGGAATAAACAAAGTACAGTAAAACATGCCACTTAGTGAACAATGTCAGAGTAACAATTCAATGATTTTTTCATTGAATCCTTCGTGCTCTTTCAGCGTATTTTAATCAATTAGACTCCTTAATAATCTGATTGTGTAAGACTCAAAAAGGTGATCAATAACTAGCCGATGACGATGATTTAAAACTTGCAATATCAGTGTTCCCACGATGAGAATATTGATGAGAAATCATCAATTGTCAAATCAAAAAAACGGATTTGGCTCGCAAATTGCACAACTGACCATCATCAGTTCACAAGTTACAACACCACAACTCTTGAGTCTATCATAATTAAGATACTATTTCCTCAGTTCTTGTTCCATTGTCCTAATAAATATAGTATGGTAGTTAACACCTCTAGTCCACTAGGATAATCATTATTTTGACTCTGTTACTAAATTTTTGTATTCCATTGTCCTTATCAAAATTGTATATTATTTAACTTTTGCTTCAGGAAAAGGTTGTCAAGACAATCCAAAGATCGCGAACGGCAAATACTACTGTCCTCACAACTCCACAGTTCACAGACAACATGAGATATGCGATCTACATTGTGACCCTGGCTTCAAACCAGATTCGTTGATTATTCACACAGAATGTTCTGAATCTGAAACATGGACCCCTTCCGCGACCTGTGTTGGTGAGTACGTTCATATAAATATCTCTATTTTTACATAGGTCACATGTACTGTAACATGTAATTTGAAGCCAATGTCAAGTGTTTGTTTCAGCCATGTGTATTTTATTTGACTTAATTGCACCAAGTGAAAATGGAGCGGTGAAACATGTTTAACACAGTACACTTGATTAAAAATGGTCTTATTAAATATGTGTTACGGGTTTCAGGGATTATCACAGCAATGGACTATTAAACTTTATTGTTGTGCACTTTAAACATATACATATATATGTTGCGAACCATCTAGGGTATATCACAATCTGCAGATTGTTCGAACAATCTGAAGATTGTGAGCACTCAATCTAGGAATATTTCATCATTCCTAGATTGTTTAAACAATCTGCAAATTGTTCGACCCTAACAATCTGAGAATGATCAGAATCTAGGAATTTGTTTGTAAGGCCATCTAACAGACTGTACAAGTTGATTCCTAGATTGTGAAGGGTTCTCAAATAGGTTTTCTTTCTTATCTATAGATTAAAGGGGTCGATTCCTAGATTGTGAGTAACTTCCATCTCGTTTCTCTATCTTATCTAACGACTCCTAGATTTTGAAGGGTTATGGTGTTTCAGCTAAGGACTATAGGGGTCGATTCCTAGATTGTAAGGAGCTTTCAACTCTTTACTGTATCTTATCTAACGACTTTTGAGGCGATTTCGAGATTTTGAAGGGTTACGATGTTTCATTTACAGAATATAGTGGTCGAGTTGAAAGCTCTTCGCAATCTAGGAATCGACTCCTGTAGGCTGTTGATAAGATAAAACAACTATTTGAGAACCCTTCACAATCTAGGAATCGACCCCTGAAGTCGGCAGATAAGATAGAGAAACGAGTTAAAAACGAGCTGACCCTATAGTTTGTAGATAAGACATTTTTTTTCAATTTGAAAAAACCATTCACAATCTAGGAATATACCCTAATAGTCGGTAGATGAAATATCAGAACTCTTCACAATCTATGAATCAACCAATACATTCGGTAGATAAGACATAACATATGCTCACAAGCTACAACATACAACTGCAAGGAAACACATTCCTAGATTGTGATCATTCTTAGATTGTTCAGGTCTCACAATATGCAGATTGTTTAAATAATCTAGGAATGGTGAAACATTCTTAAATTGTTCGAACAATCTGCAGATTGTGAGTTTACAATCTGCAGTCTGTGATGATTCCTAGATTGCATGGAATATATATATACTATAAATTGGTAAACTGTTTAAATTCAAACTGTCATCACACTCAGCTTGACAGGAATTGACACTAAACCGTCATGAAAGCTTAAGATATTGAGTAAGGGACCACAATGGTGATGTCTGAAGGGATTCAAATCTGAACTCAAAGCATTCCATGGGAATATAGCTTCTCAGAATGGACCAAGGGTTGTCATTCATGAATAAAGGACGGGCTGCATAAGCATGATTATCTAAATGAGGTAGTTGAAAATAATCGCTTGTTGATGTGCAAATGAGGAAAGGGAAAATGAGCATTGTAGGAACTTAGCTGGTCTGGTATCTTCGAACAAAATGTTACTTGATTGTTTGATTTAAAGGTGTGCATATTCCTTTAGATGCATGTAGTTCCAGTCAATAGTTCAGTTTTCCCATGTAACATTATAAATAACTGAAGGAAAAATTACACTCCTCTGTGCCGGAATACATTCTGTAGATGCATTTCTATGGAATGGAGTAGAAATGAGTAGAAAAATTCCTATGACATGATGATTGTTCTGCATGTCAAATTTCATTTAGCTTAGCCATACATTTTTTTAGTTTTTGACTGAAAACGAAACTCCATTTAGCAGGCTGATAGATGAAGGGACCACCGCAAAAGTTCATGTCACAGGAGCTACGAAAACAATATCGGCCAGATTTAGTAGACATTACAATGTGAATAGACTGTATTTAGATTAACTGTTATTGGATTATCGGTATTATATGTCGTTAATTCATCAACAAATCAATTTCTGACGCATACCATCTTCTTATCAGAAGGATATATATTTGCAGAATTACAATGCCAAGATCCTCCTTCGGTTTCCAATGGGAAGTACTTTTGTGTGAACAAATCAACCCATAGTATTTATGATATCTGCGATCTCCACTGTGACGCCGGTTACACGCCAGATTCCTACGTAGTACACACCCGATGTCTTCCCTCTGGGACCTGGTCAACATCAGCTTTATGTGAAGGTAAACATCATCACAACGGATAATTCAATTTCAGTATACTTATTTCTGATATATAGAACTAAACGTAATATACAATGCCTTTTTTGAAATTGTGTTTTATCTAGCTTCCCACCAATGAGAGAAATTTAGAAACAACTACTATTAGTTGTTTCACAAACATAGAATAAAATGAACTAATTATGTGAAAATATATGTTCTAAATGCAGCTCTTTTACGGAAATTGTGCAACAGAATGTTGCCACTGAGTCTAAATTGGTCTCAAACTACTGTACCATTATAACTTCACTCTTAATACATAATGAGATCGGTTAATTTTAAAAATGTTTGAGATAATTTATTTTTAAAGGATGTATATTAACTAATTAATTGTGCATTTTGTAACTGAAAGAAACCAAATTGTATCCTGGGGTAATAAGTGCAGTATTTTAATCAATACTCTCTACATAATATCAAGATTAATTACAATTATTACACTAATTATAAGAAAGATATTAACCACAATCTTAAAGTGTCAATTGCATCTTCAAATTAATGACTGCAGTTGTAATGTCAGTGACAAAATACTTTTCAGCAACATTGACAACGATTCCAAGATTGCCAACATCAGCAATGGCAAAAACAACAACAACATTAACAACAGCTCTATCTCCGGACGTAGCATCCTCTTTCACAAGCAGAATAACATCTACGTTATCTACCACACAAGGAAAAGAAACAACGTCCCCCAAGGGTGCACAAATACATTAGAAATTGATTTATTGTAGTATTGGTATACATTCAAACAGAAAGAATCATTTATGTCATAATCGTATTATGATATTATGTCATAAAAGTATTGAAACAACGCCTTTGACAGGTCTAAAATTGTATACATTGTTTATATTATTAGTTTATAAGTAATGGTATGGCTGATTGATGACTTCATTAATAAACAAAATAAATGTATGAGTAGACAATGTTTCTAAGTACAAAACGATTGACTTATGTCTACTGAATTATACCAATTTGAAATCATTCATATGAAATCATGTGCGTGTATGCTTGTGTGAGCGTTATGATCTGGTCTTGGGAGTTGTACGGGCTCGATTAGAAGTGTTTTCATATTTCAGTACAACCCGTAGGATGTGAGGTGTGTTCTGGACCGTTGTGTGGAATCACGTCCAGTGACGATCCTCTTGTATCCTGTTCAACAGACAAACCTTACTGTATGAACCATGTGGAAAACAGATCTGATGGAACGAAAACAGTCACAAAAACGTATGTATATTTCATATGTAGCAAACTCTACTCAAAGCTGGTGAATATCTGTATGCAGAGAATGGGCGGAGAATGCCCAGCAATGTAAACGACCTGCTTTGGACAGTGTCAAGTAGCTAAAAATAGTACTGAAACATAATATAGAATTATCAATTATTCTATTTGAAAGAGAAAATAACTGTTTTCATACACCTTAAAAATTGCAGAATGATATTCATTTGTAATATAGTGCAATACTGAATAGTAGTTCGTCATTTCATAATGTATTTCTCTATTGAGCTGTAATATTGCTTGATATCAACACTATAAAGTACTTCATATTTTTGTTCGACATCTGTATAAATGACGTTCAGAATGAAAGTACGTTGTGAGTGGTTTCTCATTTGGATATGGAATAAGGTACATTCATGCTAAATAAGTTCTTGTTGTATTCTTTTGTTCTTCTGTAATGCATATTAAGGCTTTGTTGTAGTAAATACGTTTCTCAATTGTGCCCTTTGCGTTGTCATCGAGAGGCAATATTGTGCATTCACATCATATTGCCTTCGTCATTACCACATGGCAACTTGTAACCTTGGTATTATCTTAGCCCTGAGCATGCTTTCTAGCGTCGATATGAGCGCTTTATAAATATGCACTATCATAATTATTATTATTTTTTCAAGTGAAAACTGCCTAATAGTACCATGGACAGTAAAAGATGAAATGATTGATGCAATCTCGATAACTTATGCACCATGATAATAAACCTTCCAGCAGGGTATCGGATATTTTGGACATGGTAAAGCTTTTGTTTGCTCTCCCGTTCTTGCTGTCAGCTGTGTTTAACAAAATGCATCGATGATTAACCAATTGCTTTTAAGATTCAATCTTGACTCAAAGTAAGCTAAATTTGAATAGTTTGATTGTCTGTCAGTCCTGTTAAAATTAAAATTTAAAATAATCTAAGAAACTTGTGCAATTTGATTACCCTTAATGTGGAATAGAACTGCGAGGCTTTTGAGACCAATTGGCCAAGCCATTAGAGGTCCAGTTCGAATCTAGATGTCAATTTTTAACATGGGAACATTTTTAAAATGCACTTAGAGACTTATTAACGAACTTTGTTTTAGTTTCTTCACAATGACCTTTCAAAGAAAAAAGTCAGGTTTCTTTGTTCGTATGAAGTATTTCAAAGGGGCTCTAAAAACTGAATCGATAACTGCACCATATTTTCAGGACTTAACAACCTGACAGTGGACAACAAAATCAAGTTTAGAAAGAAAACAGAGAACTTGAAGAGAAAAAAATCAAACAAACCCCTAATAAACCCAAAACAACCCAAAATATATATTTTTATCCCACCGGTATGTAATACCGTGGGATATAGTCTGTCCGTCCGTCCGTCTGTCTGTCGACTGTCTGTCCGTCCGTCTATCCGTCCGTAATCATTTCGTTTCCGGAGCAAAACTCGAAAACCATTCATGATATCTTTCTGAAACTTTACATGTGTATTACCCACCAACTGAAGTGGTGCCTTTTGATATTTTCAGATTTCTGAAAATTTTATTTTTTTTCGTTTCCATAGAAACATGTTGAAGTTGGACTTTGTTCAGAAACAGGTTCATTTCCGGAGCACAGCTCCAAAACCATTCATCATATCTTCCTGAAACTGTGCATGTGTATTACCCACTAACTGAAGTGGTGCCTTTTGATATTTTCAGATTTCTGAAAATTTTATTTTTTTTCGTTTCCATAGAAACATGTTGAAGTTGGACTTTGTTCAGAAACAGGTTCATTTCCGGAGCACAGCTCCAAAACCATTCATCATATCTTCCTGAAACTTTGCATGTGAATTACCCATTGACTGAAGTGGTGCCTTTGATTTGATTGATTGATTTGCCTTTGATTTTTTCTGAAAAAATAATTTTTTCCTGTTTCCATAGAAACATGAGAGGGATGTTGGTTGTTGTTGATTTTGACTGCTTCTGGAGCAGAAGTCTAAAACCCTTAACATTCCTGAAACTCTGTAATACCCACTAACTGAAGTACGGTAGTAGATACACAAGTATCTGTAAAAGATGTGTTTTACAAATTTTGTGGAACCGGTGGGATATGTCATCTTCTGATGACTCTTGTTGCTCATAGAGACTCAAAAACATTTTCAGAAGATTTGCAGTCTCCATGCACACAAAAAAGGTTACTACATCGAAATCGTAGGTTTAGCCGTTACAAGGTCATATTGACTTTTTTGCACGTTCTAAATTTTCCCAAAAAATCAGCCAATTCCCCGACCCAAAGCACCTTCAAGGAGAGATTGGACGATGAAAAAAAATATTTTAGAATTTGTTTATTTTTTCAAAAAAAAGGTTTATTGTGTCTTTTATAAAAAAAATGTAAGAAAATATGGGGATCAACGAACGATTTAAAGAGTTATCGGCATTAATAATAATAGCTTCATCAGCAAATTACGCCATTTTTGACTGATTTGATGTTTTTAGATGAAGCGCTCGCTTTCAACGAATAAGCTCAGAATCCTTTCAAATACATTTCAGTTACATACAGGGATGCATAGCAAGTCTATATTTTGAAAATTAATGACACTGAAAGAGAAACATAATTAAATTAAGCACTTTTTAATTAAAAACGGCACTTTCTCATCGTTTTTCGCATACTAAACAGGATTTCTCACTGACACACATATTTTAGATATTGCTAAAAATGCAATATAATGTGCACAGTTCAATAAACAAACGAATTCAGAAATAAAAATAGGGGATTACCGGAGGTTTTTCATCACTTTCACGACATTTTTTAAAATTACCTTCATAAACGTAAAAACCTAACATCACGGCAATTTTGTTGGTTTCAAGTGTAACTTTGACGGCCTACCGTGTAATCATTATTGAACATACTATCAATCTAGGAGTGCATGATGGAAGAATAAATATCAGTTGATTATACCAGGCGATTTAAATTCGTCAGTAACTAAAGATACGTATGTAATTCGAATAACACACACAGTAGCATATTTACAACAAATATAGGTAACGATAACGTTATCGTGGCATGTCATAAAATGACGGTTAAAAAGGCGTTATGGAAAAGTTAAGCGCTTTCTGTTAGTGTATGGATAACTGTTTGTCCAAAACAACAGAATCCATATATTTTCACACTTATTCACTACAATAATTTGTTGTCGCAAAATTTGACTGTAAGCGAGTTCGATTTCTGGGTCCCATCTCTCCTTAAGACACATCTGATAGTTCCTGACGGTGGTGCCAATGGTTAAGGCTGAATCAGGTTATCGACAGTTGCGACCGTAATTCCCTATTTCATTTTATTTTAATATTAGGGACAATGTGAAGTTACTGTACAATCTCTACACACTCTTAATTTCAGATGCGCATCTGCTGTAGAATGCAACAACAAATGGTGGCATGAAACATCAGACAAGAGCAACTGCGTTGACTTCAACCCGAGAAACATCTACAGCTACTACTTATCGTGTTACTACTGTTGTACAGAAGATGGATGTAATAGAGCTGTGGTGCCTGATCGAAAGACACTTTTCCGTGGTCATGACTAAACCTAGATTATGTAATCAAAATATTGCTGATATATGTTATAATATATCAATGCCAATGTTGCAATGTTGAACTGAGTTTACCTTTCGCTTTCTTCTTCATTGTTTATGTTACTGTTTTCTCTTTTCTCTGCTTGTACAACAAGTATATTTATTTGTCACGTCTCAAAGCGATCATCTACAGTGACAGTAGTCTTACTATGAGACCATTTTCTATTGTTTTGCCAAGATGAAAATAAACTTCCATCCGTCTCTCTAATTCAGATTATATTGTAAGTGCCAATAATACTGTAGGTATATATTACAAAGCCTTCTCCTTTGAGAACACCACCATTAATGCATTAGCTTCTTTGTTTCAAAATAACAATATAAAAGACATATAACAATTTAACATTTTAACAGCAAATTGTATTTACTCTATTCTTTTATCTGTTCATCGAATGTGAGTTTATTCACGTATTTCTAACAACACTTTCTCAGGCCTTCAGGTTTCTCATTCTTTAGTTTCTTCGCGAAATCGTTTGTCAGTGTCTAACATGTACATCTCTTTTCGAGTAGAACAATTGTAATTGTTGTATGCTTCATTCAGCATGAAAAATGCAAGAGGGTTTAACATAGCACACATCTAAAAAAAATGAAGGGTTTGATTTTAAATTTATTGTCTAAATAGTATCACAGTATAACTTAGTGGCTCTGAAAAGTTTAATATCACTCTCCGCTTTTTAAACAAAACTCATATGAGCACAGTGGTGTAGTGGTTAGCATGCTTGCCTCTCACGCCAACGGCCCGGGTTCGAATCCCGGTGGAGACACCAAACATTTGTGACCTGGGTCTTATACTGTGTTGTGCCCCTGGGCAAGGCACTTCATCCACATTGCACTC
Organism: Gibbula magus; assembly: GCA_936450465.1. Taxonomy (NCBI): domain Eukaryota; kingdom Metazoa; phylum Mollusca; class Gastropoda; order Trochida; family Trochidae; genus Gibbula; species Gibbula magus. Next base: position 46,748,263 of record OW388301.1, read on the forward strand.
AGTCCACCCAGCTGTTTAAATGGGTACCTGAACACGGGAGGTACGGACCTATATGGTCGCGCGGAGCGCTTAGTAGCTGCACCGAAAGTACAGTTCCTTCAGGGTAATAATTGTACCGCCATTGAGCAGTGCTTGCACTGGATATTAGGCGTTAAAATGTATATTATTATTATTATTATTATTATGAGTTAATAGTCGGTAATACAGAGGATACATAAATACTAACTTCTGTTTGTTGAAGCCAAGGTTAGGGGAAAAGAAAAATTATTTCACCAGGGACATTCAAAGATTCTATCAAATCAGCTGAATCCTCGGTTGTTCTTAAAACATATTGTTTCCTTGCACGCCTCATACACATGTAAATACGGAAATAAACTACACAAAGTTTTTCGCCAAAGTTTTTTTCAAAGTGAAGTTACCCACAGTGTCAGTTTGCATGTTCAACATCCAATGAATAACATGGTTTACCAGCTATGCTTGAAACACATCTTTATTGTGAACATGCAGGGCGTTTTGTATCAGAGGGGCTGGTATTGCTGAATATAATACTTTATAAATAAATAACTTCGTCCTCTGACAGCTACCTACAAATAACTTAATAACCCACCAAAACACCCCTCCTCGTTTCGGGGCAAATGCTGGCTTGGGAAATAAAGAAAACACAGTCGGGTGGCATACCTAATTCCATTTCGATTGACTGTACAATTATCAAAATGGGTTCACTTGTGGCTGACCTACATTGATTGAAACTCGAGAAAAGACCATTTGACTATGACTACGCCAAATACCTACCTCACAAAATCATTGCTTTCAGGTGGAGAAATACAGAATATTACAATAGTAAACAACGACAAACATAACCATATCGTAATCGCTAGGCAATTCAATGTCGCATGCATGAATGTAAGGGTAAAGGTGACTCCGCAGAAAGGCAGACCAAACGAATCGGCTGATCTCAATCTCATTCTCAATAACCCATCCTCAATCCGAGTGTGGTCGACGCCGATTCGCGGCTCTCAAGAATCCGATTCTGAAATGCTCTCAAATATCTGTCCTCTCAGAGTCGTGGTCTACCTGTTCCAGGTCAATGGTGAGTCATATATGATCGTGAAGTCAAGTAAACATTCAAAAGTCTAAAACTATTATTCGAGAAAAGACCGCCCACCATTTCCACGCAATTAATGAAAATAACGAAACACATTATCCTATAAAATTTACAATATGAAAATTGCATTTTGGTGATAAATATAGATATCTGAGAACATGCCAGAAAAAGTAAATTACAACTTAAAAACAAGGAGATATCGTTTTGAGAGCACATTTGTTGCAATGCCCCGTCAAAGTCAACAAATACAATGCTTTTAAATCATCAAGTAATGACTCACACATGCTATGACGTAAAGAAAACACCTCATGACATCACAGTATTGTGACGTCATACTGAACTGCAGGTAATGGCAGGGCAGAGATGTATATTTTTCATGAAAAATAACGAAGAATGATTTTCGATGCTCACCCATGTGTCTCCCGATATCGAATTATCCAAGCCTCGAATTCTTGTAAGTTTTATCAACTCATGTTGATATATTTGATATCAGACGACACTATGGTGAGATTCTCTATATACCTTAATAGAAAACAGCTAAAGCACGAGGTTAATGTTTTTTCCTTGGGTATTGGTGCTAAAAAAAACAATAGTCCATCAATTTTAGACAAAGATATTTATGAACTTTAGGAACTTCTTTATCAAACAATGTCAACCCTTCACTGGCAAAAGCAGTACACCACAATGGAGAAAATGGAAGGACACACTCCACAGAAACAACAACAGACAGACAAGATGTGGTCCTAATGCTGCGACTCTACCAGCAACTAAATTGTGGAACATCCAGAGCGCTAACCAATTGCATAATAAAACCATACCAGTCATTTCGAAACACATCACCATATTTCCATAACACAACATGAAGAAGAACACTACACGTGTGATTTCATTTTTTGGATTAAAAATGGACAAAACCCCGCGTGTATTACACCCCTACTTACCAAGAAAGGTCGATTGGTCGACGTGTTCCTGTTCGTCTGCACCCTACTGAGCTTCTCTGCTTCCGTCCTCCTCGTCCCTGGTTAACCTATCATTATATTCATCCTCGATATCCATGTGTGCTCAAGCAAGAAATGCACACTCCTCTTTGTCAAAGTTGCGCACAGGACCTGAAACAGCACGTGAAAACTGTCTGCAGTTTATCAATATTAATTAAGCCCCAGTACCAATACATACAAACATGGATATTTACTTACTTACTGCCGCTATATAATCACATTTAAATGATCCAGTTATTGAATCTTAGATAAGCAGTCCCTTTTAAAATACAACCATAAATACTCAATTATATAATTATAACGAACAATATTACTTATTATGAGAGAGCTAGTTAGGTATAAAGCATCACACAGCCGTATTTCATAATTGAACATAATGTCATTAGCCCACATCACCGCCATGAGATATGTACATAAATTTGTAGTATTTCTAAGATAATCACCTGTTCATCCACGGGCGCTGAAGGTGGTGGTGAGGTGAGGTGGGGTTTAACGCCGCTTTCGAGAGTATTTCACTTATTTTGGGGCAGGGAGAAAGCCTGCAACGCCATGTGGCTATGCTTTTCGGTGAAACCTGCGAGCAACGGCTTGAACTAGCGAACCATGGGTGGTACTACACTGACATTCATCCATACCTTACTGCGTGTAGAACAGTTCTCTACCGCAAACAAAGCTGCCCTGCCCCTGGCGGGATTCGAACCCCGGACCTCTTGTTCCGAAGCCGAACGCGCTAACGACTGCGCTATCCCGTCCCTACAGGCGCTGAAAAGTTAGTTCCATTTGAAGAAGAGCTGGTAAGGTGTGTCCGGTTGAGTTTCCATGTTGAGTCTCTTGTTGCAGAAGTAGTAGAACTCCGGCAGTTCGTGTGGCCAGCCAGCACTCGATGACATCTTGACTAAGAAATTGTCTGCCATGGTACGTTTGAATCGTTCCACTGTCCCCTGGCTCCAATGGCCTAATGTGACATAATTATGAACATGTCATAGACTTCCAATACTTCATCTTCAAAGTGTATGTTGTGCAATCAATATTGTGGAGTTAAATCTGCTTCTAGGTAGAATTCCACGTTTTAATGAGCGTGTGATTTATATTAACGGTTTGCATAATAACCCGCGCAAGTAATTAAATTGTTTACCAATACGTGTCAGTTATGTTTGGAACATACGGAAAATAATGTTTTGTTCATATGGGGAAATCATGTAAGGTTAGGGACAAATGAACAAGAGTTATTCCCCTTGTGAAATGATATTCAAGGTCGCAAATCCCCGCATGTTGTTGACGTTGACGTGCAACGTGCTTTAGAAAATGTCATTTTCGGGAAGAAAAATCAGAATAACTCGACCGGACGGCGAACAAGTGAGTTCATACCTGTGAGTATATCAATTTATTACACACGTTTTCTTAAATAAAAAAAACACATCATAATATCACAATATGTACAACTTTGTTATCAACTCTTGTTATGACTAAGACATATGTTGGAAACTTAATAATAATTAAAAAAAATTAAATAATTAAACAATTAATGTTCGAAAGAAAAAGGGGAAATCTAAAAAAACGGGGCAAGTATGTTTGTTTCCTCTAACATTTGGTCCAAAAGACTAAATTGTCAAGTATAATATATGTTCCTTCCCAAGTTCTATAAAATCTTTAGTGAGTCCGTGTACTACAATATGAAAAGATATTCAATTGAATGTTTTTAATTCTTTTGACAAAAAATATAATTCACTTCTTGACATACATGCTTGATAATATCCATTTGTAGATATGACATTCAGATGTACCAACTCCTTTAGGTTAGGAAGTTGAATTTCTCAATTGGTTTTCTTTTTTTTTGTCGTGAGAGAACAAAGTTATCTTGTTGATATCTTCTCAACTAACAAACGCTCAATTTTATTTAATTTGGAGATGCGATTTAGATAACATTCAAGTACATGATGACAACATTAACTCTATGAAAGAATTGTTTATGAAAAAACTAAATTTTATACATGAAAGTTACAGTAAATGCTAGAAAATGTCTGACAACCAAACACTAAGAATTTGACTTTCAATTTTAATTCATGCTGGGTGAGTAAACAAAAAACATGGTTTGTAATAATAATTTATAACCAAAATGTTTTTGTCGGTACAAACTGAGGAAAAGGCTTAGTATGGATTTCAGAAGAACCATTCAACTTTATAAAAAAGAACACTCTTGTTTTAAATTCATTAAAAAATATTATAAACTTTTTTTTACATAACACATTCTCCCGGAAAGGTAATCCTTTATGTGAAGAGAAGGTCAAAACATGTGTTAAGAGAATTTAAATGTTTACTGATCGAAGAATATATATGCCAAATAAGTAATATACTAGTGGTGAACTATCGAAGCAACGACGTAGGAACAGTCCCAAAGTAGATTTATAATTTATAGAAGCAGGGGTAGGGGTGTGAGTTGAGTTTTAGTTTGAGTTTGATGATATTTGATTGTGAGGACATTTCAAAAGACAGGGGATGGTGTCGGGGAGATTTATACTAGGAATGCTGAACATCAAGGTTTTCATTACAACTTATACTCCCTTATAGTTGGTCTTGCTTATGTGTGGTAAACCAGTATAGAAACTTAACAGTTGAGAAGTGCATTATATAACTAAATATATATCTATAATATATATATATAAATAACTAATATCGATTTATTGGGTATTAACATTCTCTATTTCACCAATTTCAGTGATCTAGCCAGTCTACATATCCCAAGACCTTCTAGAGCCACGACATGCAACCTGGGAAGAGGGATGGTACCCTGTAGAAACAACAACACTATCTTCTGGATATTATAAAGTTCATTACATTCATTGGCCAAGAAAGTATGACGAAGTGAAAAAGGCAAATGAGATACGCCAAATGCAAGCAGCCTTGCCTCGAGATGGAGCGTATGACTTCATAAAAAATATGCAAATTCAACTGAAGGAGAGCTTAGTACCATCTGTTAAAAACGATTCAAAAGTCAGACTAACTGTCCAAATATCAAATGATGACTTCGAGATGATGGCAATGAATATCTATAAGACTACAACATTGAAAAATGTCTACACAGTAAAACGTAGAGCAGATTTTGACAGGATCCTTGGAGTGGGGTGGGATTATCGTATCCTCAATGGAGCGGGAGACAACATCTACAATAAAACCCAGGCAGTGAGGTTTTACAAGAAAACCCCAAAGTCGCTGGTCGACTTCATAGTTTTCCCAGATCACGTTGAGAAGTACTTCATTCCCCGTCCTCAAGTGATAATGTTCTCTTTTGTGAAAGTCAGTGGAAATGAAAGTAATTTCTACCAGTTGCTTAATGGAGACCTTATTTAGCTCATCATATTGAACACTTGAACATTTCTAGTATTGCAGTTATGGTTTTAATTTCGAAACTTCAGTTGTTTGAGATTCTACTCACTACTCCATTTTGGTCAAAGTCGTTAACGCTTGACGTTGTTAGACAGTTTAAATGTAAACTGGAATACCATCTCCGTGTTTCAGTGAGTGCTACTGAAAGGGATCTTTAAGATTTTAAGAAGTGAACTATTTAGAATTAGAAAAGCGGGTTTGGCAGGACGTGTCAGGGGCGGCCCACAGTTTGCTAGATATAAGACCAAACTCTCCCTGTCGAACTTTTCTTGGTGCGTTAAAATTGACAAACAGTTGTCATTAAAACATGTGGACAAATTACAGTCCGTTATTTCGGAAAAAGAAAAAGAAACAGAGAAAATTGAAAACAATTGTGTAAAGTTTGTTCAGAAAACCAATAAGACTGAGTTGATGCTTAATAGAAAAATAGAGGCAATTAAGAAAAAGTTTGAACTAGGCCAGTCAACTGTTAACAAAAAACGAAAAGCTTTAGCTGACTGTTCAAACTCTTATCAAAGGAAAGTACGAAAACATGACGAAGATGCCATAAGATGTAAACAGAAATGGCAAAAACAGCCTTATCAATATTCTTGAGTCAGCTAACACTGAGAACAATGAAAACATACCCGACAGGTACCTTGATGTGATCAACACTTTAATTTACATAATAGACACCTTTAGGGTGTCACAAAGGGCGTTTTACGAGTTGACCATGTTGTTCCCGACCTTACCCCGGAGGTGAGGTGAGGTGAGTTGGGGTTTAACGCCGCTTTCAAGAGTATTTCACTTATATCGCGGCTGCTAGTATTATGGCAGGGAGAAAGCCCGCAACGCCCTTACCCCGGAGTTACACTGTTACCGATGTGGTTTCAAAATTGAACTCGACGTATAACATCAACACAACGCCTGATGGGAACAGTGTTCAGCAGTCCCTTAAGGACACATTACTTTGAGTGCTAGATGCACATTTGGTGAAAAATCCATGTCTACTGCCTGATGGAATTCTGGAATTGAAAATATCAGGAGATGGCACACGGGTTGGGAAAAGATTGAATGTGTTCAACGTTGCCTTAAACATCATCAGTCCAGGATGTTACGTACCCTTTGGTGATATCTCGCATCAAGGAAAAGTACTGTGAATTGAAAGCAACTGTTCGCATCTTTCTTGGCGGAGACTACAAGTTCCTTTTGATGTCTGCCGGTATATCTTCTGTTGCCGCTGCAAACCCCCTGCTTATATGGCAAATGCAACAAATCAGATATGAAGGAAATGAACAAAAAATGGTCATTGACAGATCCCGAGCTCGGGGCCAGGATCTCATATACTGAGGATGATACTGTAAGACAGAATAAGAATAAAAAGAAGAAGAAGAAAGACAGCCTTGTGAACGAACCACTGTTCTCATGTATTCCACCATCAAAGGTGGTCATAGATCATCTGCATCTGTTTCTTACGATAACAGATAAACTCTTTAATCTTCTAGTGCATGAGCTTAGAACTCTTGATAATATTGCACAACAGAGCACCTTCTCTGTGCTGGACCGAAACAAACTCCGACACATTGCACCATTGGAGCACGTGCTCCAACAATGCGGGATCCCGTTTGAACTGTTTATAAACAGAGATACAAAACGTCTCGATTTCAGAGATCTTAAGTTTTTTCTTGAAAAATTTAATGTGCATGACTTGATCGAAGATGTCAGTCGGGCAACACAAGTGACTTGTGCGGGATGGCTTTGCAGAATTGAATAATCTGCTTAAAACTGATAATCCATCACCTGCCGTAATAGCAAACAAATCACAGGCTTGGGCTGAATATTTTGTTAGTGTTTATCAATTAAGGGACGTTACACCGTACATCCACAATCTCTGAGCTTACTAAAATGCATGGCAGTCTTATAAAGTTCAGCCAACAAGGATTGGAAAAGTTTAATGACACAGTCACTAAACATTTCTTTGCCGGGTCAAATCATAGAGGATTGGGAGCGTGGCGTCAGGTTATGGAAAAACATAACAGAGCAGTACAACTTGCAGACTGTCAGAGGACACCTCGATCTTACCATAAACAAAAGTGAGAAAGTTAGCACCAAATGATAGACTTGACATTTTAATAAAAGGTCACAATTATTGCAGGTTATAAAATCCTTTATTTTCTAATGGATGTTTAGGATATACAAGTCTTTATTTCTTATGTGCCTTTTTGCAGGACCTAAAAGTCACTATTTCTTTTGGACATTTTTTAAAGACATACAAGTTGTTATTTTTATAGGCTTTCTGCAGGATACAGTTGCAGTTTTACACAAAATTGTGTTTTCTTTCATTATCAATAAACGCAATTGTTAGAATCACTGATCGTGTATCGTTTTTGCTTTATGATTGAAGGGTAACAATTTCACATGACCGGTATCAAAACCCCGTTTTGAAATAAGAAATTACGTTTTATAAACCCGTTGCATATCTTTTGAAACCAGATATTATCATGGACCAATGTTCATAGAATCCACAAATAAATGGAATTATTGTTCTTCTATTGGTCTTCAGAATCTGACGTGATAGCGGGCTTAACCATGTCATTGACCTTAGGGACATAGAGGTGTTTGTATGATAGCCTACCCTGGGTGTATTCACAGTGTAAACTACGTTTATTCGCTTTAGAAACTAAACGTATTTCTGACATCAGTTTTCAGAAGACATGTGAGTTTTTATTACCTGAATTGTGATAAGTATTTACTTAAATGTAACATGGGTATGTTTAGAAAAAGCGCGAAAATGTTGTACTCTACAAAAGAACAGATGCTACTCTTGGACATAAAGGGAGGTAACTCTTGACAAGGCGCGATATTTTCCCATATGCTTTTCTTATGTATTCAACTTCCAAATGTGCTTTCAACTCCACTGTCTCTATGATGATTTGGAATACAGCGGTGTAGTGGTTGGCATGCTTGCCCCTCTCGCAAAGGCCCGGGTTCGAATCCAGATTGAGACACCAAACGTTTGTGACCTGGGTCTTATACTGTGTAGTATCCCTTGGCAAGATATTACATCCATATTGCACTCAGTACACCTAGCGAAATGGGTACCTGGACATGGAAGTATTGACATACTTGTATACATGTACAGTTGCTTGGAGCGCTTAGTAGCGCAGACAGTACTGGAATGTTAGCTGGAATTTTAAGATGACAAAGCAAAGAATTGATAGTATTTTTTGCTGAATAGTTTAAAATGGCTAAAGTACTGCTGTACACCACGAGCTCAGTATGCTGGACAATGTGATATCATTGATAGATACACTGTTTAAAATAATGTTAGGAGATCTTCCTTTCAAGTCATCTTTAGTTCACCAATTCAAGCTCTTGTTCGTAAAATTTTGCTGAAAGGATATCAAATTGACATGTTAGCAACAGCAACCTGCAAAGGGCCATAGTGTTGCCCTCGGGGTCATTACATATCACATAAGGAAATCTTCTCACATTGCACTTAGACTTCTTTAATGACCTAAAGTGACCTATATATTTTGTGTAACGGGACGCTGTTATATTAACATGACATTTCAAAATAGTAGTTTTCGGCAAAGGTGTACTTTATTCCAAATTTCAATTAATGTTGTCCTACTTTTTAAAATTAAAAATATGTATATCATACTGTCGTCGCTGTCTTATCAATGTAGAAAATTGTGCTGAGTTGCAATACACCCTTCGGTCATTAACCTGTTTATTCAGTACAAGGGAACACATTGTTGAAACAATGTTTATGCTTATACCGTCGAAGTACAACTAAAAGGGTAAGTCTATATAATGATTTTAATTTATGGTATAATGAATGTTAACATAACACTGAATCGGGGTCACACTTTACCTGTTCAACCATTTTTTTGCGCGAAGTCAATTAAAAATGAAATACCACCAAAACATCGTACTTGCATTGGCAATTATATTTTTCTGAATGGTTTAGCCCATTCACATTAAATAAAATAAATAATAATATCAATATTTTCAACAGTGCTGATTGTTTTAATAACTTGTATAAACATCGTTTTTGCAGTTAAATCATTTAAAGTATAATGGTACAAAATCTAAAGGAGTTTGTCCCAGATACAGCATTAATTTCAATAAAAATTTCGAGGAATAGCCTCGCAGTTAATATCCTTCTTAAAATTAGTGTAGTTCAACCTAAAAAAAACCCAATTCATTTCAAACTTAAAAATCGAGAAACTATATGTTTATATTTACTTTGAAATGGTACTTCACAAAAGGTATTTATTTATCCAATTGCTATTTGTTTAGATCTTTTTGTAAGAATGAATAAGTTTGCAGAAAATTAGTTGCATATGACGTTTGATTTGACCCCGTTTTCATCATTTAGATAGTTTTATCAAACATAACAAGATAACAATGTAATATTATATTTTTATATATCATTTCAAAACATTTATTTATTTGTTCATAGTTACAGTCGGCACATCGCATGCTGTTTTAACATTAGCACCATAACAATTCATTCAAAACAGTAAGAAGTAAAAACATTGCTGATGGAATCGGAAGATCCTTTTTCCGACCCCATTGTAAGATGTGTGCATTTCCGTCATCGACCTAGAATTCACGGAAATAACCAACCCTTCTTCAAATCTGAACATGGTTCCTTCCATCATGACTGGCGGGTTTCTGTTATTACCGTGAACTCATCGATATTGCTTCGTTTGTTTCGAGAAAAGGAGGTTTTTCTTTCATAACGGGCGCATTTCTTTCAAATTGGGTTGAGTTTTCGTCAAAATTGACACATTACCTTCCATTACTTAAGGGGAGCTTAAAAGTTACGTGTTGATGTTAAAACACAATAATCTAGTTGTTTCTATAATCCTAATTTCTAATCAAACTAAATAAAAATTCAAGAAAGAACACCTTGAGATAACACATTTAACTCTATAAAGCATGTCTATAACCGTAACAAATCCCAACACGGAATGTCATCAGAGTTGCAGTGCTAGCATAATTATATATTTACGTATTATTTCTACTTTGATAGGTTCCTATGTATATTGTTTATCATAGTTTAAGTTACTTAGTTTAATTCGCAGGTGACACTGTCTATTCCATCTTGTCACCTGGGGCTTTTACCTATATGCAATTTTATTGTTATACAGCAATTGATTTATTTAGAAATTAGGAAGTATCTTGTCAATCAAACGGAATTATATATAGCTCTAAATTCAATTTAAGGTCGAACGCGTAGCGTGGATAATTCAGAGCTATAATAATTCCGTATGTGCCGCTGATTTCCAAACACAATATGATAATCCCCATTCCACCATGTCAACGATTTAATATTGAACTCTATTTTGACGCATTAACTCGGTAGTGTTTTGTCATTCGACGCCGCACAGACATTCCACGGCTTGACATTTACAAAAATATAACGTATTTGATTACCTCGAATTCCTTAACTTGTTAAACGACCTCGGATAGCAATGAGATTTGCCAAATGCATTAAAGGGAGCTCACTCTATTCTGTAGACATTAGCGTTTCAAAACTCATGTCGACATTCAGGATATTCTGCAATATTTCCAAACGTATCATCAGTATTATTGCGTCAATTTTGTAATTAAAGTTTACGGTAATTTTATTTTGTATTTCTGTAGTTATCGGATGACACACCGCCCAGTTTTAACCTTTTTTTCCTGAAATAAATGTATTAATTCAAGAATGTTATGCCATCATGTGGTCAAATGATAACTACATTGCTAATGTCAGCCATATCGGGTCTCATTTTCATCGCTTTCAGATTTATGATGCAAATTATTTATTTGTTGCCATATTAATGACAACAGTGACTCATTTATTAACACGTTCCTGCATGTGAGTGATCGCATTCACTGTCGTTGCATGGCAACAAATGTAATATTGTACATCGAACGAGGTAAACATAGCTCTGTATAACCAATTATACCGTCTCTGATTGTTTACAGTAGCCAATCAGAAACGACTATTTCGCGATGTCATGGTAGAATTTGTATATGATTTAAGGGTAAAGAACCATTGCTCATACATATTCCTAAGATAGAGACCATCAGTGACAACAGACTGATAGACAGTTTGAGATTTAGATTTCCACCAGAGCAGAGACCAACAGGGTAAGATCAGATAACCAGAGGACGAGAAGATACTGGAGTCCTATGAAGATCTACACGTGGCTCTTACATGTAGCCCATCAAGCTGCCATGGCCGTCACTAGTACTATCTTCTGCCGTCACCTTATCAGCTGACCTTCAAATGTACATGTTCATATGTAAGCCAATGTCCTCTCACTTTTAGATATGGCCGTCTCAACTTGGTTTCAATTCTATCTTTTTTGCCTCGTAACTCAATATTTATTCCAACAATCAGTTTGATACTAAAACATGATAATCTAACTCTTTCAGTTGTTTCCATTTTCGTAAAGGCCGGTTCACACTATCCCAAAAAGACAAAAGATGCCAACACGAAAGTCTAATATTATAATATTATGATAACATCTTATTTGAGATAATAGTTGTGCAAATATGGGAATAGTTGTATTGTAGTGGCAACTTTGTATATAGCTCTTGGTTATTATAGAAATGTGTTTTTCAAGAATATTCAACTTTGGATCACCAATGAGGAAAGTGTATATGTTCAGGTCTAACTTTAGAGTTGTCCTACTTTCATACCAGGTCTAAAGTTCATTTATCACAGTTTGGGATCTACGACATGAACAAATAAATGTTCAAGAGTTTCAGTTTCTGATTGACAAAATTTACAGAGATTATCACCTGTAAATCCTATTTTGAATAGTAGATATTTCGTTGGTATGATACTATAAGGATAACCCATGATACCGAGGATATGGTAAGGTTGTAGACCCTGATAGGAAGGAAAAACCCGAGGATGCGAAGCATCCGAGGGTTTTCCTGACTATCAGGGTCTACAACTTTACCATATCCGAGGTAGAATGGGTTATCTGTATTATCAACCGTTTTTAAGTGTAAAACAGGCTTTTTACGTGTTATCGCGTTATATTGAGGATCTTGCGGATCCCTGGCGTTATATTGAGGACCCCTCGGTGATGTCAGCCTGTTAACATCCGCGCTATATATGAGTTTCTTTTGTACCGTTGTTTCTCGTCTGTCCCCTTAGCGCAGTAGTCTAGATCTGAGGCATTGACTCATTAACTACAAGTGATGGTGGATACGGGTTCGAGACGCACTTTCTGCAAAACATTTGCTGTACATATTCCGTCGTAAACGTATGAAAATTTTCAAAATTAGTCTAAGTTAGTTTCTTCAGACATTTACTTTCAAGCCGTCATCTTAACAGATATATCAGGGTTTACAATCATTATAATTCCTTCGAACAGTGTTTACAAGTGTATGTCTAAACTCTCCTGGAGGGATTTACAAGCTTGTAAGTCTCTCGTACCGGGTGATACGGTTATATGGCTGGTAGGTTGATAAGATGGATGAACCATTCGGAAGTTCCATGTCTTACTGTCCTGCACACAAGTTCGTATTGTTTTAAAACATTTAGAAAGGTGATTGTTTGACATGTGTGCATCCAACTTCGAGTTCCATGTAGAAGTAAGGTATTGAAGAGAACAAATGCCATTGTAAGAACGAACAAGTTTATAGAGAGAGTTACAATTGGTTTTGTTAGTCGAGTTAATGATAATAAATAAATAAATTTTAATCCATGATTTGGGAAGGAAACTTATCAATTTGAAATAAGGAAGGAAGTTATAATATAATCCGAAATCGCATTTCATGACTTTGAATTCTTGTCCAGAGTCAGTGAATAGGTATCGAATACGTATTATTCCACATTAACACCATTTAGAATATGTTTTTAAATCGGCATAAGGGACGTCAATATTTTCAGGTCTTTGAAGGACATTTAGAAGTGGTATAGATAAGAACAGGAAGATTTTCTGGATAACAACTTATTTAATGTGAAAATACACGACGTTTCGGAGTACATACTCACTCCCTCGCTAGGTGGAATGTAAGGAAGTAACAAAATATGATACATTTGTATAGCAAACAAAACAATGGTGAGGAAACTCAATCAGGGAGATTAACATGCATGAGAATGGTATACAATGAGGATTTGCAATACAAACATGAGGAGAGTAAGCACTTGAATTGTGGATAAACAATGGCCTGTAGGCTTTATTGAGGATGTAAATAAACGCACATGATGAAACGACGGAGGCCTATTGATTTAATTGAAATTGTAAAACAAACAATAATTACAGTTGATTGGAAGAGAGGCCAATTGTTATCCCACCGGTATGTAATACCGTGGGATATAGTCGTCGCCCTGTCCGTCTGTCCGTCCGTCCGTTATCATTTCGTTTCCGGAGCAGAATTCGAAAACGGTTCATGATATCTGGTTGAAACTTTTTGATTTGGACTTTGTTCAGAGGTTCGTTTCCGGAGCACAGCTCCAAAACTATTCATCATATCTTCCTGAAACTTAGCATGTGTATTACCCACTAACTGAAGTGGTGCCTTTTGATATTTTCAAATTTTCAATTTTTTTTTCTTCTTTTTTTTTCATAGAAACATGTTGGATTTGGACTTTGTTCAAAGATGGGTTCATTTCCGGAGCACAGCTCCAAAACTGTTCATCATACCTTCCTGAAACTTTGCATGATAGATAGATTGGCTTTATTTCCTCCATTGATGAAGATTACAGACATTATATTCCCACATTATATATACACAGACAAGTGATTGATTATTTGCATTAAACAGTCAATGAAATAGAGAATCACATTTTGTGACAAATTCAGCCACAATTATCATTATTTTGCACCAGGTGTCAAATTGCAGTTCCTCCATACACTCTGGGAATCCTCCAAGGAATAAAGAGATAATGAGATCATCATCTTTTGACCACAGATCAGTAAAGCATTTAACATCCATGATGTCAAATACTTTGTTATATAGTTCGTCTCTCTCTGTCATATTTTTAGAACATGAGATAAAAACATGGTTTACAAGATCATAAACAGTTGTACCACAAACACACTCTCTTGATTCCAGTGGTTTACATGCTATTTTTTTTCGTTTTCGTGTTTGATTTGGACTTTGTTCAGAGATGGGATCATTTCCGGAGCACAGCTCCAAAACTTTTCATCATACCTTCCTGAAACTTTGAATGTATATTACCCACAAACGGAAGTGATGTATTTTGATATTTTCAGATTTCTGAATATGTTTTTTTTTTTTTTCGAAGCTAACATGTGCTGATTCTTATATAAACCTATGTATTGTGAAACGGGTGCCAGCGACAGAATTGTCCAATATCGAATAAGTAACTAACTTCACACTCTCAGCAACGGATTCAGATTGACTATGTCGCGCCCACAGCGCTGGTTCAAGGCCGTAACTAAAACTTTGTTATAGCTAAAATGTACCCTTGAGACGGAGCTAACATTTGATGATACTTATATAAACCTATGTATTCTGAAACGGGTACCAGCTACAGAAATGTCCAATATCGAATAAGTAACTCACTTCACACTCTCAGCAACGGATTCAGATTGACTATGTCGCGCCCACAGCGCTGGTTCAAGGCCGTAACTAAAACTTTGTTATAGCTAAAATGTATCCTTGAGACGAAGCTAACATGTGCTGATTCTTATATAAACCTATAGTTTGTGAAACGGGTACCAGCTACAGAAATGTCCAATATCGAATAAGTAACTCACTTCACACTCTCAGCAACGGATTCAGATTGACTATGTCGCGCCCACAGCGCTGGTTCAAGGCCGTAACTAAAACTTTGTTATAGCTAAAATGTACCCTTGAGACGGAGCTAACATACGCTGATACTTATATAAAACTATGTATTCTGAAATGGGTACCAGCTACAGAAATGTCCAATATCGATTAAGTAACTCACTTAACACTCTCAGCAACGGATTCAGATTGACTATGACGAGCCCACAGCGCTGGTTCAAGGCCGTAACTAAAACTTTGTTATAGTTAAAATATACCCTTGAGACGGATCTATCATGTGCTGATACTTATATAAACCTATGTATTCTGAAACGGGTACCAGCTACAGAAATTTCCAATATCGAATAAGTAACTCACTTCACACTCTCAGCAACGGATTCGGATTGACCTATGACGAGCCCACAGCGCTGGTTCATGGCCGTAACTAAAACTTTGTTATAGCTAAAATGTATCTTTGAGACGAAGCTAACATGTGCTGATTCTTATATAAACCTATGTTTTGTGAAACGGGTGCCAGCGACAGAATTGTCCAATATCGAATAAGTAACTCACTTCACACTCTCAGCATCCGATTCAGATTGACTATGTCGAGCCCACAGCGCTGGTTCAAGGCCGTAACTAAAACTTTGTTATAGCTAAAATGTACCCTTGAGACGGAGCTAACAAATGCTGATACTTATATAAACCTATGTATTCTGAAACGGGTACCAGCTACAGAAATGTCCAATATCGAATAAGTAACTCACTTCACACTTTCAGCAACGGATTCAGATTGACTATGTCGAGCCCACAGCGCTGGTTCAAGGCCGTAACTAAAACTTTGTTATAGCTAAAATGTATCCTTGAGACGAAGCTAACATGTGCTGATTCTTATATAAACCTATGTATTGTGAAACGGGTGCCAGCGACAGAAATGTCCAATATCGAATAAGTAACTAACTTCACACTCTCAGCAACGGATTCGGATTGACCTATGACGAGCCCACAGAGCTGGTTCAAGGCCGTAACTAAAACTTTGTCACAGCTAAAATGTATCCTTGAGACGAAGCTAACATGTGCTGATTCTTATATAAACCTATGTATTGTGAAACGGGTGCCAGCGACAGAAATGTCCAATATCGAATAAGTAACTCACTTCACACTCTCAGCAACGGATTCAGATTGACATATGACGAGCCCACAGCGCTAGTTCAACGCCGTTACCAAAACTTTGTTATAGCTAAAATGTACCCTTGAGACGGAGCTATCATGTGCTGATTCTTATATAAAACTATGTATTGTGAAACAGGTGCCAGCGACAGAAATGTCCAATATCGAATAAGTAACTCACTTCACACTCTCAGCAACGGATTCAGATTGACCTTTATTGCGATGTTCGCGGAGCACGTCGTTTATAAACTATTGTTACAGCTCACATGAACTTTTGAGATAAACTTAATATTTGTTTATTGTATTCAAATCGCTATGTGCTGACATGGAAGCTATCTTTGATTTGATTTGGACAGCAAAAGATTGAAGCGACGCCATGTTGAATCGACTGCGTGCTATTTATAGCTCGTGGAGCGCTCGGTTCAGCTATGCACAACGCTGTGGGCTTTCTGTGTTAAGTTTTAAACTACCGGCACACAAGAGAAGAACGTTATTGTTGTTTGCATTCTTAAATAGTTAATAATAAGCTACGGACAAGTGTGAATTGCAAAAAAATTTATTCACTCGATGAGATAGATTTGATATTCGGCAAAAACAATGAAATAGTCTCCATTTATCACATTTAGATTAAAAACAATCAATATAAAAAATATAAAATAAGAGGAAGGTTCTTTATCACTATTTAACTAAAATAACAAGTCTTGGGACACCAATTAGAAAACAGAACTACTACTACTGCTAAATGTATAAATTTAAATACCACTGTGTTCAAATGTTAGTTGTACCTATGACTCACAAAATTGTATCTACCCTCACTGACTATACATGTATACTGTTACCTTTGTTATAACACAACGATTATACATTTACCTTCATGGAATCCAATTGTATCTTGGGTGAGAAATATCATAAACAATTTTATGCGAACTTGGACCTATATAATAACGTTATAACAAGTCCCTTTGTGCTTCCTCTTTGTATGTTATGCATTTAACAATCACAAACATGTATTAGAAGACGCCACATTGTTTTGAATGCTGTCGAGTCAAAAATAAAATGATTAATAGGTGTAAAATATAATCAATTAAAAGTTATATTTTCAAACTATTTAACAATCCCCACAATCATTGTAATTTGGTATATGCGATTTTCCTCACTTTGCATGTGTGTAAAGATTTCGCTAAAATCGTTGCAATCCAGGTCCTGTGTAAATAAAACAAAATCTAATATAACCTCAAAAGTTAAATGTTTACATAATATAATGACCAGGAAATTATGTCAATAGATACAAATTATGACTGAGAAGGGATATTGCTTTGTCATAATTTGCTACCATCGTGATCAAACATATACTTAAATAACAAAGTGATGTACCTAAATTTGTACACAACAAAGTGGTATACCTACACAATAAAGTGATATACCTATACAACAAAGTGATAATCTAACACAAAGATAAAAAAAAAGTCATACAACAAAGAAACATAGCAAAATGACGTTGCAATGCAATAAAGTGAAAAAGTGATAAAGCAAAAGAGCAATAAAGGGATATAATCACATTATAAAGCAATGAATCGAGTCGATGAATCTATATAGTGGTGCGATCAAGTAAAATAATGATAATGTGAAAGGTGAAGTGAGGTGAATTGTGTTTTAACGCTGCTTTCAAGAGTATGTCACTTATATCGCGGCTGCTAGTATTATGGCAGGAAGAAAGCCCGCAACGCCATGTGGCTATGCATTGCGGAGAAACCTGCGAGTAGCGGCTGGAACTAGCGAACCATGGGTGCTACTACGCTGAAATTCAGTGTAGCATTGCACCCAAACCTTACTGCGTGTAGAACAGTTCTCTACTGCAGACAAAGTTGCCGTGCCCCTGGCGAGATTAGAACCCCGGACCTCTTGATCCGAAGACGAACACGCTAACCACTGCGCTATCCCGCCCCTTAATAATCGTCAACATACCCTAAAGATTATGTGGATTCGATATGCCACATGTACACCTTCAGTCGGGGTCGATTCAACTGAATTGACAATTAACAACACTTGATGTAAAAGCAAAATGTGTTGTTTTGCTTGAGAAGAACTTTGTATGGTTTGTTGACAATTTCGTATAAGAAACTGAAATTGTTCTCTTGTTCATCCAACATGACCTCTGCTCGTGGAGAATACACATAGATCTGTCGCCAGTGGTTATATGACTAGCCACATAATGAGGGTGTATCGTGGCTTCAGATTATAGTTATATAGACATGTATAATATGTTTCTTTGGCGTGCAAGCACTGGGAACAGTACGTTTATTATTTATTTCTAAAACCATGGATGATGTTTGTGTTTTCACGTTTCAAGAATGATATTATGTGGGGTTTTTTTTACAGTATTTCCTGTCAGATATTTGTCATAAAGAAGTGTCATTATCTCATACTTTTTTTCTATTATGATGTTTAATTTTAATGAATATGGTAACATGTTCATATCATAGCCACGACTGCCCTCTTGTAGCAATGGGTTCTCAGTGTGACAGGATGTTTGATATGATCTTTGATTGGTGATTAACCTAATAGTTCATCAAACAAAACATCTACATGAAAGGTTTTTTTTTCTTTCAGGGACTACAGCCATCGACAATGGGTACGTAACTTGCAAAATCGGAACCAGAGAACATGGTATTGGCATCTGTCACGTCACTTGTGATGTTGGTGTCTCCCCAAACAAGCAAAAATTCATCCTAATTGTAATCCGCTTGAGAAACACTGCATTGAACGATTGGCCAAATGCACAGGTGACAATTTTCCCTTTAATATTATTCATACTTTTAGAAAAAAGATTGCATGTATTTCATGATATTTGTTAAGATAGTAATAGGAAAATAATAGGAAAATAAAAAGAAATAAAATATGATATTAATCAGATGTAACTGTAACATATAACCCGCCTACAAGGTAGGCACCAAACACTGCAATTCCCAGATGTTACTGAAACCTCAAATTACCTATACAAGGTACTTTTAAAAAAAGGATTGCATGTATTTCATGATATTTGTTAAGATAGTAATAGGAAAATAATAGGAAAATAAAAAGAAATAAAATATGATATTAACCAGATGTAACTGTAACATATAACCCGCCTACAAGGTAGGCACCAAACACTGCAATTCCAAGATGTTACTGAAACCTCAAATTACCTATACAAGGTAGGTAACCAGCACTGTCAAAATTATTATTCACACGTCAACACATCCCAATCCTCACTCATAAACATCAATTCATGCCACGAACCATCACTTCATGAGCCATATACCCTCGATTCATAAACCTATACTTCATGAACCATGAACAATTACTTCATGAATTATCACTTTATAACTGAACAATCACTTTGTGAACCCCTTCTCCTATATTCATGGACTTTCACTTCATAGCCCATCACTTCATAATCATGGGCCATCACGCCACAAATCATGAACCATCACTACATGAACGGTGAACACTTCATAACAATGAAACTCATCTCATATCCATGAACATTCACTTTATGAACCAAGAACCATCACTTCATAAATCACCACTTCATCAACGAACACTTCAATAAAATTCACCATGAACCATAAGTTTATTGAAAATAACCACTTCTTCATCTACCCTTAGGCATCATACTCTATTTATTAGCCATCAACCGCCACTCCGTGAACCCCTAGCCATCACTTAAACCCCGATTCATATCTTATTAGTCGTGGATCATCACTTCAACAGCCACCACCATTACTTCTCATCCATTACTTCAAAATCCAAAATTACATATGTCGCCAAAGCATAAACACCACAATGCACACACGTCACAACTTTATAATCCACACTATTTGCCTCAAAGACAACACATTTATTCTTTAAACAGCACACCATACTTTGACATACCTCAACGAAAAATAGGACATATCGTCAACATGATACGTTAGTGTCGCAGGCGAGAATGAACGCTCTGCCGTCACATTTATAGACATCTCTCACCGCGCCCTCTTCAGAGGCATTACCTCCCATTTTATCTGGTTTATTCCCAAAGAGAAAGCACTATCTCTCTAATTCGCCCAACTCAAACGATAGAAATGACAATGAATATCACTGAGCTGTTTACTCATAATGAATAAATGACAATCAGCTGTCCACTATCACCTAATGGACAGCCATCTTTGTCCACAGAATAAGTTCCAGAGCGTTCAGTTGTTACTGTCATCCTCCTTCTCCGAAGGACATGACGTACTTGATTTCTTCGGAAAAGGAAGTGTATATTAATCAGCGTACTTGAGTATTTAGAGCAATGACGTTATCGTCATTATAGTATTTACATCTACCCATGGTCGGTTTACTAGGCCACCCTCTTAAAGGCGCTTATGCAGGTTTTTTGCACGTTTCTCGTTTATAAACTGGATTTTGAGTAATGTTTGTTTTCGTTTTTGGCCACACACATACACTATTTAATGTTCATGAACAATTATGCTTTTTTCATCATTAATTTATATTTTGTGAACTTGGGACAAACAAGCGTCAAAAGTATGCTTTGACGAGATGGCAGATTGGCCTGTACATTTATCAGTTGACCAACATTTGTGAATTCTGCAACTATGGACATGACTGGCTGGATTGGTGACCTGCTTCAAAGCTGGCTAATATGAGTTTTGAATTGTAAAAATGAAGACATCCCTATCTTTAAACAACCAATCAGTGTTCAGAACTGTATAGTCACCTTGGTATTTAGAAGACAAATACTGGCCTCTTCCAATATGGTTATTAAAAAACTCAACTATCTATCTCAACATCGGACTACTTTCAACAACAATCAACAAGATAATGGTAACAGTAGACTATTGGTTACAATAAACTTCTTCATACAGCTATCACCTGTTCGTGTCCACCTTCTGTACCACACGGATTGCAGTGATGCAATGTACAGCAGGCTACATACCTCTTCATGGTGCATCTAGTATCATATGTCAAACTCCAGGGACATGGACGCAACATTCATCCTGTGTTTGAAAGAATTTTCAAGTTTTGCTTACTTGTGATGTCGATAACGTAAGAGAGGAAACTTCCAAAGTTCTTTATGATCTCATAGCGTAGCATAGTATGGCCTTTTGGAGTATATGCTGACTTCTTTATCATGAAAAGTCGTATTATTCTGCATCATTATTTGAATGCTTATTGAATGCTTAACCTGGTACAATCTCATATTATAAAATATGTTTTTTTTTCTTCTTTTATTGCAACCATATTTCTCCCAAAGTGGTAAGTGTCCTTACAATATTGAATATTTATTCTAGTGATGTCCAGCTGTCCATTTTTTTATTATATAATCAATGTTCTATTATGGAAAGGAGATATTTTTACATATTTTGCTAAATTCAGACTAGTTTCTTGACATTTACTGCATACCAGTATCTATGAGGTATAACATGAAGGCTGTCAGAAAATGTAGACAAACACACATACTTCTCTGAACAGTTGCAACTGCGAAGACATTAAATTCAAAGATAAAATTTGGCACTTTATAATAATGAAGGTTAAATTTTAGTGACATTTTAAAAAAATATAATATCCGCTAGAAAATTTATAGCAACTATTAAATGAACTAAAGCAGTATTCTTCTGTATAGTTAAATTATCTGTACTCTATGATCATCTTTTCAAAATAACAAAATAACAAAATACCGAATATTTATAACATTAACCAAAACCAAAAAAGCCATCCTGCATTACACATTATCAGCTGATTTCCTTGATCTTGTCAATTCTTTAACAGGAAACAATATGTCTCTAAATCTACAATAACATAGCTGACAATTGCCTTACTGTGCCTTACTGTGTAATGTACAAAACATTACTGAAAAGATAAAAACAATATTTTACTATTGGTGATTCAAATTGGTTGAGATTTTACTTTTCTATAAAACGATCTCCTTTTTAGTCAGTCAAACAAAGTAAGGTAATAAGGTAATACAAAGCGACTATTTGATTATCCTCTGATGACCTTTTGAAGCCTTTGGCGTTATAGATGCAACAACTGACAATGAAAGTGATGTAAAAAATGTCGGAATACTGACGAACATTTGCTTATTATAATCAACTAGTACTGCTATATCCGATGTAAAACGAAACTATGGTGATGTTCTCTGTATCAATATATGTTATATAATCATCTCTTGGTTTAGAAATTTCACGAGCTGACCCTCCGAAGATGACAAATGGAGATAATCATTGTGAAAACAGGACACTCTTGAAAGCAGCTTTAAACTCCATGCCACCTTACCTGAATACTAAATACAAATTTTAGAGATGTTGGCACGTTTGGCACCGCTTTTAAAAATCTGAAAGAATAAATTATGAGCTTGAAATTTAGTTTCAAAACTAGTTTCAGAAAATAGCTTATTTTGTTCAAGGTAAAACATCATTTTTGTAAGTGTATCATATTGAAATATATCAACAACAGCAATACCAACGACATCATCGACAAAAAACATCATCAACGTCTGCGCGCCTTTCAACATCATCCACAACACCAACAGCAATATCAAGGACACGAACAACAACACTTCAGGTCAGAACGTTAGCAGCAAGATATCATCTACGTTGTCGAGTCCACACAGAAAAGGAACCACGCCTCCGACAGGTGCAAAACACTTAATACATCAATGTCAGCAGATTGCATAGAGGTGTTAAACATTAAAATGATAAGAACATCTCTTAATGTATTAATCTGAAAGGAAGTATTTGATTGTCATTAATTTCAAACTACACTTTAAGTTCAACAGATCCAAGATTTGTATACGCGTTCTGACGATGTTGATCAACTGAATAAAGAAAGTACAGTAAAACATGCCATTTACATAGCGATCAAATGTAACAGTTTCATATTTTGGATTACCTAGTTCAATTTCTTTTTTCATAGAGGAATCATCGTGCTCCATCAGCGTATTTTAATCCATAAGTTAAAAAACCTGATAATGTAAGACGAGAAAGGTTTGTAAAGCTTACACATAACCAGTCATTCAAAAAGCTTAAAATCGAGCAACGTTGGTGCTCCTACGATGAGAAGACTGATGAGAAATCATCAACTTTTAAATCTGTACATTTTGTTAGCTAACAACAAATATGTACAGAACTAGCTGGTAATATTTAGGAGTGAAGGAGCATAGCGACATACAGACCCCTGCAGAATCAATTACCTGAAAATCGTAATCTGACTGCATTCTGATTTCGGTCAACCGCGCCCTGACTGCAATCTCATTACGGTCAACCGCGTTCTGACTGCAATCTCATCCCGAGTGATTGCGGTCTTAGTGCATTCTGATATCGGTCAACTGGGATGAGAATGCAGTCTGATGGCGGTTAACAACGGTCTGACTGCGATCCGATCGCGATAGTTACCGGTAAAGATATTTGCAACGATCACAACAATCAATCATAATCAATGAAAATCTCAAAATCGAGGTTTTGTTGAGTCATGAAGAGCTGTGATGTTCAATGCAGCTCAGATGTTCATAAATGAATATTATATTGAATAAAATTGAGCAATTTAATGTGTTGATCTCTGTGTTAATTCCATTAAACGGAAGTTTAAGAATTGTTCAGAATTGTATGTTAACTACTCAGCACTAAGTGAATCTATGTTGCAGAAATAGTATTTCACTGCTGCCACTTAGTTTAAATAGGTTAAAAACCACTGTAACATTACAACTGCATACATGTGAAATACCTTTCACAACACGACATTTACTGTTTTAATAGATATATCAAATAATTATTTTTAAAGGATGAGTTATAAATATTGAAATACAACTCAGTCTCAACTAATAACATAACATCTTATGATGATAAGTATTTTATCTTGTATATAACAGAAAGATAACAAGTACATTAAAATGGTATAAAGTTGATAAAGTTAAGTTATGTATTCAGTACTCGTAACATTATATCAAGTTTAAGCACAGTGATATTGTTTTAATCCCACTTATTGCAAGAATGATATGAAACGCTGCTCTAAAGTTTGACGTGATACATGTAGTTTTACAATTGAGACATCGATTGCATCTTATTTCCAATCAATGGCCACAGTGGTAATGCCAGAGACAACAACAACAACAATGACAACGATTCCAACATTGTCAACATCAACAATGACAACACCAACGGCAACATCAACACCAAGAACACCACTACCTGCAGACGTATCATCCCCTGTCACCAGCAGGATATCATCTACGTTATCCTCCCCTCAAGGAAAAGAAACAACAACACCTAAAGGTTAACGAACATAATAGAAGTTGTTTAAATAAATGTACTCGTATTAATTTAGGGAGGGGCGGGATAGCGCAGTGGTTAGCGCGTTCAGCTTCGGATCAAAGGGTCCGGGAAAGAAACAACGTAAATGACTATTTGGTCTAAATGGTCTCTTTTGATATGTTTTTAAATATCAAAGTGTTTTGGAGTAATGCTTTTGTTGAATGATCATCTTACAAGCAGATTACAATTCTATGTACACACCGATTGATTTATTTCTACTGAATTATCTGAATATCATTTCTAGATCATTCATATGAAATCAAATAATGTATTATAATGTGCATATGTGATCGTTATGTTCAGGTCTTAATTCATTATATGTTTCAGGGGTAGGATTACAGATCTTCAACAGTTGTAACAAATCTAATAGAGGTTTATTCATTTTCAGTACAACCCGTGAGATGTGAGGTGTGTTCTGGACCGTTGTGTGGAATCACGTCCAGCGATGATCCTCTTGTATCCTGTTCACCAGACAAACCTTACTGTATGAACCACGTAGAAAACAGATCTGATGGAACGAAAACTATCACCAAAACGTATGGATAATTTCACATGTAGCAAACGCAACTGAAAGTCTGTGAATGTACACTCAATCGCAAAAGAAACGCCCCAATGTGATAATATGATTAAATTCACCAGTGATAAACACAGCTCAAACAGAGACACATCATGTCTGCAGGAGCCACCTAAGCTAAATATGAAATTTCAAAACATTATCTGTTCATATTTCAGAAAAACTCGTGGTATAAGGAACGTTGTTTTCGAATCTCTTAAATTTGTTGAGAAATGAACGTTGCCTCAACAAATTTAAGTCCAAGAAAGTTATTAATGTCGATACATCTTTTATTGATTTAATTTCTACATTTATGAATTTTGTTAGTTAAATCCCAAACAGTCTGGACCAAAACATTTTAAAAAACAATTTCAACATCCAAGGTGTACTTAAACAGACATGAACATAAAAGTATTTTACTCTGATGAAATACTATGAGATTGCGAGTACCTTTTTATAAATCCTCACCCTCATTAAAAATCGACTTTCTCCGGTAGCAGTTGAGTGTATATGTTGCACAGAATACCCATCATATTTCCAAGGCTACCTAGAAAATGTAAGAAACAGTTTAAGAATAATCTAAATCGAATCTGAATAGCGACTTATTGATGGGGTCATCATGTTGAAATTACATACTTCATGTTTGCATTTAATTTTCAGTGCTCCACATAGGCTGCGTATCTGAGTATCTTGCGCAATAAAATTATTAAAAAAGTAATTCAAGAAAAAAACTGGGAGTATAGATTCTCCGACATTTTCTTAAAGACTCAATAGAATCAAAATATCTTTCGTAATGTACGAAAAACCAGCGTATTTGAACATAAACGGGACCGAAAAATTGATATCAAAGCTCTACATCAGGGTTTGACATTTCAAAATTGAAGAAGTACATTCATTGCTTTCGACAGCTTTAATACATTTAAGATACTGCTTAGTAGTCGAGAATAACCCGATCATGTAGAGTCATGAGTGTACAATCTCATGTTTCTATAGAATACCCATTTGTCAGGACCACTTCACTAAAATACACTAACAAAACCGAGTTTACTGGTTAAAAAAACAAGGGGTCTAATAGGTCTAAAATTATTTGGAACACTACATTTTGATTCTATTGAAGCTTTTGTTTGAACGACTCTGAATCGGGTATTAGTCATGTCTATCTCGATGTTGCCATTATAATAACTTTAGTTATATAAACAAAAGAGCAAGTGCTGCTGTTTGGTTTGTCATTTGTGAATACATTATCTAAAAGTCGTAATGAGATTGCTGGGTATCATAATACCGTTTGACATCTGCATTTGCTACACAGGAAACTAGTTCACCAGTTAATAACACTTGTTTCTGATTTATGTATGCAAAAAAGGATTCGTGCAGAATAACTTCACATGTTGATTATTTTGTACATTAGTGACAATTTGACCGTTTCAATTTTGAGCTTAATAAAACATTTTGGTCCATTTGCGAACGGAATACACTTTTCAAATGATAATAACAAGTGTCAAATTTCTCAAAGCAGATTTCACACTGTACTTAATTTGGCAAAAGACATAAGTAATCGGACCATCCTTAAAGCATGTTAAAGATGCATCCATTGTGTTCTTGGGAAATGTTATAAATTGTGTTATTTTCTCAAGAAGTACTGACTATTGCCGAAAATTACTATTCAAATCAGAATAATGACGATGTAAAGATAAAAGTAGTGATTTCTGATCGAAAAGTGAGACAATGGACCAATTAAACAATGGACCAAAGGTAAAAAAAAGTTTAGTTACAACAGACAAAATGACAAACTTTTGATTGATAATGTTTGATATAACTAATGTCCATGTAAATGGGACATGTAGTTTTGGTTCTTTTGGTACTTTCTGCACATGTATAATGATGTGACCTGATTTTCACTGGAAAATGGGGATGAATAATTAAGTTGTGTCAAATTATTTTAACTGAAACTGTAACGTATGCTATTTTGGCACGTATTAAGGCCAACAGTTTTTTTATAAAACAAAATTGATGCACTTTTAAGGCATCTGATCTGTGTTGTTAGAATGTTACCTGCTTTGGCCTCAACATCGGGAGAACATCGGGTAAGCAAAGCGAATTTCGGCTTACCTTTTTTGTAGCACATTGTACATACGTGCCTCCAACGTGCCCTTTTTGTATTCAAATCGGACTGCCTTCGTCCATCTGTCCATCGGTACAATATGGCAACTTGTTACCTTGTTATTATCTGTGCATTTTTAAATTGTCCAATGTTACCGATGTATAGTCGAGGTTAATATGGTAAAGATACAAATTTTAAGATGTCATTTTGATGACCGTGTGAAGGCCGAGATTTTGACACGTTCATGTACGCTTCAAAAAAATTAACCTTCCAACAGGGTATTGAATAGTTGTAAACAGCTTTAGCTCTCCCTCCTGATTTGCAACCTGAGCACTAAATAACCAGATGCTTTACGATTCCATCAGATGGACGCGATATTTGCAAGCAGAATTTGAGTAGTCAAGCAGAAATTGAGTAGTCGAGTGTTATAAGCTAGTTTAAAAGAATCAAGTTATGCAGCCAAGAATCTCTTAAGGGCATGATGAAGCATAACATATATCGTATTCTCGTTACGACGTCATGTTGCCTTCATTTTACAAAGGTCGAGTCTGGTTTCTTTGAATTGTTAGCGATTGTAAATGATTGTTACTAGGTAGTCACTCGAAATTTATGATCAAACAATCAATATAGTATTTTCTTAACAATATAAGCAGTTTTTGTAGTCCAACACAGGCTGACATTCACTACAAGTTAGTTTGGCGGCCGCGTGACATGCCATTGACATCGATTTGCTTTCTGCAAACATCGAAATGGATGGACTAGGATGGTGATTGTCATTTCATAAAAATTCATCCAAAATTTATTTCAGAATTAATTTTTATTTGAATGATTTGTCATATCTGGACAATGTAGAGCCACTCTTACATGCATTACAATCTTTTAATTTCAGATGCGCATCTGCTGTAGAACGCAACAACAAATGGTGGCATGAAACGTCAGACAAGAGCAACTGTGTAGACTTCAACCCGAGAAACATCTACAGTTACTACTTATCATGTTACTACTGCTGTACAGAAGATGGATGTAACAGAGCTGTGGTGCCTGATCGAAAGACAATGTTCAGTGGTCATGATTAAGCTAAAAGATCTATTTTCGTTAAAATTAGCCTTGATTAAATGTAATAATTCCTCAATGCGGGTCCTGCTACTATTAAACAACTGCAATGGTGATAATAATGTATGTGTGCCAAGTTTTCATTTCGATTATCTCTTCATTATATAATTTATAAGATTAAGTTTCAACTCCAAACAACTATTCAAAATATATTTAGAGACTTGAAAGTAGTTTCAAAAGATGTGCTAATTCAATGCAAGCATATATTGACTTTTTTGCATTTTGTAAGTTTTGGGAAAATTCCCCCACCCAATTCACCTATAAGACTAATCGTAATGTGGTACAATGAATTGATAAATATATCCACAAAGGACGATAAAAAATCAAATATAATGATATATTTAAATAATAAATATATTAAAGTTACCAGGAAGTATTCGACTTCAGCTTCTATGTTGTATACAGATGTATTTAAACTGTAGTGAATTACTACACAGGTTACATTAAATTAAAATTGTCATAACCTTAAAATTACAATGAAATTGGAGAGTAAAAAAGGTTTTTGGTTTCATATTTTATGAATAATACATACTTCAAATTTGAAATTAATCAATATTTAATTGCTCTCACAGTAAATTTTAATTGTTTCTTATATATGATATGCCTGGTATTAAAGTTTTCATATTGGTCATACGAATTACAGATTTTCGGAATATAACTTGAATTTAGATTGGTTGACGGACCTACTTTCATGAATTCCTTACCGGCCCTGCTAAATCACATAGATGAACACTTTCGAGACACACGCCAGTAAAGAATATTGAATAGATATTCATGTTTAATCTATCTTTCAGTGACGTAATTGCATTCCTATCTTGCATTGCAACTGGGCGGTCACGTTTTACTTATTTTCTCTTATTGTGTGTCAGTATTTACAATAAAGAAGAATTGTTTATCATGTCTGAAATTCTTTTTTGTAATAAGTTTAACAATTACTTTAGAAAATCACTGATAAAAAGAGCATAAGTAGCAAACTATTTAGATGCGTGCATCATGAATGTGTGAGAGAGTTAAAATATGGCGTAGGAGTACAAATTGTATTTAACAGTCTAATCTAAGATCGTGAATTCGCTACAGCTCTGAGTTTATCACAATAATTAACTCGGGACAGATAATCCGTAATTCCTCGCAACTCTTTGCCTATTCTTATAATATATGATATATTTGATGTATAACAGCAACACATTTTATACCATCGCGTATCGTAGCAATGTAATACAAACTTTGTTGCTGTTATACTTCGATAGAGGCACAAAACATGTAAAACAATCCCTATAATTACAAAATCAACGAGTTTTCCTTTAAATATTTCAACAAATCTAATATATTTGTCATTTTTCACGGGAGGCAGCAGTATGTTACACGCAACAATACATGGCTTAATCAAAATTGAGAAATCCTTGGTCTAAAACGGCAGAAGATTTGATTTCGTTTTCCCCGGCATTCACATGCATAGGATCAGAGTTCGGTTTTTTTTCATTCGCATTTTTGGATAGACCCTCATTAGCACGTTCAAACATGACTACCGTTAGTGAAGCGCTTTGAGCCCACAAACTTGAGAACTTGTATCTTAAAATGAAGTGTGAAGTTATTTGCCTCATTCGAAAAATAAATGTATATATTTAAGTTATCGACGTAGATGTGAAGACGAGATGGCGTATTTTTTCTTTTTTTCCGTGAACATGTTTTGCTCAGTTTGCTCGAATTGATTGTGACGTCACAACGTATGAATGCACGAGGTATGATTGAAATGTCAGCAGATTTTTGAGAGCTCTCGTGTAATCTGAATCTTGTCTGCCTGATGAGGTATGTAACGACGTTCTATTAGGTGTGACTCTTGAGCAATGAAGCAATAAAAAAAAGCACTAAAAATTTGATTTTGAAAATTTTAGATTATTTGTAATTTTTGAGCAATAAAGTAATAAACAAACGCTAAAACATCAATTTGAAAATTTTCAAAACGGCAACCTTAATAATTGTGACCGGATATGACTATTCATGACTTATTTTATATGTTCATTATTCAGACAATAGTCCTTTCTTATTCTCCAGCAACTTTACAACTTTACTCTTACATTTAGATAGCTTGTTCCGTTATTAAGGGCACATCCATTTAAGTCTTACAAAATCAATGTAATAAGACATTTATTCTGTCAATGTTTATGATATGAGGAGGAATCTCACCTGTAAGACCATTTAGTATTGAGTGTGACCCTTTGACTTTGGGAAAGTGAAAACAATACAATATGTGAAGTCCTAATGATACACGCGCCATACACTATAATACCCTCTTGAATATTTTGTTTCCGAAAGATTGGAATATATTTTTGCTAGTTTCGACGTTTTTTGATGATAACAATATAACAGTTCAAACTAAATGGGAATCAATGTACTAAAACATAACAGAACCAAGTTCCAGAAGGTTAAAATATACTAAGAGTAAAACTAAAACATCAAAACAGCTGCATTCGTATCGTTATCTATTTGAGGTCAACTCCTCCCCTCGTATGTTTTGCCCAAGGTGTCATAACATAAGTCAATCTTTTCGCATTGTATTAAGGCTTATTTGTTGAATAAAGGTTGCCTTAAAGTTGTGTGAAACGGGATGCTGCAGACATAATATCAAGTTTTAAATAATAGTTTCGGGCGAAGGTGTACTTTATTCCAAACCACATGATATTTGAATTAATGCTGTCCTATTTCTAAAGAAGGAGATTATTTTAAAAATTGGATCGTGCGGTCATCACCCTGTTATCAATGTAGACCATTGTGCTGAGTTGTAATACAAACTTCGGTTACGCACTTGCTCAATCAGTACCAGGGAAGACATTGTTAAAACAACGCTTATGCCTATACCGTCGCAGTAGCAACTAAAAGGGTCAGTTGAATTTGTGATTTTGCAAAATGAGTGGATGTATGTAAACTTACAACTGTATCAAGGTCACTGTAGGCCTTTTACGCGTTTTGATATTTTGTGATATTTACATTTGCAGTTGTTGTTACCGGAATTATTTGGCAAATTGAAGGTGTTCTATTTATATAACAAAGCGCAGGTGCCCTTCATTTATGCACCTTTACAATTCTCATTAAGAACAAAATACTACGTTATAAATGTAATATGTGCAAACTGTCTAACACAACACACAATCACCACGATTTGGATCTGAGATTTTTCTTATTTTACATGTGTGTACAATTTCACTAATCGCAATCTTGGTCTGATTATAAAGATACCTTACAGAGGTAGAATGACAGTGAAGTTAATGTATTTTTTGCACATGTGCATTATAAAAAGATAGTTGAGAGTTGATGATTATCTGATTTGATATCCTACATTAAACAAATACAGTTTTGTCAGCTCTTTGAAATGACCAGGGGTCAATCTTTTCAAAACAAACAGTTTTTATTGTCTTCTGTTAAATATTCAGTAAGTGATCGACTGGGTCTAATACACATAATGCATTTCCTCTTATACTCACTCAATGTACATGTACATATGATGAATATATTCTACACTTAATCAATATGAACATGTCGAAAATTAATAACATTTAAATTTTCAAAATTTGACCCATCTTCCCACGGCAAGGTGAACATGAATCGAGATCTCTCCATTTTTTACCTTGCCTTCAACCTAGCCACAAGTGGTGAAACGAATTAGCGACACCTATCGTGATCACGAGTTACGTCCCTTACCATCTGCTAACATACAACCAATGAAATCGCCGTTTACATTCGGAACCAATTCAAAATAAGCGACGATCGACACAGTCACAGAGGCAATACAACTGTCTTCTGATTGGCTTATCCGATTAGCTTGCAGTACGTTAAAATCTTAGCACTGAAAATGCGAGGGTTGAGGGCGGAAGGAGAAAATATGGAAATATTTTCGTTATGCCTGTGACGTTGTGAAGATGAATTTGACCCCGCCTGTCTTTTTCATTAAGCCAAATTTCACTTAACGATCACATAATAGGTTTGAGAATGATTATTTTACTCATGTATATATGATGATAAATTGCCATTGAAGCTAATTTCATTGAAGTTACAATGAACGTTAATTTACATGATATTTCCACCAAGATAAGGATGTAGATGAACAAACTTTCGGTACGCAGCGGTATAGCAAACTAAAATAGTTGTTATTTTGAGTTCAAAAAGTAACACTCAACTTATATATTGACCCACAGTCACAAACGGTATAATAATTAATGAGGCTGGGGCTGTAGCGCGTATTCTAATAGAAATAAAGATATAAAAAAAATAACTGTTGTCAAATCAACATTCCTCCTTAACCGCTTATTACATGTACTCATGTACAGTTCTCAAACGAATGGTTATAGTTTCATTACGCAACGCATATTAAGTTCCCACAATTGAATTATTGAAGGTGTTCACGCTGAAATAGCGGACAGCAATTTTCGTTGTATACGTTGCATCGTTTTCTTAGACTACGATAAATATATACTGCAAAAACTGTTATTACAAATTTGACGAATAAAAATGTCAAAACACGTGTGACAGGGCCTTTAAAACGGCAATTTGATTTATTTTGTTTTTCAATTTTAAAACGGCTCTTTGGAACTTGTTGGCCAATGCAATCAATATACTTTTCATGAATAAAATCATAAGCTTCGAGTTTTGCCTCAGAGCATAGGAAATATGTCTTCAAAAGTTCAATATTGTGCAGTGTAATGTGTGACCAGTAAGCGTTTTCGAGTCTTGCCGACTTGTCACCGCGACTTCTTATGTTGCATTGTTTATGAGGTTATAAAGTTGTTTTTCTTGATGTCACCGTTGCTTGCGGTCACAGGAGAAGTGGCTCTTTTTCTGACTAGTTTTACGCCAATCAAATGGAATAGAATGGGTGAGAAAGAAATTATTATAACCAAAAGTGTGTCTTATGACTTGTACGAAAATCGTGTAAATTTATGTATAGATCCTTCGCTCTCGCTTGGCGAATACAAAAATTCACATTCGTTTCGTTAAAGTCATTTGACACACTTCCGTGGGTAAAAATCTTCATATATGATTATGATATGTTACCTAGTGCTTTGGAATACTTGATATATGTAATCACGTGTATTATTATATTCTGTTAATGCTGAATTTCTGATTATCGTTTATTGACTTAAGAAATGCTATTTGAGAACCAATAATTAATTATTATCATCAGAAAAAGTATTTACCTATCGCATAATTCAGTTAATAGAATGTATCTCCTCGATTAATAGCTAAGTTTTGATTTCCCCTCGAACCATTCTACATATCCTCCTTGTTCGTTGCAGACAATATGGTACTAATTTAACTGCAATTAAAGTACATATACATGCTGAATAACTTTATCCAAATACCAATCTGTCAGATATGTGTCACTTATTACATCTGTTGGAACAACCTAAAGAATACGAATTGTTAGTGAGCTAGTTCATATATGTTATGAGTTATTCGACAAATATGATTGAAAACCCAAGTCAAGACGGCCATTTCTGAAAGTGAGAGGTCATAAGCAGTTATAATTAAATGTTTTGAAAGCATCTGATATTATCACACAGTTATTAGGACATCTCTTGTTTGATAATGCTATTGTTTAACATAAAACAGTTAGTTTGTTTGTTCAATGGCCATGGGTTATGCGGTTATCTGATAGAAAACCCAAGTTGGGACGGTCATTTCCTAGCGTGAGGGGTCATTAGCAGTTATCAGGAAATTATTGAATATTGTCATATATCATATAAAACAGTTATTATGACTACCCATAGAATGTTACAGTTATTCTATAAAAAAAAGCTGTAGCACGTTTTTGGCATATGTTTCCCCTCAAATTTGCCATTTATGATGTAAAACATCTCATTACACGACCCGATAAGCTGTATCTAAAGAAAACTGTGTATATATAATGGGTTATGAGGCAAGTATGATAGAAATCCAAATCTGGACGTCCATTTCTGAGATTGAGAGGTCATTATTTATTACAGTTATTAAAACAACCTATTGAGGAGAGATGGGACAAAGAAATTAGATTCACTTACGGTAACATTTTGCGACAACTTTTTGTTGTTGTGAATAAGTCTCAACATTTACCAATTACATATTTAGAGCACAGAGTTATCAAGATTCAAGTTATTAAGTTATCTTAAACCACTGCACCAAAACCAGAACAATACTAATACAATAGCAAAACAACCAATACACTAACGGAAAACGCTTACATTTACGCCTTTTGAACGGTCATTTTACGAATTGCTGGATTGCGTTGCCGTAACCAACACTTGCGGTAAATATGTTACCGTGTGTGTTATTTCAATAACATACATATCTCAAGCTAGTGATGATACAAAATTGCCTTGTATGATTAACTGCTAGTTGTTCGTCCACTATGCATCCTTAGTTTGAAAGTTTATTCAATAATAATTACTCGATAGATTCTCAAAGTTCAACTTAAAATTCATCACAACTGCCGTGACATCGGGTTTTTACGTTTTAGTAGGTCAATTAAAAAGTGACAGTAAAGTTATGAAAAATGTTCGGTTCTATTATTATTTCTGAATTCGTGTCTTCATTCAACAGCGCACATTATATTGAATATGCAAACACTATTATACAAATGCCGATTTTCTTTTTGAAAATGCTTAATTTAATTTTGTTTCTCATAACGGAGCAATTGATTTTCAAAACATAAACTAGCTATACATCCCAGTTTGTGATTAAAGTAAATCTGAAAGCATTCCGAGAGCTTCATTTAAATCTGTTAAAAATAGCACCATTTTCCGACGAGAGTATTCCTATTAACGTCGATAACTGTTTAAATCAGTCGGTAACCCTCAAACGTTGTTTATACTTTTGGATAAAAGTCATTATAAACTTACTATTTGAAATAATGAAGAGTCCTAAAATATATTATTTCATCATCCCATATGTGCTTACATGTACGTGAGATTGCCATTCTTTAATATCAATAGTGAGTTTGTATATGAGTAGTAAACTAACCTTTAGGTCACCTGTACCCTCTCATGTGACCCAAAGGTAACTTTGATTTGACAGGCGTCATCAATAACTTGATTGAAAAATGTCTAATACGTTTTTCACAGACCTATTTTGATTAAGAGCTTACTTAATGTTTGGAAAATGAGTTGGATTAAGGTTTTGAAGTCATAAACATACTCCAGTTTTCTACAAAATTGTACAGAATTTTAAAAAATTGCCTGAAGATCAACGAACTGAGATTTCATTGACCAGTGGTCAGTAACTGTAGAATTGTGGACATAACATCTCAAGAACTCCTTCAGTTTGGCCAGTCCCTATAATAAGCAGGAAGTTCTCAACTGGACATACAGTGATATCCTTAATTGTTGTGTGTTTAAGGTACTGAATGAAACAAACAGTGCATGGTTAGGGTAATGTCTGTGGAGTAACTATATAAGTTGTTAATATATCTGGTCTGAAAGAAGGTCACTTGAACCCTCCTTATCAAAGATCACCTACATGTCATGTGCGAGGGTACAGGTAACCTAAAGGTCACCTGAACCCCCTAATTAAATGTCACTTAAAGGTCATGTCAAAGGCTAGTTGAAAAAACAAAATGGCGGAAAATAACCATTATTCGAATCGATAAGTTAAGTAAACATCAAAAATAGAATTTCATTTTAGGTGTTTTAACGTTACACCGAAATGATTTGCAAAACCACTTATAATTAATACCAAATATCTTATTATTTTAACAGAATTATTTGCAAATTTTAATGCGTTTATTCTTAAAATCAAACCAAAATTATATAAACGATTCCGTTTTTTCTGACCTGTTTTTCTTTTCATGCCATGTATGTCTTTACAGTTACGTTTTGAATCTTTGTTTTTCATGTAAGCTTAGAACGATATTTGGTCTACACAGTGCAAGGGTCGAAAAAGTACTTATGGTAGATATTCCGAGACATAAGACAAATTGATGACATTTGCCATATCATAGAAATAGTCTATATGTCAAAACCTATACTTACAGTGTAGACTGTATTCGTGCTATCTTATATGTACTTTCTTCATGTTCAAACGTGCGACCATGATATGGTAGTTCAGATAATGGTTGTATGTTTTATAGGTCCTCACGTTTAAGTTATTCAACTGTCAGGTAGTTTGAGTATTGCCAAGTCCCACATTTTAAGAAGTTAATCACATCATCTTTCTCATTTTTATGAGTCATGACGGCCTTATAACATGCTAGTGGTAGGTTTACAATTCATCATTGAGTACAGACTTAAAAATTTCATATTTGTTTCTGTTAAAAGTTTCAACGGTGTTTTTCAGTAACTGAAGACAATGAACGGGTCCTTTTTTCTCATCGGGTGCATCGTTGTGATAGAGGTGGACAACGTTATTGGGATACTGCTTGCTGGTAAATGTACTTTGTGAAATGTCATCAGAAAAAATCTGTTTAATTTGATTGACAAGCTCCAGCTACACTACTTTCACTCTCATATGAATTGGCTATTTTGATTTGTAAAACTTAACTTCTAATAAGAGTATGTGTTTTAACATTATTTAATGGAACGAAAAGCTTGTGAACCATGAGCTCGATTTCCCCCGTTATTGGACTAGTGATTTCTTGGGTGGTATAAAGACAGGTGAGTAATCTACGTTGAGTATAAATGACGTTTACTCAAAAACGTAATATTATTTTTATCCTTTGTTAACTCATCGTAGCCAGAATGAAGGAGGCGGGCTCCACGGCAACCCGTTAAAACCAGGAATTTATTTTAGAAAACGCCAAGATGTTATTACGCCGGAACAAATTATGACTTTAATCGATGGGTAATAGTGTTGCCCACATGTTGAAGGTGAAGGTTTTGTGATATCATGCTAATTAGTTTTAGAGATATCAGGGTTTTTAATTGTTTCTACTGGGGGAGAATACTAAAGACAGAAATCGCAAATCCAAAATCGATCTCGTTACTTTGCAGAGGAGGTTACAGGCACAGGCATCTATTCATACTATTCATGTAACAAAGGGATATAATTCCAATTATCATCTGTATATATCAGAGCGCATTTCAGACACTCTCAAGAGGATATCCGTGGTGATTAGAGGACTGTGAATGTTGATTACATGATTACATGAGTGTTGATTGGAGGCAGTTTGTCCAAACACTCTCAAGCGCTCGGAAGAAACGGCGTGTAGTTGGATCGAATTGTTCTTGGACTAAATAGCAGCGTTTTCATTATGTATGTAATATGCTATGGGCTCTGAAATTCAAAAAAACGTGTTTAAATAGTTAAAATATAGTATTTGTAGACAAAGACGTGGTGGGGACGGCAAGATGTTTCTGAAATTACTTCACTATTATTAAACACCTGATCAGAGTGAAACTTTGAAAAATGAACGGATCAATCTGATCGTTCTAATGGTTATCGAATGAGGAGTAATGTTCACGGGAGAGGTTTAGTTGATAGGTACCTGCGTTCATTTTTGAAAGTCACCAATTCTTAGCGTCACTTTTTACTGAGTGTTGAATGAATGCTCAGATCGGCTGCACGTGCTCTTTTGCACTATTTAATACACAGGTGAAGGTTGGTTTTTTACCTTAATTCGCCCCCGTATATAATCTCCCCTGACGATTTTATAGCAGGACAAATCCTCTCCACGCGATTTTGATAAAAATTTACAAATCCATTTGTTTGAGTCATATGAGTCTCATAAACTGCGCAAATGTAGGTTTAGCATTTAATCTTCAACTTGAACAAATAAAATAACTTCCCAAGGATGTAAATATATTAGAAGGGGCGAATCTATACCGGGTGTAGTGTACATTAATACTAGACATAGTTAGAGCAAGAGAACGCATACCGGGTTGCATTTACATATAGAGATATCCTTAGAGGGGGCGAATCTATAAATCTATATGTGATGTACATACGATTCAATTATTAATTATATATTTATTAAAATAAAATAGTACGTTTTTTATTAAACGTAATTATTTATACTTACCTGTTGACTAGACCTACTATGCCTACCTCCTCTCTAGGTATTCTATTTCAACCTTAACACAGACGAAACTTGAACAGTGGAGTAAGGGATGCGTAAAATCCCTATCCAAGGGCGGTAAGTCTGCATGGTCTCGTGACATCACTATCGGAATATGCCACTCTCAGAAAGTCCCAAAAGGCAAGACAGACTAAGGTGGGGAGGATGGGCGGGCCTAGCGCGTAGGTCTAGTCAACAGGTAAGTATAAATAATTACGTTTAATCAAAATTGTACTATTATTTAAATACCTATATGTTGACTAGACCTACTATGCCTAGAATCCCACTGCATGGAGGCGGGTCAGTAGATATGTGGTAGAGACGAGACCTGCAACAAGCCCTGAGTCTTAGCTAACCTACGAGTCCTCCACCCTGTGGTGAGGACAATGCACAGCCCGGGAGATACCATCTCTACCGCTGAGCGGATCGAAGGGACAACCCAGCCACTCAACTTCTGATCAACACACTGCCCCCAACCCCAACGGGGAGGGGGTGTTAGAGCGAAGCTAAAGAACAAACAACAGACAAGGAGCTAACAATGCAAACAAAGTTTATTACAATGAGCATCTAAGCTCCTAAGAGGGCTGACCCCTTCTTGGTCTGGTTGGGGGGACCACCTTCGTCTGAGCGAACACTTGTGTACCCAGCCTAGAGATGCCTTCAAGATCTGCTGTGGAGACATCTCGTAGGTAATGGTTGGCGAAAACCTCTGAGGAACGCCAAAAACACCCCACCATGACGTCCGAAACCGCAATGTTACAATGGTAAGCCATCGTGGCTGAAACTGCACGGATCTCATGAGGGTTGAAACGCGAAGTAGGAGGCAGGTCAGCGTCCTTGTACGCATCAATGACCGCCGACCTCAGGTACACCCCCAACGCTCGCTTATCTAGCTTCTTGGTGCTCCTCGGCGAGTGAGTAAAGAACAGACGACGCCTGCCATCCCTCAGCCTGCGGGTACGCTGCATGTACACCCTCAAGGCCCTCACCGGACACAGAGAGAGATCCACCTTTCCTGAGTCAGAACCCAGAGCCGGAATTGAGAAAGTACGGCCAGCCTCATCAGCTGCCTGTTTTTTGCAGACAAAGTCGGGAGCTAAACCAAGTAAGGCTGATCCCCCCTCCCTGACCTCAAAGCGTAGAAGGTCCGCCTGCAGAGCATGGATCTCAGAAATCCGAGCTGCGGAGGCCATGGCCAGCGGAAAAATGACCTTGATGGTGAGAGGGAGGAGGGGTACATCAGAGAGCGGTTCATACGTATCGGAGGGAAGATGGTTGAGCACAATTGCTAAGTCCCACTCAGGAGGACGAAGCTTCGTCCTGCTGTCCACAGAACGGAAGGTTTTAACGAGGCCCTTGAGGACCGACACATCTAGCCCTGGCAACCTCTTCCTGAGAACGGAGAGGATAGCAGACATGTTGGTATTAATTGATGACACCTTAAGATACCTGGTGTTGCGTAGGTACACTAAATACTCCGCAACCTGAGGGACTGAGGCCTCTGCCGGGATGAAATCCTTTTGAGCACAGAAGGAGGCGAAGGCCTGCCACTGGAAATCATAGTTTCCTAGTGGTCTTCCTATGAGAGGTAGCTATGGCATTGGCGACGCACCTTGAGTTACCACTGCTCCTTAGCCCTCTTTTAAAACAAACCAAGCGTGAAGGCAGAACACCTGAGGGTTCTCGTGTAACCTTCCGCTTGGCCTGCTGAGGAGCAGATCTCTCCGTGGCTGAATCGGAACAGGTTCCTGATGACAGAGCCGCCGGAGAGGAACGAACAATGGTCGGGCTGGCCACCAAGGGGCAACCAGAAGAAGACGAAGAACCCGAGTTGTCCCTATCTTGGCTACCAAGAGGATGGCCAGCGCCGGAAAAGCATAGGCGTCCATCCCCTCCCACCCTAACGAGAGCGCATCTTAGCCCATCGCTAGCGGGTCTGGTCTGGACCTCCTGCACCGCCCCTTTGGAGATTACGATCTCCACCTGTTCCAAGGTCAATTGGAGCCGGTCCCTTGCCAAGGAACCCTCACTTGGAGCACAGGTAAGAGGCGGAGGGGATGAGATGGGAATGCGGAGTGGAGGAGGAAGTAGAGGGGGTGACCAAGAGTCACTTCCTCCACTTCCCCTTATGAGGGTTACGACCTCCGGCGACGGGACGGGGGACTTGGGGGACTGACCCGTGGATCCGTGACCACGTCCTCCCCGCCGAAGGCGATTGGTGAGGTCTTGCTGTTGAGCCCTCAGGACCTCGGGGATACGACCCCTAAAAAGAGATTAAGAGTGGGCAGGGGCCTGTCGGAGGAAGGATTTCTGATCGGCGTTGAGACCTGAACGGTGAAGGAAATTGTCTCTACGCAGTACTGTAATGCCGGATGAAATTCGCGAAGCTCATAACATGATCTGAGCAAGGTCTGCGGCCACATTGCCGAATGCTTTGAAAAGCACCGGGTCACCCGACTCCATGCCAGCCTGATTGGCGCAGCCAAGCATCGGCTGACAGGTGAACGCCACGTTGTAGCCCCACCCTAACAATGTGCGAGCCTCTCTGTCGAGATGCGTAAGCTGCGCATCAGTAACGCGGTGGGGTGGTTCGGGGGAAATCAAACGAGATGCACCCTGATCAAGAGCAGGCGGGACGATTTGAAAAGGAGTCGGGTACAAAGGCAATTGACGCCGGTGTTTATCCTACACCACTAATGCCGGAAGCAGACGGTTTGGTACCGCAGTCGAGATGACCTGCTCCATATCCTTGGAGGCGTCCAGCAGGAGCCTATGCGGCGGAAGGGCGAGACGCGCGGGAGCTAAGTCCGCTTCGGGGCAAAAGGAAGCCTTCCTGGCTGCCGACGAGCGAGGTCCCGACACGCTGACCTGACTGAGTGGTACCTCCGCGAGGCCACCTCCGACAGCATGGCGACTGAGTCGACAACCGGTGGATCCTCCGACAACCCCATACCCTCCGCATCCGATACTATATTGATGAGGGTCCAATACGTCAACGAAGCGGACGTCACGCTCCGCCGAGTCTGGGGAGGAATCACGGGTGGGCGACACCACCGTGACACGTCGGGAAGGGGTGTGAGAAACACGCGAGGAGGCAGCGGACCCCGAGCCCCTTAAGGAGGTGGGACGCGAACCCTGAGACACACAGTCCGCATTGGGTTCACGACCTAGCGTAGTAGCGGGGGTGATGTGACTAGGCAAAGTCAGCGCACCCAACCGAGCATCCAGCAAGGAAGAGACCATGTCTTTAACGGACGCAAGAAGGAGGCCCAGTTTGCCCTGCAAACCTGGCCTTCTTGCTCTTCTTCTTCTTGCTCTTCGGCGTGGAGGGTCCGCCGACCTTAAGCCTAAGAAGCGACATACGCCTGTCTGGCAAAGGGGGAGACGAACGCGAACGCGAAGGGGGAGAGAGCGAATCTCTCGAACCCCTAGCGGATTCGGAATAGACCGGCGACTCCCGGTCGAACTCATCCGACCGTTCCGTGAGAACAATGTCTACCACCTCCTCTGGAGACGGTTGACGAATGAGAGACACATCCCGACATTGACTCGTCGTAGTTGAACGTTTCTGAAACGAAGCCCTATCAAAATGTTATTGACTGGCGAAGCGAATGACTGGCGAAGCGAGCGACTATGGCGAAGCGAGCGACTATGGCGAAGCAAGTCACAGACAAGACGAGGTAAAGAAGTCGAGTTGAATGAAGGCGAGCGATTAGCTAGTGACAGGCGAAAGCGAGTGACAGGCTAGGCGAGACACTGGCGAGGCGAGACACTGACGAAGCTAAACACTGGCGAGACGAGACGAATCACATATCAAGTAGATTCAAACTGGCGAAAGGAATGACAAGCGAAACGAATCACAGGCGAAGCGAATGACAGGCGAAGCGAGTCACTGGCGAGACAATGCGAGTCAAGTCGAATCGAGTCTCACGCGAATGACTGGCGAAGCAAGTCACTGGCAAGACGATGCGAGTCAAGTAGAATCAAGCCTAAGGCGATAGACTGGCGAAGCGAGTCACTGGCGAGACGATGCGAGTCAAGTAGAATCGAGCCTAAGGCGAATGACTGGCGAAGTGAGTCACTGGGAAGACGATGCAAGTCAAGTTGATTCAAACCGAAGGTGAATGACTGGCGAAGCGAATGACAGGCGAAGTGAGTCACTGGCGAGACGATGCGAGTCAATTCCAACGGCAAGTGACAGCTCACAAAAGCATAGCGAGGTCACTGACGAGTCGAAGGTGAAGCCAACCGAAGTAGACGACGAACTATCGGCAGATTCACCTGATCTAGAAGACAAAGGGACTGGCGGAAGGTACGACCTAAGGCCTTGCGAACCGAGCAGTCACCCGACGGAGGTGAGAGAAAAACAAAAGACACGAATAGCACGTGCAAAGCATGCAGCAACCCGACAGGTAGCACACAGCTAGCACATGTTAACAAGGCCCCTTGTAATTCAACACCTACCTAAAACAGATTGTCTAAACAACCTGCTAATGACGAACGTAGATTAAGGCGTTGAAACTATCTCTTAAATAAATAAGAAATAGCTAGCAAGTTAGAAACAAAAGCGCTAAAAATACCCAGTCTCAGAGCAAAACATACACGACTGTCTTGCCTGAAAGGAGAGTGACATATTCCGGTAGTGACGTCACGAGACCATGCAGACTTACCGCCCTTGGATAGGGATTGTACGCATCCCTTACTCCACTGTTCAAGTTTCGTCTGTGTTAAGGTTGAAATAGCATACCTAGAGAGGAGGTAGGCATAGTAGGTCTAGTCAACAGATAGGTATTTAAATAATAGAATGTTACATTTCATCGAATTGTTGACAGGTTACAGTATGGACTCTGTTGTGAAATAACAGAAGGACATTTAGAAACGGACATATTCTAGAAATACACAACACGTCACACTCATCAGGTACAAACAGAACTATCCCTCAGAACTTAGACAGACATATTTACTTCGTATGCTCTAATGAGGATGCAAGAACTATTTGACCCGGAGAACGCAAAGTTTTGCTGCACAGAAGAGGATTCCCAACACTCCTAGTTGAAAATGGAATAGTCAAACCTACAGACATTACCAGAAGAGAACTCCTGAAAGACAATGCAAAGGGAAAACAGTTAACTTCCAATGATTTTGCGTATGTTTCAACTCATAATCCACTCAAACCAGACAGATAACATGACAGTCATGCACATGTGTGATGACAGACTGAGTGAAATTACCAAACATCTACATTTCATTAAAAGTAAGCAAGAGTTAACAATTGAAAGGCCCTTTAGCAAGCCGTTGTTATTGAAATAAAGTGTTCCCATGGAAAGGAAAATAATGTTACCAATAGCTTAACAATACTAATTAATCAACAAGAAGACATAGTCATCAACATCCCCCGCCAGACACAAGAAATGAGAACAAGGGCAATAATTCAAGAAGAAATAATCGTGTGCTTCTCATTTTCTTTCCATTAAGGTAACGATATCCTCAACTGATTTGATGTTAAACAATGTCTGAGAAAAGCTATATCCTTGGATACTTGGAACAGAGTCGAAAAAGCGGAACAAGGGAAATAACTCCGGGCAAAATAATCACATCCTTCTTTTTTTCGAACTCCATCAAGGTATCAATACCCTTAAACCACACACCAAATTTGGTTATCCTATCTTAAATAGTTTCTGAGAAAAATTAAGCTGTCCCCTTTGGAGATACCTTGAACAGAGTCCAAATATACGGAACAAGGGCAATAACTCCGCAAAGAATAAATGTGTGCTTATGCCCTCAAGCCACACACCAAATTGGGTAATCCTATCTTTAATTTTTTTTTAGAAAAGCTGTCCCCTTTGGAGATACTATGAACAGAGTCCAAATATACAGAACAAGGGCAATAACTCCGGAAACAATAATCATACGGTTCTTATTTTCGAACTCCATCAA
Organism: Gibbula magus; assembly: GCA_936450465.1. Lineage (NCBI taxonomy): Eukaryota > Metazoa > Mollusca > Gastropoda > Trochida > Trochidae > Gibbula > Gibbula magus. The sequence continues at coordinate 46,792,710 of OW388301.1, forward strand.
TTTATTTATGTCCACAAGCCACACACCAAATTAGAAAACCCTATCTTAAACAGTTTCTGAGAAAAGCTGTCCCCTTTGGAGATACCATGAACAGAGTCCAAAACTACGGAACAAGGGCAATAACTCCGGAAAAAATAATCACACGGTTCTTATTTTCGAACTCCATCAAGTTAATTATGTCCACAAGCCACAAACCAAATTTGGAAACCCTATCTTAAACAGTTTCTGAGAAAAGCTGTCCCCTTTGGAGATACCATGAACAGAGTCCAAAAATACAGAACAAGGGCAATAACTCGGAAAAAATAATCACACGGTTCTTATTTTCGAACTCCATAGAGGTATTAATGACCTCAAACCTCACACAAAATGTGGTTGTCCTATCTTAAATAGTTTCTGAGAAAAGCTGTCCCCTTTATAGCGGACGGATGGACGCACGCACGCACGGACGGACGGACGGAGCTCAAACCTATATCCCACTTCCACTTCGTGGCGGGGGATAATAAAAAGGACAAAGCACTTACGGACACATGTACATGGTTCGGTTAAGTCAACTTGGCTTCAAGCGGCCTTTATTAGATGTTCGCATAGAGGTAGGATGAATAACATTGTCTTTAATTAATCATTAACCATTCGTCAATACATACAATAGATACGAAACTGTTTGTTTCAGGGACTACAAGGATCAAAAACGGAACCGTAACTTGCAATAGAGGCTCCTATTTAAACATCAAACAACACGGCAGTAGTTTAGGACACTGTCAAGTTAATTGCCATGTTGGTTTCTCCCCACACACGAGCACCCTTGCTCCTCAATGTCGATATTTTGAACCAGCCTGCATTGCAAGATGGGCCACATGCATTGGTAACTAATTTTACTTTTATTGTCAATACACGTTTACACATTTTTTGTCTGTATGTGATATTTGTTTCACCGTAATTACGCATTTTCATGACCATAACATCTAGCCTAGAGGGTTCCTTAATCCTTATACCTATACGCCTTCAATAAAGTGTTTAAAATTAGATAAATATAAAGGAGGTGAGGTGAGGTGAGTTAGGGTTTAACGCCGCTTTCAAGAGTATTTCACTTATATCGCGGCTGCTAGTATTACGGCAGGGAGAAAGCCCGCAACGCCATGTGGCTATGCATTGCGGTGAAACCTGCGAGCAACGGCTGGAACTAGCGAACCATGGGTGGTACTGCACTGAAATTCAGTGTAGCATTGCACCCAAACCTTACTGCGTGTAGAACAGTTCTCTACTGCAGACAAAGTTGCCGTGCCCCTGGCGGGATTCGAACCCCGGACCTCTTGATCCGAAGCCGAACGCGCTAACCACTGCGCTATCCCGCCCCCCAAATATAAAGGACAGTAGAACGTTAAAATATTGCTCACTATTACAGGGTTGCTTCAAATCGTACCGACTTTCCTTCCTATCTGACCCATGCTTTTGTTTTGTTATAACCGCTGCATAACCTATTTTGCAGTCTGTCCTATTAAGGATGCGTTTTTTCCTTTACATTTCTTTAACACTTTTTGACTTTTTCCAAATTTACTTACAAACAAGTATTTCCTTCTAGTACTTCGGGCGCCGGATTAACGATTAATTAAAATTGTTCAATATTCGTGTTGATGTAATTTTGATTTAATTATTCAGTGAAAAGATGTGGAAAGCCACCATCCAGACCTCACGGATCCCTCCATTGTTCATCAGCCGACCACAGGTACAACAGCACTTGTAAACTGACGTGCAGTACAGGATACAAAGCCAGCAACTCGCACACAATCACTCGATGTTCATCAACAGCCAAATGGACAACTTCCCTGACAACTTGTCAACGTATGTACATGTTTACCACTCTCAACTTTTATTACAACACTGCTGTTTAATTGTATTCATTAATTGTCAGCATTTTAGGTCCACTTATAATACAATCCTCATATTACAGCAAGTATATGTTTACTGGCTGAGATGAATAAAGTCAACATTTACTTTGTTGTTATGGACAAGCATACCTGAAACAATACTGGCATGCTAATTCGCCACTGATTACATGTTGGAGATTTTGAAAGGCGAAATTAGAGATACGGCCAGTCAATAGCTAAGAACATTGAGTCTATCCTTTTATCATCTTCGTTCTCCTTCTTATGTAGTCAATGTTTATGCATCATTATAAACAAATATTACAAAACGTAGAAGATAAAATTGTTGCATGTGCCGACATATTTGCCTGAAACAATCATTTCAAGACAAAGGTGACATACGCGCTGCATGAAAAGGTCCTATTTACTGTGGATTACATATGGATTAAAGATTGTATTTAATCCCCTTTATTCAAGATTAACACTTCAATTTACAACTACACATCGTTCAATGGTGATAAAACAAATTATTTCTCCTTGGTGAAATCACAAAATTCAGTTCAATTCATGGAATATGCAGAGCTAAACGAAATTAATGTATTGTCCCCCAATTAGGAGGTTAGCTTCAGCCCCAATACACGTCTCACTTCATATAAAATATATATAAATACACAATGGAAAATGAGCCACCCTTATAAAGGGTTAGAGACACGATAAGATAAGAATATATACATAGAATGCTAATGTCATCTATTTGAGTATAAATGGTCATACTTTAAAGCTATCCAAATTAAATACAAAATATAAAGAGAGTTTCTCGCAGTAAAATATATTGTAAAAAGAACCAGTAAAACAAATGTGTTCTTGTTACAAATGTTAATAATTTGAACACATTGTCTTAATTTAAACACCACATCAATATGCAATCCTTTGTTGTTTAAAAATAATTGCTGCAAATACACATACTATGGTGACAGATTAGCTGATCATAACTATTGTCTAGATGTTTCTGGATGTGAACTACCAGGCAAAAGAAAATATACACCTTAGTTGGTTTTAGCATACATATGGTTTTCAATTACAAATATATCTCCTTTATATCATCAGTTAAATAATACCTCTACGTCGTCTTTATATTATTTTTAAAAAAATGAAATTTAATTAATTTGTATAGACATGTATGATAACTGTTCATCGACATATAAGACATACTCTATGTGAAAATCAATACATGCGCCTCATTCTGTGCACATTTACAACATTTTCAAGATGGTAGGGATCATGTTGGTGTAAATTTCATTTCTTACCCCGTCTTTATTAAGCAAAGATAGTTTAACTAAAAAGTAACCATGCACCAATTAATTCATTCAAACAACTGCAGATAAGTGGTGATGTATCGTGCCTTGCTCAAATGAATCGCATTTCTTTTAAAATATTGAATAAATCGAAATAAAATGAGAGAGAAAATTAACAAAAATCCATATTTAATACATATGCAGTGTTTCCGTTTTCCGGCATGTACTGGACATTGTCTGGTTGAAATTTATTAAGACCGGTATTTTCAAAAGCTGCTGGTCATCATATCCGGCTAATATGAACTATTTCTTGTGCATATTTGTTTATTTTATTAGTACTCCTGTCAATTTTAAATGATTTTGTTTCATTAAACTGTTTTTTGTTCACAATGACATGTACATCAATGTATTTTCAAATAAAGAGTACCAGTAATGGAAAACCCCATACTATAAATAGGCCTAACGTTTGCGATGAGGTACGCGCTGATTGGTTATCATTTAGAGTCTCGTTTACGTGATCTCGTGACAGTTTAAAAATGTCTAAACAGCAGACAACGCTGTCGTCTTCTTCGGAAGTAAATCTTCGAAGTTGACGATTCCAAATGATGATGAAGGGACTAAAAAACGGATTACAGAGGGTGATAAGGACATGTCAAGCGAGTCTTGTCAGTCGGGATCTCACTGTCAGTCAGAAAAAAAACCAAGAAAACGTGTTCCAACACAATTGTTCGCAAATTTAACCCTGAGTGGTTAGATGAATTTAAATGGATGCGTCATGAAGAAGACAGTGATAAGGTGACCATGTTTTGTGAATCGGCCAATAAACTCAATGGTTTCACGAAAGGGAAGTATACATTTACGAAAATAAGCTGTGAAAGAACACAGAGACATAGCCGTTCACCACCAAGCCGTAATCATGTTGTATCATAAAATGCTATGGCAGGGCACATTGAACACGCAAAGGAAAAAGGGGATGAAAATTCGACAGCGTTACTAAATACAGTTTTATTCATGGCTCAAGAGAATATTGCACTCGTCAAGTTTTCAAAGTAAATGGAACTTCAAAAAAAAAATGATTGTACCACAATGAAATGGGACCTCATTCAGATTCTATTCAGGAAATGGATCACGCCTTGGTCGAGTCTACCATTGCTGAGCTGAATGAGAGATTTCTCAAAAGTGGTTTCGTTTGGCTTGTGATTGACGAAACAGTTAATGTAACTGTAGAAATTTTTTTAATAATGGTGTTGCAGAGACAGTTTTTCTTGGAAACTGTTCAGTTCACAGCGGAACAGCTAAGTGTATTACGGAGAAAATAAAGGAGATTTTACCAGAATGGAATATTTCTATGGATCAAGTAGTGGGCCTAGTTTCAGATGGGGCCAGTGTTAAGACCGGTCAGCGATCAGGGGTGGGGGTCAGACTTCAGCCAGATAGTCCCTACCTCGTACATGTTCAGTGTGTGGCTCAAAGTGTTTCCTTTGGCTCTGCAGATGCAGCTAAGGTATCAAAATACGTGGCTGATTATCGGAACATTCTCAACGAAATTTACAAACTCTAGAAATATTCAGCAACACGCTCCAACAGACTTAGTGAGTTATCAGAAGTGCTTGACTGTGACTTTTCTAGTGTGAAACAGCCGAGCAGCGTTAGATGGTTGTCAGTCGGAAGAAAGCTGGTCAGCTCTAGTTATGGAAATAGTGGAAGAAGCCTCAGAGAGGAGGTGAGGTGAGGTGAGATGGTGTTTAACGCCGCTTTCAAGAGTATTTCACTTACATCGCGGCTGCTAGTATTATGGCAGGGAGAAAGCCCGCAACCCCATGTGGCTATGCATTGCGGTGAAACCTGCGAGCAGCGGCTGGAACTAGCGAACCATGGGTGGTACTACGCTGAAATTCAGTGTAGCATTGCACCCAAACCTTACTGCGTGTAAAACAGTTCTCTACTGCAGACTACTGCTCTACTCTACTGCCGTGCCCCTGGCGGGACTCGAACCCCGGACCTCTTGATCAGAAGCCCGCCCCCTCTCAGAGAGGAAAAATGCAGTGTCATCGCATATTTTGAGGAAAATAAAATCATACACATTTATAGGTATGACCTACATGTTGTCAGATGCCTTATACTCCATGGACTCTAGGACTCGTGATGCCTATTGTTCGATCAACTATCCAATCACTACACTAAAGAAAATCCTGGCAAATATGAACATTTTTTCAAGGTAAACGTTAAAAATGGTGAATTTCGAGGAAGGAAATTGACTTATGCTGACCCTCGCTCTGTCACAGCTTTCAAGAAAATCCGTGATGATTTTATTGAGGAATTGTGTAGTTCGCTTGAAACAAGGTACCATGAAAACAGTTTATCTGTTTTGTCCCATTTGGATAAACTGTTAAATCCAGATCGATATCCGACACAGCCTTCGTTTTCGCTAATAGGCCCTATGGGACACTCCGAGTCAACTGAATGTCAAGGTCATGAACGGCTGACTAGCGAACCGAGTGGCCACTTAGTCCAGTTGCCAAACCCCAGATTTTTGGACAACCTTGCATTGCGGTATGTACAAACTATAAAAGAACGGGATGTAACGACGAAACCACTCCATGCTCATTCAAACTCATTGTTTTAATGGCACAGCCAATGACTACGATTTCCCTACAAAATGAGCTATAAATGGTAACAATCCGATCATTATTTCAAAGGTATGCTACATTTCCCCACTCACGAAAAACAGCAAAAACTCACCTTTTAAAATTGTTTTGTAATTCCAGCAATGTTGACAGCATCTATAAACCACAGAGTGAAACTACTGATGCAAACAAATATTACAACACCTACATATCATTTCACCGACTAGCGCATTTTGTCTCAAATCATCGCCATGCAGTTAGTCCGGTGGCAGGGACCGATAAGTGTGCATTGCAGTATGTACAACGTTTTTTTGCTGTTTATATACCTCTGAGATGTATGCTCTTCACGAATCTGAATGACGCCACTCTGTCATCATTGGGCAATCCGCACAATATGCAAATTAAGGCCGCCATTACTGAAAATCTTGTTTTCGTCAATATCTCAGTAACTATGCATGATATCAACTTAATTTTGTGTCTATCCCAATGTTTATAGGTAATGAATCAGATTAAGCCTTTTCAGTAAAAATCACAACAATAACTTATGCTGAATATGCAAATAAAGGCCGCCATTTCTGAAAATCTTGTTTTCGTCAACATCTCACTAACTATGCATGATATCAACTTAATTTTGGTGTCTATCCTCATGTTTAGAGGGAAAGTTATCTGCCAATTTCGATGTACACTTTTCATTACAGAATTGACTCTTCTCAACACACTTTCTCGCAATGGTATTAACAGTTGTAGATAAGCATGGTAAAGATGCACCGGGTACCAAACGATACACGCCCCTGTGACATTATCTACGTACGGAATGGATTCTCTTAAAGTTATTCTTGGTAAGTTCAGCCCTGTGATTGGTCAGCCAGACAATGACGTCACGACCCCTCCAGTAAATCGCGAGCGAGCTGAGCGGAACTTCCCTCACTTCAAGAAAGCTGTGTCAAGTTTCAGGACGATTGGGTTGGAGCAAACATGCAAAGTTATCAGAGATTATCGAGATATATATCCAGATTTCTCAAATCTTGCAGAGATTGCACTTGTTATAGCTGTCAGCAGCCTTCCTACAATAAGTTTATTACTAGTATATTTGAACACTCCATGCGAATGTGTATACTGTCGTTATTGTAAACATAATGCGCCAAAGAGAAAGCAATGTGTCATACAATAATTTCTCAGAACAACATACTTTGAATGGTTATTTATCAAACAGAGGAATGGACAGTACCCTCAATATTCAGCTGAATTCTTTATTCGTCCGTACAATCTAGAATTCAAAATACGATTTTGAACAAACTCCAAGTACACTGAGCCTCCAGTCGGCCTTCGCTTGGCGGTCACTCTGCAACTTTATGACAGTCAAGTTCATTTCAGCACCAAGGGAGATTTTTGTACAAACCGACAACCTCATCTGTGCCTCCTATGCGTCATCTCCATATCACCCTTTACGAATCCTGCCAGGGGCTTGGCAACTTTGTATGCTGTGGAAAACTGTTTTGGGTGCATTGCTTCAATGGATTTTAGCGCAGTACCACTCATGGTTCGCTCTTTCCAGCCGATGCTTCCAGGCACTGCAATGCAATGTTTGCTTTCTCCCTGCGATAATACCAGCAGCCATTATATGAGTGAAATAGCGGCGTTAAATCCAATTCACCTCACCTCACCTCACCTCACCTCACCTGTTTTCAAGGTCACACACGTGTTCAATAGAGACTATTAACCTCATGAGTTTCCATATCGTTAATATCATATATTTGAAATGAAATGGTGTTATGCGAGCCTTTGGCCAGCAGAAAACATTATTTGTTCCAAATATATGATAATATAAGATACCCACGGCAATAAAACACAGGCAGTCAATGGGACCGACAGCGTGTTCTATGGGACAATAAAACATGCTCGTGATTTAGGACGTCAGTTAGAGCAACGCTAAGCGAATGACGTCATATTTTACGTCACTTTGATTGCTGCGCCCTTCGTGGTTTATGCTCCCTACTATGTTTTATTCAACGATAAAGCACGCCAACTCGTCTTCTATTTCTTAATTAATGATACTTAAACATTTGAGGTTTATAATGTCTTTAAATAACAGTTACTACCATCGGGGGCGGGGTATATAGCGCAGTGGATAGCGGGTACAGATTCGAATAAAGAAGTCAGGGGTTCGAATCCTGCCAGGGTCTCGGCAACGTTACTGTAAAGAACACTTCTACATGCAGTAAGGTTTGCTTGCAATGCATTGCCCGACCACGAATACGTGTTTGCTAAATGTTCAAAGGTTGTGCACGTCCGTGCAAATGGGTAATTTGCGACGGCATTTAAAAATATGTCAGTTTCGTAGTTGTTCGACATATAGACGTTGCCCTGGGTCAATGGAAATTAAAGGTGGCTTCTAAATGGTATTAAAATCCATTGAATTTTCAATATTTAGGTAGCTTTTACATTCTTATGCATTGTTTCTTTTGTATATTGTCTTAATTGTATAGTCATGTTTATGTGTTGGGTCTTTGCTTTCTAGTATATTTTCTCGCAGAATTATATCAATTGATTCAAGTCTTGTATTCCTGATCGTATTTTTTTTCGTCTTGATCTTAGACAATCAAACCTTTAGTTTAGTGTTGATGTCATTACATCAACTGCCAAAACGATGTCTCCTAGGAGATATCACTTGATCTCACACAAGCAATATCTCATAGTTTTGAGTGCTAAAACAAAATATAACATTCCTTCCTTTTGATATCAAGTACATGTACATCAATAGTCTTTAATTAACGTAAAAACCTCTTGCTATGACCAAATATTGATATAATTGATATGCTCTATATCAATATATACTACCTATTCATCTTTTGGTTTAGAAATTGTATGTGCTGCCCCTCCGAAAGAGACAAATGGAGTCCACCACTGTGACAGAGAAACACACAGATTTGGTGACACATGCAGTCTTCAGTGTAATGCTGGGTACAAAGTGACTTCTACCAAGACTATATCCTGCTTATCAAGCGGCAGATGGTCCACAGGAGGATCATGTACAGGTTGGTCTATCTGATGATGTAATATACAACACTGTTATGGAATATCATTCCAAATTTATTATTCCAAATTATTGCAAACCTTTTATAATTTGCAGTTTATTTTGCAACGGGAATGCTCTTTCGATAGACATATAAAAATTATGAATTCAATGAAAGTCTAAACAGCAGTTGGTCCAAAGGGGGCCATGTGCATATCTACCCTCTGTAGTGATGAAAGTTTTGTTTACATTCGGGGCTATTATTGTATGACAATAGAGTAGCAAACTTTGTTCAGTATCATATGATGTATTTTCAAAGCGCAACTAATTATCCAAGGCCTTTTTTATTTTGAATGAGAATTATGGTTAGGAAATTAAATCTTAAATGTAAATAAAACCTGAACATGTTGCTCACATGTCATTTGATAAATATTTTAATTAATCCACTAATGTCTTCAAGAAAACCGATGCCCATCTCCACCAACTATTAAAAACGGGATTTTCGTCTGTCGTAACTACACTCACAAACCACATGACATCTGTGATCTAAGCTGTGACCTGGGATTTAAACCAGACTAGCCGATTACACACACAGAGTGTCTCTCTACGGAAACGTGGACTCCGTCTGCAATATGCAAAGGTAAAATCACAGGTACTTTAAGGAATATCATAATATGCCACTTTGAGCTCAGTTAATGAATAAAAAAATAATTTGGCCAATTAGGCGATATTAACAACAGTACAGTTTCTCGACCGCTGGTTCCACTTTCAGCTGGAATTGTTGTTTATTTGTTTGTTTTAGTTACGCTCGTATTTTATTTTCAATTTACATCTAACCGGATGTAACTCAAAATAGTTACCAGTCGAATTATGTGGATATATACAAAATCGGATACATGTATGTTTAGTCACTGCGATTAGGTTCCAGATAACCTTAGTTGAGACAGTATGGTGAGACGCGTTTCATTGAACACTTTTAGAAATAAATTGCCAAGATGCCCCTTCGGTTACCAACGGGTTGTACTCCTGCAATAACAAATCAACTCATAGGATGTATGATACCTGCGATCTCCAATGTAACACTGGTTACAAAGCAGATTCCAATATATTACACATTCGATGTCTGTCGTCTGGGACCTGGTCAACATCAGCGTTATGTGAAGGTAAAAACTCAATAGTTTAATAAAATATCATTATTCACAAATCATATGTTAAGAATACTAAACAACGTCCCTTATGTAATATTTCCATGTAACTATGAACTACATGATATCTTATGACAAAGATTTGTATCAATCCTTTACACGTTTTTTTGTTTTTTTTTTACAATTATAAATTATTATACAACTAACTAAGTTGTAAGAATTCACTGATGTATGACTTCTCTGATATCTTTAACGGCCTTGTTATATAATAGATTGAAATAAATAAGCATTCATAAAATCTTGAAACATGTGAAAAGATTAATTATATACATGATGGCACTAGATGATTTTTCATACAAAGTCACATGTAGGGAAATCATCTCCTTTTCAGAAGAAGGTACTATACTGAAATATAGCAATGGTTTGTAATAAAATAGATTTAAAGACACGACCATTTATACAATCCTGACATTATGAATTATAAGCATGGTGAATAATGCACAAAGTTTGTTCACTCTTGGGACAATTTGCTAAAAGAAACAATAATTAATTGAAGTGTGTACACTGTATCTTATTGACAGAATCGACAACAACAAAGGCAATAACAACTACATCATCGACAACAAAATCGACAACTTCACTGCGTCTTTCAACATCATCCGCAACACCAACTGCAATATCAATAACGACAGAAACAACAGTACTTCAGGACAGAACATCCACTGTTATCAGCAGGATATCGTCTACGTTGTCGACTCAACAAAGAAAAGAAACCACACCTCCGGCAGGTGCAAAACTTCGATAAAATTCCACCTAGTGTTATAGAGCTGTAAAGAAAACAAATTTAATAGACTAATTAAAAAATAAGTTTTTGAATGTCCGTCCCAGATCGTTCACATGAAATTTCACCTGATGTTCAGGGGAACCTAGATCTTGAGATGCGTTCTGAGGATACATTTGACAACTGAACAAATGTAACAGTTTATATTGTGGATGACTCAATTTATTTAATTTTTTTTTATAGCAGGATTCATTCTATTTCATTGTTATTTTAATCCAAAAGACTCCTTAATACCATGAGTGTAACATACCGAAAGGTTCATGAAGGCTATAAATAACCAGCCAATGAAACGACCTGAAATCAATCAATATCAGCTGTCCCATGATGACTGATCCTCAATTTACGAATCATGATATTTCATTGGCTGACGACATGCTTTATTGTGTTGTCCAATCTTTATTTCAGTACTGAAAAGGCCACAGGCCTGTAGTACATTTATAATTCATATGAGTAGTAAGTCATAACAAGTTCTTATCTATTACAATCTGTTTTCTTGAATCCATTGCGAAATATACTTGTAAGTACATTGCAAGATTTTGTAGTGATAATGTGTTAAAGGATAGATGAAATGCATTTTTCTCAAGAATGACAGATATATATATATATATGACGTATATTGTATATCGGAATCAATTGAGCATAAAATCGAGACAATATACACTTGCAATTGATAATTAAGACGATTTTAATTCACCCATTTGAACACTACTGCAATTTGTTCGGCGAATCCTTTTGAAAATGCTCACTGAGGCTTGACTGTGATAAGCGACAGGCGGGGCGGCTAGATAGCTACTCCGCCGGTGTCTCGTTAATTAATTAATGATGATTATCACTGCCGCTAAATGAATTTATGAGGTGTATTACATCGCCAAAAAGACTTGTTTATGTAATAATTGTGTAATTGTCATCTGCGGAATTACCTAGTTGGATATCTAAACATTGGATATATGAGAAATTTAAGTTGGTTTATTGAAGGTTTCTTTGTTAAATTAACAATCAAAATGTTGCGAAATTACGTTGAATTGTGACTATCGCCGAAAATAAAATTCCTCCAAATACGTCACAGAAGTCATCCCTTCACGGGTCCACACCCCCGCAGACTTTCATTCTGGTCGCCGGGGCTAAATCAGGCGTTTTTTTAAAAAGCCGTATATAAGTAATTTATGGACTGATTTGAGAAATTTAAAATCAAGCAATTGTCAAATTGACATCCCATTTTAATGAATCCGATTTGGACCATATGTCATTTCATCTATCCTTTAACAGTGATATTAGTTTCTTTCGCGTGGGTATTTATAAAAGTATGGTTTTAGGTACTTAGTTCGTAAACTGTTGTACACATGGCAGATGATAAGAAAATGTAATTCATTTTCTATAGAATTATGGTCACATAATTTACATACACTCTGTTCTCTTGGTATGCCTAGGTATATTCCAGTTTCAATAAATAATTCATGGGAAGAGCAATGAAATCGGGTGAGAGATATACGAAACTTTTGCTAGATACTCTTCGAAATATGTACCTAATTTCCATTGGTTGTAAAATGAACATTTAGTCCATAGGAGTAGAGATTCCGACCATGATTGTAAATACATATATTTCATTCATTGTGTAAATGCTGTGATAAAAATAGAATAGCATGCATTCGATGTGCGCGCTATAGAAATACCCTAATTATTATTATCAAATTAAATTAATGACGTGGAACCAGCTGGTAACTTTCACGAGCTTGTCGCATCTTACAAAGTGATGGTTGTCTAATGAATGAAAATACCCCGATGGAGCATAGAGACATACATCAATCCCGATTACTGAAAATCTCACAATGTAGGTTTTGTTGACTGATTGGAGAGCGATTTTAATTTCGAGTGCTGTTCCGAATTTCAAAAATGAACATTATCTTGAATATGAAAGATTCAATATCTTTACCTTTTTGTCAATTTTATAAAAATGAGGTTTCAGGACTTATACATATTTACTTTTAGAAATGTGTCTTTTTGAACAACTTAACTGCTTATTAACTGCTCGCCATAATTCTTTCAAACCTTATGTTATCCACTTTATCCACTGTTTCCAATTGTTCAATCAACTGAAAACTCTTTTTTGGAGTATTTACTCTTGAAATACTAATATTCCGTTGTGTTCATGTTCAGCTAGCCATATATTTTTGGGCCGGCGTTTTATTCAATATATATATATATAAATATGTATATCTTTTTTGAAAAAATGTCTTTTATTCGGATCAGATGAAAATATTTTGGGGATGAGCAAAGCTACTAGGCACATACTTGACTGTTCACAAGTTAGAAAACCTCAACACTTAAAGTTACGACACTTTAAACGTTGTTACTTGAATTGTTTATTATATATGGTATTTAATATTTTTATTTCAGAAAAAGGTTGTCCAGACATTCTGAAGATCGCGAACGGCAAATACTACTGTCCCCACAACTCAACATTTCACGGACAACATGAGATATGCGATCTTCATTGTGACCAGGGCTTCAAACCAGACTCATGGATTGTTCACACAGAATGTTCTGAATTGGGAACATGGACCTCTTCAGCGAATTGTGTTGGTGAGAATATGGACATTGTACTTACTCTTGATATCAGTTAGATTTATGGTACTAGATATTTGTAGACGATTTATGTGTTTGTTCTGATACTTTTATTTTTATTCGATTTAATTATACCAACTCGAAATAGACAAGTGAAACATTCTTAACATGGTACAATTTAATCCTCCTTTCTTATTGAAAAATGTAAAGAGGTTCATTGTTGTCCAACTTATAATTATCCTCTAGTGTGTTATACCTTACAGAAAAAAATGTGTTCAAGCATATGAGAATATAACGTATATGCATGCTTTTCATATGCTTAGTTAATATAAATTCTGATAGACCGCCTAACTGTTTATGTAATTTGAATAAAACTTTAGAAATCACATGTCAAACACTCTCAAATGTTCAGAATGGATAGACGCCAAAAGCTGTTTCCCACTTATCATTTATGTTCTTCTTATAAGTCTTTCGAATTCTTAAAACCTTTTAGGCCATAGACAATTTTGTTTCAAAGTATTGAACTTGTACAGACAATGCATAGATTTGTTTTTTAATAATGCTATATTGTCTATACTATTCACCTTGAAACTTGATATTGTTGAAATACTAATTTTAAAATTTTTCAAAACCTGGTTTCAGTTTTGTCAATCTTTTGCTCATTTTCAGCTCATATTCAGCTGCCTTAAACTTTTTGATAGGCGAAATATTAAAGAAAGGATAAAGGTAGTGTCAGGAGAAACATATGAATGATGTGAAACGCTGATAATTAGGGTTAGGGTAACTAATCACTAACAGATGTCACAACATTTTGCTTTAGAAAAAGGTTGTCAGGACCTTCCAAAGATCACGAACGGCACATACTATTGTCCTCACAACTCCACAGTCCACAGACAACATGAGATATGTGATCTACAATGTGATCCTGGCTTCAAACCAGACTCGTGGATTGTTCACACAGAATGTTCTGATTCTGAAACATGGACCTCTTCAGCGAACTGTGTTGGTGAGAACTCTCACACTGACCTCTACTTTCACATGGATCACATGTACTGCTATTTGTAATTGATTTGCATTGTTGGCATGTGCTACTTGTATGTGTTTTTAATTTAATTACACAGACTAAAAGTGAGGACGTGGAACATTGTTGACATGGTACAGTTTATTCATTCTGTCTTATTGAATTGTTTTTTGAGGTTCATTGTTGTCTCATCTACTTATAACTACCTGTAGTATGTTATACCCTTCAATTCATTTGTTCGAATGCATAAGAATAAAAATAAAGGTTTGGATATTATGCTTTTCGAATGTTAAGTAAGTAGATTTGATTGTAAATGATGGACCAAATTATTGTTTAAGTAATTTACTTTTAGAAACCAAATGTTAAACACCCCAAATGTTCAGAATGGATAAACATCATGAAATATTGTTTACATATTTGATGTGCTCTCTGTAATTATTTTTGTAAATTTAAATTTCTTGTTGTCAGGACGTCCACTCCTTTCATTCAAACCACCACCAAAGTAGTTAACCTGTGCAGACAATACATTTTTTAAAGTTTTGAAAAAAACAATGTCATATCGTCAATATTAATCAATTTGAAACTATAATAAATTTAGAATACTAGGATTTGTTAACGTTGCAATCATATTCAACTGGCTTTATTTGTTGTGATAGGTGATATATTTAAAATTGAAAACTTAGGTTCAGAAGAAAACGTGTGTGTAATGAGAAGTGCTACCAGGTATTTAAATCTAGATTGAAGAATAAAAAAAAAAGTCAGATTAAAAAAATGTTTATTCAAAAAAAAACATGTGCCGATATCATATTCATAAAAAAATTGCAACCTATCAGCTTCCGGTAGCAACATCACAGTCTCCAATATTCGTTCGGGGGTCAAAAAGTCCAAGTCACGGTTATGACTGATCCCGGGGCAGGGAAATCCAGGCTCAATGTAATGCAAACAGTTCACACTAATAACGTGTATGGCCTCCCCTTGCAATGATACACGCAGTGACCCTCCGACGCATGGAGAAAATCAAACGCCTGACGTCATTACGTGGAATGTGCTGCCACTCTTCTTGGAGAGCTTGGACAAGTTGCAGGCGTTTATGTGGAGGTGGTCGTCGTTGGCGAGTAAGACGATCCATAGCATCCCAAAGATGTTCGAACGGTGACATGTCAGACGAGAATGCTGGCCACGGCAAAATGTCGATGTTGTTGTTGTTAGCAAGAAAGTGTTGAGTAACTCGAGCTGTGTGCGGTCTGGCATTGTCTTGTTGAAAGTTCACACCTTGTGCCTGTTGTCGAATAAAGGGACAGACGACGGGACGGAGAATGTCATCTACGTAATGCTGAGCCGTTAAGATTTCCAGTCACGATAACCAGCGGTGTCTTCTCCTCAGCAAGTATGCCTCCCCAAACCATGACACTTCTTCCCCTAAGGGCACCACTTCCTGAACGCAACATGCAGCTGTTCTCTCTCGCCGACGGCGATAAACATGTACTCTTCCATCTGCTTTGAAGAGAAGGAACCGACTTTCGTCAGAGAAAAGCACCCTCTGGCACTGATGTTGCTGCCAACGTAACACCGTCCATGTCCATCTCAGTCTTCGTTGGCGATGTTCGGCTGTCAACTGCTGTCCCCGGAACGGTCTGTATGCCCTGATGCCATGGGACCTTTGACGTTTGGACACTGTGCATCTGCTTACCCGGTGGCCCAGGGCATTTGATGCCGATGACGTCACAGTCAAGAAGTGGTTACTGAGGTGAAACGTGCACAGGTAACCGTCCTACTGGTGGCTTGTGACTCTTGGTCATCCTGATCTTGGCTTGTCTGAGGTCTGTCTGGAATGACGATAATGCTGCATTAGTCTTGTGACAGTTGTGCCGTGACAGCCAAACGTTCTTGCAACATGGGTGTGGGTGGCTCCCATTTCAATCATCTTGATTGCTCGCTCATGTTCTTGTAAAGTTAATCTTGCCATTCTTCAAATGTACTTTTACAAAGTGGGTGTATAACAACAAATTCGGATTTGGTTATATACCCGTCAGGCATGGGTCTTGTTTGCTTTGCATGAAAAAGGCGAAAACCATAGTTTGGGAAAATTTGGGAAAATCATGCGTTTAATACCACAGTTCAATATGAAACAATCATTGTTGTGTTGGGGCGATGTGTTTTCATGTGGTTGGGTTTGAATCTGAGTTTGATTTTTTTCGTAATTTCAAATCAAAAGTGGTAGCGTTTCATTTGACTGTGAGTTTACAATAAATTATTTATCTCCACGATATAATTCCTTCAATTTAAGTACATCTCCTGTAATATCTGATAATGAAAAACACTGTGAAATATGGTAATCGAACCTTATAAGCATACAAAACGTTGTACATCAATTTTGAAGAAAGAAAAAACCTCAGTTTATTCAAACTATTTATTCAAATTATTATTTTACAATTATGCTTCAGACAAATGTTGCCCAGACACTTAAATTGAGGATAATATATACGCTGTTTCTTCAATTGTTTGCTTCACTGTCCTAATCGTCATCGTATGGTATAAATTTTCTTCAGAAAAAGGTTGTCAAGACCCTCCTCAGATCGCAAGCGGCAAATATCACTGTCCTCACAACTCCACAGTCCACAGACTACGTGAGATATGCGATCTACATTGTGACCCTGGCTTCAAACCAGACTCGTGGATTGTTCACACAGAATGTTCTAGATCAGAAACATGGACCTCTTCAGCGAACTGTGTTGGTGAGAACGTTTTCGTTGACATCTATTTTGACATTTGTAGGATGAATGGTAATTTGTAGTCGATCTCTAGTGTCTGTATAACCTCCTTTCATGTATATTCTATTAATGTTTTCACCACAACCAGCACATGTTATTACATATATTAGGTTCCTGTGCCGAAATTATGCGATAAACATTAGGTATCAGAGGACGAAAACAAACATGTTGTTACCAATTGACTTTCACGCATCACAACATTTTTTTTCAAGCAAAATATGGAAAGAACTGGTTCTTAAAATTCCATTCCCTTTTTCCCAATTTTTGACAACTAGTGATAAAAAGGTTCATAATCGAGTCGTTAAACAAACACATCTCTGTGATTTATGAGGTGTCATGACAGTAATACAGACCGAATATCGTCAGTAAGCAACTTTGTTCAAATTTGTCTTTTTCCAAACAATCTGACTTTGAAGGTTCATACTGCTTTAACGAGTGACGTTTGGTTGAAAGTAAGTTACTAAATAAAGGTTCATCAGTTCACTTGAAAGAATGGAACTGCTTACATAAGAACAAGCAATACTGACTTTCAATTTTCAGTGTAACAATACTTGTTCCTTGACACCAATAAAGCAGAATTTTCTGAATGCAAATATCACAAAGTTGTGAAATATTAACTGAATAAAATTTGCTTCGTTAAACTCGTAGATAATGCTTCTGTCATATCACAAAGTTGATTGTCCTGAAACATTGTCAACTTTCTTATCAGATAACTTTGGTGAAAAAACTGTGGGGTGCAACACTATTTTTGCTATGTATACTTTCCATTATTTGAATTTGGAATTATTTCTTAAGTGAATGAATTTACCTCCAAAATGTGTGAACATGTGCCGCAATAACTAATTCCACCTAACGCAGGATTTTGGTCCATTAAGCACGCTTTTGATAACAGTTGTTTCAGTTTTTACTCTTCCGTTTGCTGTTTATCATATGAGAATATCTAAGGGGTTTTTTGAAAACCTTGTGGTGTAGGCCCTATCTAAGTAGTCAAAATCCGTAAATGAAATCGTGTAATTTTCCGATGGCTGAAACCTTAATTGTGCCCATAACTTTTAAAAGCGTTTGATGATATCTTTTTTTCTTGCAATTTTGGATAGACATCACCACAAACTAAACATTTTTTATAAAATAAACGAATTCTAAAATATTGTGTTTGTTCGTCCCATCTTTTCTTAACCTGACCATTGACATGAGGCAAAAGTACTATACACTTAATTAATCGTGGTGAGGTCATTATGTGAAATACAAGGACTCGAGACCTGACTCCCGAGGTGGTCCGACCTGACCGAGACCGCAGGGAGTCAGGTCCGAGAGTTCTTGTAATTCACATAATGACCTCATCATGAGTAATTAAGTGTTTTATTATAGTGAAATTCATTCTTTCTTCAGACTTTAACATTTTAGCTGTTGCACTACACACATAGCCATAGGACCTACAGGTAAATTGAAAATATTATCTCATTACAAAATCAGGGACCTGACCAGATGACGCCATCTCAGACTAACATTGTCAAAACAACCATTCACGTGATATAAAACACATGACAGGTCAATATCTCAGGTCAGTGACAGAAATTTCTGTCACAAAACTGACCTCATCACTGGTAGAGCGGGTCAGTGTACAAATATATTTTTGGATCACGTGGTGTGTACTGACCAATGAAGGTATAATAATTGTTCTTATTTACCCTGCGGACTATCCTCAATTTTAATCAAAACTAATTTTATATGTTCGGGCATCAGTGTTTGATTGATAATTGCATCTGCACAGGTAATTCGATAGATTTTTTAATTGGCATGTACCTCAAAATAGTCGCTTGGAGATGTGCCATATCTAAAAACTGTTCAATATCTTCTTTTTTTTACACAATTTGGTATGTGGTTAGACAGTGAGCATATTTCATTTGGTGTATATAATAAACAAAGTGGCAAAAGGCACCACTCCACCACTATGTCTAACTACATGCCAAATTTTGTATTAAAAAAAAGATATTGACTTTATTTTAGATATGGCCCAGAAACAGAAGAAAGAACACAATTAAGGAAGGATGTGCGGATTAGATTATGGGCGGAGACGAAAACATGTCTCAACCTTTGCTGGGGGAATATTAGAATTCCTATTAGGAAAGAGCGCATGATCATTGTTCTCGGTGTCAAGTTTCATTAAGCTTGGCCTTAAGGTTTCGGAGTTTTGGTCTGGAAAGGAAAACTCACATAACAGACAGAGGGAGCAACCCCCCGCAAACTGTGATGAAGAGGTGGATAAGAAATCAATTTGGAAATAATATTTGGAAGATTTTGTAGATATCAGTTTAAGCATTATTGCACTTCGATCCCGTTACTGTCTATCGTTAATTAATTTACAAATTAGAATTGGCAACTTAAATTAACATCGGACGCATTCTTTCCTCTGATCAATGGGATATTTTCTTTCAGAATTACAATGCCAAGATCCTCCATCGGTTAGCAATGGCAAGTACTTGTGCATTAACAATTCAACACATAGAATGTATGATATCTGCGATCTACACTGTGACACTGGTTACAAACCAGATTCCTACATAATACACACCCGATGCATGTCATCTGGGACCTGGTCAACTTCAGCTGTATGTGTAGGTAAGTAAATTAACACTAATAATAAAATTATAATATAAATAGAAGATACTAATTATCAAATGCAAAATATGCTCAAAAATAGATTTTCATTTAAGCCACTAAGTCTAAATAGATCACAAACCATTGTTCCATTACAACTTCATACGTGTTGTTATATTCCTTTACTTTAACGACATCGACATCGTATTATTCTTTCAAATTTATCTTTGAAGGATGAATAATATATTTGGTAATAAAAACTCAGCCTCACAAAATAAGAAACTATACATTTTGTATCTTGTATCTGAAAGATAGATACAAAGTGCATTCAAATGTGTTGAGTATATGTGTCTGTGGACAATAGGATATACTTTGGGCGGAGGAATATGACGTTATCATAGGGGAGTTTTAGAGTCATAGGGGGTTTGTTTCTATAGTATCATGACACCGTTATAACATCACGTCCCTATGTCGTCATCTGGTCACTTGGTGATGCGACGCTATAGAAACATACCTGCTATCCCTCTAAAACTCCCCTATGATGACGCCATATCCCTCCGTCCAAAGTATATCCAGCCGTCCATCGACACATATACTCATCACAAATGGTATTTCAGGGGATCAAGCTTTAGTACAATGGGTGTGCTTTTGTGTCCCATGATTAAAGAGGAAATTAACTGCTCTCTAGTGTTCACATTCAAAATTCAATTTGACTAAAATTGGTAATTCAGTGGAAACCTCCTCTTCAACAACACTGGCAACAATTCCGAGATTGTCAACATCAACAATGGCAACAACAATGCCACCATCAAGAACAAAAATATCACTACCTCCAGTCGGAATGTCTATTTTTACCAGCAGGATATCATCTACATTATCTACCCCACAAGGAAAAGACACAAATTCACCTACAGGTTTTGAATTTCTCTCAAGTAAATGTTTAGAATTGTAATCATAATTGTTTAAATAATAAAACAACGTCAATGATAGGTCCTAATTTTAATGTTATGATTTTGCTTCATGATGATTTTACTAATCATTAATTAAATGTATAAATAGATTCAATTTCCCTTTTGCAAAACGAATGACTCATCTACATTTAAGTATCCAAAACCCATGTTGAGATCATATGAAATCATGTACTACGTATATTTATGCGGGCGTTATGATCCGACATTGATCCATGTTGTGTTTCTGGATATCATGAAAGATCTTGAGAGTTGTGACTCCATTACAAGTGTTTTCATATTTCAGTACAACCCCTGGGGTGTGAGGTATGTTCTGGACCGTTGTGTGGAATCACGTCCAGCGATGACCCTCTTGTACCCTGCTCATCAGACAAACCTTACTGTATGAACCACGTAGAAAACAGGTCTGATGGAACGAAAACTGTCACTAAAACGTATGTAAATTTCACATGTAACAGACTAATTGCAAAGCTGGTGAATGTGAATATGGCAAATACTAGCAATCATATTTAAGGAGGTTCCTTACACTAGGTAAAATCCATTAAAAATCGTGAAAATTTGTTGCTGGGGATCCCACAATTTTCATACTTTTCATGCAATTAGACATTTTTTTAAATATGTTATGTATGTTTTTATTTTGAGTGCCAATTATGAAGACATTGTCAATGAAATAAAACAGTTTTTCCCTATTGCTTATCAAGGTTTCAAAAAAAAGTACGCACATGAAGAAAAGGAATTCTCGGGGGACAAAGATTTTTTTTATTTTCCCCAATATTACCATAACATGATTTAATGATCATATTCCTATAGGTGTATTTAAAATTTCAAAATAAGTGTATGACAATGTTACTGAAAACTGAGACAGAAGCTATGCACTTCTCAATCTGACAACTGAGAGTGTGCAGGAACAAGGTGTGTTGATTATAATGTTGTTTATATGTGAGTCATACGAAAGTGAGTGTTCAACATAGCCAGTAAATTGTAATCCAATACAGGCGGACATCCATGCATTATGTGCTTGGATGACGTCTGGCAGGCCTTTTGACATCTATTGCTTTCTGCATACATCGCAACTGACTTTCATACAAATTTATTATTTTCTATTTCATTTTTATGTTCATCTTTGTCATAATATGGACGAAATGAAGTCTGTCTTACACTCATTACACACTTTTAATTTCAGATGCGCATCTGCTGTAGAATGCAACAACAAATGGTGGCATGAAACATCAGACAAGAGCAACTGTGTTGACTTCAACCCGAGAAACATCTACAGTTACTACTTATCATGTTACTACTGTTGTACAGAAGATGGATGTAATAGAGCTGTGGTGCCTGATCGAAAGACAATGTTCCGTGGTCATGACTAAACTTGGATTATGTAATAAAAGTATTGCTGATAAACATGTATGGAATGATTTATGAATGCCGATTTTGCTACTGCTGGTGATGACGTGGAAAGAAACAATAATGGTGATAATAAAATATGAGCCGAGTTTTCATGTTTTCTCTGATTGTAGAACACATTATTGCCACGGCTAAAAGCGATCCTCAAAAAAGTGTCACAAACTTTTGGCAAGATAACATTCTATTACAAACAGAAATCTTACTTTGAGACCAATTCCTGTTTTGTTAAGCAAATAGTTGAAAGCCAGTTTTGTTGCATGGTTTCAAATGACAAGGAGTTATAACTGTACTCTATGAGAACAGTATGCTGGCCGATATAATATCATTGATAGCTTTACTGAAGCTATGTTATTGATAAAAGATGTAGAATTGCAACATAGTAACTGTGTTTCTTTTGCGATGGAGCAAAGCTTTAACTTTAATTACTACAGTTAAACCATCGGGCCATAGCTTTCGTCCTCGGTGTCATTGCGTATCACTGTAGGGCAAGGACTTTATGTAAGGTGGCATGACATTTCAAGGATCATGTATATGTATATAAAACAAAACCTACTAAGCTCACATACAGCTTATAAATAAAATAACCTTATATTATACTTTCTTGTTTGTAACTTCCACATGTGTGTGCCTACAATCCGCATTCAGTCCTTGTAATGTACATGTAGCTGTAGCTAATATGTGTTCTGAGGTTGGAGAGGTACATTTGTAGTTGGTAAATTGTAGATAAATAGTGTTTCTATCGTTTCTGTCAATGAGTGAGTGAGTGAGTGAGTTATTGTTTAACGCCGCTTCGGCAGTATTGCAGCCATTAGCGGCGAGATATTTAATTTATTTGCCTAATTTAAAAAAGAAAATTGCAATTGAAAAACGGAACACGGCACGAAGGCCGCAAAAACATCAGCAAATTATCACAAGTTGAATAAAAGCTGATAATGAAAAGTTAAAATTTACAATTTGTCAATAAGGTGTATAGCCTTTAGAAAATCTAAAACACGATGTTCACCGAAGTGAGTAAAAACTTGGTTGATTGAAATAGAAGGATAAAAAGTTTCCCTGATATGTGCAGTGTCCCAACACTCACATAGAATGTGTTTGATTGTGAGAGGACACTGACAGGGTATACATACCGGGGGATCTTCCCCCTTTAAAAGATATGAGTGTGTAAGATGAGAGTGTCCAATACGACATCGTCGTAGAACACAAGCTTCCTGCCGGGTAAAAGATGATAGAGATTTGTATCCTAAATCAGGTTGAATAGTGTGAAGTTTGTTATGATGTTGTTGGTCCCATTGGGACTTCCAACGTTGTTTAATGTAAGATTTAATAACTGGTTTTGAATCTGTGTATGGAACTTTAGTGGGAGAAATATGTTTGAGGTTTAATGCTGATTTAGCTACCGAGTCAGCTTTGTTATTACCTCTTATACCCATATGGCTAGGAAGCCAGCAGAAGACGATGTCGCATTGGAGACAAGAATTATGAAGTAATAAAATATCCCTGATAATTGGGTGATCACTCTTACAGTTTTTAATTGCTTGTAGGCAAGAAAGTGAATCAGAAAAGATGATGTAATTATTTGGAGTTGAATTTTTGATGTGATGGACGGCCTTAAGGATGGCCTTAGCTTCTGCAGAAAAGATGCTGCTGCCATCATGCAGCCTTGAAGCATATGTTGTTGAAGGAGTCACAGTTGCTGCTGCAACTGTGGGTCCATCTTTAGAACCGTCAGTGTAAATTGGTTTATAATCTGCGAAAAAATTATGAAGTTCAAAAAATGCCTGTCGAAATATTAATTGGTCTGTATTTGATTTTTTATGAGTAGATAGAGAGAGGTTGACACGGGGCCTCACCAGCTGCCATGGCGGAGTGGCAAGCAGACCGTGCTCTGCTATTGTTGTTAGGTCGATATCACAGTCTTCAACATGTTGTTGAAGTCTGATACCGAGTGGTGGAATTGCTTTAGGTTTTGAGTTATACAACTGCTGGTATTCAGGGTTGAATACGCAGTTGTATGCAGGATTACAAGGGTTGGCTTTAAGTTTAGTTATATATTGAAGTGCTAGCTTGATGCGCCGATCTTCAAGAGATGGCTCATCAGCTTCAACGTATAGGCTTTCAACAGGTGAAGTTCTGAAGGCCCCAAGACAAAGCCTGAGACCTTGATGGTGGATTGTATCTAGCATTTTGATATATGAGGGGCGGGCAGATCCATATATTATGGATCCATAATCAAGTTTGGAGCGGATGAGTGATCGATAGAGATGAAGAAGAGTTTCTTCATCTCCACCCCATTTATTATTTGAAACGACCTTTAAAAGGTCTAATGCCTTTAAGCATTTAGCTTTGAGGTTTTTGAGGTGAGGGATAAATGATAATTTACTGTCAAAAGTAAGACCAAGAAACTTGGCCTCAGGAACGACTTTGATTGGAGTTTTATCCAGAAATAGTTCTGGATCTTGGTGCATTTTGTGCATATTGCAAAAATGCACGCAAGATGTTTTAGCTTTGGAAAATTTGAAGCCGTTTTCTAACGACCATTGATGGATTTTATTGAGGCAGAGTTGCAATTGGCGCTCGATTGATGGCATATTTTTGCCTCTGCAGGAAACTCCAAAATCGTCCACAAAAAGTGAACCATCTGTATGATCATTTAAGACTTTAGCCAAGCTGTTGATTTTAATGCTAAATAATGTGACAGATAAAATGCTACCTTGTGGGACACCCATTTCTTGATCAAAGAAATCAGAAAGGGTGGAGCCCATGCGCACTTTAAATTGGCGATCATGTAAAAAATTGGAAATAAAATGAGGCATACGACCTCGCAAGCCAAATTCAAATAAATCTTTTAGGATGCCATGCTTCCATGTAGTGTCGTAAGCTTTTTCTAAGTCGAAAAAGATAGACACAGCATGTTGTTTGTTAATAAATGCATCACGAATAAATGATTCTAAACGAACAAGATGATCAGTGGTACTGCGTTGTTTGCGGAAACCACATTGAATATCAGTTAGTAATTTATTAGTTTCCAAGTACCAAACTAGACGATCATTGATCATCCGTTCCATAGTTTTACATACGCAACTTGTTAAGGCTATAGGACGGTAGTTGGAAGGGTCTGTATGATCCTTCCCAGGTTTTGGGATTGGCACAATAGTAGCATTGTGCCAACAAGATGGAAATTCACCTGTTTCCCATATATGATTAAATACCTGAAGTAGAACCCCAAGGCAAGGTTCCGGTAAATGTTTTAAAAGCTGATAATGGATTTCATCAGGGCCGGTTGCTGTATCATGAGCTTTAGAAAGTGCAGTTTTAAGCTCTGACAAGGAGAAGTGTTCATTATAATCTTCTCCATTGTTTCTGTCAATGAACCGTGTCTCCTCCAAAAAGGAAGGATAGCTGTTCACCCTCGTCTTGTGTTTCAAATCTTATATAGTTTTCAATTTCAAGAAAATCTAGTAGAAAAGAATAAAACACATTTCTTTGATGACTTAGTTCTTCACAGTGGATGATTATGTGCTTGACGATGTCAAAAGCATGTTTTCTACATGCTAGGAATTCTGTAGACATGTTTTACCTTGATCCCACTTTTAGACAGAGCTAAAATGTGGTTCTCAGGTTTGGGAACAGTAATGCAAGGTGCCAATAATAGTGTAGAGAGCTCAGTGTGTACAGTTGGATAACGTGATAACCCTACATCCGCAGAAAGTCTGCTCCTCCAAAGTGAAAGTTCATACTGGAATACAGCATTCTTAACAATCTTTTTCCATTCATATTTCTTTGGAAATAGTCCGCATTCTTTGTATTTATATGAATAATTTGCCAGTCCATATTGTGCATAGTTGATATGACCCCACTGCTGATGGATGATGATATGAGTGTTGGGTGATGTTTCTTCTTGAGACACTGGTACAAAAAATATTCTTAGGACATGTGTTGAATGGCATATGAAACAGTTGAGCTGCAAAATGAAATTTGCATATATCTATGTAACCAATCATAGTTGTAAAGCCTAGGTTTGCTGTAGCACTGAATGTCGGGAAACTTTAGCTTTTGGAAAAGCTTTGAACACATCTAGCAAAATATGTATTTGTCTTTTCTATCAAGTCGATGCCCTTTCCATTAATGTCAGTGAGTTCACATCCATAGAAGCTGCCTTTTGATATTATACTTTGCCAGATGTTAAGAGAATAATTGGATTGATTTGATTGTAGGTTATTCCCAACGGTCTTAGAGAGTTAAATGTCTGTCTCGCCTTTGCACAGTCTTTCTCAATTTTCGATTTCCAGGATATAGATTCTTTGTAAGCTGTACCAAATGTTACAGAATCTGATGTACTTATACTTGAGTTTCCAAGATGACCGTTAATGGGGACGTGTAGAGACCTTGCCTTAGTAAATAAAACCACAGTACTTTTTGCAGCATTATAGGTCAGGCGCCATTTCAAAGCATATGAGTCAACTACGTCTAGTCCGTCCGTAGACCAGTAGGTGATGTACTAACAAGGGGTATGTCATCAACCAGTACTACCGTAGGTATGTCTCTCTATGTACTTTGATGCCGCATATTGTTTCTCTCAGGGATGATATAAGGCCGTTTATATATACTAGAAAAAGCCATTCAGATAACACTCGACCTTGGCCAACTCCTTGTTGATCAGGGTTGATCTCCTATCTGTGTAGTGAACGTACGCGAAACTGTTTAAATAACTGTGTTTTATGAGCTTCCATAGGTTTCTTCGTTATCCAAAGTTGAAGAGTTTAAGGAAGAGTCCGTCATGCCAGATTCTATTGAATCCCTTTTCATTGTCCAAAACGCTGCAAACACACATGAGTCATTATTCAGATAATGTCTAATTCTTTAAACCAGACTATATACAGACATCAGTGCGCTATGTTCCTTTCTGAATCCAAACTGTAGTTTATCTGGGAAGTCATGACTATGTTTAATCATCCATTTGTTAATTATATTAAGAAGCAACTTTTCGAAATGTTTAGACAAACATGAAGTCAAGATACCTCTATACAGATGCTGAACAAAAGTGTTTTAACTATGCAAGATTTCCTACGTAAAATCATAATTTTTCGAAAAATTCAATTTGGCACTTTTTCTTAACAGAACACATTATGGATAATATTTTTGGACAATATGTAGAGAAGTCATTTTTACACTACATATACAAGGGACAGATATGTAACATGCCAAAATCAATTTTGGCGTACAACTAAAGAGACAAGGGGTCAACATTTGAAAAATTAGATTTCATTGTTTCTGCAATCAAATATTAATTAAACATAATGTCGGTAAAATTTCGACATATTGGTCAATGTGATGATAGGAATTATGTTTTTTTCCCTAAATGGTTAAAAAAAAATGACAATTTTATAAAACAATATAATTTTTTTAGTTTGGGATTTTTGGACCCCTGTGTTATATAAATCCTTGCCATATTTACTGCTGTAGGAATATTACTATCATTTTTAAGTATATGATACAGGAATGATTTTTCTACGTCTCAAAGATTCATAACGTTTGCGGGCCTATTTAAGGAATATATCAAACTTAAATTAAAACAGAAATACATGATATTTGCACTGAGTTGGAGGAACAGTTAAACAAACTTTTGTTCAGCAGCTGTAATTACGTGGATAAGATTTCGCTTTCTTTCCTTTATATATTGAAATGACCATACCAAGTCTATGTGCGTGGGCGTGTATTGTATCTCTCGAATAATACACACAGATGCGTAATGAGAATGTCTCCACCATGTATGGTATGTTCGTTCGTTATCGTTGTCCTGACGATTTATTTCTGCTGAGAGATTGCACTTCATATTCAACTTCAGGGAGT
The DNA here is from genome assembly GCA_936450465.1 of Gibbula magus. Classification (NCBI taxonomy): domain Eukaryota; kingdom Metazoa; phylum Mollusca; class Gastropoda; order Trochida; family Trochidae; genus Gibbula; species Gibbula magus. The sequence goes on from OW388301.1 coordinate 46,820,670, forward strand.
GTGAAAGGTAATTTAATAATTTGAATATCTTCCATTTCATGGTGGTCCTTAGCACATTAACTTCAGCTGCAGTTTCACAACGAAACATGTCATCAAACGATTCACTATCGTATGGTTGCGCAAGATCAGAGTAATACTGTCTCAATATGTCACATACTTTCAGGGATCTACCCAAGTTGCGTTGTTATAATGAAGTTCTTCAATATCAGTTGTTGTCTTTCGGTATTTTCTAATGTTCTTATAGAAAGTATTCACATAAACCTCCGTTGTTTGCCTATGTCCATTAGAGGACTTTCTTGCGTTTGGCTTTTCTCAGTTCACATCTAAAAATACGCTTAGTTTCCTAACATTTACTAAAGATTCCGAGCTGTCATCTCTTGGTTTATTTTCGGCAACCCATATACGTCGAGAATTGCGCATATCGAAATGCAATTTATCCAAATTGTTACTTTTCCAGTATGGTTTAAGGTAATGTTTAAATGATCCTTGGGGTAGACAGGCAGAGCAAGCATTTAGCAGGCAGTTACTCACACAGGTATTATGCCATGCAATACTTTCTGATGAGACACGAACTGGCAAAGTGATGTTACATAAATAACATAAACATAAATAACATAAATTCATCAATAACACAACATTCATTTACTGTATTCTCCATTGCAGATCAACATGTAGTCCATCCGTGATGAGCTCTAATTGTCTTTTTTTCTGTAGGTAACATGGGGACCTGATGTTCTCATGTCATGAAGTACATGTGTAAGGTATCTACTGTGTATAGCATCTTTAATAAATATATCTCTTTGGGATAGTTTATGTTTTGTTATATCTGCATTTAGATCTCCTACAATTATAGTGTCACATTTGGTAGAGAGATAGTCATAATGATCAATCACTAAGAGCATCGATGTAGGTTTGGTTAAGCACGTTCGTAGATCGCAAACGACAAGCACTAATATACAAATCACAGAAATTAGCGTGAGTAACACTAACAGATGTAAAATAGTCAGAGTGAGATCTTACCGGTGCAACTGTCCATACAGAGTTAACATTCTGTAAAATAGCAATACCTCCATATCCTCTGGGATTGTTCATTCATGAAGCACATGTGAATTTTACAGTGTTAAAGTCTGATATGCTTTGTAATTTACCGATATCGTCTTCATTTAACCAATCTTCTTGAACAGCTAGGACATCGACAGAGCCCGGTATAGTCCGTTTTAAGGAATCCGTTTTGTGGCATACACCACGCACATTCCACGAGAGATCACTGAAAAGCATGAGTGTGTATAGAACAATCAAACACTTACCAGTAGTGTAATTCATCGTTTAGTGGTACTTTCAATAGGCGTTGTTGTCGTAGTCTGAGTTGTAGGTACCAGTTCCCAGCGTCGATTACACAGTATGTAGTCTCTGCAGACAATATCTTCTGGCCAGAACCCAACGTCGTCCATCATTTTGCTATAGTCATCGCTGGCGATGACTTTCACTGTGAATGTCTCTGTTTTGTCATAATGAATTCTTTTCTTCAAGAGATGGACATGTGTAACGCGAACATGTCTCTCGTGTGCATTGTTGCATATGATATTTGCACCTGGTCAATATGTTTATCAGCGTTGATGTTTGATAGAACAATACGCTTGGTATGTTCTCTCCTTCTAGACCTTTTCTTGGCTTAGCTAGAGACTGTATCTTATGTACTCTTGTATCTGTCGTCTTCTTGTTGTTGGTATGGTATGATGCTCTCACTTCTTCAACCGGAAGATTCGCCGCAGTATTGTCACCCAAGTCGTCACTCACGTCCCATCCTGAGTTCATAGTGGGTTGATCGTTTCCCTTAGAAGTATCCTGGTCTTCATTTGAGCCTATCTTCTCCACAGGATGATCAGTAGTTATGATGTCTATAATGTCGTGGTTACACTAGTGTCCTTCTTTTCAACACAAAGCGTTGGGGCGGTTGGGCTTTTCATAAGATTAGCAAGTAGTTCTATAGGGCACTTTAAACGGCTAAGACATTACTTAGCCTCAACTTAGCCGTTTAAAGTGCCCTTTGGGAGGATGGCTAAGGTCGCATGCTTCGTGGTAGAACCTTGAAACCTTGCTTAAGTCGGGTTAGCTTGACTTGAGTCCAGCCGTCGTCGTGACCGATCAATACGGGTACAATAGGCTAATAGCTTAATTGCCCGATTATCGAAGCAACATGCTCTGCTCACTACAGGTATAATGGGTTAATTGACCAATTATTGTAGTCATGGGGTTCGCAGCGCTAAACGGTCGTGTGCCGAATCACGTTAATTGGAGTGTTTATTTTTCGGCGAGAAGGGGGGGTATTGTAGTCTTGGCTATCGTAACTACCGGTTTATAGACCTCGGCATTAAGACATAAGGGGTGGTCGTGTCGTTCATGATCCTTTGTAAGGAAAGTGTGTGACCCCGGCAAGACTTAGCACAAGCTCATTTTCAAATGACAACACCAACATACGACCATGTAATCTGCGTATTACTCTAATATCGTCATCAAAAATAAGACAACAAAGTATGGCTGATAATCGTGTTCATTCAAAACCATCAGTGTTGCGGCTTCTCAATTAGGTAGCGTTCACATCTCTAAATGTTTCCCCCTCGGGGTGACAAATTTTGAAGTTTACCGGTACAATATTTCAAAGGAATGTCATTTGCGTGCCGTAACCTCGTACATACAAGCGATGTATTTTAAATTATTTCGTGAGTAGAGGTATAAGACATAGTGACATAGTTATGAAATGTAAGATAATGACGTAATGGAATTTGTTACTGGTCATCAAAACAATAATGATATAGGAACCGCATTGTATCAAGTATCAACGTCAAATTAAAATAAGGAAACAAGCTTCCGTGTCAATTTCGCACTCATGTAGAGCAGGCGGCAATGGGAGTGTTATTGGTAACGGGTTGCCTATCTGATTGTACATTGATTCACGTATAATCTCTGTATAGGTGTCAACGTGTCGCATGCTTATAAGACTATAGGTTCAAGACTTATTAACTCAACGGGGCGTTTTAATTGAAAATAGAAAAATGGCCATGTACCGTAATGTAACGTATCAATCACATCTAACTCACGTGGCATCGGACCATTGGGAAGGGGACCTATCGATCAACTATAGACTCAATACAGCTTACTACCGATTCAAGACTCAGTAAGTCCACGGGGTGATTTCATTGATAAATAAATATGGCCGTCTCCCATGACGTAGGGTATCAATTAGCTCACGCACCATCGCTCAGCGGGGAGGTATCCTAACAATTACGCATAGGCTTAGTATAGTAGACTATATGTTTACGACTCATTAACTCAACGGGGCGTTTTCATTGACAACTAAAAATTACCAAATGCCGTGTCTTGGTATACCGATTAGTTAGCGTGACATCTCTTTATATTAGCTATTGACCATACTTAGTAATGATATAACGGCGCATCTGTCCAGTGGTTAACACCTGCTCGCGAGTGTCAATCTGACCTTGGATATTCGTGAGCTTACTTTTGACGATTCAATAAGAGACGATATTTCAACAATCACAGAAACAACACAACAAATTGAGGTCATTAAAATGCATTTATTCAGACAAACAAGGAAGCAAATCAAATTTATTCCACTACAAACGATAGCATTTGGACACCACATCAATACAATTTTCAGTTATTTTATACATCAATAAAGTACTCATCTAGTAGAGTTGTCATTTTCAGGAACATGCAATCAGGGCTCCACCGTTTATGTTCAAGATCAATAATGTCAGTATGTTTCCAATTACTCAGTTCAAGTCCGCAGTGGAAACACTGTACAGAGTCGTCTCGTCCAATGTAAAAGAATCCTCTTGTCGCTAGATCTGCTGGCTTTTGGGACATTTGTAATGGCCAGTTTGCAAAAGTATCCTTTCTCGCAGAGGCAAATGTCATCTTTGAATTTCTGGGCTTGCTGTTGTCGCCCCAAACCTCCGGATTTGCACTAGTACCACAGATATCATATCCGTACTTTAGGTGTCGAGAACATGACAAATCCACACCTCTGCGTTCAACCCCGCTGCAGCTGTCAGTTGCGAGATCGTCTGATTCTTGGATTTTACTGTGTCTGTATTGTGCATATGGTTCGCTATACATGCGACTCCCATATTCGACATCTATATTCTTCCTGGTCGTCATTGTCGCTTGCTGATGTGATCTCACTTAAATCGTAGTTAGTAATGATTGAGGTACTGACCATCTAACTTATAAGATCAATCCACTAGAGCGATAGCCAATGACAGTCTTTATTCCGTGCATATCATGACATGTTCATCTCATTTTCATTAACCAGCGAATTTACTCCTACAATACCACTCGTAAACCTTTTTGTCATTAAGCGTAGTATTTTGAGAAAATGAGTCAACTATTTGGTTCATGTTAAGACCCCTCACTCTGCGAGATAAAAAATATAAAGAATGGTGCCCGCACATTGTTGAAAATAACCCCTGTATTAATTTCGTGTTATGCTTATAAGCTCTCTGACCAAAAATCTCTACAAAAGACTGGAACTCTACCCATATTTTGGATGGATTTAGTCCGTACGAATCGTAAAATTCAACAATCCCAGGGTGTGTTACGATGATAGCTAACCAGTGCGATCCAGGTTGAGATGCCCTGTCAGTGTTACACACGTACATGGAAGGATAAGCCAGTGACGGTTGTTGCGCTACTCGGCTATGAATTTTAATCAATGAATCTCTACTGGCGGTACCCTTGTAAATTTTTCTCAACAATCTATCATTCTGTGTGTACGTTTCTATATCAACCCCGTACAGCAAGTTTAACGTATAGCAGCGTTCCTGAAACTATCAAATTCGATCACTGAATCGTACTCTTGATACGCTATTAAAGTTAAAGCCCTTGGTGTTGCTTGTGAAAATTTTAATCCTAACCCCACTTTTCCCGACACCTTATTATATACGTGACTCTCATCAGCTCCTAAATCTGGTGTCAGATCGATTATGTATATGGAGCTCCCTGCAACGAAATCAGAGGGTGTTACAGTATGACAAGCATTACGCCGTAAACCACCTGTATTTCGAAATAAATCTAAATATGTTTCGTACAATTCAGAGGAGAACTCCTCAAAATTTAAGGAGTATGCTTTTTTACCGACCTCATGACCGTTTACTTTGAGTGCTAAGTGAGTAAGGTTATAATGTTGAAAGTTAAACGGATTTTTAGTAGGGACACCAGCGAACGCGTCGTTATCAAGAATCCCCAATACCACTCTTTTGGGAACATAGCCGGCAATCAGCTGGTCCGATGTATAATCACGAACACCTCCTGGAATTTCATGCGCTGTACAGCGTACCTGCGTAATTGGATACTTTACAGATAATCCTCTATTAAGACTATGGATATGACCGCCTCGTATCTGAGGCGATACAGTGACCTGTCTAACGTAAAATTCAGCAGACATGATATGAGCTACGTAATCTCTATGCTGAGCTCCGCCATCGTACATAAGATAAAAGTTAGCTGGACTACGTATCAATTCTATCTTTAAGGGGACACCATCTATCAAGTACCGATGCTGCATAAACAGATCGCAATGTACACGCCCTACAAGTTCAGTGGGTCTTGAAGGACATGTTTTAGCTCGCCGTGATACAAATCCTGTGTTCGAATCTTCAGCCCCAACAGTGAGAATGTCAAATGACCCTGCTCTATCTTTAACGAACCCGTCAGTAATCAAAGACGTCTGTTCTTGTGAAACATCACAACTCAGCAAGTTTTCAAAATACGCACGATAGGGATATGTTCCAAGGCTATCCCCAAGTTCGATCTGATTGGCACCAGCTATAACAAGAATTTCCCTAAAGAAGCTGTGTTATAAGTTGTTAACTGGTGCAACTATATCTCTACGAGCTGCTACTGCTCCATCTGCACCTACCCGATTTTCTAATCGAGTATCTGTACCGTCTCGCCTAGTTATTTTATAGACTACTCTTAAGTAACATTCTGCTAAATCTATATAGCTGTTAACAGGGTTTGTTATGTCAAATCTAATTGTACCATCAAGCCCTCCAAGGCCTGTAACGGGGCTGTATTTAACCCACTGACAATTCTCAAACGTTGTTACACGACCAGGGAGACTAAACAGATCTAATTCACTTTTTCCACATTGTACATACTCAGACATAGTTGTTATGGTGGGGTATTTACAGTCAGCGTTAAAATATTACTCTTTGTCTTTTACGCGATGATGAACGATTGTTGCCTCTCGACTTAGGCCGTCTTTTCTGTCTCTTTGACTGTCTCGGTTGGAATGAACCAAACAAGTCAGAGGTCGTGTTTTTAAGAGCCTGGGTGCTCCTGCGTTTTATACTCTCGAGTGGCTTATGTCCGCTAGTGACATCGGACATGACATCTGCAACAGCCCTAACACTTTCTCTCGCCAACATTTTCCCCGTGGATTTCAGTAGCGGCATAGCTATTTTACCAATTGAACCTAGCAAATTCCCAAGACCCGCACCGCTCTGACCATAATGCCTACCCACATAAACTGGAATATGACTGTATTTCATAATGCAGATAATTTTCTAAAGTGTAAAACCACTACTGTCCTCCCACTTTCAAATGGCACAGGTTGACCAGTGTCGTCCCTTATAAGTACAGCGACAGAGCGAATCTCGTCGTATTTAAGGTTTACATAGTGTACAGGATTATGATCTTTTGTATACACAATGTCGTTTAGCATAGTCTTGCTAACAGGAACGTAGGTCAACAGTGGAGCCATTGTATGACCAACTATTTGATCTTCTATGATGTCTGTGTAGACATACATGTTATGGAAAATGTGTTCTTTAAGGAAGTTTACACAGGTATCTGCAGAGGGGTGGGTTCGGGGGTCCAAACTACACATACCATCTTCCTCGGGTAGTGTTGTAAATCCTAGCATACTAGCTAGGTATTTTGAAACATTAAAGCTAATACTAAAATCTCCTTCCAAATCCTCTGACTCTGCTTGCATGAAATCTTTCAATTTTGGCTTTTGTAAATAAACCATATCATTACTATAATAGAAATACTCTTGATTTTCCGGGGCGATAAGTTGTACTTTAGATGTTATTATCCCTTGATATAATTTGAAAGATTTGGAATATTCTGTTACCCATGCTCTGACAGTCCGATTTACTTGGTAATTCATTACTGACAACAAACGTCGAGTGGTATAATTACGGGGTGGTATAACGATATGTGTAAGCGTTTTTGATTCAAAATGGTATTTTTCTTTCACGATTTCACCATCCTTATGAACTGTTTCGTGAACAGGAGTTGTTACATGTATAGAGAAAATATTTAGGGGTGAAGATAAGTTGTTCCAGGTTACCGGTACTTGAATAGAACTAATGCCGACTTTCCACATATTTCTATCTAATTTTAAGGGGTGGGGTAGACTTACAGTGTAAGAATGCTGAGTATTATCAGGCTTGGTGGTAGGATTAGCATCACTCGGTAGTGTAACATAAAAACTGTCCTTTTCACTAAAATCCATCGTTGATTGTTTGTATCATGTGAAATTGCCATACAAGAGTAGTGGCCTAGATGGTGAGGAGGTTAGATGGTCTAATAAATGATAAAGTACTCTGTGTACCCTTTTTATGGTTTTTGCATCGCTATCACCAATGCTGGTACTCAATGACATATATGTACTACATCCAATTATCAGTGAAATTACAACTAATACACCAAAGTGTACCGAGAATCTTTTCATTACACTATACATGTTTCTGGCAACCACTGGTCGAACGTTTTCGGATACCCCTTCCATCGTACAAGGATTTCTTTAACACCCGTTTCCTTGTTTACGCGTCTTTTCTCGATTTTCTCAATTTCATATGCTGCGGGCTCTGTAACAGGTTGTAGCTCCGGTGCGTAAAATGTCCCTCTGATCTCATCACCTGCATAATCTCTCAATTTATACACGACTGGGGTCCGGTATTTAACATGTCTTATGACATAAAATATTTCCCTTGTCCAATTCGCTTCGTATCCTTTTCCAAAACTTCCCTTACCAGTTTATATTCTCACAGGAGTTCCTGGGGGTAAAAGTTCGTGTTCGAGTCTGCTGGTATGTTTCTTAGCGCTTAGCTGCTTCTGATATTGCATAAAATCCCACACGGCTATTTCATGGTGGGGTGTCTGCACAGATGCTGGTTTGCAATTAATCGATGAGTGACGGGTTAGTTATAACTTTTAACAAGGCTTGGTAATATTTCAATAAACCGTGGTTTGTCTACTGTTGTTAAATATCTCCATAATTTTGTTTTCAGAGTCCTCTGAAATCTTTCAATAACGCCGCATTTGGTATCGTCATTTTGACTTGTGTAAAATGTTTTACCAAGATGGTGGGCAATGTATTTCTTAAATGTTTTATTATTGAATTCCCCTCCCTTATCACTCATCAGACTATCAAATAATCGGGGATGAGCCTTCTTTACAATACCCTTGAATCCCTGTGTTACACTATCAGCCGATTTATTTTTAACTGGTTCTACCCAGGCATATTTGCTAAACACATCAATAACACAAAGTAGGTATTTGTATCCAGAATTTATTTTGGAAAGGCTCGTTACATCTGACAAATCTGCTTGCCATAGTTGATCTTTGCGACAGACGGTTGAACTGTAGGGAGTTCTTTCAAAATGTTTGCGCGGGGGTAAATGTAAGGAATAAGCGGGTTGGGCTCTTATCCACTTACGAAGTTGATGAGGGTTGGGCTTTATACTTCCTTTCTTTATCTTCGCTTCCTGCACACCATTAAGCAAGTTTTCATAACTCGTAAATCCCTTATTTGCAGAGTAATATGTCTTCTTTAACCATTTTCTCCAGTATGGTTTAATAGTTCTTCCAGCTTTTCCCCTTTTCTCTTTTGGTTTTCGCTGTTTGATACCTGTTTTGTACATATTCATCTGGAGAATCTGACGATGTCGCTCGATAATCTGCGTTCTTTATAGCTGTTCGAGCATACAGATGGTCCCGCATCATATCGCTTACAATTTCAGCTCCTCCAATTTTCTTAGTTTTTCCTGCAGAAGCTTTCTTCCGTCTTACAAGTTCATACAATATTGAATCAATAGGGTCACCTCCTGGGCTAGTGTCAGTACCGAACCTGAGATTGCCTGCTGCACTTACACCAAGCTCCTTACTTTCGTTAATGAATGAAGCAATTTTACGGCCGTCTTTCTGATATGTCCGTGGTAAATTACTTACAGCATTATCCAAAATAGTCTTTTCAGAGCTGGGACTAAGGCGACGGTGTAAGCCCTGTAAATTAGCCAGTCGGTAATCTGACCAATTCAATCGTTGGGGTACTTGATCTCCAGCCATATGACTTGTTGGTGTAGTAAACATATCATCTAAAGGTGCTTGCGCTACTTGATTAGGCGTAACTAGTCTTTTACCATCATCACTGTCTATTCTTTCACCATCACTGTCTAATCTTTCACCATCAGTATCGTACGTTTGTACATCTTTATCAACGACTATCTTAGATTTGTTTGAAATCATAGGTAGCGACTTTGTAAGAATTGGTTGCATTTCAATCGCCCTTGACTGTTTCTGTAAATCAAGTGCTTCTTCAAGAAGTTTATTATAATGATCAATCTTCTTATGGAGATTTGGCTCATGTGTTACCTGATTAATTTCTCGTAAATTACCAACGCGTTGCCGTTGAAGTAAAGCATTTCTTTCTAAACTGTTACCCTTATTTTTATCCAGTAACCTATTATATGAAACCTCCGGTAAAACTATTAGTCTGGTAGCCATTTGGTTTGTATGAGTTCTATGTAATGTCCTTATTTTATTATCACTTAAGAGACGAATGAGCTTAATTAAAAACCCCGACTATCTTCGATACAAGTCCTGTCACAAGTGGTGCCAAAACGGGTAACAAGAATGGTAATATACCGCCCTTCTGTGTTAGAATCTTTTTCCTTGTATCGTTTGATAAGTGCTTTTTCTGACAAAGCAAATGTAGTTTCCGTCTATGTGTGTTCAATTTATTTCTCTGAGTAGGTGTCATAGGAACATTACCCGCGTAGATATTAATAGCTGCTTCACTGAACGCATCGAGAACCTGCTTAGGTAGACTATTTATCACCCTAGTTCTAATTGCTGGTGTTGCCCTACACAAGTAATGTATGATATCAGCATTTTGTTTTACTTTATTTCCACATCGTCGTACTCGCCCTGACATTATTACTGATTGCTCCGATTAAGCCACGATCTCGGAGGAGGTATTGGAGGTAATGACGTCGTTGTTCGTGTTACTCCCTTTTTGTAACCCTTTGAATTAGAAAGCCGTGGTTTCTTTAAGATAGCTGACCGTTCATACTGAGTAAAATGATCTTGCTGATCATCAGAGCTACTGTCGTCTGAATCGGTTTCGGTTTCATATTCAGATGAACTGTCTACGAAATTATATCTGGTAGATGATTTGTGGTCAGGATTGATATGTTTTTCGTCTTCGCAATACTGTTCATAATTTGTTTCATATGAACTGTCGGATGTTAGTGTATCGCTATTACTAGACGAGTAAGTAAGAGTGTCATCACTACTACAGGTATCATTTTGAGTTGCATGTCTACTTTTATCGAGAGATATACAACCCATATTACCTATTCTCTCAAAACTATCATTCAGATTCATGGTTTAGGAATGTAGATATCTATTTCTCCGTGCAGACGATTGAACAGGTTTGCTCGAACTCTAAAATCATCTGGTATTGTCGGAGTTAGGTCGAGCATTAAATAGGTGTGTGGTGATGTGGTAGCTTTATGAAAAGCGTCCCTAATAAACTTTGTTTTCCCGGGGAAGATTTGTCTCGCTAGATTTTCAACCTGGGTTTTGTCTCGAGGATTTTTATACACTACAATATGCGTACAGTTAAGACTTATTGTTCTATGAAATGGAGTCTTTGCAAAAATATTCTGTTGTATATAAATAATTGAGGTTTGTCTATGATGCGATCTTTTCACAAACCATTTGAGTAGTTCACGTTCACTATCCTTAGTAAGATCACCAGCTGCGTCGTCTACAACTAACCAGCTGTAACCATTAGGATCAATTAAATTGTCGGTATCTACAATATTGTCAACGAAATGTATTTCAATACCAGCTTTTATGCATAAATTCTGGATTTCTTCATACAAGGGCTGTTTCTCTGAAAATACCCATATTATAACTGAAGGCAAGCCTTCAAGAAGTGACCATGAACCATCAATTTCATTAGCTAGAAGATTTCTTACAAACGTAGTTTTTCCAGCCCCACTTGGACCGCCAATTAATAAGCGAAAAATCTGTGGAAACTTTAGAAGAGATCTATTGATATGTCCCAGCCTCATGGTTATTACCTGATACGTTCATGGTCACTTCTTATATACCCTCCACTGTATGCACTCAATCCGGATATTTATAGTAAATACATGGTGCGAACACATCACATACGAAATGATTATATTTCAGCAGGGACAGATTTGACAAATTGTAGTGAAGTTATTATTCTGTTACACAGAACTGTTCAGACGTGTTTCGATTAAAGTAGCTTTGACTGAAACTGAATGAGGGATAACTATATCTTAAACCATGTGAATGGTCAGCATTCATTCAAACCAACCTAAAACCTGAAGAACTGATTGAAATGGATCTTTGAGAATATCTACTTAACTATGATTTACATTTTGTAATAACAATTCTTGTAGTATGAGTGTCGGTGAGTTTTGATTTGTTTTGTATAGATCTAAACATCTACGTGTAGTTAATTGAATATCGTGACGGTGTAGCGAGAGTATCGACATACGCTCCATTCTTAGGAATTATACAAGTCCGTCAAATGTCGGTTTTGAAAATTGGTTTTCATTATTTCAAGAAATGGTTTATGAAAGAGACTTCTACAATGTAACATTTCCAGAAAATAATTCTCAGAAAGTTATCGACATGTGCTATACGGTCCATTCTTGGGAATTATACAAATCCGTCAAAGGTCGGTTTTGAAAATTGGTTTTCATTATTTCAAGAAATGGTTTATGAAAGAGACTTCTACAATGTAACATTTCCAGAAAATAATTCTCAGAAAGTTATCGACATGTGCTATACGATCCATTCTTGGGAATTATACAAATCCGTCAAAGGTCGGTTTTGAAAATTGGTTTTCATTATTTCAAGAAATGGTTTATGAAAAAGACTTCTACAATGTAACATTTCCAGAAAATAATACTCAGAAAGTTATCGACATGTGCTATACGATCCATTCTTGGGAATTATACAAATCCGTCAAAGGTCGATTTTGAAAATTGGTTTTCATTATTTCAAGAAATGGTTTATGAAAGAGACTTCTACAATGTAACATTTCCAGAAAATAATTCTCAGAAAGTTATCGACATGTGCTATACGATCCATTCTTGGGAATTATACAAATCCGTCAAAGGTCGATTTTGAAAATTGGTTTTCATTATTTCAAGAAACGGTTTATGAAAGAGACTTCTACAATGTAAAATTTCCAGAAAATAATTCCCAAAAAGTTCCTAAATTTTAGGGGATGTAGTGAACCTGAAGAATAATCACGAGTATGTATGACAGAAGTTGCAACGCAATTGTATAATCCATAATCTGAAGCAGAGATGACTCAATACGAACACTATTTAAAGAGAGTTATTTACTATCCAGCCCATCCTGGTAGCTATAGAGATGTTATACGGAGCAGTAGTGAAATAGGATGACATCGTATCAATAAATAGTTTAACGGCCCTATACCTCTGTTCAACAAACGTGTACACCCCATGAATATGTCCTGAAACAATATGGTTGCATTGTCAAACGTTTTCTTTTGAGAAATGTGGTTGGCCCTGAAAAGGGCCTTTTATAAGGACTATGTATTGACATTATTTTCTAGCAGTAGCAGGAACAAGGAGGGGTGGTATTCATCACGCGTTTCTTCAAGGGGCATTTTCCACTATGAGTTAGGCGGCGATGGTAGCTGTCCTTCAGCTTACACTTGCAGTACACACAAGTAAACGTACCATCGTAATCATTGGTTCCTCCTGCATATACAGGAACATAGCCAGAGCACAGCTTACAAATTCACACTGGGTTCTTATCCATCTTCTTGGTATGTCCCGTTGTGACTAGAGCCTGCTACTTATAGGGAACAGGAGGGTAACGACAGAGGATCAAACTTACAAGACTGGTTCAATACTCTGCATGCTGATTGATCCATCATACCGAGGTGCATCGTTATATCATTACTGTACATGATCAATAGCTAATATAAAGAGATGTCTCGTTACCTAAATGATACGCCATGTCACAACAGCCGGTAATTTTTATTTTTCAATGAAATCATCCCGTGTAGTTACCGGATTTGTTTAACCTGTAGTGATCTATACTGAGCCTATAGGTAATTGACAGACCCCTCCCCACTGCGCGATGCCACGTACGGGAGCTAATTGATACCCCACGTCACGGCAGCCAGTAATTTTTATTTTCAGTGAAATCATCCCGTGGAGTTACTGGGGTTTTCGAACCTGTAGTCATCAATACTAAGCCTATACGTAATGATGGACCCCCTCCCCCCTGGCCCGATGGCACGTGAGGTACATGTTATTGATACCCACATTACGGTTCTTGACCATTTTTAAATTTTCAATGAAATCGACCCCTTGAGTTAATAAGTCTTGAGCCTATAATCCGTATGCGACATGTTGACACCTATACAGAGATTATCCGTGAATGACACGCTACCTCCAAACTGTTATCGTCAATTGCCTTCTCGCCGAAAAATAAACACTCCAATTAACGCGACTCGGCACACGACCGTTTAACCCTCCAAACCCCATGACTGCAATAATTGGTTAATTAACCCATTATACCTGTAGTGATCAGAGCACGTTGCGTCGATAATTGGGCAATTAAGCTATTAACCTATTGTACACATATTGATCGGTCACGACGGCTGGACTCAAATGGGTCAAGCTAACTCGACTTTAGCAAGGTTTCAAGGTTCTACCACGAAGCATGCGACCTTAGCCATCCTCCCAAAGGGCACTTTAAACGGCTAAGTTGAGGCTAAGTAATGTCTTAGCCGTTTAAAGTGCCCTATAGAACTACTTAGCATATGATTGTTTCAGCTTTGAGGGATACTGGTCAGTTTAGTTTCGATAGCTTTAAGTAGATTATCTTGTTGAAAGTTTGTACGTAACAGTTCATCTTACAGACAATATATTTTCCTTCATTGTCTTGTTTGCCTGATTATTCAACTTAGCCAGAGATCTTAATTCACTTCTTCCTGATTCTGAGTTTTCTAGTTTAGTAATAAGTTATTTAATTTGGTTATCCTTTTCTTCAATAACCTGCACTTACGTTTCATATCTTCCGTGAATCTCGCTTCAAGAACTGAAAAACGTTTCTTCGATTCGTCATGTTCCCCTGCTATACACTGTTTGAGTTGCACAATGTGACTGATGACAACATTGAGTCCATCGCCCTCGCTGGGCGGATATTCTGCTGGTTTGTGATATCCTTGGTATCTGAATAGTTGTCAAAAACCTGGGATGTCGACAGATTTCGTATATTGGCCCTGCTAAGGACTTTGCTTTGTAGCAAGTGGTCAGGAATCCCCCCCCTCAATGTGGTTGAATATGCAATCTACATCTTGAGCATATTTGTCAAAAACTAACTGACCACCAAAACTGTTGATCTTCTCACTAGAGGTCCGGCAGTTAAGTGGGCACAGTGAGCTGTGTTGACTCTACTGTCTACATTGTATGTTCTTCACATTTTGACATAGTATCGAAACAAGTATTGACTTTGATGAAATGTTGACTTTGAAGAAGATATTTTGAATTTAGTGAAATATTGACTTTGATCATGTATTGACTTTGATGAAATCTTTTTGCTACAGTGAGTCTCCTTCGAACCATGTTCAGAGGTAATGACACAATCATTTGAAAATTTCCAAGAGTTATACTGATTTTAAGAACGATTTAAAACTGCAATTCAGAAATTCGTGGGTGGTGTGCTTTATGTGCATTCTGGGGTGTGTTTGTGCGATTGACCTCACAGAAAACCTGAACACTGTTGAGAGGAAATGCAGTTCCATACCAATTACTATCTAACAATACATATTCGTTACTATGTATATTGGTATCACTGAAAACATAAGGTGGTGCTTAATTAAGTTCTTTGTGTATATATAATTATATGCTCTGGAATTATACAGTTTATATAGAGAAGAAACACAATTCTTATATAGATATTTAGGCATAGTTTCATAGACATAACATTGTTCAACATGTCACAAAGTCATATATTGCATAAGGCTATCGGGACAACTATAAAGCCTGCTAGTTATCTCTCTAAGGTAATAACACTGTCTATTTGACATCTGTGAAATGTTTTACATTGCGATTTCCCTCACTGATTCTTCCAGGCGAACAATCTAGTATAGTAGATAACACACATAGTTGTGTACACGTGTATCACTATGATTTTTCTTATGATAGAAAACATACCAACATAAATGCGTAATTTATTCATGTACAGCGTCAGGTGTCAGTCTTGCATTGCATGTAAAGGCATTCGTCGAAGACCTAGAAACTTTCCCTCCCAAGCTATCATCCTCTAATCATAGAGTCGACGGCAGCTGTCAAGTTTAACAGAAAGACAATTTATTATTCCACCGGTATCTAGAGAAGGTTATAGGCCGTGCTTAAAGTCTCAAACATTTTGCACATTCATACTGAAACAATAGACCGTGTATACTATGATTCTTGAGTTAACCAACTTCATGCAGGAGACAGTTTCATAATTAATATACACACCTTTTATTAAACTACGTGATCATTCCTGTAGAGAAATGGTAATAAAGTTTCTATTCCCGGGAGTATTCTCGAAGAAAGGTTATACAGCAGACTTCCCAAAGGTCCATAAAGTAGTGGCGTGGTAGCGAAAACTGAAATGCTACATGGTTTTAGAAGCAGGTTACGTCAATAACTAACATCCTTATACAACAGCCTTGTATATTGTTTTCTTATAACTACATAATACATTTCGTTAACTTAAAAATAGGTTACAGAGTGGTTTATAGCCATACATGCATTGTCCTTAGCTCTGTATGAGGACAAGACATTTTGATATAATACTCTGGAAACCAAGAAAGATACGTTACATGTTTTATCTTAAGCTCCATGAGCAGAATATATCCGTGACATATCATACAAGAATGTTGATGACGTAAACAGGTGTCTGGTATTTTTAGCATGGGGCTCGATATTTAAGAAGGCTCTATTACATATAGTTTTACTCGCTATGCAAGTTCAGTTGTCATTTTAAACCTTCTGTCTTGGTCACAGTTCGTTCTTACGTACACATGTATAAGTTACTAATAATGTAGCTGCCCTGAATGTCGATTTTAATAACGTAAGACGTATGTTCTATTATATATATTTGGTTAGATGACGTGTACAACCGTGCGTTTAACTGAGGAATGCTATGAGCACGTAGTGAAAATGAAATCAAGATGAATAGACTGTTAAACAGACTAATTACAATTCCCAATCTTTCGAGTTCTCATCTTTGTGACTGACATCCAATTACCTGTGTCGTTATACGCATTGCAAAGCCTCTTAATTACACAAACAGTTAATCGAGTGAGTACTCAGGTGTGCACCATTGTCTGTAAATGAGACTATACTGTTTACTTCTTTTGCTCTTGGAGAAAAGTCATATCGAAAATACTTGTAATGGACAAAGATAGACTTCTCTTGA
Source organism: Gibbula magus (assembly GCA_936450465.1). Taxonomy (NCBI): domain Eukaryota; kingdom Metazoa; phylum Mollusca; class Gastropoda; order Trochida; family Trochidae; genus Gibbula; species Gibbula magus. Next base: position 46,837,482 of record OW388301.1, read on the forward strand.
AATCAGATACTGCAACATAGAGTATAATGTCGTCGTCAAGCAGTAGAACTAAAATAAATATCGAAACGTCACCTATACAACATAAAGAAGTGTGTTTTTCAATAAAATGGTTTTCAGTCTTTATCTTCATACTTCCTACTTAACAAATAAAATGAAAAAAGTAGTCTTGAGCCTTGGGGTAACTGAAGTAATCTAGCTTACAAGAGTTATTGTGATTAAAGATTGTTCTTAGAAATACATACCTTTTAGATATCGACATGTTTGGGGTCACACAATGTGCAATAGTACTAATTCTTGTACTTTTTGCAAGACCGGCCCCTAGCGGGATTCGAACCAACACCCTTGAGCCATGCGCTTATCGCGATCGCAGCGTATCCACTTGGCCACCATAAACCTCGTCAAAGGCGAGGAAGTGAAGCTTTTTATCACTTTCAGTACTATCTGATAGATGTAATGTGTTAAACTAAATCTTGGGTCTGGATCCCAGCTTGCCACTCAGGTAAATGTAGATATCAGTTTAATTAAATCAGACAGTAATTACTTGCACGGCGGTCTGATTTAAATTATACTTGGGAGTATACTTATGAGAAGCATTTATATAGGCTAGTGTAGCCTGTAGTAGTTTATGAGTCGCGGTAGGGCACAATAAAAGGATTACGTAATTCTATTGTTGTGCTATATTCCCGATGCCTGTACACGGACCCTGGCCGACCCACTGGACAATGGATGATGCAATCCATTGTGAGCGAAGTCATTCATGCTTAATTGCCAGCAATTACCTTTTGTTACCGTCACAAGTGTACATACAGCGAATTTTCAAGGGGGGGATCATTTTTATAGAAGAGACGTCCTACTCTTTTTTATTTAATCTGAACAAATAAGAGCGCTAGAACGTATTTTTTTTGCATTAACAATTTGCTCTCTTTCAAAAATGTATACATAGCAAATTTTCAAACACCATCTCGTACATCTTTTGTACATTAGTATTGGGTTTTCTTTCCCTCAATAATGTCAAACTTGACTATTGTCTCAACAATGTATGTATAACCTAAAACAAAATGAAATGAAGGACATAAGAAAATATTTTTCCAAAAATATTAATGATTATTTCAAAATAGATTACGTTTAAGGTGGACCTTAATTTCATTTCTCCAGGATATATGAGAAACATGGATGAAAATATGTGAAAGTTGCTACAAAGTTCACAATGTACGCAACTAATTCCTACAATCACTCTTACAATCTATTTATTTTTAGTTTAGTTTAAAACATTGCAAATACCATCTCGTTATATTTGTACAATAGTATTGATTTAAAGATTCTCGCAATAATGTATTTATACCCTATAACTATGCACAAAATGAAATTAATTATTAAATCTAACATATGGATTGTAACATGTGTAGGTTCACCCCACAGCTATGAGCGCATACAACACCAGTATGGAGCATTTTCTCACAAACACGCGTTACTCTATTCACAAAATTTATCAACTTACGTATTTTATAAAAAAAAGGTCATGTTAAAAATGACATGTGCTGTTATTTCACACGGTTTTCAAGAGTATTTTACATATACAATGACTGCTAGTATTATTGCGGGGAGAAACCCCCGCAACACCATGGTGGACTATGCATTGTAGTGAAACCTGCCACCATCGGCTGGAACTAACGAACCATTGATTGTGATACTGCTGAAATAATACGGTGAAGTAGACTTAAATACGTCTCACCGTTCATAATTTCATTTCTCAAGTGATAAGTCAATATGTCATATCTCTTTGAATTAATTTTATCTAACATATAGGCTGTCGCAAGTGTACATTCATCCCCCCACAGTATATAGAAACATTCATTTTCGCACAAGGGTATAACACATGTTCTTGAGCAGGTTATGCTATATTCTTTTTTGTGTGGATATCTTGTCATGTAGCGTGTAGGGTTTTTTAACAGTGCTTTTCAAGAGTATTTCACATGTATCACGGGTGGTGGTATTATCGCAAGGAGAGAGCCTAGTTGCTATGGTCGAGATGGATTACGGTGAAACCTGCCACTCAGCCTGGAACTAAAGAACAGGGGGTGGTATACTGCTTTTCGAATGCACTAACAGCTGTCTTCAACTATCTAGGTTTAAGCAAAAAAAAACGAAAAAATAAAACACAACAATTGTTTACACATAATAAGTCGATTTATTGATTCAGTCACTACTCTCGATGTCCAGAATTGCCAATGGTTCCGGAGACTGAGAGGAGCAAGGGTCAGGCTGACCGTGCACGTCCCATACGACGTCTTGGGTACTCGCACATGTCAACCTGGACGTCGTGGCACGACTGGGGGCATCATCTTCGTCGCTCTCAACCATGGGGAGCGACCTCTTCAGATGTCTCCTCCTGTAGGTTTTGGAACCCATGCATGGTTTGTCTGTCTGGGTTCCCCTGGTTGTAAACATTTTACAGGGAGGAGAGGACACCTGCAACACCTGTTTCCCCAATCTGACGGGGCATACGTAGGACGAATGAGCCGGATCCTCGCATATCCGGCACTTCTTTTGACATTGTCCTGCGAAATGCCCCACCCCATAGCAGTTGTAGCACATCATCGTCGAGTTAGCCTTCCCAGGAGAAGGCGTTCCAGCAGGTTGAGATCCTGAACTTTTTCGTGGGGATTGAGCAGGAGAACCTGAATAATAAAATAGGCATAGGTATGTATTACAATCCAAAGGTCATATATATATATATATATATATATATATATATATATATATATATATATATATATATTTTCATCGCACACATATGTACAACTTACTGTTTCAAACAACGGAAGAACATCTTAACAACTCGGGGGAAAAAATTGTTCTAGTATACTTACGTTGGGAATTCTGGTTGAGGGGGCATGTCCTTAAATAGTGCCCATGCTCCTGACACAGGCTACAGGCATGTGGGCAATCTGGCCCCCAATGATCGTCGATAGCCTGTGGGCATCTATTCCCACATCTCCTCTGCGGACAATATTTGAAGTCGTGGTCACTGGCGGTGGGGCACTTGAAGCAATACATGGCGGGCGGCTGCTGTACGGGGTTTGAAAAACAAATGAAAACTCAGGCAAAAAGATGTCGGAATGACTTTCTTGATGAGCTAGTGGATAGATACAGCCAGGTTCGGGGTTTTATGGGTATGGACTGTAGTGCATCGACCAATGAAACACAAATTCTAAACACCTCCTCCAATCAAACGAAGCAGCCAATGAAAAGACAAGGTGACCAATAGACTAACCAATCGGCGATCAAACTACGCAATCATCTCTTCAAAACGATTTGTGGAGAGTGTACGTCGGGGTGGGCGGGTTGAGGGTCGGTGGCACGAGGGGATAATTACACAATTTTCGCAGGGGTGGACTTGTATGTAGGTGTTACAGATTTATAAATGACGATAATTGGTGCTAGAGTAACAATGGCTGTTAGGACACGGGGCTATTAGCGACAACAGGGTCGGGGTAATTATTCTGTCAAATTGAATTGTCCATTCGGAAGGCCAAGCTGGTTGGTGTTACAGAGTAACAATGACGGTTATGACAACATAGACTATTAGCGACAAGAGGGGTCGGGTAGGGGGGCTGACATCTTTTGTTCAGTATGGTAGACACTTAATCCCCTTTTTTGTTCTGAACCTCGCTGGTTTTTCACGGAACATTTTACATGTCTATACTCGCAACATGGTCTATGATGTAATGAAAATTGAGATAACTTTGAACCTTTGAAAACGGAAGGTAGGAATCTGGCTCTAAAACGAGTAAAATGAGTTACACATATAAACGTCTTGAACAGCGTTTTCTGTAAGTTGCCCACTCTACATCATAAGGCCGTATGATGGAGAGCGCGAGCATCGAAGCTGTACCGCTAACTGAGAGTCAAGAAATAGATCTATTAGCGCATTTTGGGTGTCTGAGCGACGATGAGGAATCTGTGAATATTATTTTAAGCAGTGAGGATGAAATCTGGACGGACTCTGAGGACGATTATTTAGTAAGTAATTTAGGATGTAGTTATTTTATCTTTTCCAAATAGAGAGTGTAACATCTTAAAACTGGTTGATAAGATGCACTTTTTTCATCAAGCTTATCGCCCCAATTTTCTTTCAAAATTGACAAAACTTATTATGGCTATTTAAATGCGTTCATAAATGTTGATATCCTTTTTTTTATTATAGGTTTGTCTCGACAGCGATGAAGACTATTGTGCTGAAAATCAAGCAGGGGGCGTCATCAGCGATATTATTCAAACATCACCCCCTCCATCACCAATAGCGAATGATAGTACTACAAATGAACCTTTTACCATCAAGAAAACGGGGTATGCAGACGCACCACGATATGGAACAACGCAGACAACTTACGTTGTTCATTTTGATCAACAATTTCTGGACAATACTCATGAAAGTTCGAACCCGGAGCAAATGTTAAACAACGCTCTGGATTTAATGATACGTCGTATCGCCACCATACAGGGTAAGAACCACCTCAATTTATGTCTCTCTCTCTCCTCTTGTAACAGACGTATACAATTATTAATTATTTTCGGAGGTAAAGAGTCTATGGATTTTGTTTTTTTTAAAAACAAAATTAAACCGTTTCCAACTTAAATGGAAGCAATGGCGAATAAAAAAAATGGGGGTATTTCTCTTTTAAAAAACAAGTTTTATCTTTACAGGTGTAACACCGGGGGATCGCGTATCTATAACCATCAATCACCCAGAGCTGGATGCGGACGTTCGTATCCCATTTGTCAGATTTGAAGAAATGGCGGCGGACCTGCTCCTTCGCGCCATCGATCACATCGCTCAATCAAAGACCAGCTTTTCATTCGACATGGGTATGAAATTAAAAGTGACAGTGGTTAGGAATCCCGATAAAGTAGGAGCTGGCAGGGGTCATCCTCGCACTACGCGCAGGAGGACTAAAACTATTAGAGATTTTATGAAGAATAGGCGCTCGCTTCAGCTGATAGAAAATAAAGATGACCTGTGTTTGGGTAGAGCCATTAGCTCCGCTCTTTTCGTTTTAAAGAATAAGCCTAATAAGACAAAAAGATTATCTTTTTTTAAGGACCGATTTGAGGCGCAGACTGACGCTGCTTTAGAACTCTACAGAGCAGCAGGTGTTCAACCCAAAGCTTGTGAAGAGGGTAGAGCTACGCTAGATTTGTTCCAAAATCACCTCAACAACACTGTTGTCTTACACGTGCATAGTTTTGCACCGGGGGTAGGCCCTACACTTATTTACAAGGGGGATATCGCGGGCCATCGCGACTTACCTTCCATTCATTTACTCTGTCACGACGGACATTACGATGTAATAAAAACAGTGAAAGGGTTTTATGGTACCAGCTATTACTGTACCCAATGCGACCGAGGGTACAACACTAAAAAAAACCACCCGTGCACTCGCGATTATAAATGTTCAAAGTGTCAACACCCCGGAGCTCTGTGCACCCCCGCGAATCGCGATGAGTTTGGCGTAGCTTGTCAAGTGTGCGATGTGTGGTTTCCTTCTTGTGAATGTTTCAAACGTCACCTAGAGTCACGTATCTGCAAAGCTAAAACGGGGGAGAGTGGTCTTAAAGGGGATAGGAAATGTACCAGGTGTAGCGAGAAGCTAGGGTCTGACCACAGGTGTTTTATCCAGCCCGATACAGATGACAAACATTACGACTACGAACAGACAAAGTATGTATACTACGACTTCGAGACCATGACTGACGAGGACGGAAAACATATTCCAAATTTATGCGTCTTACAGCTAGCTTGTGGACGTTGCGGGGGTGAGCAATCTCCTTTCTTGTGCGAACAGTTTCCCTGGAGAAAAGATGTCTATTCTGAATGCGTCCCTCGAAATTTTTCACGGGAGATTGTTTTCGGGGGTCCCAACAGACTTTCTCAATTCGGTGACTTTTTATCCAAATTGATAACCACTGCAAACCCTAAAAATGCTTCTGTCGCCAGTAATAAATCACCAAACCACGACCCCCAATCGTCTCAGCAGTCTAAAAAACAAACCCCTCCCGATATTTTATTAATCGCGCATTACGCGAAGGGCTTTGACAACCAATTCATTCTCAGAACCCTCTTGGACAAACTGGTGGTAAAACCAGAAGTACTCATGGTAGGTGGGAAAATATTGGATATGAGCGTAGGCCCCTTAAAGTTTAGAGACTCCCACAATTACATTCCTACAGCCCTTAAAAATTTCTGTGAAACCTTTGATTTAGAAGGAGGAGAAAAGGGGAACTTCCCTCATTTGTTCAACACTGTTCGTAATCAAGGCGTGACATTGCCCACACTCCCGCGAACAGCGTATTATGACCCCGGTAGTATGAAGGGCAAGGACAGAAAAGCTTTTATGGACTGGTATACACTACACCGTAACCAACCTTTCGACTTGCAGGATAAACTCTTGACTTACTGTATTCAAGATGTGTCTATTTTACGCAGAGGTTGCACATCTTTCATCAAATCATTTCTCGAGCTGACTCAAATAAACCCTTTTTACGAATGTCTTACACTCCCCATGGCCTGTATGACGACATACCGTAGACTGTTTATGCAACCCCAAACACTCGCAATAGTACCTCCTCACGGTTACGAAAATACACAGACTCGTAGATCTAAGATAGCTGACGAGTGGCTAGCTAGTTTGGAACGAATCAATTGATTTAGTTTGGATAGGGAAACCACCATCCAGTGCGGTAAACACGCTTACAAAGTTGACGCCTACGACCCCGACTCTGGGGTAGTGACGGAGTTCCTAGGATGTTGGTTCCATGGTTGCAAGGTATGTTACGAGCGCAAGCGAGACATGATTGTTCATTATGGTTCGGGCACCACCATAGCTGATCGTTTTGAAAAGACCATGTTCAGACTGGCATCATTAAGCGCGAACCCAGTGGTTTCAAAAATAGTGGTCATGTGGGAGTGCGAGTATAAGGCCATTAGGGACCCCCAAGATTTTATCCCCGAGGGTGTAGGCCCCTTGAACGCGCGTGACGGGTTTTATGGCGGTCGTACAAATGAGGAGGTTTGTTGCTGAACGTGGGAGGCGCGTTGTTGTTTGTTTTTGTTGTTGTTGGCGATGTTGTTGGTTGATGATTCCTGGAGATGTTTGATGAAAATTGTTAGATAACTGTTCTTTCCGTTGATCACTATGTTGTATCAATTAACTAGCCACGTTGTTCGTACAGCATCAGCATATTTTTAACATGAAATTAAGGTCCCCCTGCTTAAAGTGTCTCTCACATGTGGAACAAAGCATGTCAAAGTTTACTGCTTACACCGTTGCCACTGTTGACATAACAGCTATTGTTTGTCTACGACACCAACTCGATTCTATGAAAACAGTGTTTTTAAAGGGATCACAATGTGTCCGAGTGTTTATAAACGACTACCTCTCAATCTCGCTAAATACACCCCTTGACACGCAAAGCGCTTACTCTATCGTTCGTATGGTCTGATCTCTGATTGGCTAGCCTATCGGCCGTCCTGTCTTTTCATTAGTTCCTTTGTTTGCATTAGCGAGAGGTGACTTTCATTGCATGATATGCACATCGCCATCAATTGTCGTACAAGAAAACATGTCTCCGACCTACCATTCACTCATCAGAAGGATTTTCTTTTAGATATGTGTGCGTCATTCGATCTAATTCTCCCGACTTCCATCATCATGTACTGGTTGAAATGCCCCCTCTACAGGGCATGGTTTACAGAATTCTTCACGGTGGAAATGCAATAATAAATGCCCTCAGACGGGTGGTCATTGAAAACCGTCTTGTTCCTGCTCTTTGCCAAGCAAAATGCGGGTCACAGTTTGATGACACGTACCCCCAACGTAAGTACTTGAACCCTTTTTCATTACCGTTTGTTTTGTTGTTAAAAGGAGGATACTATCGGGGGGTATTTTATTTTTGCTGAAAAGAAATTCGAGAGGATATTCCTGTTTATACATATACGTTATAAACACATTATTAAAACACAGTCAAATTGAAATATATTAATAAAGGTAATATTTTGATGACTTTCTACTTCACAACTTGATTAACATAAGTGCTGTTTGTTGAAAGATAAAAGCAATGAGAACTGAAGCCATTCATCGGCGCTCCGAGTGGGGAAAACTTCGCTGCAGCTTAACAATAAATTGGTTATTAGTTTTATGACATGTTATTTGTTACTATGTGAATACTATGTCAGGGTATGTCTTTTATTATGAAACAGTTGTAAAATTAGGTACAACATAGCGTATTTTCATTTCACGTTATACAAAAAATCCAAGATGGCGACAGAACTCTCCATTTAAAGAGGTAATGTTGTCACTGCTTGCCTGGCAACACCTAAAATGAAAAAAAAACCGCTGTGTATTCACTAGTTTATTTTTCAAAATAATAAAATATGTGAGTTGATGGGATATTCACAAAGTAACACGTACTGTATAATTAAATTAATCAACAATTTTGTGTTGTGCCATTGAAAAACGGTCCCCCACTCGTAGCGCTAATGCATGTCTTAACTTAATTCTCATTGCTTATTTTTCTAAAAAGAATGTGCGTTCAACTTTATCACATTTTCAAATATAAAACCTTCACCACATTACCTGCAGTAACATGTTTCACATGGGTTGTGCAATAAGCATATACTATAACTTAAGGAACAAAGAGGTATGTCCTCTCGAATTTCGTTTCCACATAAAAACAAACAATAGTAATCTCTATTTAAGGCATAAATCTCTTAAAGACCAAATAGGTTCCTGTTGAAAATTGAATTTCGTATTGTCACATTGTTCACTTATAAGTAAATATTTTTTTCTCATTTTCAAAATGACACGTCCGCCATTGTCTATTTTCCTGCTTTCGATCAAGATCCCCGACTTTGCATCTCAATATTGTTGGTAGGTTCAACCGTTCAGCTTGGATAAAATGGTTATCTTCACTTAAAGTCTGTACTTCACTATTTGATAAGCAATTAGGCGTATCCAATATCATACTATGTATTACACTTTCTTAGAAAATATACTTCACAAGTCCATGAATCCAGTTTTGATTTTGGTAGTCGTTTCTCTCAACGTGTACACTGTCGAATGTCTTAAAATGGGACGGGGAGACTCAAACAATGATAAATATAATCATTCAGATCTGATAACCACTTCCGTTCCTTTTCATATGTGTGTAAAGATCGATGCTTTTCATTTTTAAAAATGTGTCCTAAATAAAATAACATTCAGTAGGAAACGCATTTCGATTTTAAATGTTTCTTTAAATGGAATGTCTTGTACGGTAATAAATCGATCTTACACAAGACGGATATGGATGCCGTCAGTTCATCAATTTATTATTTCCTCAAAACGATTTTGATCCACATGTATGTCAGTCCAAAATATATGAAAACTATAGACTATTAATTCACTTGCTTCATGATGCTGTAAACATTGAGCCACCCCATATTTCTAATATCTAAAATAAGAGCACTAGTGGACCACTGGCTACTGGTTATGTGAACACATTCCCCCGAGCTCTGTTATTGCTTAAAGGGGTACTGAGTATGTTGTTGGAGTAATGTTATATCAAAAGGTGTAAACGGTGTCATTACATCGAGAGGTACTACCTGTTGCTAAAATTAACAATATATTGCTTTTTCATTCAGAAAAGTGACAATATAGCATCGAATGTAACCATTCATGATAGAAAGCCGCACAATGAGGTGCACAAATTGGTCAACTTCCCTATATCAGACACAATGACAGATGTGAATAACTACTGTTTAATGGGTCAAATAACAATAATTGTGCATATACATGGGGCGTGTGTTTTCTGGCTTCTGTACATGTAAAATACTTTTAATTAATTTGTTTGATGATAGGGTATGCATACCCAAGTAAAGTGAAATTATCTTAACTTAATCAGTACGTGTTGTCTCTCATGACGTATGAGAGTCAAATACAATATTATGGAAATAATATTCAATAGCTTTTTGATAATGTACAAATCAACATCATGGATACAAATCTGTTACATGTCCTATTTGAAATATTGTAATAATCAACAAACTTTACAAGTGTCTAATTCTATTGTTTGAATTATACAAATGACACCAGCCAGACTTCACCACTGAAATCCCCGTTTTTTCGTTGTCAGATATAATCTACAGGTGTAAATAATGACCTGTTCACGTTGTCGGGCTAGTTTCTTACCCAAAACAAGATTCAAATAAAAACGAACTACTGTGTTAAATTTTTAGTTTCTAATTTTTGAAAACATGTGAAAATAAAGAATGTGTGGTTCTTATCTTTGGAAACATGTGACCTACAATTGTTTGAGGTTTAAATTCGTCACTTTATAGAAAAAATACTTTCTTGTTACTATAATTGCTTTAATGTTTTTTCTTTGGAAAATTCCCACATAGTTTGCTTCAGATTCACCGACAGCCAGCTCATCGTCCTGTAAAATATCCTTCTCTATAATGACTACCAAAAATATGTTCTAATGTCCTTCATTTCATTTTTGTTATAGGTTATAAATATATTGTTGCGACAATCTTTTAAGTTAAAATTAATTACTAATGTACAAAGATGTACGAGATGATGTTTTAAAATGTTTTAAAATAAAATAAAATACAATAAAATAAATAGATTTAAGTGTGATTGTAGGAATTAAGTGCACATATTGAGAATTTTGTAACAACTTTTCCATATTTTCATCACACTTTCTCATATATCCTGGAGAAATAAAATTGAGGTCTACCTTGAACGTAATCTATTTTGAAATTATCATTAATATTTTTGGAAAAATATGTTCTAGTGTCCTTAATTTCATTTTGTTCAGAGTCATAGGTTATAAATACATTGTTGCGTCAATTGTTTAAGTGAAAAATCAATAATTATGTACACAAATTACGAGATAATATTGAAAATGTTTAAAAATAAAATAAATAGATTTAAGTGTGATTGTAGGAATTAAGTGCGTATATTGAGAATTTTGTATCAACTTTTCCATATTTTCATCACACTTTCTCATATATCCTGGAGAAATGAAATTAATACGTAATCTATATGAATACATTACATTGTAAGTGTGATTGTAGGGAATTAAGTGCGTATACATCGCGCTCGAGCGACCAGTTCTGACATGTCGGCTGTGCTGTTGTGTTTTATTACTTCGCGGAAGGACGACCAAAAGAGTATATGGTGTGAGTGACAGACACAGATCTTCATTATCGACTTCAACATGGCGAGTAGAGGACGTGTGTACGAAGATAACGACGACATTGCAATGGAACACAATCGTCTGTCTCAAAGCCGCGCCACCACGTCCAGGTTGTCATGTACAACTACCCAAGACGTCGCTTGGGACGTACATGGCCAGCCAGACCCATGCTCCTCTAAGTCTCCGCAACCATTGGTCATTCTCGACATTGAGAGTAGGTAACGATTGAGATGATACACATGAATCAATAAATCGACTTATGTGTAAACAGTTGTTGTGTTTTATTTTTCGTTTTGTTTTTGTTAAAACCTAAATAGTTGAAGACAACTGTAATAAGACCGTTAGTGCATTCGAAAAGTAGTATACCAACCCCTGTTCTATAGTTCCAGCCTGCGTGGCGAGTTTCACCGTAATCCATATCGACTATAGTAACCAGGCTCTCTCCTTGCGATAATACCACCAGCCGTGATATATATGTGACACACTCTTGAAAAGCACTGTTAAAACTCTACACGCTACATGACCAGATATCCAAAGAAAAATGTCAGTTGGTGAATTTTGAGAATATAGCAAACCTGCTCAAGAACACGTGTTATACCCTTGTGAGAAAATAAATGTTTCTATATACCGTGGATGAACATACACTTGCGACAGCCTATATATTAGATAAAATTAATTCAAAGAGGTATGACATATTGACTTATCACTTGAGAAATGAAATTATGAACGGTAGAACGTATTTTAGTCTGCTTCACCGTATTATTTCAGAGCAGTACCACCACCAATGGTTCGCTAATTCCATCCGATGGTGTCAGATTTCACTACAATGCATAGTCCACCATGGTATTGCGGGGGTTTTTCCCTGCAATAATACTAGCAGCCGTTATATATGTAAAATACTCTTGAAAACCGTCATGTCATTTCAAAAACGACCTTTTTATCAAATAAGTTGGTAAATTTTGTGAATAGAGTATCATGTGTTTGTGAGAAAATACTCCATATGCGTGTTCTGTATGCGCTCATAGCTGTGGGTGAACCTACACGTGTTACATTCCGTATGTTGGATTTAATAATTAAAAATAATCTCATGTTCTCAATTTCATTTTGTGCATAGTTATAGGGTAAACATACATTATTGCGACAATCTTTAAACCAATAGTAGCGTACAAAGATAACGAGATGGTATTTGCAATGTTTTAAACTAAACTAAAATAAATAGATTGTAAGTGTGATTGTAGGAATTAGGTGAGTATATTGTGAAATTTGTAGCAACTTATACATATTGTCATCCAAGTTTCTCATATATCCTTGAGAAATGAAATTAAGGTCCACTTTGAACGTAATCTATTTTGAAATAATCATTCATATTTTTGGGAAAATATTTTCTTATGTCCTTCATTTCATTTTGTTTTAGGTTATACATAGTTTGTTGAGACAATAGACTAGTTTGACATTATTGGGGGAAAAAAACCCAATACTAATGTACAAAAGATGTACGAGATGGTCAAAATTCGATATGTATACATTTTTGAAAAGAGTGCAAATGTTATTGCAAAATTAAGTTCTAGCGTTCTTATTTGTTCAGATTAAATCCAAAAAGAGTAGGACGTCTGTTCTAGAGCATAATGAACCTCTTGAAAATTCGCTGTATGTACACTTAATAGATTAGTAATAAAAAAAATGTTGATCAACCAAATTTCGCCTTATGTTTTCTTTTGTTTGTGTGTGTGTGTGAGTGTAGGAAAATTTTGTTCTAATGCCCGACATACACTGAATAAAAGAAATTAAGGAACACTTTGAACGAGATACCTTTTTTTGTTTTGTTTTGATATAATCATTAACATTTTGGTGTTTTTTTTAAAAATTAAAACAGCGTTCTCGTGTTCTCGATTTCATTTGTTCAGATTAATAGAGGGGACTTAACATATCATTACGACAATCTTTTATCACACATACAATACACTGGTTGCGAAAATCTTGATTATCACACACATATACACTGGAGAAATAAAATTATGTACCACCACTTTGAATGAAACCTCGCTCTTTTGAAATAATGATATGACGTCTGTTCTAGAGCATAATGAACCCTTGAAAATTCGCAGTATGTACACTTGTGACGGTAACAAAAGGTAATTGCTGGCAATTAAGCATGAATGACTTCGCTCACAATGGATTGCATCATCCATTGTCCAGTGGGTCGGCCAGGGTCCGTGTACAGGCATCGGGAATATAGCACAACAATAGGATTACGTAATCCTTTTATTGTGCCCTACCGCGACTCATAAACTACTGCCTGTTTGCTAATCCTTCTTTCCAATTAAACGTCGTTCTCTTATCAATGTAGAATATTGGGTTGAAGTGCAATGCAAAACTCTGTCATGCACCTGTTAATTCAGTACCTGATAATCCATCGCTTATGCGTATACCGCTCATGCCTATACCGTCGAATTGCAACTAAAAGGGTAAGTCGAAATTTGGAATTTGTTAATGAAAGAATGAATTTAAACATTTTATTAAAATAAATTTGTGCACCATTGAAACAAAATATCAAAACATATCAAGAGGCGCCACTTACTATATGAGTAAACATATGGTTCACGTTTTAGCACAAGACACAGACAACATATTCACACAATACACATTTGATATTGTATTCATGAAAAAGCCAAGCAGAAATTATATACAGCTGTATGTCAAAAGTATAGTAACTCTGATTGTTTGTATATCTGTCTCGGACATTCACAATATCAATTTAATTGGTGTTATCCATTACATAGAGATTATTAACCAAGTGTGTTTCCGTATCATTAATATCATATTTTTGGAATAAAAAGTGTATTATGCGAGCCTTTGGCGAGCATAATACATTATTTTTTATTCCAAATATATGATATTAATGATACGGAAACACACGAGGTTAATAATATCTTTATCATATTATGTCATTATTAAAATAAGCGTTTTGTTGTGTAAAATTGGTAAGAGAATTAACTCAGTTTTAGCGGAGTAATTTCATAGACGGTACATCAGAGTGACGGTCACGATATCGGCTGTGAAGTGCCTAAAAATAGTTCTTAAACAAAATAATTAAAAACACGATGTGCGCGATTCTTTCAAAAATAAACAATTGATCCTTGATTTCTTGTTCTCGGAGATATTTTCAATCAGTTCATAAGCATCTATCTAATAATTAAAAACCACTCATTCATAAATCACTTGGTCACGCTAGTAGAACGAGGGAAGTAACTCTAATTTCAACGTTTTGGAAGCTGCGTTGCAGGGTTGATTCGGATTGCTGCATAACAGTATCTTTCACACTTTAACGGTTGTTATTTGTGAGGTGGGGTTGTTTCTTTGGTTTATGACAATAAGTACCTATTAATGTATCTTATACCGTATGATCAGCCCTCAAAAATTGCCAAAATGCTAGTGCAATCGACGAGGCGCGTCGGTAGGCCACACGCTGACTGACAGTGACACATCAGCTACATGCTGATGCTGTTAATCAATAGCACACTGAAGTTTTGAATGATTTTTAAAACAAATCTACAATTATCTTGACTTTGTTAAAACTTTAAATGCACTGTACCATATCAGATGATTTCGTGTTTTCGAATATCCATTCATTCAAGCGGAAATACGCCGGTAAACTCCCGGTTACGCTTTTCAATGATTCGTAAACAGTTTTAGGATTCGCATGGAAAGAGTGGAATTTTGTGAAAGTAGTTCGTGTATTTGACCTTTGACCTGTTTTGCATATTGATTAGATTTGGATACCAAGTTGATCAGATTGCTTTATTGCATCGATAACACCCTCAGTTATATGATCTTTATGTCTTAGGCAGAGGGGATGTAGGAAGAATGTTTTTCAACCCTTATAATAATTTTAAGTAAGGGACACGAAATGAAGCCTACCATTGGTATTTTCATATTTTTCAAAAGCAGATAGATAGTCTCACTCAATTGTCCACTGATATCACCAGTTGATAAAAGTTACGAATATCCGAGTCTTGCCGAGAATATTCAACTTTGATCAACGTGTGTTGATATATTTGATATCGGAAGACACGAGGGTGAAATTCTATTTATCATCCAAACTTATCCTGCATTATGTTTCATTGAAAATTTTACATCTCTGAGAACAGCACTGCCATTTGACATCTTATGGTGTGATGTCGTAGCATTATGACGAAATATAATTGTAAAGCATCGTGATGGCATGTTGTCGACGGTGGAAGAATAGTGTGCAAAATATATTGTCAAAACAATATCTCCAAAGAGATAATTATAGGATATCTAACGAGCTTCCCCTTTCATATTAAGTTTATGTCCCGAGTGAAATAATTTTGCTTTGTCTCGAGCCTTGCTGAAGGAAGCGTATGTAATATAAAATCTCCCTGCTTGATGACATGAGATAAGAGTTATGACGCATGTTTCTTGTCGTCGGAATGTGTAAACAAGCATAAACAACCTCATTAAATGTAAGTTTTAGATGAACTTCGCCGTTAAAAAGGCTTTCCTTTCGGGTATTTTTGCCTTGTGAGTATATAAATTCACTGTGCACAGAAACGAACACAATATTTTTACCGAGATACTGACCGTTTGGTGCAATGTCATTCCCAACGGTAAGATTGAGAGCACAAACTCTTGCTGCATACAAAATCTAAACTGTGTGCTTTTTAGCTCTGCTCTAGTCATGGTGTATTTGTTAATTATTCATTAAAATAAATCATTGCGGTGAGTACGAGTTTCTGAATTAACTGAACAATGATATAAATATTAATTATAAGTGTTGTCGTAAAATACTTGTAATTCATGAATGAATTCGCGTTCGTTTTATGAATGAATAAAGTAGTCCAGGCAGTGTCAAAATTCATCGTTAGCCAATCACATTACTTGAAGGTGTTATTGACACATATGTGTCATAACAGATTGTTATGAAACCCCTTTACGAAGTACCTCGTGGATAATACACTTCATCTCACACAAGTGATATCGCCACTTCCATATGATAAATGCATTTCTAAAATTATTACCACTTAAAGCCATTTGTTCTTTAGAGAGATATACCCATACTTTTCCGACTGTATCGAATGATACCCTACACTTTTCCCCGTGGGGCCCTTACGAGGCGCAAGCCGAGTAAGGCTCCAAAGGGGAAAAGTGTAGGGTATCATTTGACTGGCGCTGAATGGTTACCCATGTTTGGGGCTCGAAATGTACTCGATATGGTCCAGTGACGGAATTGTCAACGAAGACGCACTTGCATCTTGCTGAAATGTAGAGCTAACGCCATAAACTGCATTGCTAATGTCAACAAGGTCAACGTTAAGAGAAAACCGAAGCAACTTTCGGTATGTTAAAACAATTTGCACCCAAAATTAAATAACATTCTTATATAAAAAGAAATACAGACATGTTTGATATTATATCACGCATTATAAGAACCTTATTCGTTGGTCATTAAAAAATGTACAAAGTTTCAACTGACCTCTTCGTGTAATGGTTAGTTCGTTCGGACAGAAAGCAACAAGACATGTTCATATATAACATTTTATAAAGAATCATCACTTTAGAAAATTGACTCAATTGTTTTCACAGTTGTTAAAAAGTGTAGGTTTATTAGAAAAGTGTAGGTATATCAGGAAAAAAGAGCCATGGGCTCTGTAGCTCATCAGGATTTCATTTATGTACTATCTTATGTTAAATATTGAAGTCATCTCAAGTAATAAATTGATTACAAGCAAAATATAGGTTTTAAGATCACGCCCCCTGTGACCTAGATTGGGGTCACAGAATAACCAAATCTACAATTTAGAATTCCTATTGACAATGGACTCTGCACACAACATTTCAGCTTTCTAGATAAAAGAATATGAACATAGGTTCTTAAAGTTGTGACCGCAATGACCATTTGGGGTCATGGGGTCAAGAAATCTACAATTTAGAATCTCCATTGGCCAAAGAGTATGCACACAACTTTTCAGCTCTCTAGACCTTTTGGAACTGGAGAAGAAGATGAACAAAGGTTTTTAAGGATGTGACCCCTGCGACCATTCGGGGTCACGGGGTCACGAAATCTACAATAATTGAGAATCCCAATTGCCCAAGGAGTATGCACATAAGATTTCATCTCTGTGGAGTCATTCGGTCTGGAGAAGAAGTCGAAAAAGTTAAACGTTTACGGACGGATGGACGGACGGACGCCGGAGGCCATACCATGCCATAAGCCCATCGGGCCTTTCAGGCCTGATGATCTAAAAAGTATAGGTGTATTGGCTAATACACCTACACTTGTAACAAAATAAACCAAAGCAACGAGACCGGAAGTGGGTATAACTTCACATACATATACTGAGCGTAACTAGAAACCTGAAATTGTTTTATCGTAATTTATTTCGGGGAATAAGTAAGTCGAATCTTGTGTTATATAATTTATGATATAGGTGATGATGATGCTGCACGGACGGGGCAGTTGGCAACGCGTAAATAAACGTATTACACGTCAAGGACGTAAAACATGATATTCACGTTTACAGGGTCCCGTGATCAACACAGGTACCGCGTATGCCCTCAAATCAAATCGCACGTGTACTGTGTAACAGGAAAACACATTAAAATTAACGGAAAAACATTATTCACTGAATACCACGCCTCACGAATACAGAACGTGAGCGTGCTATGGGTAGGCTGCACGCCGGACAATCCGTTGCGGAAGTTGCGCACGCATTTCGATGCAGCCGACAGACAATTTATGAGCTCAGAACCCGTGTGCAACAGACAGGGGTGATTGCGGATTGTCCGAGGCCAGGACGTCCGCGTGTGATGTCACTCCGAGAGGAAGGACAAATCAGGGTATGTCATCTCCGTAATCGATTCGAGACGGATGCGTCCACGACCAGACACTTGTTCAGAGGTGGGGTGTCACCATCCACCATCAGGAATCGACTGCAGGCTGCTGGTCTGCGAGCCAGGAGGCCCTACACATTACCCATTTTGACGCCATTTCACCGTCACCAAGGTCTGATATGGACCTGACAACACGCAAGATGGAATCAGAATCGCTGGAATAACGTTGTCTTTAGTGACGAGTCACGTTACACACTTACGTTTGCTGATGGCAGGGTACGAGTGTGGCGTCGACACGAGAACGATATGCACAGTGTTGTGTTCGGGAGGTGGACAGATATGGCGGTGGCAGCGTCATGGTTTGGGGATCTTTCTGTTCCAATGGTCGTTCCTGATTGGTTGTCGTGCAGGGCAACCTTACTGCCGCACAATACAGGGACCAAGTTTTGACACCGGTCCGGATACAGTTCATGCAACAACATGGTCCAGGGCTGAGTTTTCAACATGATAATGTCACACCGCACACAGCGATTTTGACTCGCAATGTCTTGCGTAACGCCTGTATCGACGTCATTGAGTGGCCATCTCGTTCACCAGACCTCAATCCCATAGACGAATGTGGGATGAATTGGGAAGACGATTGAGGCAGCAAATCAACCCTACCCAGACTCTGCAAGCTCTTGGACAGGAACTGGTCAACCAATGGCGACGACTTCCGGTGCGGGTCTTCAGGTGAGTTGTGCGGTCGATGAGACGACGTTGTGTGGCTTTGGTGGCTGTACGAGGCGGTCACACGCGTTATTGACTTCAGACGGTATTACATCAAGCGGTATTACGCAATAAAGTGATCCAGAAATCTACTCGTGTCAATCTGTATTTCTTCTCAAATGATTTCCCTATCCTTACATACCAGGTTTATAGTCACGCACCCAGTATTCAATTTGTGAGGTCAAATTTGAACAGTGTCAGGTTTCTAGTTACGCTCAGTTAGCACATTTCTTTGAGATATTATGCTACATCTTTCATTATAGTAATAATTATGCTGCGAGTTAAAAAGTATAGCTGCACCCGAAAGTCTGGTCACCTACATGTGTATTGCAGTGCAAATATCATGTAGTATCAGATGTCGTTGGAATATTCTCTAAGTCCTTCCAACTATTAGGTAGTTTCGTTATTGACAATTTTCAAGAACTTTATGCATGACATTTGCAAGTAACAGTAAAGACATTCTAAGTTATGAGTAAGTCACACATTTTAAGGAATTAAGCATGTTTCTTGTGGATGGTGTCATTGTAACATGTCAGTGGTATGTATATATCTATGAATACAACAACACATCGTATTTCTTTTGCTAAAATTTCAAAGATCTTTTTCAGTAACTGAAGACAATGAACCGGTTCCATTATCCCATCGGGTGCATCGTTGTTGTTGCAGTGAAGGATGTTATTGGTTCGACTTCTGGTAAACCTACTTTGTGAAAATCAACAGCATTTAATATCGTTGACGAGCTCCTGTTATCCTAATTGCACTTTTTAAGATAATGAACTAGTCGTTTCCATTTATTACATGCGAATGTATTTGAAGAGTATAATTGTTATCATTATCAAATCTAATACTTGTAGAACAGACAAATTAAAGACATGTGTCACCAATAAGCACAAACGGTTATATGCTTAATGTTTATATACGTTATCTACACTTCCTATTATGTCACTGTCAGACTTATTTTTGTGCACAAAAAACTTCATTAAACTAAGAACATTTCATTTAATTATTGCTGACTTTAGGTACGTCATATTGAAATGTTAAGGAAACAACTGTTTGCACCAAGCTCCTCAAGTACATTGTTGTTTTTTAATTTTAATAATTAACTAGAAGAGCGTTTGCGGGACACCGCAAAAGCAGAGCAGCTCCGAAACTTTGGGTCTCGCCTTTCCCTGTTCCGCCTTCTCCTCAGAATAAATAAAATGGAAATTCTTTTGGACAAAAATGTGTTCATTATTCAAGTTATTCTAACAAGGTGAATCATCACTGGGGTCACTTTTCACAACTTTGTTCTTAAAACCTATTTTTGATTTGAACATTGGATCAAAAGATTAACATGGCCTTAACCAATATCTCGTGACCTTGACCTTAAAAATTCAAGGTCACACAATCAGTGATCACTTTTCATTGTGTATAACAATCATGTAATGATTCAAAGTGTTAATAGTTGAAATAAGAAATTTTCGCAAAAGCATGCTTAAGTCGTGCCCTTGCTGTGACCTTGACCTTGGACAGATTTTAGCGAAACCCTTTTCAAATCTTGGCCTTTCTCCATAGTTGATATACACCAAATAAGAGCCTTATAGCACAACTATTTTTCAAGTTATCGTGTTTACAAGGATTTTTTTTAGCGATTCAGAACTCGTGACCTTGACCTTTGACCTTGAATGTGAACATGTCAAAATCATCCACCAGCTTTATAAGAAAGAAGCTATGTATATGAGGTGTTAATACCTTCTTGAAAAAAGGTTATTTAGTGATTTCATAACAGGTGACCTTGAACATATTTCGTGACCTTAACCTTTTAAGTTCAAGGTCACACAATCAGTGATCACTTTTCATTGTGTATAACAATCATGTAATGATTCAAAGTGCTAATAGTTGAAATAAGACATTTTCGCAAAAGCATGCTTAAGTCGTGCCCTCGATGTGACCTTGACCTTTGACGGATGTTAGCGAAAACCTATTCAAATCTTGGCCTTTCTCCATAGTTGATGTACACCAAATATGAGCCTGATAGTATAAATATTTTTTCAAGTTATCGTGTTTACAAGGATTTTTTTAGCGATTTCAGAACTCGTGACCTTGACCTTTGACCTTGAATATGAACATGTCAAAAAAATTCCCTAGGGGCATAAGTAAGAAGTTATGTATATGAGTTCTCAAAACCTTCTAGGAAAAAAGTTATAGCGAATACAAAACGCGCCGGCGACGGAAACTGCGCAAAAACTGATAGCAGCAGCTCCGACTTAATTAATTCGTTTATTGTAGATTTATGGGATAACTGATAAGGCTGATAACCTATGTGAACTAAATCTTGTTTGCTACGTTAAATACGCTAGAAAAACGTTATGAATGTTTATCTACATAATGCTATATTTTATCTACAAACTTTGAATTAACAAGAGTAGATAAGAAGGAAATAATTTAAATTAATTTCAGATAAGAACAATTCCCGTATTTTTTAACAAATGAACATGTATATTTGTTGTATTTTCGTCTTGCTTATGCAAACACTATAGGTACATTAGTTTGTTGAACTGAACTCAGATGTGGGATTACATATACAAGAGAGAATCATCTTAGCTATTTTGGTCACCTTGTATATGAAATTAGTTTACACCTTATAAATCATACATTTGACGGTCAATTTGCAGCTCCCGTAAGTCTTACTTCTTATAATTTCTTACGCAATAACCTTCTATGAGGAAAGTTGCAATGTGAACAAAAGCACAAACGATAATCTTGATAAAATTTATTTATAAATGAACATTGTTGTGTGATGAATGAATGTCGAGAAAAGAATAACAATACAGTCGTGAAGGAGTACATCAATAATATTCGTCCTTGTTGCTTTAAACGATTTATAACTGAGCATTTGTGTAAAACTAGATCCTAGTGACCAGTCATGAATAACATGAAATGTTGTGTTGTTAATTTTGTTATACAATTCATACGAGAGTAGGAAAATTATAAATATCGCATTGCTTAATAATTAAATAAAGTTGTAAGGATCGTAGTCGAAGTATTCAAACAAGGAACATCTCTGCGACAAAATCACAATATAAGGTGTATGCTTCTCTCGAGGGTAATACAGCCTCATGTACCATATTTGTACCTGTGTCGCCCGAACCTTCAGGCGAGGAATGACACTGGTACAAAGACGGTACATGAGACCGTATAACCTGAGGGGGAAGTATACAACGTATTTATCTTACCGTCATGTCTATAAAATTAGTATCACTATATGTATTGTGTTTTGACAATGACTGATAAGCTGATATTGCCTGAATGACCTTGACCCTAAACGTAAACAAAATGGCGTCACCCCTCACGACTGAAATGTTAAAAGTCGTATAACGTATTACGACAAGCTTTTAAACGAGTTATTCTTTGTTTAATTGAGTGTGCAAGCAATGAAAAAAAAGATTTGTTTCCTAACAAAGCAGCAACTATTGGAAAAAATATGTCTTTAATCAACAGACCCGTAAACAGCTGATCGAACTATTCAAAACTCCGTGCATCACGTGCGACATTTTATCACGCCATCAGACCATAATGCGACACCTACTCTCAGCTAGGATCTGTAAGAAAAGAAAACTTTTATGTACCCTCTTTATTGATACAAGAAGTAAAATGTAACTTAGAAACTAACGTGTATAACATGCGCATAATTGTGCGATTTTATGGAGTACCTGAATGTTTCTCTCCGTCTTCACAGTATTGAACTAAAAGCGTGGATCAAATTGCTGTAGTATATCGAGTGGGTAAAAGGGATTACCTTAAGCATCATTATCAACGCTCCAAATGCAGTCCCATACATATACTCATAATAATTTCACCGAGCACACTTTACTGTCACTATCAGATGGAAGTGACATGGTGACCCCTTTCCGTTGTATGTCATCGTTGTATGTTATCCTTTAAAATCAGAGTACATGTAAAACGTTACCTATCTGCCTATTGCACTATATTCCATATTCATTCATCAGCTCTCCAGGAGCAAATTTTCTATGATAGATTCTTCTTCGGATAGAAGGCCCATCGAATGGAACATGTTTGTCGATTTATTGGGCGTAGAGTTGATGCCAGGAGGATGCCTTATAACTGAAATAATGGATAATTTGGCCAATAGGACCTGATATTCATTGCATGACATCTTGAATCCACTATCTTGTGTAAAACGCGTTGGAGAATACACAATGGGGCGTTCACATAAGATTTTCCTCTCCCCAATGTGTCTGTGCTTGAATGCACTTGTCCAATTGACGCAATGAGACGTCTGCATGGGGATATTTCACTGCTGCAATATGTTTGCAGTTAAACGACAGCCCATTTTGTGTTGCCGTAACCCAAATACCTTTCATAATTAACTGTACATGTATCAAAGACTGTGAGTGACCGCCTTTGTTGCTTAGGTAGGCTAAAGCAGCAATGGTGTTGGTAAGGTTCTGCATTCGTAACACCCACACAGATAAGGGTCAAATGCTATCAAAGATAATAGTATTGTCATGAATTCGATTTAGTGGGTTATGGTTTGGAAGTATTTGTTTTCAAATTGTCCGATATTTCTCAGGTCTCTGACATTTGCAGAACTCCGACCTAGCCTACTCTGGAGGCGTACGTAATCAATTTAATCATCAACAGCTTTTCGACATAGTTCTCTCAAATTGAAACGAACAACATTATACTACAACCAAGGTCACCCCTCTACGATCAAGAGTAAGAAATGATTCCAAAGTTACACCGAAACTCACAGGAGACATCATAATCAAATAGCTTACCTAAACCTGTAGCCCATGCAACGGAAACACTATTCCCACACACCAGCGATTTAAAAAGCTACGATGCATGGTTTGATTGTGTGGAATCTGAGGAATAAACTTAAACCAATAATTAGATTGACATGTCAGTATTTACGTCCTCAATATTCCATTTGACCTTCCACCTTCGTTTGATGTAATTCTCACTCACATAATCAGTTTATCTGCTTCAAAATGAGCTATCGATCAAGCTTTTATCTTCAGTATTTTCCAAACAAAAGTCATCCAAAGGTAATACCCTTAATATATGGAAGATTCATATGTTATTGGACGCCTGCAACACGTTCTTCACCCTAACGTCAAAACGATTAAACGTGTGACCATAAAGTTTCAAGAAAATGGATATATTTTGACCCCTTGACGAAGTTGTCAATATCTGAAGCCCATTTTTAACCTTTTTGGATAATAAAGAGATGATGTTCTTGAAATTGCGCATTTGCATAAGAAACTTTTGTTTCATTTGTCTATTTAGTTAAACTGTTACGTTCAAATTTTCTTGTCAGTCGTATTTAATCGTATCTAGTCGTATTTAGTCGGGAGTAGGTCCCCTAAACTACTTGCCAACTCACTCCTGACTAATGCCTACTCACGTAAGAGTACGGTACGAGTGACGACCGGTTCCAGACTTAAACACGACAATATGGCTAAGTAACTCGTATGTGATTTTTTATTTGATTCGTATGCGACTCGTAAGTGAGTTGTATCTTGATAGTGATGAGTCGTCATGGTCGTGAACTATAGTCATAAACTCAGTAGAGTTATCGTCGGGAATGAGTCCTCGTCAGAGCCGTTGTGGCGGATTAGTCTCGGGAAAGAGTTTCGCTGTGAGTCGTGAACGGGACAGGAGTTCCTCCTCACTGTGTCTTAAGTAAGTCGTAAGTTACTCGTGGAAATATCCAATTTAACAATTGGACCCCAATTTTCCCCCAACTCATGCCGACAAAGTCGTAGCCGAAAACTTGGGAAGAGTCGGGAATATGTTAAATGAAGCCATGCCACTTGCACATACACCCCATCTTTGTTCACTTAATTGCAACTAATTTCAATTACCCTAAACTTTAAAGTTATCAACAAAATCCCCTTCAGATCGGGTGGATCCGCGTTCTGACCCAGTCGGGTCGATTCAGCTGAATTGACACATGACATCTCTTGAAAGAAACGCAAAATAGATCTCGTTTTGCTGGACAACAACTATGTAGAGTCTGTTAACTCTATATCGACTGTGCCATAAAAAAATGTTTTTGATGCGAAATATGAGTTTGAATGAGCATGCAGTGGTACGTGGTTTCGTTGTTACATCCCTTTCCTTTCATATCGTGATAGGGTAGGGTATATATGGGTATATGTCTTTCAAACGCCGTTCCTAAGCGACACACGCCCCTGTGTGACGAACCACATTATTCATTAAACTCAAATGGGTTGAAAGTCAAATGTGCATGAGCGTTTCAGTAATAGTAATAGTTATAGTAATATAGAAATCTGTCCCTGATGTGGAAGCACCGGGACAATTGGTTTGTTCTTTTTCTAAAACTTTGGAGGAGGTTTGTATTTGCACTTAAAACTTATATTATGTTCTCTGTAAAAACAACATGTCTCTTCTGATGTAATTGTCATACTATCTTTTACCTTCTATTTTATACCTTTTCCTTAAAGAATGGTTACAACATGTTCATGCCTTATCCAGTACTGCTCTATGACAGCAATGTGTTTTCAGAGAGGCAGTATGTTTGATATGATTTATTATTTATGAATATCCTAATAGTTCGTCAATCCAAACCATCAAGATAAAGTATTTTTAATTTCAGCTGTTATACCCATCGAAAACGGGTACATAACTTGCCGCGAAGGGTACATGTGGAATGGCATCAGAGATGGAGACATGGGGACCTGTCAAGTTACTTGCCATGATAGTTTCTCCTCAAACAAGCTAAGGGTTCATATCAAGTGTGTTCCGGGTGAAGACGCCTGCATTGCAAGATACGCCAAATGCACTGGTTGGCATATTTGTTTGCATATATATCATTTTCATTAGTTAGTAGAATAAACAAAACCCTAGAAACATGTGCATGTGATGCAGTGTGATGTCCCTTGCTCCAACTTTCAATCAAACCTAATCCTCCTACCCTTATTCACGACTAATGCTCCGGAAACGAGCCTGTCTCTGAACAAAGTCCAAATTCAACACGTTTTTATGGGAACGAAAAGAAATAAAATTTTCAGAAATCTCAAAATATCAAAAGGCAGCACTTCAGTTAGTGGGCTATACACATGTGAAGTTTCAGAAAGATATCATTAATGGTTTTTGAGTTCTGCTCCGGAAACAAATTGATTACGGACGGACGGACGGACGGACGGACAGGGCGACTATATCCCACGGTAATACCGGTGGGATAATAAATCTGAAAAGATTTTGAGATAAAGGTCGGAAGGTCCCTAACCCCAATATCCACAAATTCAAATTATTACCATTGAAACCAGAAACAAATAGTCGATATGAGATGGGGAGGCAGTATACCAGATTTAGTGAGGATTGGTCAAATGGTTTTAGAGATCTGCTCCGGAAACAAACCCTACCCTTCAAATAGACAAAATCCAAACTGTAACCATGGAAACAAACGAAATATAAACTTTTAAAAGTTGAAACTCCTAAAAAGGTAGATCTACCTGATATTGGGAGGCAGTATAACAAATAATGTGAGAATTTGTTTAGTATTTTTAGAGATATAATCCGGAAACAAACTGTACCCTTCAAATAGACAAGGTCCAAATTGTAACCATGGAAACACAAATAATACACAAAATAAAAAGCTGAAACTCCCATAAGGCACATGTGCATTATATGGGGAGGCTGACTACGAAAGTTGGTGAAGAATGGTCAAGTAGTTTTCGAGTATTGCTCCGGAAATGAAGACAGACGGCTGGACGGACGGACAGTCGGAGCCAGTTATATTCCCCTGTATTATATGCTGAGGGGATAAACATTCAAAATAATTTGAGAAACAAGAGGCACCACTCCCCACTAGGTCTAACCACATACCAAGTCCCATAAAATACTACTGCGTAGATTTTGAGATAGAGACCAGAAAAGGTCCCTCCCCCGATATGCACTAAGTTCACATTGTTTCCACGGAAACCAGAAAATCAGAATAACCTAACTATCAAAAGGCACCTCTGTGAAAATAGGTCTGACCACAAACCAAGTTTCGTAAAAAAAAAAATGACAAGCGGAGGCGAAAACATTATGTCTCTCGCAAAGCTTTATATAATACAGCATCTATCATTTTTAGCTCATCAGGCCTGCTTATGGCATGGCATGGCGTCCGGCGTCCGTCCGTCCATCTGTCCGTCCATCCGTCCGTAAACTTTTCGCATTTTCGACTTCTTTTCCAGAACCAATGACTCTACAGAGCTGAAATTGTATGTGCAGGATCCTTGGCTAATGGGGATTCTAAATTGTAGATTTCGTGACCCCGTGACCCAAAATGGGGTCACAGGGGTCACAACCTTAAACACCTATGTTCATCTTCTTCTCCAGTTCCACAAGCTCTAGAGAGCTGAAATGTTGTGTGCTGACTCCTTGGCTAATGGGGATTCTAAATTGTAGATTTCGTGACCCCGTGACCCAAAATGGGGTCACAGGGATCACAACCTAAAAACCTATTTTCATCTTCTTCTCCAGTTCCAAAAAAGTCTAGAGAGCTGAAATATTGTGTGCAGACTCTTTAGTCAATGGAGATTCTTATTTGAGATTGGTGACAATGGGACTCCAAATAAGAGCCTCACAGGCTCTGACCTTAAATCCTATTTTCATTTTCTTCTCCAGATCAAAAATACCTAGAAGGCTGAAATGGTGTGTGTAGAGTTTTTAGTCAATGGATATTTTAAATTGTAGATTTTGTGACCCTTTGGCCCCAAATAAGGGCCTCACAGGCCTTGAACTAAAAACCTATTTTCAGCTTCGTCTCCAGAAAGAAAAGATCTAGAAGGCTGTAATATTGTTTACAGGCTCTTTAGCCAATTGAGATTCTAAATTGTAGATTTGGTGACCTGTGGCCCCAAATATGGGCCTCACTGGCCATGATCGAAAAATCTGTTTCAGTCTTAATCATATATAAACAATATAAACAATATACAATATAAACCCTGATGAGCTACAGAGCCCATGACCCTATTTTTGTCGAGGCGAAATGGTCGTGTGGTAAGCTGTTGGCGATAGTTGTCTTACTCTGAGAGTGTGGGTTGGAATCCTGCATGAGACTCTGCCCGAAAAAGTACAATAATTTGTACTATTAAAGGTTGTGTTATCCCAAATGTAACCTTGTTATATTTATCATCTGGATATTGAGTAACCTTTATTTTTTTAATGCCCACACACATACAATATTTAATGTTTATGAAAACCTTTGTTATTTTCATGACTTAATCTATTTATTGTGAACTGGGGACAATCATACGTCATACATGTAAGTATGCGTTTACTCTGCGCATAGCTCATTTGACAGCCATTAGTGAATTCTGCAACGAAGACAGGCCTCACTGGTTTTATGACCTGCTTCACAGCTGCCTAATATGAACGTTTGTAGTGTTCATCCCCGTCCCACACTGAGATACAAAGCTACTATAACAAATGAAAACAACCCTTTTTGTAAACAACCAATCGGCGTTCTGCAAAATGTGCCTGTTGATTATCACGACAGATACTGTCAGCTTCCCATATGAGTTATACAAGTATTATCTCAATTCCAAAAGCAAGACTAACATGTGATTACCTTGTATCGATAAGATATTTTTCTGCCAACCACAAATACTTGCATTGTAAAATTGACACAAGCATGACAAAGGGTCACAAGACAAATGATTATAAGGTATGCAACTATAACCTAGTTACTGATAATGTAATATTTGTTATACAGCTATTACATGTCCGAATCCACCTTCTGTACCCCACGGATCTTACCACTGCACATCGACATCACACAAACCAAGTGATACGTGTACTCTGAAGTGTACAGTAGGCTACAAACCTCTGCATGGTTCATCTAGTATCACTTGTGAGTCTTCAGGGAAATGGACGCAACAATTATCCTGTTTGGGTAAGAGTTTTAAGGCTGTATTGTCATATGACTCCTGGTGTATCGTTGATTCTGATTGGTTGATTTCCCTGTGTTGACTGACAATGAATAATTGCACATTGACTAGGTCGGCTCACCACGAACTGGTCCATCATGTTCACTAGATTATGCCCAACTCAAGATTTAATTTTTCTGTTTTTCTTAAATACTCGTGCCTTACTCGAACTTGACACGTGACATTGTCATTTTTGTCCCTAACCACAATGCGGAACAGGGACTATATATTCAGCGGCGTCCGTCCGTACGTCTTGTTAGCGCTATATCTGATGAAGCAACACATCAAAAGTCTGCAAATTTGGTGTCAGCCTACATTTGGGGATGGTGCACGCCCCAGACATGACATTATTTTCAAGGTCACCATTTTTTGTTATCTCTTGTTAACGTGATATATCATGACCGTTTGGACCAAATGTCTTAAAGTTAGGTGACAGCCTATATTGGTGGGTTGATTACGCAGACACTAGTCAAGATCGGTAAGGTCACAATAACACTATTGTAGCTGCAGTGATTTTATGAAGCACTCTTGATTTTATTTAGCGGTAGTCACCTTTGCACTTTTGTTTTTACTAGTGTAAGCCCAACAATGGCGGCGACCACATTTATATCAACGAATGTACGAAGAAACAGATTAATATATGTGTGACAATCAATGACGCACACACCAGTAAAATTGTTAACGCTACAGTATATCTCATGAACCCTGACAACCATTGTCTTCAAAGTTGCTGATCATCATGACATGTTGTACCAGTAATGCATTATATGAAGCTCTTTTTGACAAAATGGTGTGTCTTACTAAACCCAAAATTACCGGGGAACATGTTCATATTAGTTGCAAACACTTGCCTAAATTGTGTGTTTATATAGAGATTACATAACGAAAATATTCAAACGAAATATTTTTAAATGTTATTATTTATGCACGAACGAGTTCTGTTATCTATTTATTACATACGAAACTCGGAATTCATCAGACTATGCACGACATTACTAATACTGGGTGATTAATCCATATAGATAGAGTCAAGCCGCAAAACTGTAAACAAATGTTATCCCGTTATCCGTTACGCTCTTGTTCGCATCTTCACATATTACAACCATAATCACAATGTGTGTCGTCCTAAATCAAGATGTCAAGAGGTACTTTAACAGTAAACACTGACGCTATTGACGTCGACAGAGGTTGTCATTCCTTGACCGGCTGTTTTCATACGACCATCCTTACTGAACGTTTGGACATGAAAGCTTCATATTTGAAATTCATATGTTTAAACTGGACGTTGATCATATCCAAACATGATTATGCATGGCGATTCTAAACACAATCGTTTATAAACAGTCGGTTTTTTAAACACGGAATTCGTACTGACATAAAAAAAACGGCCGTTGTAAACATAAGGGAGTTAAATCTTCCTGGACTAAATTGAAGCAATGGATTATTGTGATTTAATTATAAAATATTCGAGATCGGAACACGATCTCTCTATTTACATCTATTTTTGCTATGAAGCAAGTTTATTAATACAAAAAATACGTACACTAAAAAGATATGGTAAACTTAAAAACTGAAGTGGCGAGAGGGTTCGGCTGTCCTAGGTCAGCTGACATCCTCGATAATCCAGCGCTATTGTTCCGATAAATCTACACACAAGCGCTGGAAAACAGTAAGGGTATTTATCCTTAACCTAGTTACCTCCCTTCGCAATGACTCAGCGAAACGCTTGCTTTCTAACAACCAATGAGATCACTTGAAATCAAGGGTGAAATAACAAGCACTCTCGTGTCAGGATCTTGGCTTTCGCAGATGATTGGGAACGCCTGGTAGCACAGGGATTTTAATCATTTACCTCCAACCGTTTTGATGGACATGAATACACCCTTCTTCTCGTACAGACTTCTTAAAACTTTCTTTTGAGTTTCTTTCAGGTTTTCTACGCTGAATTTGTTACAAATTTTATCGTAATCGAGTGAGTCGGCCGCCGCAATGTTTGTTTCTATAAACAACGGTAGTGATGCGTTTTGATTGGTCGAGTTGTTTACGCAGATAGTGTCTGCGTTTCGTTTCTGATTGGATAACATGGACCCAAGAGGAGGTAACTAGGTTAGGGATAAATACCCTTATTGTTATCCAGCGCTTGTGTGTAGATTTATCGGAACAATAGCGCTGGATTATCGAGGATGGGTCAGCTGATGGCGAAAGTAGTACATCATTATGACGTCACTATCGTTGAATAACTTTCAGCTGGTTACACAACACTTGTTTCAAATAACCATACAGATATTCAGAACACGTAATAACTGTAGATATCAAAATTACTCAATATGGATTAGTTTCAAGTAACTAAAATATCCTCAACTGGTTAGTATTTTCAAAATTTGCCTTCTTTCCTGCAACTGCCTTTTGCGAATGTTGTTGACATTGTTTGACGTCATAATGATCAACCGTTTTGACATCACAATGGTCTTTTGCAAGTTTAATAGTTTTGCTTGTGGGGTTACTATGTTTATCGAGCCGTAGATAAACAATGTGTCTCTATCTAAAAGCATATGATAACTATTTTATATAATCATCTGTATGATTGACATTGTTTGGAATTAAGTGTAAATTATTGCTAATGTACATATTTAGATGAGTATTCACATTAGTTTTGATCTGACCTCACCTGTTACAAGAAAGCAACAGTCACAGAATCTTTCCACTCAGACATAGGTGCGCAAAAAGAGAGGTCCCCAATAACGTCTGATAACTAATGGTCCTGTTACAATATCGATAGATAGTTGCATTTCTAAAATATTCGTTTTTCATCTGTATTCAACACCCACATGTTTAAGACATTAAGACTTCCAACTAAGCTGTTTGTTTACAACTAAATTTGCTAGTGTTGAATAACAATGAATCTGGGACATTTTTAGAACAGAACTCGTTATCTTATACTTCTTGTGAAAACTCCTGTGAAAGAAACGAAGTTGATTACATGAGAAAATCAAACTTCCAAAATTCGTCATGATCTAATGGCAAAATAGACCAACTACGCCCTTTCAGAGTATATGATTACTTATTCATTCTATAAATGTATTTTATTGTGCAACAACATTTAATTGGTTCTTGAATGCTTAAGCTCAAGTAATCAAATTAGAAAATATGTCGGTTTATTTTCAAATATTGCAATCACATTTCTCGTCAAATTTCAGATATTCTTATCACATTGAAATAAAATGCAACAGCATAATATTCCATCATCTGCTTATGACCTCTGAAGGTTTTGACATTACCAACTGGAAATGCAACTGACGTTACAAATTGGATGACATGATAATCATATCACGTCATAATATTGAACAGTGTGTGTTTCTATGATACATTTATGCTGATGTATTAGATATCAGATGACACCATGATGAGATTCCTTATATCAATATATATATTATATTGAATTTTAGAAATTTCATGCACTGACCCTCCAAAAGTAACGAATGGAGCCTATCACTGTGACAAGGAAAAAAACAAGGAGGGTGACACCTGCAGTCTGCTGTGTGATGATGGATACAAAGTGACTTCTACCAAGACTATAAACTACTTATCAAGCAGCAGCTGGTCCACAGGGGGGTCGTGTGAAGGTAGGTCGCGATCTACAATTGATATAGCCTTGTTATGGTACAACTGGTACGAATTTATTTTCAAATGTCCATTGAGTGGACATTTTGGGTTTACAGTTGGGGTATTTTCTTAACTTCTTTTTTCTAAGATAAGCTGTTTTTTTAAGGAGCAATTAATCATCTATGGGCATTTTGAAAGTTACTCACTTTGTAAACTTAAATATATGTAAACAATAATATTATCTTGCCCATATGCCTTTGATGAATTGTATAAATGATTCGTATAATTTCAAAGAGAATCAGTGTCCATCATCTCCAAACATTAACAACGGGAGGTTCATCTGTCTTCAACAACATAAACACATTAACTACATTAGAAATGTGATCTCAGCTGTGAACAGGGGTTCAAACCAGATTACCTGATTAATTGTTCACATTAAGTAATCAGTATCACATTCACCAATGTAAGAAATTCAGTAAAATTAACGCTACTACTAATTAGACCAAACAAAGGCCTCACATCTTCTTGAGAGTGTGTCTGATATATCAGTACCTTCAAGACTAGGTGAGGGGAGGTGAGGTTGAGGGGTTTAATGTCGCTTTCAAGAGTATTTCACTTATTTCATAATATCATTATATCATAGCATAACGGCAGAGAGAAAGCCCGCTACGCCATGTGGCTATGCTTTGCAGTGAAACAATTCTAGGGAACAATTCGTGGTACTACTCTGAAATTCAGTGTAGCATTGCACCCGAACCTTACTGTGTGTATAACTGTTCTCTACTGCAGACACAGTTGCCGTGCCCCTGGTGGGATTCAAACCCCTGATCTCTTGATCAGAAGCCGAATGCGCTAACTACTGCGCTATCCCGCCCTCAAATTGAAGATGAAGTAGATGTCCTACTTTATAGTGAGGCCTACCTAGATATAAGGAATATAGTTCTTGATAAATATTTGAGACACTCATTAGCACAATATAGTTTTGTTAATCTCATGTCTTCAACAAATATAATTGTTATAAATAATGTACGTCTATTTTTATATCATGCAAGAACAATGTTTTTTTTGTAAAACTCATGCAATATATGTTTGATATATATATATGTATGTTTTGCCAGTGGCCTTTTACTAAAAAAATGTCTGTCTATATGTATTAAAATGGTAATTAACTGACGCCGATTTCCTCCTGTATGTTTCAACTTTATCTACCTGAGGATAAAGTTAAGTCATATAGGAGGACATCGGTGTCAGTATATATCCAAATAGATATTTGAAAAATCATTAAATATAACTTCAAATGAACTAAGTCACAGCTACAGCCACTAGCCGGATCATGTTAAGACCTGAAGCTAGAAAGATCTCTTAAACCTATGGGTATCTCCTCGACTATCTAGGGTGTCTAGGTGAACACCTAGAAAGGTCAGCAACGTTGCTGGTTGCTGGTTGCAAGTCTGACTTGACCAGATTGATTAGCCATTCCAGCCATCTGAACAACCCGATCACAAAGTCCTGTACGTCATGACTGTGCAAGAACTTGACTATGGACTGGGTCACTCATGTCAACATCAAAGGTGCTGATGATATCCCGAGTGGAAGGACATTCTACTTGAAATGACGACACACAAGGGTGAAACGGATGTACCTGCGATATCACAGAATCCGACCGCTCGATCAATCCCATTACTGACGGTACAGTCAAGAGTAAAAATTAAAACAAAAAAGGAGTGCCTGAACTCCAGATCGTGAATCAGCCATATGTTCATTGCGTATTTAATTGTCTAAGCCCAACTCTGCCAGGTGGGCACGAGCAGTGATAGACGGTATCATCCCAAGCAAACGTGGTAGTCGCAACACTTATTGTTTCTGACCTCCTTGCCGAAAGGATAGGCCACTGTACCTATCCCCAGGAGAGATCGGGAGAGGCAGGAAGCCCGTTCCTCCTCTTCTTCGGAGTGGAGGTTGGAGATCGTGACCGCTCCAACGCCAGATGGTTGGGTAGCTCTCGATGCTCCTGTCGCTGGTGGAGGACATCTCCTATTATAAGGACCCTGACCCTGATAGAAAAGAAAAACCCGAGGATGTAAAGCATCCGAGGGTTTACTGACTATCAGGGTCTACAACCTTACCATATCCTCGGTATCATGGTTTCTCCATTTTATCGACCGTTTTTAAGTGTACAACTGGCTTTTTAATTGTTATCACGTTGTATTGAGGATCCCTGGTAAATAGAGTCGTTCATAAAATTCTTGTTTGAAACCTGGAATCAGTGTGTTAACAGTCGCACTATATGAGTTGCTTTTGTAACGTGGAATCTCATCTGCCTCGTTGCCACAGTAGACCGAAGCGCTAGCTCACGTACTACAGCTGTCGTGAATACGGGTTCGAGACGCACTTTCTTCAAAACTTTTTCTGTTCATGTTCTGTTATAGATTAGAGAATTTTTTCATAATTAGTAAAGTTTGTTTCTTCAGATATTTACTTTCAAGCCGTCATCTTAGGAAATAAATCAGGGTTTACAATCACTGTAATTCCTTGTAACAACTGTCTGTGTAGACCCTCCTGGAGGTTGTAAGTTCCTTGTATCACCCGGTTAAGAAAGGTTGTTTGAAGTGTCACGTTATATGGCTAGTATGTAAATGTCCGTCAGAGGAGGAGGTGACGATCATTAGGATTGATTTAGTGATTTCAGAACAGATCAAAAACATTCCCCAGGGGTATACATTATACATTTTCCGAAAACAAGTTATAGCCAAAACAAAATACTGAGGCGGAAACTGCACACAAACTGACAGCAATCCAGATTTAGTTTGGACGGTTAAATAGCATTGCTCCAACTCATCACATGTGCTTTATAACGACAGAAGCTATATTACTATTTGATATAGCTACTTGACGAAACGTCTTCATTCATATTAAAAAATTGAAAATGTTATATGAGGTACTGAAACGCCAATCAACAGTGCAAAAACAACAAATATCAATTCAAATTCAAATTCCATTGGACTTGCGTGAAAAGACAATTAATGACTGATAGATTATGTTGACCCCATGTTGTCGATTGCGAGTAAAGTCATCATGTTCAATATGAAACATATATGATATGTATCATAACATATATATAACAGTTCATTTATAAAACATAAACAGAACTGTTAAATCATGATTTTGAGAACATTTGAAGTGCTAACATTGTAAAATTGTTGAAAGGCAGTTCTGCAAAACAAAAAAATAAAATGTGTTTGAGCGAGAATGACATAGTTTGTAGGTTATATGTTATTTACAAATAATATCTAATCATCTCCACCACAAATATGATATTTTATTTCTAATATAACATTTCACTGTTAACATGACATAAACGCAATCAAAAACTGGTTTGGCTACTTCCCTAGACAAGTTAGAAAGACATCCAAGCCGAAGTCAATCGACCACACTTTGAATGCAACTCAGTTCCCCCTACATGGTTACATTTTGACTATTTGTGTTTTTGCATCATTAACAATTATGAACAAAAACTTAGAGAATAGATTGTTACATGTGATGATATATTTGCCTGGAATACACACATATTTGCCTTGTAAACATGACACACTCACTTGAGGACAAATGGGGGATTAGATGATTGATAACGTACTCTTCTGTGCTCTAATGTAATTCTTTCTACAGCTATTACATGTCCGAGTCCACCTTCTGTACCCCACGGATCTTACCACTGCTCGTCAACAACGCACAAACCAAGTGATACGTGTACTCTGAAGTGTACAGCAGGCTACAAACCTCAATCCAGTGAAACTAGTATCACTTGTGATACTTCAGGGAAATGGACGAATCATTCATCCTGTGTTGGTAAGAGCATTAAAGCTCTAATGACTCTTGTAAAAAGTTCGAAGTTGATTACAATAGAAAAGCAAACTTCCAAAATGCTTTATAATCTAATGGCAATGACTTTAAACTGAAAACCAAGAAAGAATGTGCGCTTTCTTATTGATCCATGAAAGTCGAAATATTCTGTAACACCATTGTTTTGCATACTAGTAACCATGAGGTATAACATGTAAGGTAAACAACATATATAGACATACAGACGTATTCTTTATAAACATCTGCAAATACATCATCATTAAATTCAAAGAGAACATTTTGCACTTACAATATTGAAGGTTCAATTTTAGTATTAACATAATATCTGGCTATCGTTGTTGAGTACCTGTTCAAGAAACTAGAGCCTTATTCTCCTTGATAGCTAAGGATCTGTCCTTTTTGATTAAGATACTCTTTTCGAACACAATATCGAAATTATTGTAATATGAAGTAATTTTTTAAAGAAACGCTCAAATATCTATAATAACATGTTTTTATAACAAGACAATATCATCGATATAAATATTATACAACTATTTTGCTCTTCATATTTACATTATTTTAACTTATGACCAACTGGAACATCCCCTAGAATTGTGGATTATATAGTTATGTAGTTCTGACATTATTATGAAAAAACACCCACTCTGTTATCAAGTTCACACCTTTAACGTTTGTTATCGTCTTTTTGCGAGTCAAGGAATTTTAAACTGATGTCTTAGAAAGGTTAAATGTCAAGTGTTTTAACAACTGCTATCGTAGAACCAGAAAACCCACTCTTCCTTACAGATTGTTAGCTGATTTGCTTGGGCTTCTTTAATTTCACCAATATGCAATAAAAAAAGCTTTCTTTTGTCTATGTTACATTTTATAGATGAACTGATTAAGGGTTTAATGTCACTTTTAACTGTTAATTTGTTTAGAAATTGTATGCACTCACCCTCCAAAAGTGACAAATGGAGCCTATCAGTGTGACAGAGAATCATACAGAGTTGGCGACACCTGCAGTCTTCGCTGTATTGATGGGTACAAAGTGACTTCCACCAATAGTATAAGCTGCTTATCAAACAGCAGCTGGTCAGCAGGGGGATCATGTGCAGGTAGTTAGACTTACAATGTATAAATAACATTGTCATAGCAAACATTTACGAATTTATTTGTAAATGTCCATTGAATGGGGAAGTTGTGTTTACAAAAGGTAATATGTCCTTTTTTTTCTTTCAATATGGTACAATTTATTTTCAAAGAGTAATTAATTATTCAGGAACATTTTGAAAGTGACTCATGGTTTGGACTTTATAAATGTCAATTGATACCAACAAAACTATTATATTGATCAAATGGCTTTTGGTAAATGGTATAAATGGTTCTTAATATTTCAAAGAGATTCAGTGTCCATCTCCATCAGCCCTTAACAACGGGAGGTTCGTCTGTGTTCACCACTCCTCACATAAACAACATGACATTTGTGATCTCAGTTGTGACGAGGGGTTTAAACCAGACTCCCTGGTTACACATACAGAGTGTCTTTCTTCCGAAACATGGACACCATCTGCAAAGTGCAAAGGTAAAGTCACTGGCGCCTGAAGGTATAAAATGAACTGCCAAAACTGGACTCAGTTTACAAATGTCAATTATAAGATATATACAACTACAAGCTCATTACATTACAACTTGAGAGCCAAGAATTCTGAAATTTTCAATTGACCAATATAATAACAGTACAATTGTTTAAATTCTTGTTCCACTTTGCGCTAGCATTTTATTTTTGAACATTGAAAGGGATGTAAAATAATCGTTTAGTCGGATTATGTGGTTATAATGTTATATTTATACATGTATCTACATGTATATTCACGGTTATTAGGTTCCAGGTAACCAGATCAATATATATCTTGTATAGAATATAAACCTACCAATCATAATTGTGACGTAAGTTCAGAGGCGTTCTATCGGACA
This sequence comes from Gibbula magus, assembly GCA_936450465.1. NCBI lineage: Eukaryota > Metazoa > Mollusca > Gastropoda > Trochida > Trochidae > Gibbula > Gibbula magus. The sequence goes on from OW388301.1 coordinate 46,875,713, forward strand.
TATACATAGTGGACATAGTGTACATGAGTATGCTTTTGAGCATGGATTAGTGTGCACATTAACTATTATTAGGTCTTTAGATATAGTCTCGAAGACCTATTGTTATTACTTTACTATTTTCGCCGATTTTTGTGCGTCGATTCCTGAATTTACGGCTGAACGAATGTTGATGAAACTTTCAAGGATTGTACAATTCCATGAGATCTAAATTTGTGAAGAAGGGGAATTTTGAATTTTTCCTTCACTAAAGATCCAGTTGGATTCTAAATTTCGATTTTTAACATGGGACAAAAAATTCAAAATACAGCTAGAGACTTGCAACTTTTTTTAAAAGATTCGCAATGACAATTCGAGGGAAAATGTAAACATTCCGATTCCGTTTGTCACGTTCTTTAGACGCCATTTGGATTTTTTCACTTATTAAAATTGGCCGACCCCATGTACCTTTGACAACCTTCTTCTCTGAAGATACTTGGACCACAAAGCTGAACCTTATATGTGTATGCAGCTGAGGCCTCGATGGATACATTGTGCTGTTTTCAAGAGCGTGCTCCTAATAGTTTTGGCACAGCGACCATTCAAAGTTGGTCGAATTTGCCCGACTTTCAAGGGGACATAACTCAAAAGTTAGATTCTCGAGTGCATGGTATTTTCAGGGATACTACAGAAATATAATGTCTATAGGAATCTAGTCAATCTACATTAACATCGCTCATGTACAGTCATTTCCAGTCACAATTAAGGCTGAAAAATTGACAGAAAAATCTAAATGTTGGTTTCTTGTTTCGCGGGACCTACTTTAAGGGGACATTACTCCAAAAGTTGCATTCTCAATTGCATGAATTTTTCAGGGGTACGAGATAAATATACTTTGTATAGGAACCAATAATAACATCGCTCGAACACTGACAGTTGGAGCTTCTCTTTACAGCCATGCAAACGACGTCTCTCTAGATTAAGTATTAAGCATTCTATCGCCGATCATAAAAAGGGATCTCGTTTTGTTGGTATGAGAGATTTATGTTGCATTGGTAGTTTTGGCAGAACAGTATAAGTGACATTATTTGATCAAACATGGAGGCGATGGTCTGAAGACCTAAGTATTGACGCGTCAATCCTAGTTACTATTTACTTTCAGAAATACAATGCCAAGTCCCTCCTTCGGTTACCAATGGAAGGTATGTCTGTGTCAACAAATCAACCCATAGAATAAATGATATCTGCAACCACAACTGTGACACCGGGTACACACCAGATTCCTATATACTACACATCTGATGTCTGTCATCTGGGACCTGGTCAACATCAGCTTTATGTGAAGGTATAACTTCAACATGTCAAATGAAATACCATTATCCACAAGTCATATGTTTAAAATACCGAACAACGTTCATATTGTAACATTTTATTTACACATGTTATTGTTATTGTAACTTGTTATCTAATGTGAGCTTTAAACGATTTCAGTTTCTTATTTATTACTGTCAAATATAATTTATTATAAAACATGGTCAGTTGCAAGAATTCACCGATGTTAAACTTCCGTTATATTCTTTAGGCCTTGAAATAAAATGTATTGAAATAAAAAAAAAAGCATTCATGCAATCTTGAAAGATGTGAAAGGATCAATTTTCTACACCTTGGCACACAATGATTGTTTATATAACTTCACATTTAGGAGAATCAGCTTATTTTAAGAAAAGTATAATAATTGTTTCAAAAGAAGGGAATGCATTCTTTTGAAATATAGCAATGACTTGAAAAATGAAAAATATAGGTAAAAATGCGTTTACATAGTTTTTTCACATTGAGAAAAATTAACTCATTAATAAAATTCATTTTCGGAAGTTTATCTCATTGAAATATAGCAATGACAACAACAACAGCAATACCAACAACATCACCAACAACAACATTGACAACGTCACCAAAGCTTTCAACATCAACCGCAACACAATCATCAATATCAATATCAAGGATACAAACAACAATACTTCAGGTCAGAAGAACTACTGTAATCAGCAGTATATCATCGACGGTGTCAACACCACAAAGAACAGAAACGATGCCTCCGACAGTAGTCAGGCAGAATGGTGAAATGATTGTGTACTTTGGGTGAAAAGTACCAAACTTGACACAAAGATAGCTTGTGGTATTGTGATTAAATTTGGTCTGAGGGCCAAGTCAATTTCGATCCAAGATGGTCGCCAAGTCCAAAATGGCCGCCACTGTTAAAACGTATCTGCTTTTACATGTTTCTGCATATCTAAATGATCCATTTATGTTATTTTATTGTTTTTCATGCTAGCTTAGAAACCCAGAAATACAAGGATTGATACTGTATTGATTAATCCATTGTTGACGATGGTACAAATGGTAAATAGAAGAAAAAAAACAAAATGGCAGCCAATTTTGTGATCTAAGGCGATGTTTCTTTTTGTGCGTTTCTATGTGTTTATATCATCAAATTAGATTGTCAATCTTGCTTGTTTAGATTAGAAATACCATGACTGACAATTTATTGGTAATCCCGTTGTTGACAGTAGCAAACATAATCCAAAATGGCGGCCAATTTGTCACTGAAGGGCATCCTTCTTTAACCTAGAATTGAATTGTTTTCCATAATCTTATTACGATTCATTTAGGTTGGTATTCTTAGCTTATGGTCATCAAATAAATATAGTCCAATTAATTTCCTTCCAAGATGGCGGCCAAATTCAAAATGGCCGCCACTGTCAACATGTATCTCTTTTGGCATGTTTACACATATTTAAATGATTCAATAACCCAATTTTATTAGCATTCTTGCATTCTTTGAAGATAATAGTCTGTTCATATTTTTGCAGGCAGTTGACTAGGAAACTTATATAACTTTAGTGTGAACCGAAACTATATCGTTTAGTTCAATTGTTTTAAAATACATACATAATACATAGTACTATACTTCTACACAATATTTGAAAGTACAGAATGTGAACTTGACAGTGCTAAGATGACACATTCACCTTATATGTATCCTTCGATTCTCCAGGTAATATTATTCTTTCATGTTGTTGTCATTCTTTTAGGTTTTCATTCGGTTTTCAGTATAGATTTCATATCAGATTAAGTCATCATATAGCTCATATTTCCAGAGAGAACACTTTGAAGCACGATGAAAGTTTGAAACAAGCATCCACAATGACATCCTCTGTTTAAATTACTACAACCACATTTCAATAGGTCTGTCCTGCCTGATATACTGATCTATATTGATTGATCTTATATGTTGAAACACTCTATCTGAACTTGATTTATATCATTTATATCATCAAGATACCACGGGTTTGCCTTCCTTACTGATCAAAACGTAGCGATTGCTTGGGTACAATGGTAAACATATGTTAGCTCTATTTAGGTACGTTGAAATTGTTGATAGTGATATCTCCTAGAATAATTTGATAGCAGGCTACTGCTGCATGCAATCAATGTCATTACTCAATGAAACCATCCTCGTTGCTCTCTGACTAGCATTTGCTACTGAAACAATCACAGATTCATACCAGCAAATACTGCTACCAAGATCCTTGGATCGTAAAAGCTTGTCTCAAACGATTCATATCTATATCGGTTGTGATCTAACCTTATTTTGCGACAAATGAAATAACAACATTGAAGCAGGCAATTTTTTCCCTGACGTTGTAGAAGCTTTTTTCAACTCTTGGGAAACTGTCTTTTTAAAAAAGGTTTCATGAATGAATGAATGCAAACAATTGCAATATCTGTTTGCCCTCATGAAAGACAGACAATTAAGCTCCTGTGGGAGCACTGACGATGCTTATAGAGAGGTAACTCATTACATCAGATACTTGCTTAAGAGATATGGAAGGCGAAGGGCATAAAGGGGTTTCTGAGAGATAGCTTATATATGTATTTATCCTGAATTGATTGTAGATAAAGAGTGCGTATCCTGTATTTCACTGACAGTGAATGGAGGTCTGAATAGGAGTGAAGTGATGGTATCTTGGAGTGAGTGTCGTGATACCAGTAACAATGTTCTAGACACGCTGGAAACTGAGAAACCCGAGATGATGCATTTGTTCAGTGTTTCCAGAGAGGTAACAGAAGTAACAGTCGAATAAAAGAAAAGGAACAAATTAGACAACTTATAGTCTTATACAGTGCAATCAATTAATGTTGTTTTAAATATACATGTATTGTTCGTCTGTTGTAAGAACCACTGTTTACAGTATTCGACCCAAACCTAGTGCATTATGTTATGTCTGATAGAACTAGTTCTATAACTGGCTGAGAAGTCCAAATAGGTGGCATGACTCTCCATCAGGTCGGTGGAAAAGATTTGGCGAACATCATGTCTATGAATGACTATGAAATGGGTATTTTGCAGTTTCTTTCATTGAATTCATGGAATAGCTTTAATTGATTGTGTTCTATGTTATGAAGGGATTTTTGGCACTATGTATACCAATCTTGATAAATAGTAAGAAGAAATTTCCGTGCAAAAGTCAATCATTATTTGCAAAATATAGGACAGACCATTATCTTCAGAATAACAATACAATGCGTTATTGAATCATTTAAATATGCATAAATATGTATAAGAGATAAGGTTGACCATCATTTTGATTTTGGCCGCCATCTTGGAAGGAAAATCATTTAAACCCTTGGACCAGATCTATTTGAAGACCATAAGCTAAGAATACCAACCTAAATGTAAACGTAATAAGATTAAGGAAAACAATTCAATTCAAGGTTATAGAAGGATGCCCTTCAGTGACAAATTGGCCGCCATTTTGGATTATGTTTGCTACTGTCAACAATGGGATTACCAATAAATTGTTAGTCATGGTATTTCTAGTCTAATCAAGCAAGATTCACAATCAAATTTGATGTAGAAACGTACAAAAACAGACATCACCTTAGATTACAAAATTGGCTGCCATTTTGGTTGTTTTCTTCTATTTATCATTTGTACCCTCGTCAACAATGGATTTATCAAAATAGTATCAGTCCTTGTTTATCTTGGGTTCCAAGCTAGCATGAATAACAATAAAATAACATGAATGGATCATTTAGATATGCAGAAACATGTAAAAGCAGATACGTTTTAACAGTGGCGGCCATTTTGGATTTGGCGGCCATCTTGGATCGAAATTGACTTGGCCCTCAGACCAAATTTAATCACAATACCACAAGCTATCTTTGTGCCAAGTTTGGTACTTTTCACCCAAAGTGCACAATTGCCTTGATTTTCTGCACCATTCTGCCGGACTACAGGTGCACAAATTCAGTATAGTTGTTTGTATGTGTTGTATGTATGTTGTTGTGTATAGCTGTTAACATTACAATGAAAGGACTTTTTGTATGTCATTCCCAGATCATTGATATCAAATTACACTTCATTTTCAGTAGAACAACGATCTTGAGATGCGTTTTAAAGATGTAAATGAATTGAATGTAGAATGTACATATGTAGTGAAACATGATCTTTACATAGTAAACAAATGTAGTTTCATATTACGAAATGTTCAATTAAAACACTTTTCCTTTGACGGATTCATCATATCCCATCTGTGTATTTTAATACATAATACTTCTTAATACTTTGTGTGTGTACAACGGGACAGATTCACCAATTAAAAGACTTAACATCGACCAATATTGGCGTTTTCACGATGATAAGCCTGATGAGCCATCGTCAACATTTAGGTCACATTTCATTGACTAACATTGTACATTGTACATGCTATAAATTGTGATATTGTCCCAGAAAGTAAGCTTTACAAGACGTTCGTGTCACACACCCTCAAAGTAGTAATGAGACTTGTGAATTAAAATACCCTTATAGGAGCAAAGTTTCATACACCAATCGGAATCTCTGCAAATCTCAAAATCCCAGTATTTTTGGACTGATGAGGAGTTGTTGAGATCTTCACTGCACTCAAGACCATTATATTGAATATACTATGAACGGCTCCTGCATGTTGACATTAAAAATTTTGCTTTATTGATTATTTAAAACTAACTATTTATTTGCTCCTTATAATAATTTTAAATGTGTTAAACCTTCTGTTGTTTCTAATCGCCATTATAGCCTTGAATATGTGAGAACAAGGTATATAGAAGTTTTGAAACAAATCAAGTAATGCGCTTAGTAATAGTTAAATCATTTTGAAACTCAATATTGATAATCATACTCTTGAGATACTAATATTCTCAACATCTGTTCCTCATCAGTTCATAAAACACCTCAGATCAACTTGTTATCGTACTTTTGACGTTTTCTCAATTGTTTATTCTATAAACCTTATCAAAATGGTATGGTATTTAAAATTTATCCTTCAGAAAAAGGTTGTCAAGGCCTGCCGAAGATCGTGAACGGTAAATACTACTGTCCTCACAACACCACAGAACACAGACAAGATGAGATATGCGATCTACATTGTGACCAGGGCTTCAAACCAGACTCATGGATTGTTCACACAGAATGTTCTGAATTTGGAACATGGACCTCTTCAGCAAATTGTGTTCGGAGAAGCTCATACTGGTATCTCTGTCACATGTATTGCAATCTGTAGCTGATTTGCAGTGTTGGTTCAACTATTTGTACTTTGTGTGAGAAACATTCTTGAAGTGATACAAGTATAAAATAAATTGATTTTTATGATTGAATGAATTATTTTACAAGTGATTTGTTTTTTAAATCAAATATAAAGCAACCACAAATGCTCAGATTGTGACAAATCAGGAAATATTGCTTTATTTACAATTTATAAGTTATGTGCTTGCTTTAAGTATTTCAATTCATTTAAACATCATGTTGTTGGGCCACGCACCGTTTTGTTTCACAGTGTACACACAATGCATATACAGTTTTAGAAAAATAATGTCAAGTGTTCTAAAGTGTATTTTAATCAATTGAAAACTCAATATTGTTGAATAACATGTACTTAAAATGTACTTAACGTTTGTTAATTGGTAAATGGGTAAAGGTTTATTGCTGTTTTGCTCAAATTCAGCTTTCTTTAATTGTTTTGTTTGGCCGAATATTTAGAAATGAAAACAACGTCAGAAGAAAACTTTTTGGTGATGACAAATGATAAATATGGTTAACCTCACTGATCACCGACTTCAGAACGGTTCCTAATCAGTTAAAAAAAATACCTCAACTGCTCCAGGGTAACCATACTTTTGACGTTTCCAATTTTGTTGTTTATTCTATTTTTTTAATCAAACTGGTATAGTATTCAAGATTTATGCTTCAGAAAAAGGTTGTCCAGACCCTCCAAAGATTGTGAACGGCAAATACTACTGTCCCAAAACCTCACCAATCCACAGACAACATGAGATATTCGATCTACATTGTGACCCTGGCTTCAATCCAGACTCGTGGATTGTTCACACAGAATGTTCTGAATCTGAAACATGGACCTCTTCAGCGAACTGTGTTGGTGAGACCTCACACACTCACCTCTCTCTGATCATTGATCGGATTTATTATACCCCCGACCTAAAAAGCTTGGGGGTATTTTGTAATACCAATGATTCCGTCCGTCCTTCCGTCCGTTCGTCCAAAACAATTTTTGTTCGATCGATTACAGAAACACTATTCATCTCATCCTTTTCAAATTTGGAACATGTCTTCTTCAGCACTAGGAGAGGTGCAGTTCGGAATTTAAACGGAATTGGTGAATATTTGAAATTTTGGCGAATTTTTGAATTTTTGGCGAATTTTTGTATTTTTTTAATTTAGTCATATTCTGAGCATTTTGTGTTCGATCGATTACAGAAAAACTGTTCATCTTATCCTTTTCAAATTTGGCACATGTCTTCTTCACCACTAGGAGAGGTGCATGGCAAAAGGTAACACGATTTGGTGCATTTTTGAATTTTTGGCGATTTTTTGTAATTTTTTACATTGTCATATTCGGAGCTTGAATGAATGAAGCTACTTCTGTTTTGTGATTTGTTGACTTTATCGTTTTCTTTTTCATGTAACTTTCATCATAAGCTACTACTGTGTTCTTGATGATTTTAATTTTTTATATTTCTACAAGTTATATTTTTGGAAAAGTTAAATTTACTTTGCTATCAGCCAAAAACTGCTGTATATCCCTCACTGTGCCTACAGTGGTGTGCTTCCATGTACCTGTTGTCACTCGAATCATTATGATGGATTAATTTTCAAAATAAAGTTGAAATCAGTGGTAATGGCAGTAGTGTATTATGTTACCCCTACCTTTTCAAGTTACTATTATTCCTACTTTTACTTAAACCACCTTTTTTACATGAAGAGACTTGTCCTACCCTTTTCACAAACATTTTAATCTTAGCAATGACATTTCATAACTTATCAATCCTTAGGTGTGCAGACACCTCTCTCTTTAAGTAAAATAAAAATGTCAAACTTTCACAGTCGGGGGTATTAGTGAGCCACGCGCACTTTTTTGCTTATTGTGAATTGTGTTCGATAGCTATTTTTTAAGTTCATTTTATGTCAATTCGATTTCAGTACCCCGACTCAATGTGGATAGGTGACAAATTAATGACATTGTTATCTTAAATCACCATGTCTTATTGAATGTGTCCTTTGAGGTTCCCTGTTGTCACATCAACTCGTAACTAACCTCCAGTGTGTTGTAATTTGTTGAAAGCAGTGTCAAAAAAATCACATCTTCATTTGTGCATAATATGCTTATGCTTCGTTTGTGGATCAAACTTTATATATATTGGATCAAATTATTGTTTGAGTGATTTGCTTTCAGTATGTTCAGAATGGTTAAACTGCAAGGAATGTTATCATTTATGTGCTCGCTAAATTTCTAACAATTTATTCTAATCTTGTGTTGTAAGCTATCCACAATATGCCTCAAATGTCAACCATAGTTTTGAACCTCTGCGGGCAATTCATATAAGATTTGAAAAGAAATAACTTAGTTGAGTCTATCTTTTGCAACTAAATATTGGTAGAACTACTGTCTGGCTAAAAATACTCGATTTTTTAACATTTTGTTCATATTCAACTTGCTGTAATGTTTAGAAATAAAAAAATAGAGGCATTGGCTCTGTAGCCCATCAGGCATTCAATAATGATAAAATATTAATATTTACATATGAAATATGACAAAAGTTATGGGCTTAGAAAATAAATAGTACACACAATGTTTGTTAGATCCTCTCTTCCTAATTTTCAAGTCTCAACTTCTTTCTCAACAACCATTTCTAAAAGTTAGAACTCACACATTTGGGATTACCTCTCTTAGTCTGAAGTGAAGAACACATAAAATCTCAAGAGAACTGTTCAAAGCTTGCTACAATGGTATGTTTATAGGTTGTGACCCAGTGATCCATATTTGGGGTCAGGGGGGTCATGAAATCTACAACTTAGAATCCCCATTAGCCATGGAAACTGCACATAACTTTTCAGCTCTCTTGACCGTTTGGAACTTGAGAAGAAGATGAAAATAGGTTTTTGAGGTTGTGACCCCTGTGACCCCATTTGAGGTCACAGGGTCATGAAATCTACAATATAGAGTCCCCATTAGCCAAGGAGTATGCATACAGAATGTCACCTCTCTATACCAAGGGGTTCTGGAGAAGAAGACGAAAATGCAGAAAGTTTACAGACGGACGGATTGACGGCCGGACGCCGGACACCATGCCATGCCATAAGCCCATCGGTCCTTTCAGCCCAGATGAGCTAAATAAATAATGATGGTAAAGACTAAGAAAAATGATTAGCTTAACTTACAAATTTCACAGCTTTTTCACAAGTATGAAGAACTTTTTTCTTGAGGTATTCATAACTTAAATGCTATTTATTAAACTTTTAAAATCTATTTTCCTAATCAAAATGTTCTGTTATGTTTCCTTATGAAAATGTTATGATATTTAACATTATTGCTTCAGAAAAAGGTTGCCCAGACCTTCCAAAAATCGCGAACGGCAAATACTACTGTCCTCACAAAAACTCCACAGTCCAAAGACAACATGAGATATGCAATCTACATTGTGATCCTGGCTTCAAACCAGATTCGCTGATAGTTCACACAGAATGTTCTGATTCGGAAATATGGACCTCTTCAGCGAAATGTGTGGGTGAGAACGTTTTCACACCTTGATCAAAATTTGACAAGCTATGTTGCTTTGATCCTTTCGTTATTTTCGACTTTTTTTCAACCCGACTGAACGCCTCATATACACAAAGAAAAAAAGTTAAGCACCCCCTGATATTTTCAGATAGCTGAATGTCAGATACAAGTCAGTTCTGCTATGACCCTAAAATAGTCTGAGATTATTTTTTAGAGATAGAACAGCCGTCTGGCAAGACAGAAACGCAACAATATGTAGCTGTTATCATTATCATTATCTATTAGCGATGACGTCATATTTACCCTGGTACTGTTTTTACCATTAAAACAATGTCCCCAAAAGTATGGAGCTGCGAGTGAAACAAAATATATTCTCAATGGTATCGTCACTTCTGAATGTTCTTTGTAGACCCTAGTGTACATGTGAAATAAGAATGATCAGTATCTGGTAGGACCGCCACGTAGCCGAATGACACACTGCACCCCACGTCTCATGCCTCCAGTCAGACATCGGGTCTGTTCTGTGTCAATAACATCCACTCAGCGTGCAGAGATGCCTCCAACTCATGTTAATTCTGTACTGGAGGGTTCCGTGCCTGGAGTCGCCGCCCTAGAATATCCCACACATACTCCAGGGGGTTCAGATCTGGGCTTACTGCTGGCCAGGGTAAAGTTGTCACTGCGCTGACTCACATTTAATCAACAAAAGCACGTGATCAGTGAGGCCAGGCGCTGTCGTCCATGTACTGTGGTCGTGTAGCAAGTGCATAATTATCGAAAGAAGGAACAACGACCGGCTATAGCACGTCGTAGATGTATTAAGCGCCAGCTAATTTGCCCCTGATGGTGACCAAATCTAGTTTGCAGTCATGAGACAGGCATCCCCATACCATAACAGAGCCACCTCCATACGCAACAGTTGGCTGGATGTTCCAGGGCGTATAAAGTGTATTCTTCTGTCTCCAAACACGTGCACGCCCATCAGTAACATGGACCAAGAATAGACTCTCGTCAGACCAAAGGATTTTCCGCCAGGTCCTCAGATTCCAGTGTTGTCTGTCCAAACACCATGACAAACGTGCACCTTTATGATGGTTTCGCAACAAGGGACCTTTAATTAAATTTCTTGCCTTTAGTCCTGCCAATTTGATATCTGACTGTCCTGGTGCTGATGTTTCGATTTGGTAACCACAGACGTTTTAGCTGAGGACTTGTCAGGAAGGGTTCTCGGCGTGCATGTCTAAGAAGGTGCCAGTCCTCTCGAGGTGTAGTGGTAGTAGGTCTTCCAGACCTTGGACGGTCCATTACACTTCCTGTCTGCGCATGCATACCAAAACTTTAATTTCTGAGATCCATTGACAATCGCCTATGTGCCATGTTCAATAGATATGCTTGAATGGCTATGGAAAGCAACGTTACATATGTACAACCAAATGAAGTTAGCCCATACTACTTTTTGCACGCGATTCCCCGAACGTGTAGGCGCAACTGTCACGCATCACTGGTTGGAATGTATCGCACAAACACTACTCTTCTCATAAATGAACCTTGTTTAACTATTTAAAATATTCTCGAAAAGATATCCTCACAAATATAAGGGGTGCTTAACATTTATCTTTGTGTATACATTGCTCAGTGCTCACTGTGCAGATGTGTTTCTAACATTTGCATATGAAAATAAAAAAAGTCAAAATGTGCTTGTTGAACCTCTTACAGATTCATTTAAAATGTGTTCATTTCAGACAATTATCTCACCGCTCAAGCATTTGATTGTACTCAATAATATATTGAGAACTTGTCGAAGTAGATCTTTTGGAGATAATGTACGGTTATGAAACCCATACATTTATTTCCAGATAATGGACCTGTACTCGTCCTCTATCTATTACATTTTACAATTAACTCATATTTTTTTCAAGAGATGCAGTGTCCATCTCCACCAACATTGAACAACGGGCGGTTCGTTTGTCCTCACAACTCCACTTCAGACCACATGACATCTGTGATCTCACCTGTGATCAGGGATTTAATCCAGACTCCCTGATTACACATACTGAATGTCTCTCTACCGAAACATGGACACCGTCTGCAACTTGCAAAGGTAAAATCACAGGAACCAGGACGGAATAATATAAGGATAGTTTTAGCAGAAATAAAGGTTCATAAAAAAACCTACCATAATATTAGTTCATGTCGTAATAGTACCAATGATTTAATTTGGTTTTAAGAGAAGCAGTGTCCACCCCCACCAACTGTAAACAACGGAAGGTTCGTCTGTCTTCACAACTCCACTTACAAACAACATGACATCTGTGTAAAATCACAGGGCACACACCGTAATAAACACATGGATATTATAACTGAAATGTAAGATAATGCAAAATATTACCATATTATAAGTTTGTGTAACAAATGTAGCAATTATCCAATTTGGTTTTAAGAGCAACAGTGTCCACCTCCACCAACTGTAAACAACGGGAGGTTCGTCTGTCTTCACAACGCCACTCATAAACCACATGACATCTGTGATCTAAGCTGTGACCTCGGATTTAAACCAGACTCCCTGATTACACACACGGAGTGTCTCTCTACCGAAACATGGACAAAATCTGCAACATGCAAGGGTAACATCAGTTTAGTTTATATTTACACTGTCTGTAGATGTCATTGCAATTTTAAGAGAAAACATATCTCTGGATGAGTCTCTGTCTTGCTACTTTTCCTTTGCCTTGTAATGCACTCATACCTCTATGTTTAATTTGTTTAAATCCACTTCGGGGATAATATCGAAATGTGTCAAAATATAATTTGGTCATCATAAAGTATCTCATGAAATGTCAGTCATATATATACTTAAATCCTAGTGTGTTGAAAATCAATTTACTCTTCTGACAGTAATAAATTTCCTTCAATGCAGATGAAACTTTGTGTTGTACCGTTGTTGTTTTATGCTCCCAAATTGGAGATTCTTGGTGCAAATTGTCCGTTGCAACTTGCAAAGGTAAAATCACAGGGCACGCTCCATAATAAAGACATGGATATTTTAACTGAAATGTAAGATTATGCAAAACATTACCATAATAGAAGTTTGAGTAACAAATGTAGCAACGATCCAATTTGGTTTAAAGAGCAGCAGTGTCCACCTCCACCAACTGTAAACAATGGGAGGTTCGTCTGTCTTCACAGCTCCACTCATAAACCACGTGACATCTGTGATCTAAGCTGTGACCTCGGATTTAAACCAGACTCTCTGATAACACACACAGAGTCGCTCTCTACCGAATCGTGGACACCGTCTGCAACTTGCAAAGTTAAAATCACAGGGCCCACGCCGAAATAAACACATTAATACATTAATTGAAATGTTTGATAATGCAAAACATTACCATATTATAAGTTTGTGTAACAAATGTACCAACGATCCAATTTGGTTTTAAGAGCAGCAGTGTCCACCTCCACCAAGTGTAAACAATGGGAGGTTCGTCTGTCTTCACAGCTCCACTCATAAACCACAATACATCTGTGATCTAAGCTGTGACCTCGGATTAAACCAGACTCTCTGATTACACACACGGAGTGTCTCTCTACCGAAACATGGACAAAATCTGCAACATGCAAGGGTTACATCAGTTTAGTTGATATTTACACTGTCTGTAGATGTCATTGCAATTTTAAAAGAAAACATATCTCTGGAAGGGTCTCTGTCTTGCTATTTTTACTTTGCCTTTTAATGCACTCATACCTCTATGTTTAATTTGTCTAAATCCACTTCGGGGATAATATCGAAATCTGTCAAAACATAATTTGGTCATCATAACGTATCTCATGAAATGTCAGTCATATATATACTTAAATCTTAGTGTGTTGAAAATCAACTTAGTCTTCTGATAATAATAAATTTCCTGCAATGTAGATTAAACTTTGTGCTGTACCGTTGTCATTTTATGCTCCCGAATTGGGGATTCTTGGTGTATATTGTTCGATTTTGTGATTGTCCGGAAAACTTGATCATTCTTAGGGCTTAGATACTTAGCATGTAGATGAGACATTTTAGCGAGATCATACATTTTGACCTTGACAAACGGAACATTTTCCGAAGTGTTTAATCTTGACCATAACTTTTGAAAAAATTAATGATCGTTAACCTTTCATACTTAACCACCGACTGGTCGTAGTAGAAGTTTTACCCTGAGGACAATCTTATATTTCAATGAATTCTATTCTTATCACTCCGGGAAGCAGTGTTTAACACTTACAAATTGCTTCATAAAACCCTCACATGGTTAATTCGATCAAACCTTCATATAGTCGTTAGGAGCAGTGCAGAAAGTAAAGGACAAATAGCCGAATGGAAACCAAGCTTGTTGGTTCCGCTTCGTGTAAAATGTTGCTTTAAAAGGGTGCCAATTGCTTGTGATGGATGGGGTACATACAATATTCAGATTTGTCATTTCAATTTGAATTATAAACATTTTTCACTCAGAATGACCATGTAAGACCGTTTCAAATATCTTTAATGAAACATTACATTCCTCTGTGGCGAGGATTAGCGTCATGGTATTGACATAATAATGTCATCTAGGAATTAACATGTATGTGTTAAAACAAACCCATGTTAATTTGTTTCACAAAACATTTATGTAATTTGTTTCACTTAACATTTATGTTTTCCAATATGGCATACATTAGGAGATAAACATACTGTATTATAAAATGAGCGGCATAAAACACAATTATTATAGCTCAAATTTGGATTTAAAATCAAACGATGATGTAACTAGTTATATGACCTCGAAAAACAGTGATACATTCCAAATGCATTAAAGTAAGCTCACTCTATTCTGTAGCCAATAGTGTTTCAGAACTGGCGTCTACGGATATTTGTTGCAATATTTTCAAACTTGATATCAGTATAAATGCGCATATAAGTTTAAGTGTATTTAGTTTGTATTCAGTATATTTTCAAATGATAAACTGTCCCGTTTTAACTGTGTGACACATCAACGTAGCATTTTGAGAAATATCGTATTCGCTGTCGTTGTTTGGTATCAAGTTTATTCTTGCAGACACCTGTATAACCAAATTATACCGTCTTTGATTTTGCACAGAACCCAAACAATACGACCTTTTCAAAAAGTTATGGTAGAATAAAGTTTAATATGTCTGATGTTAAAAGAAATTAAATGTTTTAGTAAACACCCGTTGTAGATGTGTTATTTGATATTCCTGGGATTACCCATGGAAGGTTTATCCATAAGTATATCGTATGGGAGAGTACAAACTTGGATTTTTTTCTTTGACGTTCATGAAATCTCGGGCTTGACTGGCATGTGTTGCTTTAAACCAGGTCTTTTAGTAACGATTTATTTATAAAGAGCTAGCAATCAACTATACATGACAAATTGCTTCTATATGACACTCACTGACGTTATTATCATGTGGCATTGTTGTACTGTGTAATAATTTTGTGGAAATGTGCATGCCTTGGTGTGAAATCATATACCTTCTATGTTTGATCAATCATTTGTTTCTAACATAAAGGCATAATTGTCAATACATGTAATAAAGATACGAACAAACAAGGTCGGAAGTACCCCCGCCAAGTAAGTAGTAGGTAATGTTCACATTAAATGTGTAGATATCATTCATAAATATTTTCTCTCGGGGTTCATGATTAAACTTATGTTCTGGAAGTGAAATTGTAAACTGCATCTGCATGGAAACAAATTAAAGCAAGTTGAAAACCCATTAAGGCGCACGTAAATAACATTCTACGTTTTGCTCCAGACACTAATTTTCAGATGCATTTCTTTGGAGGCGGGTCAAAATAAAATTCCTATGAAGTTTTCTGGAAACGAATGACAGATTGACAGACGGAGGGACCCCCACAGACTTTTCTCACAGTGGATAAGAAGGCAATTCAAAAATAATATCGGTCAGATTTTGTAGACATCATTATTGAACTGTGATTAGATTTCCGATACTGTCTATCGTTAATAAAGTAACAAACCAGATTTGCAAAATAAGCACCTCAGTTTCGTTAACCTCCTGTCTCAGAAGGCTATTTACTTTCAGAAATACTATGCCAAGATCCTCCCTCAGTTACCAACGGAAAGTACTTCTGTGTTAACAATATAACACATAGGATGTATGATATCTGCGATCTTCATTGTGATGCTGGTTACAAACCAGATTCCTACATAATACACACCCGATGTCTGTCATCTGGGACCTGGTCAACATCAGCTGTATGTGAAGGTAAACATCAACTCGAACTAGGATTGCCTGAGGGCAATACTTAAGTCTTCAGATAAGTTGCATTTCTCTAATTTGATTTTGAAAATGTTGTTATATTGAAACTTTTAATTTTGAAATTTGACAATTCTTCGAAGTTTCTTCAGACGAATTGGTGGATAATTGTGAGTGGTTGTATGTATTGTGATGTGTCTTCCTTTCCTGAAACAAAAAAGAAACGTCCCCTTATTAGGTTTTTGAGATATCTGCTCTTGATGTTTGTTTTTTTTCACTTTTGTTCATTTTTAGACAATCATGAACCTTCACTGTGAAATATATTTATAAATTTCGCATTTCTTGAATAGTATCGTGTTCACTGCAATGCATCAGTTACATTATGTTAAAGATTCAGCTCTGTAGTACTTGTATCTTCGGAGTAGAATATTTTTAAGATGGTTACAGTCGGAAATGCTGAAAATTCACTACAGTCAAAATAGTCTCCTGAACTTTGTCATCATTATTGTTTTGGCTTTGAAGAATATTGCACATCTATTAAAATAAAATTGTCTCCAAAAAAGTCTCTAAATACATTTTTAAAATTATGTTCACTTTGAGTAACGTTCACAGGATAGTTTTTGTAGTCTTTTTTCGAGTTTGAAGAGCTATTTAAGTTATCTTAGGGGTGACATATGGTTGGAATCAGCCGGGTTTTGCGGAGAAATATATAGTTGATAGGTACGTGCGAACATGTGAATGTTACCCATTCTTAGGGTACATTTTATTTGGACTTGTTGAATGGACCCCTTAGATCGGCAATATGACTGCCCTTGCTTCTTTTTTATATTTGATAAATAGGGTGTCGGTTTTTTCCCCCTACGTTTTACCTATATTTTAACGGCCATTTTAATTACAATATCCGGTTCCCATGAGTTCATACTGTAGCTACATCTTGCTAATAGACCGTTTCCATAATGAATATGGCCTGACTGTACTATCTGCCTTTCATAGCAAACCTGTCCGCCAAATCATTAGTAACTGTGACATCAATCATTCTCATTTTTAAGCAGATGATTTAGAAGATGAACATCAAAAATGCTGCAGCAAGAATTGTCACTCTGTCCTAAATGTCCTGCCTCATAACCCCAATACTAAAGTATCTTCACTGGCTACCGGTCACAGAACTGATATGTCACAGAACAGGATCCCCATCCTCACATATCCGTGTGTCAGTGATTCAGCTCCAGGTTATATGCACAAACTATGTCCTCACAAGAACTTTTTCCTTCTAAAAGTACTTCACATGAAACTCAAGACATTTGGTAGAAGATTATGTTCATACAATGCCACCACTGAATGGAACTGTCTTCCAAATGAATTGACAGCAAGCCCTCACTCAGTACAGTGAGTATGTAAAGATGTAACTGTTTCAATACTGATTGATAGATAAGGAATCTATGACCTCTGTTAGCACTTTGAGCCTAAATGAACTTAGAGACTTAAAACTTCAGTCATTTTGATTTTAGTATTTTATTCGTGATTTTTTACCCCACTCCTTTTTTAAAATATTCTTCTCTTACCATACTTGAACTTTCTTTCAAAGTGAGCTTTCAAATTTATTCCAAAATGCCAAAAGTGCAAATATCATGGGTAGATAACTAAAAAACCTATGCCGGGAATAATCCTTGTTTGGTCTGTAGGAATTTTGAAAAATTTACATTTTCAACATGGGCAAATTTTTCTGTACAATAATGCGATTTTGATATAGGAAAATTTATTCATAATGCATCTAGACCTTTTGACAAAAAAGTATGCTACGATTTATTTTTATGCCGCATTGGACTTTCTAAGTAACTAATAAAGCATTAACGCAGTTGCTGAGACAAGCTAAGGACCTGTGAACAGTTGTCATGGCGACTGTACAGGGGCCTGAAGACCTCACTATTGCCCTGAAGCAATCCTTGTAATTACTAATATTATCATAATGATTATATCAGAATCAGATCGGATAGGATTTATTGGATAAATAACACCCACTTTTATGTGAAAACATCATTTATTGGTCCACTTTGGATGGGGACATTTTGGAACAGTTCTTGCTAATCGATGATAAATAATTACAGTGACTCATCGTTGGAGTATCTAAATTCGGAATAAACAAAGTTTGTGTAAATAGTATACACTCAACCGCAAAAGAAACATCAACATACAAAAAAAGGTAATTAAATTCAAGAGTGATAAACACGACTGAAACACAGATGCATCATGTTTCCAGAAGCAAACTCGGACATTTTCCGTTATTATATCTGAGAAACACTTTTTAAGAAATCGATGTTTCATATCTTTTCATCAAGACTGGTTAGGAAAGGAACTTTTTTGGCTTGTTTTATGACGTCCTACAATAAAGACGCATCAATCAATTTAAGGTGCTTGAAGGGCATTTAGAATGGCATACATAAGAACAGGAAGATTTTCTGGATAACAACTTCTTTAAAGGTGAATATATTTCAGAGCTATTCAGAAAATCTTCCTGTACTGAATAAATTCGGTTCCAAAATGTTATTTATGTCGACAAGTCATTAATTTGATTTCTACTTTTCATGATTTTTTTATCTGGTCAAAAACAATTCTGAAAAATCGACTTGAACACACATAAAACTAACAGTATTGTGCTCTGGTGTATACATTTGTACCTCTTTATAAATTATGACCCCATAAAACGCATTCAAAATCAGGTTTCTCCAGTGTCAGTATTTTCTTTCTTACCTTGTTAAATATGTGGTGACGGTTCTTTTGCGGTTAAATGTACATCTCAAATGTATTTTTATAAATTGTACAGTTGATTCATATTTTTCAAGAGAAGCAGTGCCCATCTCCACCAACTGTTAACAACGGGAGGTTCGTTTGTCCTCACAACTCAACATATAAACCACATGACATCTGTGATCTCACCTGTGATCTAGGATTTAAACCAGGCTCCCAGATTACACACACGGAGTGTCTCTCTACCAAAACATGGACATCGTCTGCAACTTGCAAAGGTAAAATCACAGGAACCAGCCGAAATAATACATGGATAGTTTTAGCAGAAATAAAGGTTCATAAAAAAAAATCACAATAATAAAAGTTCATGTCATAATAGTGCCAATGATTTAATTTGGTTTTAAGAGAAGAAGTGTCCACCTCCACCAACTGTAAACTATGGAAGGTTCGTTTGTCTTCACAACTCCATTTACAAACAACATGACATCTGTGATCTCAGCTGTGACCAGGGATTTAAACCAGACTCCCTGATTACACACACGGAGTGTCTCACTACTGAAACATGGACAACGACTGCAACTTGCAAAGGTAAAATAAGATAGCAAAATGTACTACTAACGTGTATTAGACCACAGGGGCGTGTATCGCTTAGAAACAGCGTTTGAAAGACATTTACCTATATAGATCCTACCCTATTACTATATACAAGGAAAGGGACGTAATGACAAATATTACAACACCTACATATAATTGTTCCAACTGTACAATGGCATTTTGTCTCAAATCATCCCAATTTAGTTCGCTTGTCATTAAATTGTAGGAATTAATAAACGATTTTAAAAGCTGAGTTTTCGCTGAATTTCGTGTGTGGAGAAATTGGTTTGAAAGTTTGGAGGTAGCGAGGAAAGTATTGTCGAATACCTTTTGAAATAATGATCCAAATGCGACCATTTATAGCTCATTATGTAGGTAAATCATTTAGCTTTCGTATCGTAGTCATTGACTGTGCCATCAAATTTGTTTCTGATGCGAACTTTGACTTTGAATGATCATGGGTTGGTTTCGTCTTAATAATAATAATAATATGTCCATTTATAGAGCGCAGTGATTCATCCACTCAGTGGTTGCTCAAGGCGCTATGGGAGTATTATTACCCTGGTCTAACACAAGCTGACATATTTGTCGCTAGAAGGTCATCACCTCCACAACCGTTACCAGGTACCCATTTGCAGCTGGGTGAACAGAGTCACTTACCAAGGGTGACACCATAAGTCTCTCAACTCATGTCTCAGTGTGGGGCAGGGAATCTGGGGTAGGATATATAGGTATAATATGTCTTTCAAATGCTGTTTCTAACCGATACACGCTCCTGTATATTAGACTGTTCCCTCTTAGTAAAAGTATTCTCCAAACAAAATACATCACTGGGTGATTCTCTGTCTAGAGTGCTAAATAACAATAAACTAATCTGATAATAATTTTAAAAATCATTAAATGTATATTATTTCTTGTGTTGTACTGTCTCCAAAAAGGAGATTCCTGGTGTACAGTGTATATATTGTTTTCATATGTCTGTCTTTGTGATTGTCAGAAAATATTTAATCTTGACCATTACTTTTGGTTGGACGTCTTAGGCCTTACATATACTTTTATAGCTTATAATGATGTCATATATGCAAGGAGCATTTTCCACGGTTACTTCTATCGATTGTAAATTGGTACCTTGAAATAGTTGCTAGGAACTGTGTAAACGAACCTGAGATAGTAAAGGATAAATAACCAAGTGGAAACTTAGATGATATAGCTTCACTTCGTACAAAATAATCCATGCCTGCTTGGTTTAACGTAGTGCATATTGCTTATGTTGTATGTGGCTTCATACACTATTATAAACATGTGTCAATCAAACAAACCTTCAAATAACATTAATGAAACATTTCATTTTTATGTGGTGTTTTCCAATGATGTTATTGTAAATTAAAGTTTACAAAATAATTTCATCAAGGAATCTACGTGTAGATGTAAGTGTTAAACAAACCTATGGTATTCGTTTTTACTAGAAATTGGTGGGTTTTCAAATATACCATTTATTAGGTGATACATACCTTGTGTTTGTAAATCAGCAACATAAACGTGAAATATATTTATAGATTTCGCATTTCTTGAATAGTATCGTGTTCACTGCAATGCATCAGTTACATTATTATATTAAGATTCAGCTCTGTAGTACTTGTATCTTCGGAGTAGAATATTTTTAAGATGGTTACAGTCGGAAATGCTGAAAATGCACTACAGTCAAAATAGTCTCCTTCACTATTTTTTGGCTTTTAAGAATATTGCACATCTTTTAAAATCAAATTGTCTCTTTAAAAAAGTCTCTAAATACATTTTTAAAGTTATGTTCATTTTGAGTAACGTTCACAGGAGAGTATTTTGTAGTCTTTTTTCGAGTTTGAAGAGCTATTCAAGTAATCTTATGAGTGACATGTGGTTGGAATCAGCCGGGTTTTGCGGAGAAATATATAGTTGATAGGTACGTGCGAACATGTGAATGTTACCCATTCTTAGGGTACATTTTATTTGGACTTGTTGAATGGACCCCTTAGATCGGCAATATGACTGCCCTTGCTTCTTTTTTATATTTGATAAATAGGGTGTCGGTTTTTTTCCCCCTACGTTTTACCTATATTTTAACGGCCATTTTAATTACAATATCCGGTTCCCATGCGTTCATACTGTAGCTACATCATGCTAATAGACCGTTACCATAATAAATATGGCCTGACTGAACTATCTGCCTTTCACAGCAAACCTGTCCGCCAAGTTATTAGGAACTGTGACATCAATGATTCTCATTTTTAAGCATATGATTTAGAAGATGAACATCCAAAATACTGCATCCTCATCACCCCAATACTAAGTATCTTCACTGTCTACCGGTCAAATTACAGATATGCTACAGGATACCCATCCCGAATATCAGTGTGTCAGTGATTCAGCTCTAGGTTATATGTACAAACTATGTCCCCACTCTAAAAGTACTTCACATTAAACTCAAGCCATTTTGTAGAAGATCGTGTTCATACAATGCAGCCACTGAATGGAACTCTCTTCCAAATGAATTGACAGCAAGCCCTCACTCAGTACAGTGAGTATGTAAAGATGTAACTGTTTAATACTGATTGATAGATAAGGAATCTATTACTTCTGTTAGTACTTTGAGCCTAAATGAACTTAGAGACTTAAAACTTCAGTCATTTTGATTTTAGTATTTTATTCGTGATTTTTTACCCCACTCCTTTTTTAAAATCTTCTTCTCTGACCATATTGATTGAAAACATATTTTAGTCATTTAAGAAATGGATTGGGCACAAGTTGTGAAACTTAGAGAAGACCTCTCCACGTAATCAACAACTATTTGACAAGGCTAAAATACATAACACAATATATGCAGAAGAGAGTAAGAAATCTACAAGTGACAAATAGGTAAACATCTTATATACATTATTAACACACAATTGGAAATGTTATTCTTATGACAAAATGCACTTTAAATATGGTAAATATGTACATTAGTATTTATGTATTAATTGAACCGTTGACTCTTCCCAATGAATTTATGAACATGGTGAAATATGTTTTCATTGACTGTTTGTGGAAGATTTGGATTTTCATACAGGATTGTAATAAGTACAAATTCTGCCTTTAAGTTATAAAATCTGTGCTTTAATTCTAAGCGGAAATCAGCATGTCTTGGACATCTGACTTGCACTAGATACTGAAACTTACATATTTGTCAAGCTGAGTCTAGCTTTCTTATGGGAACAATCCTTGTTTGGTCTGTAGGAATTTTGGAAAACATATCATAATGATTATATCAGAATCAGATTGGATTGGATTTATTGGATAAATAACACCCACTTTTATGTGATAACATCATTTATTGGTCCAGTTTGGATGGCGACATTTTGGAACAGTTCTTGCTTATCGATGATAAATAATTACAGTTACTAATCGTTGGAGTATCTAAATTCGGAATAAACAAAGTATATACAAATGGTATACACTCAACCGCAAAAGATACGTCAACATACAAAAAGGTAATTAAATTCAAGAGTGATATACACAACTGAAACACAGATGCATCATGTTTCCAGAAGCAAACTCGGACATTTTCTGTTATTATCTCTGAGAAACACTTTTTAAGAAACTTTTGTTTCATATCTTTTTATCAAGACGGGTTAGGAAAGTCAAAAGGAACTTTTTGGCTTGGTTAATGACGTCCTACAGTAAAGACGCATCAATCAATTTAAGGTGCTTGAAGGGCATTTAGAAGTGGCATACATAGGAACAGAAATATTTTCTTGATAACAACTTCTTTAAAGGTGAAAATATATGACGTTTCAGAGTTATTCAGAAAATCTTCCTGTACTAAATGAATTATGTTCAAAAATGTTATTTATGTCGACAAGTCACTAACTTGATTTCTACTTTTAATGAATTTTTTATCTGGTCAAAAACAATTCTGAAAAATCGATTCCAGCTTGAACACACATACAACTAAAAGTATTGTGCTCTGGTGTATCCATTTGTACCTCTTTATAAATTATGACCCCATAAAACGCATTCAAAATCAGGTTTCTCCAGTGTCAGTATTTTCTTTCTTACCTTGTTAAAAATGTGGTGACGGTTCTTTTGCAGTTCAATGTACATCTCAAATGTATTTTTATAAATTGTACAGTTGATATATATATTTCAAGAGAAGCAGTGCCCATCTCCACCAACTGTTAACAACGGGAGGTTCGTTTGTCCTCACAACTCAACATATAAACCACATGACATCTGTGATCTCAGCTGTGATCCGGGATTTAAACCTGGCTCCCTGATTACACACACAGAGTGTCTCTCTACAGAAACATGGACATCGTCTGCAACTTGCAAAGGTAAAATCACAGGAACCAGGCCGAAATAATATAAGGATAGTTTTAGCAGAAATAAAGGTTCATTAAAAATCACCATAATAAAAGTTCATGTCATAATAGTGCCAATGATTTAATTTGGTTTTAAGAGAAGAAGTGTCCACATCCACCAACTGTTAACAACGGAAGGTTCGTTTGTCTTCACAACTCCATTTACAAACAACATGACATCTGTGATCTCAGCTGTGACCAGGGATTTAAACCATACTCCCTGATTAGACACACGGAGTGTCTCTCTACGGAAACATGGACAACGGCTGCAATTTGCAAAGGTTAAATAAGATAGCAAAATGTACTACCAACGTGTATTAGACTACAGGGGTGTGTATCGCTTGGAAACAGCGTTTGAAAGACATTTACCTATATAGATCCTACCCAATTACTATATAAAAGGAAAGTGACGAAATGACGAAACCACCCCATGCTCATTTAAAGTCATAGTTCGCATCAAAAACAAATTTTATGGCACAGTCGATGACTACGATATGAAAGCTAAATACTTTCCCTACAAAATGAACTATAAATGGTCGCAATCGGATCATTATTTCAAAAGGTTTACAACAAGAAAGTCCGTATATGGTTACCTGCAAACTTTCAAGCCAATTTCCCTACTAACGAAAAACAGCGAAAACTCATTTTTTAAAATTGTTTAGTAATTCCAGCAATGTTGACAGCATCTATGAATCGGAAGATTCGAACCGCAGAGTGAAACTACCGATGCAAAATGAATATGACAACACCTACATATTATTTCTTCGACTGTACTATGGCATTTTGTCTCTAATCATCGCCATGCAGTTCGCTTGTCACTAAATTGCTGGAATTAATAAACGATTTTAAAAGCTGAATTTCGTGAGTGGGGAAATTGGTTTCAAAGTTTGGAGGTAGCGATGACTGTCTTGTCGTATCCCTTTTCAAATAATGATCCAAATGCGACCGTTTATAGCTCATTATGTAGGGAAATCATTTAGCTTTCTTATCGTAGTCATTGACTGTGCCATAAAAAAAATTTCTGATGGGAACTTTGACTTTGAATATTCATTGGTTGGTTTCGTCTTAATAATAATAATAATAATAATAATAATAATAATAATAATAATATGTCCATTTATAGAGCGCACTTATCCATCCACTCAGTGGTTGCTCAAGGAGCTATTGGAGTATTAGTACCCTGGTCTAACCCAAGCTGACATATTTGTCTCTATCAATCTTTATTCGCACTGAAAAGGCCTCAGGCCTGTAGTACATAGGCATATAACATGGGAATAAACATATATTTACATTTTTAAATGTTGTAGTATTTGATCTATAATACATTGCATTGTGAATATATAAAGCAAGATTTTGTAATATAATTTGATTTGTACTGCTCATTAGCCTAATAAATTTGATAGTATTTGGATGGACATAGAAGTAGCGTTTAATATACTTTTTACGTAATGAATTATACAATGGGCAAATGAGAAGGAAATGGTACTCATCCTCAATTTCGTTTAAACTACATAATGTACATATTCTGTCTTCTTTTTTAACATTTTTATATCTGCCACTTTCAATAGCCAACTCATGAGATGAGCATCGAAATCTTGCTAGTGATTGCTTATATTTCTTTATATCAACACATGATAGATATATTTCAGTAGAAAGGTCATTTTTAAACATTGACTAATAAAATCATTTTCTGGACAAAGAGATGTGTTCACACCATGTTTGAATATACATGTCTTTAAGTCTTGTGGTTAACGACTGAATGAATAATGGATGAGATTCTACACTTTGTGCAATCCACACGTTTCCAAAACCAATAGAGAATAAAAACTTCTTTACTTGGGATGCCCAATTTCTTTGTCCATTTTCATCATACAATAGCATCATATTATAGCATTTTCTCGGTATTCTGTTGGGAGACATAGCTAAAAGTTTTAGCCAGTATTTGACCACATTTATCGAAGAGTAAATATTCAGCGGGAACCTCCCAAGTTCACCATAAACCACAGCACTCGAAGTATTCGATTTTACTCCTTAGAATTTCTTGCATGTAAAAAGGTGAACCTTTTCAATTATATCCGTATTTTGTAAACCCAAGATTTCTGAGCCATATAACAATATTGGTTTTATTTTAACATCAAAGATTTTAAAAAAGGTCTGGAGGGATAGGTCACCTAAGACACGTGTCTGTTTAAATATAGCTATGAACACTTTTTTTGCTTGCGTCGCTGCCTGATGGGAATGTTTATGCCATGAGAGGTTTCTGCTAAAATATACACCCAAATTTTTTTTAAAATGAAGTTGTCTCCAAAAGTTCCTCTTTGAAATACCATTTTTCAGCTTTTGACAATTTCCCGCCATTTTTAAAAACCATGACTTTTGATTTTGATCTATTCACAGTAAGTTCCCATTCATTACAGTATTTTTCTAATTCATTGACTTGTCTTTGTAAACCAATTACAGTTGAAGAAAATAGGATATTATCGTCTGCGAATAATAACACAAATAGCTCGATTACATCTGGGTGAAGTTGTATACCATGCGTACAATTCTTCCTAATTTGACTTGCTAATTCATTAATGAACATTGTGAATAAAAAAAGGGCTCAACACGCACCCCTGTCTAACTCCCGAATGGCTGATAAAACTTTCTGAAATTTCATTATTGTTCTGAACACACACTTTGACATTCTCATAAATACTGCGTAATAATCTGTTCATTTTTATACTCAAACTATGTGATTTCAATAAGTTCCATAACTTGTTTCTTTCAACCGAGTCAAATGCTTTGGCAAAGTCAACAAAAAATACGTAAAATTTCCCCCCTTTGGTATATAAGTATTTTGTATTAGGGCTAGTAGGGTGAAAATATTGTCGATTGTCGAGTAACCTTTTCTGAATCCTGCTTGTTCTTCGCTAATTTTATCCAATGTCTCTGCCCAAAAAACTAGTTGCTTGTTAATAATATATGTGAATACTTTACCGAAAATGCTTAGTAGAGTAATGCCTCTGTAATTGTTCATATCGTGCGTATTGCCTTGTTTATATATCGGGACAATAACTCCAAGGGACCATGTCTCAGGAAATGTTCCCTTTTCCAGGATCACATTGAATATTAGTTCTAAATATGGTAGCAAAATATCCGCGGAATTCTTAAAACATCCAGGGAGGGTTTTGTCTATTCCAGGAGTCTTATTACATTTAAGGTGGTGAATACTGTCAATAATTTCTTCTTTGCTAATGGGCGAATCAAGAATTTCATTGGCAAACTTTATATCGGGATCCGTTTGTGATACTGTCTGCTCTCCGTTTGGTTCTGAATCAATAAAAGTTTCAGTCCTACTGGAAAAAGAGAATAAATCTTTAAAGTAAACATGCCAATCTCTGATGCCTATATCGTTTGTTGTACGTTGGCCGCACAAGTTTTTAATTTCGGACCAAAATTGTTTAGAATTATTAATACTCTTTTCTAAGCTTTCTTTTCTACCTATAAAATAGGCCTGCTGCTTTCGCTTACAAGTTGCATTATACTTGTTCCTGACAGTATGGTATTCACGAAGATTACCGGTGGTTTTACTTTTTCTAAGGTGGTTAAGGGATCTACATCTTTCTCTTTTTAAAAGATCACATTCGGCATCGAACCATTTAAGTGAATTTTTCTTAAACACATCATTTCTAATGTTTCCAATTTGTTTTTTCATATTTTCAGCTGCTAAACATAGGGCGTCTGCTAGGTAGCTAACACTTATATCTATATTCGACATAACAGAATCAAAAGATTTGTCAAGTAATTCTTTGATTGAATCAGTCAGGAGATTATCCCTAAATGTTTGTAATTTGCCGGTGTCCCAAACGAACCTGAATGGTTTCGTATTATTTTCTTGCTCATGAGTTAACGGACGTTTTTGAAGCGCACGTAATTTTAGTGTGACTAGTAGGTGGGAGGACTCAGGGCGAGATTCTATACCGAAGTCAATAACACTGTCAAACAGTGACGAGGAAGCTAAAATATAATCTATAACACTAACTTCATTAACACCTAGAAATGTAAAGTCACCAATGTTTTCATCTCGACCGCATCTCCCATTCATAATATGGATGTTTAGAACTGAACATAGGTCTAAAAGACATTTTCCAAAGTTATTTAGGAGTTTATCACAGGAGAAGCGTTCTAGATTAAATGAATCAACTATGAAATCGCACATAGAATTGCTGTCTGTGTCGGTGTACTCAATAATATCATCTTCTACAAAAGCACAGTTAGTTCCTGTTCTGGCATTAAAATCACCTCCGCATAATACAGACACATCATCTAATTCTGATAAAGTGTCTAGAAGGTTTTCTTGGAAAAAAGTGATACCATTTTTGCAATGGGCGCTTATCTTGTCATACCATGTTGAACCCTCTGGGTGGATATAGGTACATGGATAGAGGAAGTCATGCTCATTTCCAAAAAATGCATTATCAAATAAAATGAAAATAGCATTTTCTGTAATCTTAAACCATTTAATACGGTTGCTTATATGCTTTTTAATTAGTACCATAATCCCACCAGAGGGCCTGCCATAAGTAGAAATTTTATCTGCATCTTTACTAAATATTTGGTAATCTTTGAGAATATTTTCTAAGTCAATATTTACACACCATGATTCTGTTATTCCGACAATATCAAAAGAATAAATATAGCTTAAAAAGTTAGTGTCTGTTAGTTTCTAAGAGATTCCTGAAATGTTCCAAAATATTAAGTCCACAAAACTGTTGGAATCTTCAGAACACTGTTCCTGTGAATGGTCGTTATCACATTGAAGCGTCTGATAATCCCTGCTGTGTGACGTCACATAGACCCGGCCCCGCCCCTACAATGCGTGTCCCTTGTCAGAGGTGTGGGTGTTGGATCTGAGGTTGCGTCTTGGTCGCACATCCTGTCTGCGGTCCCTCACTCCCCTTTCAGACTCAGAAAAAACATCTGTCTGGGCAGTGTCTTCTCTGCGTTCCCTGACAAGCTGATTTCCTTTGTAATAAAATAGAGTGTCGGGGTGCTCAGTTCTCATTCTCTGCAGTTCTTTTCTTTGGTGGTTTGTCATGTCATTGGCAATTCCTACATTCATTTCCTTCAAGACACTTCTAAACTTCACTGAATGCCACTTATCTTCCCAATGGCACATACGTACTATTATAGGTCGTATTCTAGTGGAAGATTTACTGGATATCCGATGTGCTTTTTCTATGTCTCTGGCAACGAGTGGGCGTAACTCTTTAGACTTCCTTGCCTCGTTTAAAATATCCAGCACCTTGGCCTTACTTTCTGTGTAGTTCTCACTTTCACTCTCTGGAATGCCATACATTATCATATTGTTCTGTCTGCTTCGTCGTTCCTGGTCCTCAATACGATCCTCGAGGGTACCAGCATAAGAATCAATATCATCAGTTTTGGTGATCAGTTCATCGATATCCTGTCTCGTTACGTGCTGTTCATCGATGCTTACTTGGAAATTGCTTTTCAAATCTGTGATGTCGGACTTCATAGATTTTATTTGTCTCTAGTAGGTCATCACCTCCACAACCGTTACCAGGTACCCATTTGCAGCTGCGTGAACAGAGGCACATTTTGAATAAAGTCACTTACCCAGGGTGACACCATAATTCTCTCAACTCATGTCTCAGTGTGGGGCAGGGAATCAACCCTTGAAACTCTCAGTTTATCCAGCAGCAAGTGACCCACCCATCCAGCAGGCTGCGCCCGTTGTTGCTGAACTTCACAGATAGTGGTCGACAGGACCACGTGCAGCCCTTTCCTTTTATATAGTAATAGGGTAGGATATATAGGTATAATATGTCTTTCAAATGCTGTTTCTAACCGATATACGCTCCTGTGTATTAGACTGTTCGCTGTTAGTAAAAGTATTCTCCAAACAAAATACATCACTTGATGATTCTCTGTCTAGCGTGCTAAATAACAATAAACTAATATGATAATAATCAAAAAACTCATTAAATGTATATTATTCCTTTTGTTGTACTGTCCCCAAATAGGAGATTCCTGTATATTGTCTGTCTTTGTGATCGTCAGAAAAAACTTTAATCTTGACCATAACGTAAAATTGGTACCTTGAAATAGTTGCTAGGAACTGTGTAAACGAACCTGAGTTAAATCACACTTGTGACGTCATCCTATTGTTCTGTCACTCCATTATTTTTCAGTAATGGAGAGTTACAAATCACATCATATTTTTTTAGTATAAATTTAATTTCTTTAACTTTTTAAAGCAATGTTGATAAAATAGCAATACTTTGAGTGTAATTTAAGTAGGGTAATGTCCTCGTAACTCTCCATTCCTTAAAAATAATGGGCCTCGGCCCCTCCGGGGCCTCGGCTCCATTATTTTTAAGGAATGGAGAGTTATTAGGACATTACCCTCTACATAGTAAAGGATAAATAACCAAGTGGAAACTTAGATGATATAGCTTCACTTCGTACAAAATAATCCATGCCTGCTTGATTTAAAGTAGTGCATATTGCTTATGTTGTATGTGGCTTCATACACTATTATAAACATTTGTCAATCAAACAAACCTTCAAATAACATTAATGAAACATTTCATTTCTATGTGGTGTTTTCCTTAATGTTCTTGTAATTTAAAGTTGACAAAATAATTTCATCAAGGAAGCTACGTGTAAATGTAAGTGTTAAACAAACCTATGGTATTCGTTTTTACTAGAAATTGGTGGGTTTTCAAATATACCATTTATTAGGTGATAAATACCCTGTGTTTGTAGATCAGCAGCATATAACATAATTATTATATCTCTAAATTTGATATAAACTTAAACTAATAAACCTCAAACAGCAAATAAATTCCAAATGCATTAAAGGTAATTAACTATATTCTGTAATCGATAGCATTTCAAAACTGGCGCCAACATTTATGATATTTTCTGCAATATATTTTCAAACTTTACATTGGTATTATTGCATAAATTTTGTAAGTGAAGTTTCAGGTAAGTCTATCTTGTTTTCAAATAATTTTTGGTTGATTTACTGCCCGGTTTTAACAGTTTTGTCACCCAAATTAGATCTATTCAAGAACGTTTCTGAAAAATCTAGAGTGAAACTGATGTCAGATAATCATGTCGTTGACTGACTTTGCTTTGTAGCTAGATTGTTAATTTTTACCCTTTTAGGTCTCATGTTGATCACTTTCAGATTTATTATACAAATTAGTTACTTGGTGTCAAGGGCTCAATTTAAACCATATTCATACATGTAAGCATTTTGAGAATTATCGCATTCACAATCGTTCCTTTACAATTAGTATATTCTTGAGCATATGACAAGTAAACAAGGCACTGTATTACCAAATTATATCACACACATGGTGAACGTACAAATAATGACATAATCTCGCACGTCATACATGTGTCGTATCACGTGGACGTGTGTCGTAATACTGTGACCACCAATTCCAAAGATTTGATTGGATAACCAATGACCTTTCAGTTAGGTTCAAGTAAAAACTGAACTACTTTTGAATTTAAAACAAACACGTAACATTTCATTTTCTTTATATGGTAGATGTGTACGTCAACATAGCTTGTCAATGCTTTAGACCGGTGTTTAAGGGTTTCCAATGCAGCGAATGTCAAATGTTAACATCATGTAACCATCACCAAGAACCTAATGAACAGCCTTCAATACATAAATAGCCAATTCAAACTCAAACACATTCACTTTGCGTTGACTTTGTTCTAGGCATTGTTGTACTGTGCACGAATTTGGAAGAAATTCAGTGCAGGCTTAGATGTGACATCCTATACCTACATTTTTTATCAATCTTTTTTTAAAGTTTGTAGTTTGAAACTATATAAATTATAAGTAAAACACGCTACACAAGCATATGTTTATACTTTTCAAGATGTTTTGATCTCAGCTTTCATGCTTTTAGTTCCGTTCTGGAAGTGATATTGTAAATTGCATTTGCATGGAAACAACTAAAAAATACAAACAAGTAAAACATCCAAAAAGGCATCATCTAAATGAAAAACTATTTTTGCTAAGAAAACACATTTTACCGTGCGAGGAGGGTAAAAACAAAATTCCTATGAAGTATAAATATGATGATTGTTCTCTATGTAAAGTTTCTTTGAGCTTAGCCTTACAGTTTTTCCATTTTTGTCTGGCAACGGAAACCTGTATGCCAGACAGATAGACCGAGGGACCCTGACACACTTTTTATCACAATGGATTAGAAATCAATTAAATCTGTCGGTCAGATTTTGTAGACATAATTTTTTCATTTTCATATTGCACTGTGATTTTTTCCAGTATTAGTCCATCACCAATAAATTAACAAATCAGAATTGACACGTCAATTTCGGATGTCTCCTGTCTCTTAAGCAGAAGGATATTTTCTTTCAGAAATACAATGCCAAGATCCTCCTTCAGTTACCAATGGAAAGTTCTTCTGCATTAACAAATCAACCCATAGGATGTATGATATCTGCGATCTCCACTGTGACACCGGTTACAAACCAGATTCCCATATATTACACACCCGATGTCTGTCATCTGGGACCTGGTCAACATCAGCTGTATGTGAAGGTAAACATCAACACAGATACTACAATTACAGCAAACTGGTTTCCGATAAATATAAGATCAAATGCAATACTCCGAATAGAATAGAATACCATAGCATTGTATGTTTTACTCACCATCGCTAAATAAAGAAATAATGTTTTACTTCAGCCACTGAGTCTAAACAGTTCACAAACCACTGTACCATTGCAACTTCATATATACAATTCCCCCTAACGAGATCGTATTAGTTGATAGATTTATGACCAAACATATCAACATACGTTTGGTATCTTGTATCTGAAAGGATAGATACCAAGGACAATCAAATGGTATTGCAGGGGATCAAGTGAAGTATTTTATTCATTACACTGCATTATTACGCTTTATTATATCAAGCCTTAGTACAATGAGAAGAATTATTATGAGAAGAATATAAACTTCAGCTCCAAAGTTTGATGTCATAATTTTACAACTTAGACATCAATTGCATATTATTTCAAAATTAATGACTACGATGGTAATGTCAGCGACAACATCCTCTTCAACAATACTGACAACGATTCCGAGATTGTCAACAATATCATCACTGATAACATCAATGGCAACTCCACCAACACGAACACAACTACCTCCTGTCACCAGCAGGATAGCACCTATGTTATCTACACCACACGGAATAGAGACAACAACCCCTACAGGTTTGCGAACATGATATAAGTTGTTTTGATAAAATACTCATTTAAATGTAAACACAATGAAAGATTTTTTATTCATAATTCATTAAGTAATGAAACTACGCCCCTAAAATTTGATTTTGTTTATATCATGATGTTTTAAAGGAGAATATTAGAGAAAAACTTTGTTTTAACATGTTTAACAGTATTGTTTAAGACAAAGTGTGTCAAAACATGTATTAATTATATAAATGCTACATTTTATGTAGAAACGTTGAAAAAACGTTTTCGGTGCGAGTCGTTTTCCGGAAATCCCCGAGAGTTAATCAGGCTGGCAGCAGTCACGTGATATGATGTCAAAGATGCTCTCTCGCGCGCTGAGCCATTGTATTTTCTACGTTCATAGTGTTGTTATGGCTTTCTCGGATAGCGATGGCAGCGTTGATTTTCAACCATCTGACATAAATTACATCCATCCTTATCAGTATGAACCTATTGTGAATCAACATTGAGTTGAACACCAGGAATCAAGTGAGGATGAGCTTTCAGAAGTAAACAGTGAGAAAGTTGGAAATACAGATTCGTACGTAGGGACTGGCAAACTCTAACGTTACAATTTCACAATAAGTGGATTATGCCGTACATTAAATAGTTAGTGTCTACATGTAGATAACATGGGTGTCAACAACTTATATGTAGTTAATTAAGATATGTTACTACAAATTATACTGCTCTATTCGTAGATATACTGTACCGCTGAAGTAACCAGTTGCACAGGACAAAATGAACAATCTTGATTCTCGATTATTCAAATCATGTTTGCTTTAAAAACGTATTGATATTAAATATTGTTATTATTTTGATCTAACGTACAAACCACTGTTCAATCCTAATCAAGTAAGATAGACAGTAAGATCTACACATATCTATCTGAGAATTTTGGTAGTCACGAAAACCGGACTAACACGATAATAAGGAACTCGCGATACTAGAAGCCTGTAATAACGTAGTGTAAAGCCCTGTTTATACGACGAACTTTGCAGTGGACATATGCAATATTGCTTATGGTAGTAATATACGCATGTTAGTAAAAGTAAATTTACTATGCGTTCATGCGTGTTTAATTTCCTGCCTAAGAAAATGGGATTCCAACTCTTTTAATATATGAATAGAGAATTTCTAAAATATGTCAATTAATATGTATTAGATGTAAACTAAATAAATTTGGTTTGACATTGTCGCCCTAATTATAATGAAAATCGAAAAGTCAGATAGATTGCGAAGTTCATCGCGTGCAAGAAGGAGATTATCCTTTAAAGAGAATTTGAAAAACAATGTTAAGAATTTCTAAAGTTCTATAATATATTTTCTCAACCGATGTGAAATCACTATTTCTGTAAACGACGAACTGTTACTAGAATAGTTAAATACCATATGACTTTGAGCCACTTTCTACGTGGGCTTTCAGTAATTATTTGAACTTGAGTTGCTAGACAGTTACGTGTTCTCCTATCACAAGTACACAAACCAAGCACCCACAAGGATTGAACACTGACACTTATTATTTTTGCAATAATCATTTGTTATGATATTGTGAACATATACAATCAGTGGAAATGCATTTTTAGTAAATATATTTAAAAAAACAGGATCCAACATAGACATAGGAAGGGTTCAAAAGTTGGGGCAAGATTTAGAATTTAGTTAGTGGGGGTGTGGGGTGTAATATAGGCGACAGATATCATTTTAGCGTTGAATATCACTATAGTTTTCAAATGATTTATAACCAGGAAATCTTGTTTGTGTGTCTGACAATGCCATTTGAGCTGCCACGTTGGCCATATTAAATTGAAATTAATCTAATACAGTTATTAGCCAATGACAAATAATTATACAACTGTGTTTTAAGGCCTACACATCCCCATCCTCGGTGGTACCCAGGGTTTTATATATGCTCCGTTACTCTAAGCAGGAGCATATATAAAACTCTGGGTAACCGAGGATGACACATCCCATAAGAAGGCATTATAAGTTATATCCTTATAAAGGACTGTTAATTACGAGTACTCTAAGACTAACTATCACTTATTTATAAAACTGTTTTAATATAACGGATCCAAATGCTCTGAACATAGTGAAACAGATTCCGACGGTTTTCGGTCCTTCTTTCCTCTTTGACACTATCCAAACCTTTCGCCGTGCTGCATCCGTCTTTTCACTTGAAAATTAAAAATATGTAAACTTCTGTCCAGACTTTGATGAATTACTGCACACCAACGCTGCACAATATACCATATCAAGTCCGAAACTACCCGAAATTCTACGTATTCAACTGATTCTTCATCTGCTCTAATGCCTTCCCTTTCACTGCGCTAAGGACCCAAAGCGGGCCGTAGAGCATCTCTGACGTCACAGCCTAAACCTGCCGAAGGCTACTGGCAAATATGCATACTCGCACAGGCAACAGTAGGCGCGGTTGTTATATCGCGTAATTAGTAATTAAACACGGCTTTCCATATTATTTTCGGGGGAATATGTTTTTTAAAGTATATTTTACTATAACAGAATATCAATTTTTACAAATATTCTCCTTTAAGTAATTATTATGCTGGTTTCTTTGTACAAAACTATAGACTTATTTATACTGATTTATTAATGTTGAGATCATTCACATGAAATCATGTACTGTGCATAGGTATGTGTGGGCGTTTTGCTGCGGTCGTAAATTATATTTTGCTCTCTGGATAGCTTTATAGAGTTGCAACAGCTCTATTAGACGTTTATTCATATTGAAATCTGTGCACATCCAGTGTACAGTGTTATCAGTACAACCCTTGAGATGTGAGGTGTGTTCTGGACCCTTGTGTGGAATCACCACCAGCAATGATCCTCTTGTATCATGTTCACCAGACAAAACTTACTGTATGAACCACGTAGAAAACAGATCTGATGGAACAAAAACAGTGACCAAAACGTGTGTATAATTCGACTTGTAGCAAACACAAGCTTGCCTTTTTAAATGTTTTTATTGTTATCCAAAGATTTGTGTCCAACAAATAATTTGTATGTACGACGTATGACAGGCCATCGGCATCACATTGCTTTCTGCATACACCGGAACTCACTAGGAGCCTTCATATGTCTTCATACATCTTCATACAACATTATAGTTTTCTATTTCTTTTTTTATTTTCATATTTTGTCATAATCGGGACAGTGTGGGGACTTCCTTTTCATTACAAACTTTCACAAACATTTCAGATGCGCATCTGCTGTAGAATGCAACAACAAATGGTGGCATGAAACATCAGACAAGAGTGACTGTATTGACTTCAAGCCGAGAAACATCTACAGCTATTACTTATCCTGTTACTACTGTTGTACAGAAGATGGTTGTAACAGAGCTGTGGTGCCTGATCGAAATACAATGTTCAGTGGTCAAGACTAAACTTGGATTATGTAATAAAATTATAGCTGATAGATAATTAATCAATGCCGATGTTACTTCTGCTGGTGGTGGTGTGGAAAACAACAATACTGATGATAATAATAAATTTGTGCAGAGTTATCCTTACGCCTTTTTCATTCTTTGTGCCCATGTGTTCTCTTTGGTATTGATCGTGGTTGTAAAAGCTGATATCTGATTGTAGAAAATGTTTTAATAACAAAAACATACTGTCCCTTGGTCATGATAAAATACAATTGTATTACAAACGGTAGCATATTTACTAGCATTATTACCTGCATTTGTTTAGTTTTAGATTATTTTCTATTTGCGGTCTTGTTGTCTATGACCTTGTCTCCCCAATTCAGAATCGAGATTATAAATACATTAACTATAGAAACTTGTCGTTATATTTTTAAATTATTTATAAGCTGTCATACATCTGCATTGACATTTGACTTTTTGTGCAAGAATATATATAGTATGAATCAAGGAGAAATGTTCAGACAGAACTAGGGAGAAACCTATGCTCAATAATCATACTTATGAATGGGTCGAAAAAACTGGATCCCTCACTGAAAATCATTTTCTTTTGCTCCATTTGCTCTTTTGTCTCTTTAAAGGCAGAACAATGTCAAGAAATAAATTTGCCAAAACAGATTATATTCACTGCAAATGTAACCTATTGAGTAGTTAATGTGATATCTCGACTATCCTCTATCGTCCTCTATTTTATTTATTCTATCTTATAGCATGGGATGGCGTCCGTCTGTCCATTTGTAAACTTTTCGCTTTTTTAACTTTTCTCGAATCAGTTATTATAGAAAGCTGAAATTATAAATTTAACAAACCTACATGAATGTTGTATTATTTGCATCCTGATGAGCTAAAGGGCCCATGGTTCTAGTGTTTGTGTGAAGTATTGTACTTTGGAAAGTTAATTAATGTGTGAATTACTACATATTGCCTTGAAATGGTAATAGAAAAAAATCACTTTATAGAGAACGTTTT
The DNA here is from genome assembly GCA_936450465.1 of Gibbula magus. Classification (NCBI taxonomy): domain Eukaryota; kingdom Metazoa; phylum Mollusca; class Gastropoda; order Trochida; family Trochidae; genus Gibbula; species Gibbula magus. Next base: position 46,913,473 of record OW388301.1, read on the forward strand.
ATTGATGTTACACTCTGTGTCAATTGCTGATAAAAGATGGTGATGGTGTGTTTATGGTTAGCTACATTTAGAATACATCTTGTTTAAAAAGTAATTCAAAATCAAGGGATTCTACAAATGTTAGTACAATCTTAAAATTCGTAATTTCCTATTCAAGTACGTATATACAGCAGAAAAACGTTGATTTCTTGCTACAAGCACAAGGGGTGCTTCTCCTCTGTTCAAATCATGTTTTTATGGAAACCTAGTTTTATTGCTTACTTGAAATCAAATGAAATAAATAGAATATAAGAAAGAGGTTACTATTCTTATGATCATCTTGACATCTACGCCTCCTGGACATATCACAAAAGCTTCATTCAGTTCGTTAAATGTAACTAGATGGCGTGGAAATGCCATCGAGTATATTAGTGTTCAAATACATTGTTATATTTTGGAAAACATAATTAAGATATCAATCGCAACATTTTTTTTTTTGTTATGTTATGTTGAATAAGTTTTAATCAAGACAATTCAATGACATTTTATGTCATGGACACAAGTACACATTGATTAAAGCGTGTCAATAGAAGAGTGTCAATAGAAGCGTGTTAATATATTATGGTGTCATATAAACAGATTTCCCATTATTGCATAAAACGAGACATGTAGGTTTGTTAATTTCGGAAGTTGCCATAGGAATCCACATATTACTCGCTCTTCTCTTATGTCCTGTGATGAATGGAGATGCTTCTTCAAACCATGACGCTTTCACCACGTTGAGGAACTCACGCATCTACATGTATGTAATGTCTTCTAGGGCGTTGATAAGCACGTAAACGCCCATCTCTACTGTCATAATGGAAACAAATTTTCTGGGTTCAGAACATTCATTATCCGATTATCATTAAGCCAGGAATGATGCAGTACGTTCTGCGATTTGGAACTGATTTTTGAGATGTGTGAGCATGATATATCAGTTTTTCTTTGATGTGCGGCGTGCCTTCTGTTTAGTCACATGACGACTATTAGTCAATTAACAGACGTGATGTAAGTAGGGCCATGAAGAGTCATATCGCTTGTAAAATATACATAAATTATGTTACTTTGACATATCATAGTTATGCACCATACAATTAATATTAACGAAATGCACAGATTATTATTTTATTATGGCTATATTTTAGGGGTTTATGTAAACATGATAAAAAAGGGATATATTACATAATGAGTCCATTTTAAAGATTTGAAGTGGAATTTGCTGAAATGGTTTTCGTTTTCAGTGGGTTTATGGTGATTAATGTTACATAGAACAATCCATCATATGAAGTTATCTCCTTTTTTATTTCTTTCAATGCTTTAATTGAGTTTGTGTCAGATACTTTCTTCGCCTGAGTTCAATATGCTGATAATAAGCGAATTTACAGTCTTCAAATACAGTCCGATTGAAATTGACCACCTGCCTGGAAATAAAAGTTGCCTTTACCTGGATAGCAAATCCTTCAGTGTGTCCTTCTCCAAACAGTCTGATGATATCCTGTATAGGCGTGTAGTTCATTTTACGAATCACAAGGCTTCCAACAAAAGCCAATATAGCTAGGGGCAAGCATTTTAAACTCAGGTGCATGGCCATTTTGCCTGTATCCACAATATGTAGGACATATTGACGCATGATTCAAACTGCAATCACAATTATACTGTAATGTAATGAGAAAAATGGTCATAACGTAAATATATAGAACATCATACTTGTGAATGTGGATCGTTTGTATTGACAGCTTCGAGTTCAATACAAACGATCCAAATGCACAAGTATGATGTTCTATATTGATTATATACCCCTTTTTATTAGCAAATTGGTAAACAAATAAAGTTGCGTAAATTTACTGGGACGACGTGATACATGGACGGTTGCTTGACCAGCACGACTCATGATTTGAAATCTTAATAATATCTTTATTTTCTCATTTGTTAGCCCAAAAGAGCTTTAAGTGAAATTTGTTTCAGTGTGTTAACATAATAAATCCATCAAATTTGCTTTACTATCATTTAATTACAAAGAACTGACAATAATAAACATCATTCAGGCTTCCGTCCGTCGTGCTTCTTTCGAATCACGTAACCATGGTTATGACGTCACAATAGTAAACCGTTGTGATGTCACAATGACGCAGCATCGCTAGCGAAGCTTTCGGCAAAGCGCTTTTCTTCCTTAGTAATGATAATTTGAGTAACATTTTCCCTTCTTGTGCTGTTAATATTAGGTCTAAATCCAAATTGATACTTTAATCAACTGAAACATTACTTGCAGTGTTACTAAAACATAAATTTCGGAGATTGAATAGGGAAAACATTGAAAATTACGGAAAATTCCGAGAAGTGCCGAAGTTTAGAGAAAGTAGAACTGTCAGCCGTGTAATACGGAATTCACCGTGCAATACGGAAATCGACCACGGAAACCGTATAACATCCCTGTATACTATCTTAAGTTTACATGGGTATATAATAAACAAAGTGATATTTTGCCCTAGGGCATCGTATTAAAAATATGAACCCCAATATGATTGCCCTCGTAGGTAATAACGTAATGACGTTTTGTTTCTAATTGCGGCGACGGCGGGTCGCCAGCCTATGTTTGAAAGTGGATTTTAGCGTATTTTCATTAATGTCACAACTTCGGTAATAAACAGAATATTATATGAGTGTCTATGTCATACTATGTTTACGACACTCGTGCCTGAATATCGGTATATCCCTCGCTCTCGCTCGGGAAATACTAATATTCAGACACTCGTGTCGCAAACATATTATGACATAGACACTCATATAATATCCTCTATATATTGTACATTCTGTAGTTAATACTGACCTGATATCCGTACTGTTTTTAGTTTTGTCACGAGAAGTACCATTTTATCACTCGAAGTGATCCGGATTAAAGATGTTCAATTTACGGCTTAATTTTCGAAACATATTGTTAAATCAGTGTAAAAGAGTATCAATCCTCATGTGTTTCGCAGTAAAGTACATATACAGTCAGACCTGGATAATCCGAACGTTTTCTGTTTTTCATCAAAAACGTTCGGATAGTGAAATGTTCGGACTACTGAGTAATGAGGACTACTAAAGGGATTAGTTTGGTTACATCTTCCTACCGTTCGGAAACTGCGAGATTCGGATTATCGGTGGCCGGATTATCGCGGCTTGACTGTACATTTAAAGCACGAGGTAAAAATTTTGCCCTTGGGATCATTGCAATAAACAACAAAAGTCGATATTTTAACATTATACAAAGACTAGATTAGTGATCTCTACCTCATAGATTATTCGACGGGAATCTGTAGTATTGAATTAAATTTGACAACATTTCTTGATCAACCGTATTTTATTCCAAACACAGTATTGTAAGCTTGTCTTATTTATTAAAATCGGGGTTATTCGACAGATTGTGTCTTGTCGTGTTGTAATCGTCCTGTTATCAAAGTAGGACATAATATTTTGTCAAACTCGGCCTTTTACTGCCTTACAATCTAATGAGGAACACATATTTATATCCAACCCTTTTCCATTTCATGGAACACGGGTAGGTATTACTTTTTGGTGGTTCAATGGTAAAATTATTTATTTATTATTAATTTAATTATTAACAACAGTCATGGCTTTTTGCATGTTATGGCAATGGTATTAAAATATGCCAACACGAGTTGATTAAAGTTACAAATATCCGAGGCTTGCCAAGGATAATTTTACTTTAATCAACGAGTGTTGATATCTTTGATATCAGAAGACACGAGGGTGAGATTTTATTTATCATTCAAAACCATTCTTTAACAATAATCATTAGCAAAAAATGACCACAAAACTGCTATTGAACTTCTTCAGCAGTGATCTCAGTGAGGTCAAAGCATTGTGACATCATCAGCATTATTGCGTCATAGCATTGTTACGTCATCAACTTTGTGACGTCATATCATTGTTAGCAGTGTTCTCAGTGATGTCAAAACCTTGTGATGTCATTAAATAATGATGTTATAGGATTATGACGATTTGATTGTAACGATATCTACAAGATAGATATCGCTTGTATATATCGCTTAATCTCACACAAGCGATATCTACTGTGGGAACCAGTTTTGGATGATAAAATGTATCAAACACATGCCTCACATAATATGTCGTTGTGTCCTTTTCCACAAGTTTAGTTTTCTGAGATTATAATCGTGAAAATGTATTAATGTTATCACCTTTTGTACGTGTATATATGACCAGGATTGTCTGGTTCAGTTTTAATTATTGCTGTATTATTCTGTATATGTCTTTTGTCAAGTTTCTCCAATTATTGGCACTTTCATTTCTCCTTATTGATAAACTATAGGTTGTTTTCAAGAAATGTGTGTATTACATTTGCAAGAAAAAGTATATAATATAAAGTACAATAAAGTCACATATTTTAAGGATTAAAAAAAAAATCTTTTGGATGTAGGTAGGATAATATGCTTGAGTTGAGTTTAGATATCATATTTATTTCTCTTAAATGTCTAAACAATCTGTTTCAGTAACTGAACATGTATCTTTTTCTCATCGGATGCATCATTGTAATAAAAGTGCAGAGCGTTATTGGACTACCGACATCAGGTATATACTTTGAGACTGAGTGAGAAAGGCAAAACTGAGACAGTTGATCGATAGGCTCCTGTTATCCTATTTACTCCTTGCAGTATTAATAACATGACTTTTGAAGATCATTAATTTCTTTCATCTCCTCCGACACAGAGGAAAAGACTTGACTAGCTTACTTACTCATAAAAAATGTAGTTACTTTATTGCTGTTTGTAATCTTGAAAGTATAAAAAAGGTGGATCAGCAATTATAAAAATATTACAACATCACACAATAGAATACCAAGTAATGAACACTGGATACAGTCATCAAAATGTTATTTTAGTTTCAAATACATAGTAATTATTACTGGGTTTTCTGGTAATATATTTTTCAAATAAGTAAATTTATTTTACAAACTCGATGAAATTTGGTTAATTTCAACACCCAATTGATATTCATCAACATGCATGTATACACTGAGCAAAAATGAAAATTGGTCAAGCAACCGTCCATGTATCAATACGCAGGAGTATATTATTAATATTAGGTTGAAGAAAATTATTTTAGTATGCTGTTAACAGAACACCTTGACAGAAAAAGAAAGACGTCTCGCCCGAAGTCTTTAACACTGATAATGTTCATGATGTGCAACCGTGTTCACTAACGGTGTGGTCTCCTCTAGTGTCTCGTACCGCAACACATCGTCTCCTCGTGGAATTAAGAACGTTATTTAGTAATCAGTGTCCACGGAAGATAGATGTCCCAGATGTGTTCAATGGGATTGATGTCAGGGCTAATCGACGTCCCGTCACCAGCCGTATGGGGATCCAACGTTGTCTTGCTGGAATGTTAGTCCGGGGCCATGTCTCTGCACAAACAGAATTTTCGGAACAGGTTGCAAAATGTTACTAAACTGCATTGTAGTTCCTTGGATAAACAGCAAAAAAAGATCGTGCGTGTGCACAAAACGAAAACCCAAACTGTGAGACTGCCGCCATCAAATCTGTCATCTTCACGGACACAGAATTCAACGTGACGTTCACCTCGCCTACGCTACACTCGGATGTGAATCGAGATCTGTGTGCAGTGATCAGTGTTCAGTTTAAGCAAACATGCATCGGGTGGCATCAGTTTATGTTCCTGAGTGCATTTCATGTTTTTCACCTGTATAGGTTCGAAAATCAACGGATGCACATGAATTGACAGTGTCCCTTTAGAAATGCTTTTAAATCTTTTGATTACACAAAGAAAACAGTTAAAATTTATCAATGTCAAGATTTCACTTTTGCTCAGTATATGAGTGTATTCCATCATTTACCCTTTGAACATTGAAAATTATTGTTTTCACATTTAACTATAAATGAAACTGCTGGTGCTACATGCGCAGTTTTACACACAGCAGCAACTTATTTTTTCCACTCTTTACAGCCTCTTTTCAGATCTTAACATGTTGTGATTTTGTATTCAAAATCAATCTCTTTTGCATTTCACTAAATCTGACTCAAATGTTATTAATTTTGTTTCCATGCATACCTTCAATCGTTTATTGTAGACGTACAGAAGAGGTACCTGATAGCAAACCCAAGTGAGTAAAACAGTTTTGCTGACCTATGATTTTGAAAATAAGACAATATCCACCTCAATGGAACGGTGATATCCCAATCAAAAGGTTCTATTAGACTTTCTTTTAAAAAAAAGTAAAGTCTAACTCCACAAAGAACATTGTATGTCAATTTTTATAATTTTTGCTGCATCTGCAGTATTCAACATATAATTCGAGGTCATTTGAGTGAATATCAGGTTTAATTAAATAATAATTAATACCTTGCAACTTAAGTTCTGTCAGAAAAAACCGAAGTTCCAGAGATAAACTGGAGATATTTTGATTTATTTTTTATTAATATTACCAAGTTATCACAAATCCCAGTGATGGTGGCAGATTATTGCAAATTTAAAGTGCCTTGCTGCAAGGGTATCTACAATTCTGGACATAAGCTAAATAGGTTGGTATAAGATTGATAAACGGATTCGAATGATGGGGTATCTAAATGACTATGATTTGCAACCAAGCTCAAGTGTTTTTGATGGCTGAAATAAGTATATTTAACGTGATACATGTATATAAAATGAAAGTTGCGTTTTGCAGAACCACAATTGACACGTGAAATCAATCATTGTGGACCCTGTTGCCGAAACTTTGAAATCAAAATACAGATTTTCATAAAAGCGCTACCATGTAATACCACGAAATAAAAAACTTCATACATAAGCAATGATGAGAAAAATTTGTATTTAAATTGATTTCCTTGTTGCGGTTTATATAATAAAGTGATATGGCTTATTGCAGAGAACTTGCACATGGTTCAATGTTTCCAAACTTTTCAGTACTTCGTAATTTTCCGATGCAAGTATTACTAATATGCTGATTACTATTTTAATCTTCGAGTGACCAACAACTTTTCTAAACAATTTAAGATAAAATAATAAATAAATCATCAAGCAATAAACAAATACTTAGATAAGTATATCTGCCATGTCTATAGAGGCATTGGCGTGTTAAGCTATTCCTTTTAAACAGTCTGATTAAAATCGACCTTGTTCCGAGGAATAATATTTGCAAAATAATCTACCGGGATACGAACATGTTCTGTAGATTCCTCGCAACAAGGTCTGAGAACATCCCATATAGGCGTGTGTTCCGAACCAGTTTAGCGCAGCCAAAGCTAAGTCAAATAGCTGACCAATCACATCGTAGTATTTAAACGGTCGCTGTTTTGAAAGCATTCGGTACAGACAAAAGGATAGCTGTTTGGAGTTATCTGCCCCTAGCTTCTCGCACCGAAAGCATTTGTTGGGCATCTTTTGATTGGCTGCCTGAATTGCGCTCGAACACGCGAGTCTACGGGCTGTATTCAGACGGTTTGGCGTGGAACCTACGACTGAGTTCGTATCCCGGTGGAGGCACTATTTTGCCATTCTTATTCCACGGAAAACCGTCGATTTTAATCAGACTGTCCTTTTAAATTACATGTATCTAATTGTTACATTGTTCATATCACTTAGATATAGTTCAGTTCTTAAAAAATTATTTGAACTTAAATGAATGTTGTATTTTATCATTCAGGAAAAACGTGTAGACCGCCACCTTCAAGACCGAATGGATCCTACAACTGTTCCACAGCCGCCAATAAGGGTTGAAGCAGGTGTACACTGACGTGCAATGCGGGATACTTTGTCACCACCTCGAAAACAACCATTCCATGTCTACCAACAACAAGATGGTCACCCCCCTGGCATCTTGTGAACGTATGTTTTTGACTAATTTTAAACAACAATAACTAATATCAACAACAAACTTCTTATGTTACCACAACTCATTTTCTCAAATAACGTTTTTTTAACATTGCAATATATCATCATTGGACACAAAGCAATCTTAACATTAACCCAAGTGCTATATTTTAACATTGCACAAACGCTACTATTATTTTGTGCAATGGGACCCTGTATTCAGACATATCTGATTTTAACTGTATAAACAAGCGTACACACATGTTATCGGTTATGTGTCAATCTATGTACATGTACCATGTACCATAATGACGGTTTTGTCTCACCATATGCCCATACTGGCGACTTTATTGTTGCATTTATAATGCTAAATAGCATCGCTTGGGTGTAACCTACTTGCTTTACCTTGAAATAAGGTTTGTAATCTCCGTTCCAACAGCAAATATCTCCTCAGAGTTCCAACTTTCAACCTTAAATTCGCTTGGGGGGTAACCTACGTGCTTTGAAATTAGGTTTGTATCTCGGGGTGATGACAACTGAAAATAACTTCAAACTGTCTAATAAACTCTTCACGTCCATGACTGATGGTTTCAGATGCTTTTCTAAGTACAGTTGCTATTTACTCAGATCTGTTAGTCTGCAACATGCTTTTCTTCACTTTAAGACATTCATGTCAACTCTTCAGAGAGAATTGGTTGGTATCTAGTTACATATAAAAGCAGGAAAATTCCACAAATGCAACAAGTGAAAGGACACATTTCCCTGTTCACAAATAGTAGTTACATTAAGGAGGTTCTGGGTGGACATAGAGTTTTGTAAATTCAAAACCCACTACAGCGACCCCACAATTTACAGAACCGTAGAATATAATATATCAATCAATATAACGAAAGAAAAAATAGAGGTCACCATTCTATTTTTGATGATGTTTTTAAAAAACTAAGATATTGTCAAATGTTTTACTCCAAAGCTTGACTACTTAAATAGCATTTTACACTTTAAATAAATTAGATTATCAACAAAAAATGGTTCATCATGTTTTTCAATCATTTATAATAAAATGATTTAATGATTGTATTCCTGTAGTAGTCCGGCAGCCAGCCCTTGTGACCGGGAAAGTGCGTCCATAGAAAATATTTTTGTTCCTGGTGAACCCTATTGGTATATACTTGAGGAAACTGAATTATGACACTTTGTCATCATTGAGCATTTTGAATAATTAATGTTTTAATTAGATAGGGTACACTCGTGACTTCAGTTATCCAGACACAAGTTTCAATATCTTTAATGAGTGTCTGTCAAATACCGTCTTCTGAGGGACGTAATCCACTTTGACAGTGTGCATGATAAACGACACAAGATATCAGCTGTTTTGGATAACAACTTCTTTATGTGGGCATACACGGCGTTTAAGATCGTACACTTACTCTGTCATCAATTAAGCAGTTCAACTTAAGAGAGTTACTGGTGTACCCCTTTTGTTTATGCTGATAAATGTGATTGTAAGAGACAAATTTAGAAGTCTTTAAATTACAGTTTGATTAAATCAACACTCTCTCGAGGAATGAAAGTTGAAATGATACCGGGATAACAACTTAATGTGTTCTTCTCCACACTGTCTGATGATGTCCCATGTATAACAATACTGTTTAAAATACTGGTTTAAACTTGATAAATGTCATGCTGTTCTCGATGTGGCCCTGATCAAATATATTCAGTTCACATCTCATTTTGGTAAAATATTGTAATACAGTAGTACATGTGTTTTGCAATAGACTATTCTTTAACAGTTAAATCACAGGGTTAAAGGTATTGCACTGGAGAACGTTACGCAAAACAACATCAGTTCATATCATAACATCTTACAAAGACTACATTAGTGACTTAAAGTTACCTTATAAAACGTATGCCACAGGACGCTGAAGAATTGATTTGACCCTAATAGTTCTTGGCAAATTGCATTTTATTTCAAGTCATGAAACTGCCCTATCTATTAAAACTGGGAATAGTTGACAAATTTAGCCTGGTCATGGTAAAATCGCCCTGTTATCTAAGTAGGACATTATGTTGTGTCACACTTTCGCCATTACCTTCTTTACAGTGTAACAAAGAACACATAAGTGTGTGAAAACTCATTTTCTATGTCTTCGAAGATAAATCAGGGTGAGTAGCATTTGGGATGGTACAATGGTAAAATTCATTAAAAAACAAAAGTCATTATATTGTGCATGCTTATGATATTTTTTTCGGATATAAGTCAAAGAAAATAACCTGCCGGTTGTGTCGAAGAGAATATAGGTCAAAAGTGCGAGCTCACAAACATCAGCTTGAAATCCAAATTTATACACTCACGTGCAAAAGAAACGCTCCATTACAATATACAAGATATTTCAAACCATGGGCGATAAATACGACTGAAACAACATTACATCATGTCTTCAGAACCCAACTTTATTTAATATGTATACATTTAAGCACCCCAAGTATATTTGATCAGACAAAAAAGTAAAAGTATCATACTCTGATGTATGAAATTGTGAGACATGTTTGCAAAGATAGTTGTTTTCCTGCTGTTAATATCTATTGATGTAAATTATCAATTGGAGCTGATTAATATAAAATACAATTAAGGATGTTCACTCCTTCCTGTTGAACTTCAAAAATAAAATATGATTAAGTAAAGCTTTTAGCCGTTTTTATTTACTTCATGATATTCTACATCATCTACATCCTTTAAACAAAACAAATGAAATAAAGAAAATGTGACTTTAGAACCTCTAAAAGTGCTTAAACAGCAAAAATGGCCTAAATTGACTAAAAAAAGGGAGGTTTTCAGGTACATTTTATGTCAAACCTTAAAAAACATACTATTGATAGTAGAAATGTAGTATTTTAGAGTTTTTAGCATTTTTTTTTCTCATTTTCCCATAGACTCCCATGTTGAAATTGTACTTCACCCCACTATCTTACAGGCGTCATATCTCGAAAAAAAAACACACTGCCCCCTATATATATTTTTTAATGCTGATTTTTTAATCATATACGTTGATCTTTTAAAACATATACGTTAGACAAAAAGTTTAATACTATAAATTTTAGGAGCGAACATTCTTAATATACTAATGTCTTTATCAACATAATTTGGTTTATAAAGACTTGTTCATTCTTAAGTTGCCATAATAACCATCTTAACGTATAGGTATTATGTTGCATAGTGATAACAAAAAAACAACAGTTCCTGCATATTGTCCAGAAATATCTAGTTGCATTGTGTTTTCCCTATTTTTGTAATGCAAAAGACATTCATGTAAACGTCGGCATGCCTTTGATGTATTACTTTGACTCCTGCAACTTCAAAGTATGATACTGTTGAAGCTACATGTTCTCAACCATTAAAAACAAAAGGTGTAATCTTTGAAAAGATCATCTAATATCTTTTTACACCTTATATTTATAGATCAGTTAAAAGTATGTTTAAAGCAGCTCAATAGAAATTGACATTAAATAATCCTCTTTTTTGTGAAATATACACAAAGAAAAACGTTAAACACCCCCTGATATTTGTGAAGATATCTTTTCGAGAATATTTAAAATAATTAAACAAGGTTCATTTATGAGAAGAGTAGTGTTTGTGAGTTAAGCTGCGGTCACAACCCGCCGGATTTGCAAGTACGTGCTGTCTACGTGCAAAAACGTGGGTAAGATAGTGGTAGCCGTACGTTGTAAGTACCGACACTGTACGGATTTTGGGGCACGCAGAACGCCGTAGCGGTTTTAGTGCATGCAGAACTTTCACTGCGTGCGAGCTGCGTGCGACTGCATATTTTTCACAGGTACGACTTCCGTGCTTGCACTCTACGAACACTGTACGCACAACGCACGGACTCTGTGAGTGTTTTAAGTTTTTCACATGGACACATACTCCACGGACGACACACTTAGCACCTGCGTGCTCCGCACGTTGCAAGTGCATTGTCAGTGTGTCGTTCTTGCTTACTCGGCACTTCAACAGTTCAACTGACAAATAAGCATACAACACGTTGCCAGTGCCGAGTAAGCACATGCTCCGCAAGTACAATGTACGTTGTGCACACTTTTTTCTGCAGTTATTATGCGCTGCCATTTGAAGCTGCTCTTGCAGCATCAGAAGCGGGAGTCTCTGAGTTGAATGGGTGGCATCTTGAGGCAGCAGCACTGGGGGAGAACCTCGGAAAGTCGTCCTATACCCCTACCTCCTGGGTGCCTGAAATCGGGTTGAAAAACTTAAGTTCATTGCACTTGCACGCACTTACACCGTGCATGTAAGTAAGGACATCGTGCGTGTGCAGCACATGAAACGGCACCCGTACGATAACGTGGCAATCGTACGTCACACACAAGGTGAAAGTACGTTGTAAGCACTTACAACGCACTTACGACGTGCGCAACGTACAATTCACGTAGCAGAGGAAAAGTTGCGGGAAACGTACTTACACCTTGCATGCGACGTGCGTTGATTTTGCTACCTCCCTGCGTTTCTCACTTCCTCCCCACGTTTTTCAGAAACGTTGCCTCCCCACAATACGTACGCACAAAAAAACACACGGTGGGTTGGGACCGAGGCTTTACGTTCCAAACAGCGATGTGTGACAATCGCGGCTACACGTTCGAGACATGCACATGGACCATGCTACGCTCGAGGATCACATAAAGGGGTATGGCCCAACTGCATTTGGTGGTATGTAACGTTGCTTTCCATAGCAATTCAAAGATATCTATTAAACATGGCACGAAGACGATTGTCAATGGATCTCAGAAATAAATTGGTATGCACTCTGCAGGAATGTCCTTTAAGGCGATAGGACTAAATCTGGGCTACCATTACACTGTTGTTAGTCGTTTAGTCCGGGAAGCATGCGCGGACAGGAAGTGTAATGGATCGTCCAATGCCTGGAAGACCTACTGTCACTACACCTCAAGAGGACCTGCACCTTCGTCGATATGTACGTCTGTGGTTACCAAATCGAAACATCGGCACCAGAACCATAAGAAATTGCCTCAAATCGGCAGGACTAAAGGCAAGAAGGGTAATAAAACGTCCCTTGTTGAGAGACCATCATAAACGTGCACGTTTGGAATGGTGTTTGGACAGACAACAATGGAATCTGATGATTCTTGCTCCATGTTACTGATCATCCTCGGTTACCTAGGGTTTTATATATGCTCCGTTTCTCTCCAATATATCACCAATGGGAAACTCTGTCAGCGAAATCTGTACTAAAATTACCCGCCCTTGGCCAGCGTGACGAAGTCAGTAACCAAAGAAAATACTCAATACGATAGGACGGAAATGGTCAAGGGAGATAACCGGTGACGGATGGCTAACTAAATGACCTCGCGTGCTTTGCAATGAAGTGATATCAATTGTCATTTGCTCGCAGGTCCAAGCTGCGTAGCGGTTTGATTGGCTCACGCCGGCCAAGGGCGGGTAATTTGAGTACAGATTTCTCTGATGAAATTTCGCATGGGTGGAGAGTAACGGAGCATATATAAAACCCTGGGTAACCGAGGATGGTTACTGATGGGCGTGCATGGTTTGGAGACAGAAGAGTAAAGCTTATACCCCCAGGAACATCCAGCCAACTGTTGCCTATGGAGGTGGCTCTGTTATGGTATGGGGATGCCTGTCTCATGACTGCAAGCTGGATATGGTCTCCATCAGGGGCAACTTAATGGGAGCTATATGGACGACAACGCCCAGCCTCACCGATCACGTGCCGTTGTCGATTACATGCGAGCCAACACAGTGACAACGTTACCCTGGCCAGCAGTAAGCCCAAATCTTAACCCTCTGGAGCATGTGTGGAATATTCTAGGGCGACTCCAGGCTCAGAACCCTCCAGTACAGAATTGACATGAGTTGGAGGCAGCTCTGCACGCTGAGTGGATGAGAGGTTGAGTGCAGTGTGTCATCCGGGTACGTGGCGGTCCTACCAGATACTGATCATTTTATTCAATATGTACACTTGGGTCTACAAAGAACATTTAGAAGTGAATACCAATGCGAATGTGTTTTGTTTCACTTTTCATGGTAAAAAAAGGACCTGTGTAAACATGACGTCATCGCTATTAAATAATGATAACAGCTACATATTGTTGCGTTTCTGTCTTGCCAGATGGCTGTTCTATCTGAAAGAAAAATAATCTCAGACTAATTTAGGGTAATAGCAGAGCTTGCTTGTTTCTGCCATTCAGCTATATGAAAATATCAGGGGGTGAATAATTTTTTTCTTTGTGTAAATACGTTTCGCCCTCAGTGTCACATGTTTCCTGTCGCACTACTGTCAGTGGAGCGGCCGGTCATCGAAACATTAACACTAACATTTTACAGTTTATAAAATTCTAGTTGTAATTTTTAAATTTTCTGGGGACGTACAGTTGGAAATATATGCCTTCGAGTACTGTAATTGTTTACGCAGTGCAATGTATCATACAGTTCTTCAAACTGTATCACGTCTCGCCCCGAAGGGTCGGGAGACATATTGTGTTTGGTTGAGTTTGCGTCGGCGTTGGTGTCAGCGTCGGCTTACCCATTATTTCCAGGGGCATACCTCTAAAACTACTTGACCAATCGTTTCCAAATTTGGTATACAGCCTCTCCATACCATGTAGCTGTGATTTGATGGGTTTCAGCTTTTCTTAGTTTTATTTTCTTTGTTTCCATGGTAACTATATGGACTTTGTTTATTTGAAGGGTAGTGTTTTTTTCCGGAGCAGATTTCCAAAGCTAGTTGACCAATCCTCACCAAATTTGGTACACTATATCTCCCCATATTATGTAGATGTGCCTTTTGGGGGTTTGAACTTTTTTAATTTATTTTTGTGTGTTTCCATGGCATCAATTTGGACTTTGTCTTTTAGAAGGTTAGTAACTGTAATTGCGGGAAGGGGGGGGAGACATCTGTTTTAACGAGTAAACTACCTTCGTGTTGAACAAATGCCTTCGACGATATGCTGTCTTGTCATATGTAGTTTGTTTTTTTTCTGAGATCAGAATCGATAAACTTGTTATGAGAAATGGATATGTATAGTGAAAGTGCATTCGTGTTATCGCACCTTCATCGTGTTTTAATAAATTGTTATGATTTACTAGTTCAGTTGCGATATTTGCTGTATGTTTTATATGAACTGTCAATGCCATGTCAATGCAACCCAACTGTTTAATATTTTAAATATTGCTACTTTCGTTTCTGCTTCTTCACAAACTATAAGATATGTACATTATGTTTTCAAGCAAAAGTAAAGATATCATAATTACAATTCTAATGAAGTGTTTACATTTCAACGTTGAGTAGAATCTATAGAATTGGAATATATTTCTTCCTCTTAAGTCTCTACAATCCTTTCAGTAACTGAAGATAATGAACGGGTACCTTTTTATCATCGGATGCATCGTTGTGGTAGCAGTGGAGAGCGTTATTGGAGGTATTTAAAACGACTATGAATTGCAACCAAACTTTTACATTGAAATACAGGTTTCCATCAAACAGAAAAGTAAAACCATCCTTGAATTTTACCTTACTCTTTATTTAAGCATTTAAGTATCGGTATTAGTTGGCGTAGAGACCAATAGAACAATCTAAGTGAATGTAATCTCTAATGCAGTTATACTGCCATGTAATAACACAAATTATCACACCTAGACAATTACATTTACAATTCTGTACTGCTAATATGATCCGTTGCGTTTTATATGGTTAAACATAGGGCTGATTTGTACAGTACTTGCATGTAGTTCGTTGTTAAAAAGTTTCTAAATTTTATTTTAATTGCGTATTTTAAAGTATTATTTCTTTAAATACTGCTAAATTTGCTGATCTTGATGCACTTGAAATTTAAAATATCTACAAATTCTGAATTGAAAATTTTAAGTGTAATCTTTTTTATACTCCAGACCAACAACCGTTTCATCCAATCCATCTCTTCAAACTTTGCACAAACCTTATGTACTGTAAGGAGAGATGCAGAAAAAATTAATTTAATTGTTTAAAAAATTGTTGTATTTTGTACTTAGTCATTTTCTGAGATCTAAGTTTGTCCAACCAATTGTAGCAACACTATCCACCCGATACCTTTCAAACCAAGCATAGCATGTCACTTGCTTGTTATTTATTGGTGTAAAGTAAAATTAATGTTAATGGATTTTGTATTTACATTCATCAGCAAGGTGTAGACAGCCACCTTCAAGACCTAACGGGTCCTTCAACTGTTCATCAGCCATCCACACAATCGGAAGCAGCTGTACATTGACGTGTAATCCAGGATACAAGGCCAGCACCTCGCACACAACCATTCACTGTGTACAACCAAAACTATCACCTGTCAGATGGGCATACCACCTGGCATCTTGTCGACGTATGTATGTTTCTTTTAATAATAATAAATAATAATATACATTTTAACGCCTAATATCGAGTGCAAGCACTGCTCAATGGCGGTACAATTATTACCCTGAAGGAATTGTACTTTCGGTGCCGCTACTAAGCGCACCGCGCTACCATATAGGTCCGTACCTCCCGTGTTCAGGTACTCATTTAAACAGCTGGGTGGACTGAGTGCAATGTGGATGAAGTGCCTTGCCAAGGGCCACAACACAGTATAAGACCCAGGTCACAAATGTTTGGTGTCTCCACCGGGATTCGAAACCGGGCTGTTGGCGTGAGAGGCAAGCATGCTAACCACTACACCACTGTGCTCCACAGTTATTAAAACATAAATAGCTTATACTTACTACAAATTTTCACTTACCTTTTCTTCAATAACATTTATGAACTTTGTGACATATCATCCTTGGCATCGTTACACAGATGAACCTAAACACTAATGTTAGGACCATAATAGCTGAACATTGCCATTAGGCTAAATTGATTACTTAGTTATATCAACAAAAGTTCTACCTTTCACAGACAGTTCCTCAACCTCAGGGTATTCAATCCGTAAGACTTATTAATATCCTGAGTATGTAAGACATGAAATGCTCGTAAGGCTTGCCAGCAGCTGGATTCACTTAGCTATATATAGCGTAGCATGTATATTGTCAGCCAATGAAATGTCGATATTTGACTGACTTTGAAGATATTTCAAGGTCTTCCCATTTGGGAACTGCATATGTTGCTTGATTTAAGTGATTTCATTGGCTGGTTATTTTTTTTACCCTTACGATCTTTTCCCTTCTTAGGTTATTAATAAGTCTTACGGATTGTTAATGTTTTTTTAAATGTCAGTTTATTATATAGTTTAACATTAAACTTTTTTAAATGAATGACAATTACTACAGTAACGTATAAGAATGAAGCTCCACCATGTTGTCTTTGAGATGGAAGACACAAATCTAGTTTAAATCAGCTGTGATGTTGTACTTCTCGTCCGTCACTAGCTGCGAAATTACCAAACGTTAAGCGCAGGAGTGAAAATCAACCATTCACTACGGATATATTAAGTATAAGTCATTACAAAATACATTAATGTAACAGGTCAGGAAATTACAAAAAAGTATTTTTCAGATAAATATAGATAAATGAAGGACTAAAATCAGTTTGTGACAGGAGAAATGACGATGAAGATTCGCACCGTTGGTTGGTTAAAGCTTATTTCATGTCACTCATGTTATCGCCCAAAGGTCTAAACATGCATGACATCATAGCTAGTTTTAACTTGACTGTAAAGAAACGTCCTGTGCATCGATATTTATGTCCCTCATTTCAGTGTTCAGTCAAAGGTCATCAAGAGTCACCTGAGGTGAAACTCCATTGAGGACATGCATTGCAGTGCATCAATTTTAACTAGATGTTTGAGAAACGTGCTTGCTCAGCAAACGTGAAACATTAGATCTGTCCATTTATATATGTTCAAGAAAGAAAACCTTATACATGCACTATTATCCAAAAGTCCATAGAAGTCATATTATTCCGCAAGGTTAACTGGGATATCACTGAAGTTTTATTTGAAGGTTACTTTTAGATTCAAAAGAGCAATGGGCATGGTTGAATTCTGATTACGTAACGGTCGATGACAATTTCAATTATCAGTTAAAATCATTCCCAAACGCAACACTTGTTAAAATGAGCTCAAGGAAATGGACTCAATCACTGGCAAATAACGTCTCAATGCTAGCGTAGCTTTACTTCATAGTGCGCACTGACGCACTGACTTGCGGGGATAGTTTTTGCTGTTAATAATGTCAACTCTTAATCATATACAGCGATACATAAATTCACCACTGCACTCGTATTGTGCTTGCCATCTTGAACATGTATAAATATGTATGTCTGTCTGTTTCTAATATATTAACATAAATCATGATCTTTTCATTGCATCCTCGATCACCCATCATGGAATGGTCTAGACACGTATAATTCACCGTCTATCAATTGGTGCGTCTTACAGCTTGAGCTTTCTTTAGTTTTTCATCTACAGCTCATACGTTCGTTTGTTGAGACAATCAGGTTACAAGTTTGACTTTGCAGTTTTGCTTGGACGTAAATGTAGATAATCAGTTAATTATTTTTGCGAGTATGTTTGATATGACTTTGTGTCTTTGAAATTCGTAAAGGTGATATGAGGTTATTATGCACACTTCCTCCAAAAGCTGTCAACTGTACGAGTCCACCTTCTGTAACCAACGGATCTTACCACTGCCCATCGACATTATATAAAGCAAGTGACAAGTGTACTCTACAGTGTACAGCAGGCTACAAACCTCTACATGATTCATCCAGTATCACTTGTCAGACTTCAGGGAACTGGACGCAGCATACATCTTGTGTTGGTAAGAAAGTCATAGCTTAACTGACTCCCCAGAATGTTATAGATGTCATTTTAAAAGTTCTGATGAACATAACACATATAGTTCAGTAAACTGTTTTAATGGCAGTGATTGCATAAGTTGATTTAGCGTCGGTGGTTACATAATATTGCAAGCTGCGTTGCAGTCACTAGCAACATTTGCTAGCAACTCTGTATTAAGCAGATATACGCTTATCGTAAGGCAATACATTACCTTTAAGCCATTTAGTTATCAAAAATATATTTCAACGACTTTCATTCGATTCTACTTCTTTTAATCATCTAAAAGTATTATGGTATGTTAACAGTACCCGTTTGGAAGGTCAATCAAGATGACGATCACTGCAAGTTTTGCCGTTGACATTATTGATGGCAGAAAATAACAACCATGTATTACAGCTGACAATAAAAGCCTGATAATATGATTTTAAGTTCCGAGAAACAATGCTACAATACTGACTCAAATGTGTAAACATGACCAACTTATCAAATAAAATTAAGTCGGTACTTCAGGGATCTTCATGTTCAAATCAGTTTCATGGTATTAGTATCATTATAAAATGTGATTACAGCTATCACGTGTTCGAATCCGCCGCCTATACCCAATGGTTCCTACCAGAGCTTGTCAACAAACCAAGCGATAAGACATGAAGTTAACGACACGTGTAACATTCATTGTGACACAGGATACAAACCTGTAGATGATGCATCAAACATCACGTGCGAAAGTACAGGAAACTGGACGTCCTCATCTTGTGTTCGTGAGTGTATATCTCTGTTTTCAAACAAGAGCACAAATGCCATCTTAAAGAAATCTAGTATAAGCTATGGAAACATATCACATTTGTAAAATACAATGAAATGAATAAATGCAAGGAACAAATTCCTAGATTGTGAACATTTTTAGATTGTACGGGTTTCATAATCTGCAAAAAATATTCGCAGATTGTTCGAAAAATCTGCAGATTGTGAGGTCCCAGATTGCAAGCATTCCTAGATTGCGCTGAACATATATATTTGTGACATGTTGTAAGTGTGTTTTTATATAGCTTTAAATCATATGTAATTCATGACGAACATATCATATTCTAGGAAATAGGATATAACATTCAATATATTGAATGAGCAACTGTCATTTTCTTCGGCACATTTCTTATTCAGCCCCTAACAATAACATTATTTTCTCTGATGCTCTATCCTGTTTGCAGGCACTTAAAAATTGTAAAACCGATCACCCCATAATTCGGTATATTCTATCAAGTCATAGTACTTGTCTCCAATGCGACATCGTCTTTTGCTGGCTTCCTAGCCATATGGGTATGAGAGGAAATAGCAAAGTTGATTCAGCAGCTAAATCAGCGTTAAACCTTAAACATATTTCACCCACTTAAGTTCCTTATACGTATTCCAAACCAATAATTAAATCCTCCATAAAGCAGCGTTGGAGGTCCCAATGGGGCCAACAACAACACAATAAATTTCATAATATACAACCTCAACTAGGCTATAACTCTCTCTCTGTTTTTACCGGGAAGGAAGCTTGTGCCCTACGACGATGTCGTATTGTACACACTCATTTCACTCATTGTTCTTTTCTTAATTGGGATCATGTTTCATGTTTTATCATTGAGCACAGAGTTTTAGATTTTTTAAAGGCTGTAAATCTAAATGATAAGCTATAATTTTTATATTATCTTTCAGCTTTTATTTCACATAGACTGTGATAATTTGCTGATCTTTTACGGCCTCGTGCCGTTTCGTGTTTGCTTTTGCAAATGTTCTTTTCAACTATCTAATTAAACAAATTATCGCTGCTAATGGTTGTTATACCTTCGAAGCGTTGTTAAACAATAACTTACTCACTCACTCTTTTCTCATTTTAGATTGGGATATCTTCTAATGCTCGATCTACCAACATTTACATTAGAAATACTTGCCATTTAGATAGTGAAGAAATATAACATGGTTATATTTGGGTTAACACTACCTTCAATAGTACAAATTCTTGTACTTTTTCGGGCCGAGTCCAATGCGGGATTCGAACCATTTGGTCGAGGCGAAATGGTTGTGTGGTAAGCTGTTGGTACAGTCAATGCTGGCGATAGTTGCCTTACTCTGAGGGCGTGGGTTCGAATCCCGCATGGGACTCGGCCCGAAAAAGTACAAGAATTTGTACTATTGAAGGTAGTGTTATCCCAAATATAATCATGTTAACATTTACATTGTCTCCTTCCAGCAATCGAGTGCCCAAAACCAACCACAGTTCAACATGGCATTCTCAACTGCTCTTCGCAGAATACCCATGTATATGGTTCAAACTGTACACTGACTTGTGCTACTGGGTACAAACCAAGCAACTCGAACACCACCAGTACTTGCCTTGCTACATCGCAGTGGTCCAGCCTGGCATCCTGTATCCGTAAGGAACCATTGATCAACAAATCCTTTTCGAAGTTTTATTTTTCAAACTGCAACTGTTAGTGCAAGAACGGTGTCAATGAACTGAACTGTGACGCTGTTTAACATAATTTTGCTACATGACATATATGTTGTCTTCATCTAAACAATTCTTTGAACAGAATATAATAAAGGCATTATTTGTTATGTTAGCTGAATTACTGTGACTATTTTTTCACACCGAACACACCCATATTTCTGATCTATTTAAAAGTAATATTCAGTGAGATTTGATTGGAAAGAAGGTATTTTTAGCTTGAACTCCTAATGTTTCACATGCCTAAAGTTAACGATACAAGTCTTGATGAGAAGATTTCACCTACACAGTTACAATATGGTTCAACATTAAAGTTCTCCATCACACGTCCAGTTCTTATTCTTCTTAATATAATCGTCCTCCATATATCTGTTCTTCAATAAACAGAATATCTTACAGTGAACACATTTTGTTAATAAATGTATTAGTAACTTGTTTCTGTTAATAAGATCAAATGCCTTTTAAAAATATATGACTTTTAGAAAGGTATTTTTTTATTCTACCTCAATTACTGTGAAATACTCAATATCACGATTTCATAGATAGTTTTCAAACACCCTGTCAGATTTCCTAAACTTTACAAATGTAGTATCTGTACAGATTTACCACTCTCAGGGAAAAAAATGGCAGTGTAAATAGTTTTTTATACGATACCTTAGACCAATTAATCACATTGAAATGCCATTAACATAATTGATGGCAGCACAGCATCACCTTCTAAATGCAATGTTAGCATGTATTTTATCATTATTTTGAAGTGTAAAAAGGTCGACTTTTCAGACTAAAGAATTTGTATATCCATAAATATTGTCCTCCTTCTTCATCATACCAACTTGTAGAATGACATTCAAAGATGTAATCTGGATCTGCTTGCTAGGGTTGTGTCAAATGTTGTTTTTTACAATTAAAGTATGCCTGAAGTCCACTTTTGTTAGGCCTTCCAATTCGTTTTTTTCTCATCTAAACTACAGCAGTGAACCTGTACAAACAGTAGATTCACATCAAGTTTGATGAACTATACGTGAGATGAAAATATTAGAATTTTTAACAAAATGCCTTTTTATGGCTTTTAAGTATTTATTCGGCTATATATTAGAGCAGTATCCTATTTAAGATATAACACTCTCGAACTGCTTGAGTTCCTTAATATGTTCATGCTGTTACAATTTTGTTTCAGAAAAACGTTGTCCAAACCTTCCGAAGATCGTGAACGGTAAATACTACTGTCCTCACAACTCCTCGGTCTACAGACAAGATGATATATGTGATCTACATTGTGACCCTGGCTTTAAACCGGACTCGTGGAGAGTTCACACAGAATGTTCTGAATCAGAAACATGGACCTCTTCAGCGAATTGTGTTGGTTAGAATGCTCACAATGACCTCGCTCTCAGAACATTGGTCACATTTACTGTTATATTTAGCTGTTGTCTTGAGTGGCTTACTGCTACTTGTATGTTTCCCATTTTATCACTCAATATTGAATTGATTACATATACTTCAATTTGAAGTATACAAATGTTATCCGTATGTACTACTTTATATAGCAATTTCAATTGTGTTTACAAATTTAACACATTGTACACTTTAGTAATATTTTCCTCTTGAAAGGGTTTATGAGTTTCACTGATCTCACGTCAACTGTTGACTAAGCTGTAGTGTGAAATATCCTTGTGACATACATTGTATGCTCAAAAGAAAAGCTAAATGTAATATCTGTTTATATAGTTCGTATACTTAGTGATTGGATTAAACTTTAACATTTATCAAATTCTTGATTTAGTGATCGATATACTTTCAGAAAGGAAATGTCAAAGTCCGCCAAATGTTCAGAATGGTCAGTATTCCTGTGGAAGTAAATCTCACTACAGCATTGGAAACACGTGTCAGCTTCACTGTAATCAAGGTTACAAACCAAACTCTACCACTGATCATATCAGCTGTGAGATTTCTGAAACATGGTCTCAATCTGCCACATGTGTTGGTAGGTATTAAATTGTTTTTAGAGCAATGCTACAAAGGTTGATAATACATTCTAATTTCATCAGTCTTCTTTATATTTTATGAACTTTGCTTTATATGAAGGTGCTGTTAGATGTCTAATGTTTGCATGGTTATATTCTCACAATCAACATCGGCACTGATATCCGTGTAATGATATGACATCAGTTTATGTGTCAAAAACTTCGTACTTGGGGACAATATTGGCACATGGATGGGGGAAAATGAAATGTAACAGATTGTTGGATGTATACTATGAACCGTTTTTTTGTAATAAAGCTACACTTGTAAAAAATATTTGAAAATAAAATTTAAAAGATGGATAAGAGTAAAGAAATCGGAAACAGAAAGCACACAATGCAGAAAGAAAAAAATGTGACATCTTCCATTCTAGAAATTTCATGCATTGACCCTCCGAATGTGACGAATGGAACCTATCACTGTGACAGAAAAACAAACAGAGTTGGTGACACTTGCAGTCTACAGTGCAATAGTGGATACAAAGTGACTGCTACCAAGACTATAACCTGCTTATCAAGCGGCAGATGGTCCTCAGGAGGATCATGTACAGGTAGGTATGTCTGTCTGCATTGATGATTTAGTATACTCCATTGTGTGTCACCTGTCTGTCTGATGGCGTAATATTTAACATTGTTATGGAATATCATTCCGAATTGGCAATTGATGTACAGGTAGGTTATCTGATTGCAATTATTATTTTTTTAATATAGAAAACCGTTTATACGTTATATATATTTATAAAATGATGATGTGTATCGTAAAATGGGAGGATTTTACTATTTGTGTTTTCTGTTGCATTCTGAATACCACACTATTATATGATAATTAATTCATGAAATACTTCAAGAGAAGCAGTGTCCACCTCCACCAACTGTAAACAACGGAAGGTTCGTCTGTCTTCACAACTCCACTCACAAACAACGCGACATCTGCGACCTCAAGTGTGACCTTGGTTTTAAACCAGACTCCCTGATTACACACACAGAGTGTCTCTCTACTGAAACGTGGACACCTTCTGCAACATGCAAGGGTAAATAAAGTTGCACGGTGTATGGATACTTACTTGTAACTTTACTCTAGAATATAGAAGGGGTTTTTTTTAGATCTGGGGAATTACTTTTAATGATAAACGTTTGTAGACATTGCAGCATTGATCAGAATGATGTGTCAAATGGTGAAGTTTATTCATTTAATTTGACAAAAATATCTCTCATATTTCTTGGAACATCCTTCTATTTATAAAAAATATACGTTTTCATAAGAAAGATTTTCTAATAAACGTAGCAACGTTTGTGGGAAAAAACTCTATGATTAGATGTGTTTGTATCAAGCAATGTTTGTCAGAATTATTATAATGTTGTTGTTT
Source organism: Gibbula magus (assembly GCA_936450465.1). Classification (NCBI taxonomy): domain Eukaryota; kingdom Metazoa; phylum Mollusca; class Gastropoda; order Trochida; family Trochidae; genus Gibbula; species Gibbula magus. The sequence continues at coordinate 46,938,051 of OW388301.1, forward strand.
CTGAGGGCCTACTGAATGAACATTGAATTGAATTGAAATATGATAGTTTGGATAACCTAATCGGTCTTTGTCTTTGCACACCATACCATGTGCTCAGACCAATTCGCTATTTTAGTTATAACATTTATTATCGGGTTACATTTGTCCTGAAGTAAAAAATCTCCTGACAGTAGTAGAAGGCAATACTATGCCCTTTTTGGCGAATATGAATACCAAAATATCACGACACTTGAACTGGAGTCCGTTAAATGTGAATGTTATAGATATCTTATAACAACACATTTCAAGAAACGAAGATTCAGTGCTGTGATAGATCTTCTTAACAATTGCAGAATCGCAGTTAATTCAGTCCAGTTTATAAGGAGGTACTTCGAAATGGTCAGTGTTAGTTTTGCAATCGAACCGAAGGAAAATAGCCAACTATAAATTGCTGTTTACCGTGGTTTCAACTTGTTCACATCGATTCGGTGTATGTGTTTGAATAAGATAGTTCAATGATATCAATTAGGAGAACACTCACTGCGTTTTAATATTCCTCCAAGTTTTAAATTGGATTTTGTTACTTTTCTACCGTGTCAATTTGAATTTATACTTTTTTAAGCATTCCTAATTACCGGAATCAAAAATTAAATTCCACTGTGGTGAGAGAATCATGTCATGATATTAAAGAAATAGATTTCATAATGTGTTTGTTCACTGGCTTATAATCGGTTTGAAAGGTGCAAGTAAAACTGGTATAAATGCCGGAGCTTGTCGACGGCATTTATACTACAGTTTAACTTGAACTTTCAAACCGTTTATAAACCAGTGAACAAACACATTATTAAATCTATTTCTTATAAATTGAAACTTTGCAATTATTTAAGCGATTTCTAATCAGTAAATAAACTTTTGAATATAAAAAATCTCTGCAAAAATGTACAGTGCATGATAAAACACATGTTAAATATTGTCTTAGATGAGGCACTAAGCTCCGCCCACAATAATACTGCATCACTTATGAGTCACCACAAACGTAGTTCACAGGAAATATGATTAAAGTATTTAATGTTTGGTTCTAACATGCTGTTTTAATCAAAGTTTCAATCAAACTACAATTAGAATTCACGTTGTAAGGTTTTTAAAAAGTTTAATCAAGAAAAGAGCATGTGATAGCAGTGTCATAATTGTGCAATGATATAGTGATAAAGTAGTACCGCAGGTTATTTTTTGTAAACGTCAGAGTTTGAAGGTTATCCTTTTCATCTGTCAATCTTGCGTTTATGAGAATGTATCCCGGTCACATGACCTTGTTTAAACCAATCAGCAGAGAGCATATCGCTTAAAATGCAAAGACTGAATTTATTGTAGTATGACTTAGTAAAGTTGCGAACAGAAAAATTACAAGACATTTCAATCCACGGGTGATATACATGCAAGTGTAAAATTTGAGGACGACGGACGAAAGACAACAACCCATGTCATGCCTTTTACAACTTCCAAACGCATTGTATGAATCTTGCCAGTCGCCATCACTGGCTGATTTAAGCCTTGCAATAATTCCCTCATTTTACCATTCTAAGATAGTGAGCATGGTGAGTGGATCGATGCACCTGAAATACATAGTGGGCTCTGATTTCCACGCAAGTGCAAGGCTTAAATCAGCCAGTGATGGAGACTGACATGAATTGTGCCTTGAGTTGGGAAGTTGTGCCTTTTATGGCCTGATGAGTTACAAAGAGTTTGGGGTTTTTTTCAAATGTTTTTATTCATTTCTCTTCAGCATATGTACAATATACAAGTGTCCTTCAGTACGGAGTTCGCGCAAGGTCGATTAAGCGCACATAAAATAAAACAAAATGTCTGATCATTATATATCTGGAAGATATTGACAAAAAATTTCCATTTAGCATGGAAAGAAGACAAGGCATTGTTTTTACATACAATAAATTGTTCCACTTTAAATACATCCTTGACAACATTTACAAAACCTTCCATGGATATTTTATTATGTTTAATACTTGAGATATGGATATATATTTTGGCTAATAGAATGATATTTGATGCTAATAGCCTTTCTGAGCTGTTACAAACAAATCTAGATCTGATATGGTAATATCACAGTCTATAAGGTGACTGTTCATGAAGCGTTCAATTTTCTTCCAAAATGCATTTACATGAGTGCATTTTATGAAAACATGCTGGACACTTTCTAGTTCAGAATCACTACACGAGTAAATATTTAAATCTATTATTTTAATCTGCAACAGCTCTCTTCTGGTGTAAATTGCTCTATTTTATACATCTATACTGAAAATCTAAAAGTTTCTCATCCTTAGTACAGTTTCTGTACTTTTTAAACACATTTATCCATAATATATGTGTATCAAGTTCATTCTGCCATTTTGACAAACATTAAGTGGAGTGGCATTAGCTATGAGTTTATCATAGAAGAATTTGGCTTAAGGAGAGGTTTTGTGTACAATTTGAATGGGATAAAAGGGTGTTTTTCCACATTTTGGGGGTATTTAGAATGATTCTGTTGTTATCAAGAATGATTCCTTTGATGCGATAAAGTGTTTTTGTTTCACTAAAAGGCAAAAAGTCATTATCACCCCAAATGTATATGGTTCAGCTAATATTTCTTCTATATGATAAATATTGACTACATGTTGTTTATAATATTTACTCCACAAAGTCAAGACTTCACTCCAAAAAGGATTATCGACGCTATGTGTTTATCAATATGTGCACCAAAAATAAATAACTTATTAAAAGGGAATAAACTTTGATTGTGAATTGTGTTTGTATTTACATACCTCCTGAAGCATGATAGTTTAAGTGCAATAATACAGGATCTGACATCTGTCATTCTCAGTTCACCTTCTTCATATTTTCTACATAAAGTAGCTCTCTTTATTTATCCTTTTTACCATCCCACATGAAATTGTACATAATATTGGTAAGTTGGTTTATAAATTATTTTGATGGTGATTGCAATACAGAAAAAGTATGGACTTAAGTTGATAACGCAAGCGTTTTTAAGATTGAAAAAGTTATATAATGAGCCCAGTGCATCGGCGTTGGTGTTTTAGAAGATAATTTTATTGTATAACTACTATTGTAATTTTCCCTTGTATAGTTAGTTTTCTTTATTATTCATCCAGCAAGAAGTCTGTTAATTTGTTCTAGTCTTTTCCTAGTATTAATTACCCATAAATTAGGGTTGAGATATATCCCAAGGATGTTATAGTCACCTTCATGCCAATCTAAACTACTTTTTGAGCACAATCTCACTTTGCTTCCAATCATATACCCAATCCAGATAGATTTCGTTTTCTCAATGTTAATCCTGAGACCTGACATTTTATAAAAAGTATGTAAAGTTTCTAGAGCAGAATTAAGCTATCTCCAGATCCATCTTTAAATAATGTCGTATCATCTGCATACCGTCCCATTTTATATTCTTCATTATTTATTTCAATACCTTTAATATCTTTATTCTTTCTAATCATAGTTTAAAGAATTTCTGCCACAAAAATGAATAAATATGGAGATACTGGGTTCCCCTGTCTACAGCCGCGTTCATTAGACAAAAAGGTAGAGAGATGCCCGTTTTGGGTAACACATGAGGTTGCATTTTTCATCAATATATTTATCCATTTAATAATGTTTGGTCAAAGCCAAATTTTACAAGAACTTCTATAATAAAATCTTTGGAAACTGTGTCAAATGCACAACAAAGAGTTACCAGTCAAATTATGAAGACATCAGTAGATTGTAGTTACATCTTATTTTGCGTTTATCCAAGTGTACAGAATGCATATATTCAAATATCACATTTAACCGATCATAATTGGTATAAGTACAAATGTTTCAATATTTTTATTTGGCAGATATATACTTTCAGAAATACAATGCCAAGATCCTCCTTCTGTTATCAACGGAAAGTACTCCTGCATTAACAAATCAACCCATAGGATGTATGATATCTGTGATATTCACTGTGACCCCGGTTACAAACCTGATTCCAATGTACTATACACCAGATGTCTAGAATCTGGGACCTGGTCAACATCAGCTTTATGTGCATGTAGACAACATCAACACTTGCACCGTTATAACGCAATGTATGTTAAACTGGTAGATCAGTATCTCTGGGTATTTCAGATGGATGGGTAATTAAATACCCTTACCAACTTGTGAATGATTAACTATAATAATAATTATGATATTACCAGTAAAATGTCACCTACAAATGTATACAGAGTCTGATCCATGTAAACAAGATTTATTATTACAAAATACATATTGTACTGAATCTGCGATCTTCGTTGACAATTGAACTGCAAAGTAACAATGACTTCAATAGAAATGCCAACGACATCAACAACAACATTGCCAACAACACCGGGACTATCAACACCAACAGCAACACCTGGACAATCAACACCAACAACAACATCGGGACTATCAACACCAACAGCATCATTGACAACGGCGACGGCAACACCAACAACAACATTGACAACAACACAGGGACTATCAACAACAAGAACAATGACATCAGCAACATCAACGATAGCACAAACACAGATAAGGATGTCTTCAGTCACTAGCGGCACATCTTCAACCATGTCTTCTCCACAAGAAAAAGTAACAACGTCCCCAACAGGTATACAAATTCATTATGAATTGTTGTTATTGAGTATTAAATCAATATCATATAACATAATTTGCCATTGTTGGCAGAGACGAAAATTATTATTGATAATTCACAGATTAGTATTGAACCGTTTAAAGTCGTAAAACAATGAGCATGATAATTTTCACAGTTTTTGGTGAAATAAATCCCAGCAAAAGGTCGGCACAACATATTCAAACTTGTACATCTTTAACATTTAAGGGTCATATTCCGTGCTTTCAAAAGAGAATGGTGTTAGTCTAGTTACGGACATTTATAACTGAACGGCTGCGATCGCAGCAACAGGCACGTCAATCATGCCACTTCGAATTCAAAATCACTGTTTTAGTACACAGACTTTACAAAAACTCCTGCTGCATTGCAC